>OZ012739.1:277850980-278450980 GCA_963859935.3 Lathyrus sativus
GTGTCCTTCCTCCAATATCATCCTTTTCAACTCCTCATCGTCGGGAATACAAATACGACCACGAAATCTTAAAACTCCAAAATCGTCAACCTTGAAATCCTAATTCTCACTCGTCATCAAGTCAACGAACTTCAAGTCTAACTTTTGCCTTTCACATACGGTAGCAAGAAAATCATTCGTAATACGAAGCATACCAAGCCTCACACTTATCGGCGTCATTTCACAAACCAAACTCAAATCTCTAAAGTCCTCCAAAAGTTCCCATTCTCTCATCATCAATGTAGACATGTGCAACAATTTCCGACTTAAGGCATCAGCCACCACATTTGCCTTACCCGGGTGGTAATTCAAACCAAAATCATAGTCGTTCAAAAGCTCTAACCACCTCCTTTGCCTCATGTTCAATCCCTTCTGATCAAATAAATACCTCAAACTCTTGTGATCACTAAAAACTTCAAATCTCGCACCATAAAGATAATGCCTCCAAATTTTCAAAACAAACACCACGGCCGCTAATTCCAAATCATGCGTAGGGTAATTCTTCTCATGCACTCTCAACTGTCTCGAAGCATAAGTGTTGTACCACAAAATTTGACCAGCCTCCTTGGCTTATGTTTCATTTCATTGCATCAGCATATTGCATAAAACATCACATTGAATAGCATTTTTTTTTTGCATATTCAAGGCTTGATTATGTGGTTATTACACTTGTTATCAACCCAAGAGAAAAAAAATCAAGTTTGCTTTCGATTCAAGGATCTGGTGGTAAAAAAGGGGGACTTTGAGTTCAAGACTGATTTGGTGATGGATTCATTTTAATTTGGGGGTCTAAATTAGAGATGGATTCACGTTTCGCTCGTCAAGAATAGTTTTGAGTCACTTTTTCTTCAGATGATAAAATTGAGAATAGGGGAGTTTTGATTTTTAACGAGCGGTCAAGATTAATTATCGCAACATTTTAAGTCAAGAATCAAAATTTCAAATTTGTTATCAAATCACATCTTTGAGACCAAATATCGTGGGGTGCCGATATTACAAGATTCTACAAAGCCCGTTCTTTACAAGAATTGTCACAAAATTAGTACAAGGAAAAAACATGTCCATGTCATTAAATCAATACTCGAAAGAAATGCGTGTACAAAATTATGGTCCAATGTTCAAGTCCATCACCAATTACCGAAAGCTCTACAAAATAAAAAGGGGGCCCATCCAACATGATTCAAGCCATTATCAACACATTTTGATTACAAAATTGGCAAATAAAAGCAGGGCACCGATATTTTGGACTTCTTGTACAGGGCAGTCCCACACCAGCTTTCATGGCCAACGATTACAACGACCCTAAGGTGCTTTCCAGGTGATGAATCCAGTGTATAACTTCACTGTGAAGTCATTACCAAGCCAAAGGAACAACGTGACCCTACAACCATCATAAAAACAGTCATGACCAGAACTGACATATTTTCAATAAGTAAGGAAAATAAGCGGATCACGTTTACAAAGAAAATAATGATGAAAATTGCTCAAAAGTATTTACAATCCTCAAGGAGGCACCTTGTTCATCTGTATCCTCAGCAATCAAGAGTTCAATCTCAATGTCAGTACCACAGACAAATTGCCGCATCTTAAGGGAGTTTACACCTTCAGTGAAAAATGTAACAACTCAAGATAAAACAAATGAATCTCTTCTTACCACAGAGAATGAAAATCAAATGTAGGAGGAATTAATGGGAAACCTAATCTTTTCACAAAGTCAGCTGCACTAAACGCAAGTGATAGTCAAAATAACACGACACGGTCTGATTACCTCTACCATGCTGCAGCAAGTTTTGTTGTTGCATTTTGGCCCTATGCAAATGTAGAATCTTCAGCTGATTCTCCTGCTTGTTCTCAAGGAGGTTTTCCATCTAGACAAATTGGTTCACCTCCGAGTGTGGCAGCTATTGCTGCTGTTGCAACCGCATGATGGACAACTCATGGACTGCTTCCTTTGTACGCCCCACTCCACACAGCTTTTGCCTGTCCTCCTGCATCAGCAACTGTTATTCCATCAATGAATATCAGCGAAGTTCCGCCTGAGACAGAACAAGGATATGTTACACTACAAAACCAACTCTGCAAAACCATACAACATCATCAATACAAGACCCCACCCAATACGGCAGCCCGCACCAATTCACAATTTGAATTACAGCATAACTACAACAGACAAAAGAAATTGCAAAAAAGAATGATAAAAAAGACTCTCTAAGCAGTGGCAGCACAACCTTTCATCATCATCCAACATCCACTCGTCCCTAGCCCCGTTTCAACCGTGGCCACGTCACAGATTCACATAATTCCAGCGCAAACCTACAAGAAAGAGCTT
The DNA here is from genome assembly GCA_963859935.3 of Lathyrus sativus. NCBI lineage: Eukaryota > Viridiplantae > Streptophyta > Magnoliopsida > Fabales > Fabaceae > Lathyrus > Lathyrus sativus. The sequence goes on from OZ012739.1 coordinate 277,853,349, forward strand.
GATATAAATACCAATTCAACAGGCCAAAATAATGCAAATCAATCTCTATTGAGTGAAAAATCTCCTAGGTCACTGGCAGCGGAATATTGGAAGCACCCAATGGTTTCACCTCATGGAATTGTTGACGTAAAGGATAAAACTGAACACAATGGTGGTTTGTATCCAAAGATAAGGAATCCTTATAAGCTTCAAGTCAGGGAAAATACTTTAGTTTCAGTTGTACATTTCATAGGAAGATGGAGCATCTATTTTCAGGTCCAATACTGATCAGGTGCTGAGTTGTTATCCCTTCAAAAAAAAATCTTCGAGCAGTTGCTGACTTACTCTTCTTGCATGGAAGTTCTGATATGGTGATTGCAAGACAAGCAATTTTTCGGTGTTATTTGTACGATCGCCACTGGACCATCCCTGATGAAGAATGGAGAGACATATATTAGAGGACTTTGCAGTCACATCTAGTATAAGTAGGCACTCTTTACTTGAGTCTTTGACTTTTTACCTTCTTGATGATCATACAGATGAAGCTTTACAGGAAGCGTGTCGCATTCTTCCTGAGATATCCGGTCCAACTTCCCATCCTAAAATTGCTGAAGTACTTTTAGAAAAGGGGTAGTACTGATACTGCTCTCATGATTTTGAGATGGTCTGGGCGGGATGGCAGACTACAAGTGAATTCACTTAGGGATGCTGTCACGGCAGTACGGGTACGGACTGAGTGTGGGCTTCTGACTGAGGCATTTATGCATCGGAGAGTTCTCTGCACCAAAGCAAAAGAAAAGACTTTCGATAGAGGATTGCTTGACGATACCAAGGAGAACACAGTATCGCATTTACAAGGGTCAGCTGACGTGACTTTACCTTCACATGACGACCCTGTTGAGGCTTTTGTTGATGAAGAAGCTGCAGAGGAAGATGATAGTGACAATGATCTACAACGTTTCCAAAATAATCTTTTATCTGCCATACTTCAAATCAGTATACACTGGTGGTGATTATCGTCGTCAAACTGAAACAGGGAGGACTCATGTTGCTCTTGCATTTGAACTTCTCGGCGGCTGGCATAATTTGAAGGGTGCCATAGTTTTGACTGTTCTTCAGATGCTATGGGGAGTCGGTGGATCATTCTCAGCTGGCAGGCCTGGTAAAGGGTTGTGTTCACGGCTGAATCTCCGTGTTCTGAATGGGTATCCACAAGTTCATTCAATTTCAGCATTCAACAACATTTACGATAATACTGGCATCCAAGTCATAATAGGTTCAGAGTCTGTGTCGAAAGCCATTGATATTGCAGATAATGAAATCATCGCGAAATGCTGATTATGAAGTAATCTCAGTAAACCGCCATGTTGATGTCGAACTAAGTCAGCTTGAGAAAAAACCTGCACCTTGAGATTAGTCAACAGATTTGCCAAAACATCCCGAGGTTCACTGACGGATTTATCACCATTGTTAGCACCATTGACTTGTGACTGGAGATAACTGTCAACAAAAAGAATTTCATAAGCATTTCATCAATAAATAGATTAGCAACATCGTTCACAAAACGGAGGATCAGCATGAGAATACGGCACGGTCAGAGTTAGGCAAAACAATGCAAATTCAAATGACTCCAAGTTTAAGTCACGTTTCACCATAGTGTTTATTTAAATCAGAATTTTGAATATACATTTTGTTTTAATTAGAAAAACAAAACAATGAGAAAATGGGACCATGCTTATGTTAGCAAAAATGGCAAAAACACCAGTAGCAGAAGATCCATAGCAGGTTTAAATACAAAAATGGAATAAAGCAAACCATGGCAAAAGACACAGCCATGATGGAGCAGAGGCCTCAGAAATTGTGGCAGAGGGTGTCTGCTAAACCTAATTGGGTTGGACCTATATATTGGTTACTATTTATTCAAAAGAAAAAACCCTAACAGAGGCAGCAGTCACCCTCTCTCACAGCTCATCTTCATCCCCCAACCAGCAAAACACACATAAACAAAACAAAAAAGAGATTGAAGGAGAGAGCTTATCTGTTTTCGGTATCGACAATTTGGTGGAACCGGTTCAACGAAAGCTGTGCATCATCCAAACTCTTCCTTGCTTGTGTGAGACCTTGTCGGATTCGCTCCAACTCTGTAAGCATTCTATTACTTTTCTGTCTTCATAGGTTTAGTTTGTGTTAATATGTGTCGTCTTGTTTCCTGGCGTTGAGCTTTCCTTTTTCTTCGAAAAAAGAGAAGAGCAGAAGAGGCTCTTCGAAACCATTCGAAACCTCCCCCATTTGTCGTCAAACCCAGTTTCACCTTCACCGAAAAACACCAACATTGCCTTCCACCTTTGAATCCAACCCTTTACCCCAGATATCCATCATTATTATGAACTAATCTCCTTTGATCCAATACCTACAAATCCGGCTTCAAACCAAATGATACCCAGAAATTTATTTCCGCCATGAAAGCCAAACACGTTCACCATTACAAAGCTCCAAAAACACTTCTAAAAACCCGCGGCCTTTGAACAACAACAAACCAAACACCATGAGTGTGAAACAAATCAAAGAAAAGAGGAGAAATGAAAAGCTCATGAAACCTTTGAAACCCGAACTCACCACCGTTCATCATTTTCGCTTCACCCTCTCACTCACCAAGAATGCGCCGACCAACCCCACGTGACTATTCCGACCACCACAGATACGCCATCCTCGAAGCTCCCTGTTCTCAGATTTTCAAAGCCGCCGCAGAACCCATCTCCAAACTCCTTCAATCGAACCCGCGATCTCATCGTAACCCCAACTTCAGCTTCATTTCATCCAAAACCCAGCTTCTCCTTCAAAGCCGAATCCAAACGAAACATCACCTTCATACCCAGAACAAACCCCAATCTTCATCTTAAAAAAGCAACCCCAAACCCTTTATTAAACCAGAGTAAAGACAGACCCGATATCGCAAGAAAAGGTAAAGATTGAGATGCCATCGGTTGCTAACCTCTCGTGATCACGATCATCACTATGTTATCTTCTCCTCGCCGTAAATGCATACCCAAAATGAGAACTCTCCACCGCGAACCTTACTTTGTTTTTGTTTTCTCGTTCCTATGTGAATTCTAGCTGGGAAATCTGGGTGTGATGATGATAGTGGGTGATGATTCGTTAGAAACTGATGAGATTGACCTTCGGTCCACACGATGACGCCTGTTGGCTTTCTTTCCTTTTTTATTTATTTATTTATTATTTTTATTTTATTTACTTTGGTTTCATTAGCAGTATTGGGAACGTGAATGATGGGTCGAGGAGGCCCAAAGGATTTCACGTTTATATTTTATTATTTTGTTTGCTGTTATGTTTATTTTATTCAGTTTCATTTTCTTCATTTATAAGAGTTTACTTTTAATCTTTTGTGTATTTACCTATGTTTTATTCTTTTGGATATTATTCTATGTTGATATATTATTTCTTTTAGAGTTCATATGTCGCTTCATTTCACGATTTTACTTCCTTTTGGGTCGATGACGAGACCTCCGTAATTCATTACCAGTCAAATTATTGATAAGTAATGTTGGATCTGAGACCACCTCTTTTCTCTCTTCACTACTTGTCCTGACTCGATTCAAAACTTTGTCAAACAATTTTCAAAATCAAATTATCTTTGTATTGAATTAAAAGAGGGGATTAAGTGTAGACTTTCTTCCTCTCCGAGTGTTGGGATGCCCACTGTAGTGAGGGTGGTTCCGACACTCGTCTTTCAATACGAAGACGCTTCCCGTCCATTTTCAAATCTCATCTCCTTAAAATCATTTCTTTGTGTTGAGCTAAAAAGAGGATTGGGTGTAGACCTCTTCTTCTTCGAGCGTAGGGATGCCCACTGTAGTGAGGGTGGTCTCGATGCTCGTCTGTCAACACAAAGACGCTTCCAACATTTCCTCATAAAACCTCGGTCTCGTACTGAGTATACTTTCAATAATAAATTAATTTCTCTTTGTATTGGATTAAAAGAGCGGATTGGGTGTAGACCTCTTCTTCTCCGAGTGTTGGGATGCCCACTGTAGTCAGGGTGGTCTCGATACTCGTCTTTCAATACGAAGACGCGACTTCCTCCATCACCCCTCCTTTCACAACTTTATTCTGTAACCTTCCTCACCTAAAACCTCGGTCTTGCGCCGAGTGCATTTTCAAATCATTTTCACAATAAAACTTGAATGGTCGTGGAGTGGTTAGGCGTAGGCCTTCTCCTATCCCGAGTGCCGACGTTTACCGTAGGGTTCTCTGTCACAAGGCACTTACCATTCAAAACCAAAAACACTTTAATAAGAGAACGAAGCTCTCTTTATGTTGAATTAAAGAGAGAGGATTGGGTGTAGACCTCTTCTTCTTCGAGTGTTGGGATGCCCACTGTAGTGAGGGTGGTTTCGACGCTCGTCTTTCAATACGAAGACGCCTCGTTCACCACACAATTTTCATAACAAAAACTTTGAGACAAAGAATTGGGTACTACCCGTAGGGGTTACTATCCGAGGATACGTTCCCCCCCTTAAAAAAACAATTAATCAATCAAATGTGACTTCTTGCCCCGAGTGGCGAAAACTAATTAATCTTTCAAAAAGGATATGTTACGTCCGTTCTACCGCAAACAGGTAATGCCTAAGTCTCCAACGAGCGAGCAGCAATACACCTAACTGCTAGAATGCGCACGATAGCAGCGTCTACCAAGACTTCCCCACACACCGTAGGCCGAACTACGGCTGCTCTGATTCTTTACTTCGTTCAAGTAAAGATACGTAGGCACAAGGGCCACAATCCTTGCCGAGCACATTCCCCCCCATATCTGTAGTTCCCCGAACTACGTTGACTCTGATTTTCTCATACCTTTTGAGAATACGTAGGCCTAGGACCGCGAAGTCCTACCGAGTCCGTCCTTTCTCTTCTTTCCCCCGTTACCTCTTTTTCCTCGTTTCTAAACCTTTCTTTTACCCCGTAGAATACTTTTTATAGCATAATATTTAAGCAGATATAATCACACATCGACAAACAAAAGGTTCCCATCGAGTACGATGGATGCGAGGGGTGCTAATACCTTCCCCTCGCATAACCGACTTCCGAACCCGTTCTTGGTCGCGAGACCATCTTATCCATTTCTTTTCTTAAGGTTTTCTCGATATTTTCCTTTCCCCTCATGGGATAAATAAAGTTCAGTGGCGACTCTTCTGTCGATCTTTTTCGCCTCCCCGTCGTTGCGCGACCCATTTTTCGAGTAGCGACAGCTGGCGACTCTGCTGGGGATGATCCTGGCAAGCCAAGCCTATTTTGTTTGTCATGTTTGTGTCTTTACTTGTTTTATTTATTTATGCTTTATTTTCTAACCGTTGGGTTTATTTGATTTGGTTTGTGAGGATGAAGCTTTCAAGCACACACTAAGTTAGGAGGTGGATTCTTTCTGATTTGCGAGACTTAGGACTCGTTGAGTTGGATTGAATCTCACCGCTCAGATGAGACTCCGTTGGAATAATTATGTCTTACGTGTAGTCGTAATGGCATTCTTATCTTCAACTTGAGAGTCCGCGATTCTGAGGACCTTTTGTAGAACCTTTATTCCGAAGGTTGCTGAAACATAACTCTGTGTTCATCTTTTTTGAAAGGATTACCGTCTTACGAGTAGTCGTTATGATGGGAAACTTTTGAGGGTTAGTACATGGGACTTTGTTTGAAAGGCCTTTGGAATACTCTTTTTGTACACCATTAGATTGCCCACTCGTTGGAGAAGATACCTTTTGATGTTGTCTTGCAGGATTTGTGACTTTGATCTCGATGTGTGAATATTATCATATGCATTCATAAAACATTGCATTGCATATCATTTTGCATACCAAGAGACTTAAGAAGCTATGATTATCTCAGGTATTGGAGAACTCAATGGCTGATATAAGAAAGAGAAGCACAAATTCCATAAAGTTTAGGGAACCAAAGTTGGAATCAATTCAAGACCTTCTGATTGACGTGCCGAAAGTTATCAAGATCAACTTTCAAGGGAAACATGGGAAATTGCTTGATCTTCTACACTCTAGAGTTGATACTTGGGCCTTGTATGCTATGGCTCAATTTTATGATGCGCCTCTCCGGTGCTTCACTTTTCAAGACTACCAGTTGGCTCCCACCTTGGAAGAATATTCTCATATTTTGAACATTAAAATTAAGGATCAACCTGTCTATACTGGTTTGGAAGAAGAACCAAAGCCTGCTGTCATTGCTCTTGCTCTTCATATGACCAAAGAAGAAGTCAGGAAGGGTCTAACCAGTAAAGGGGGTGTTCAGGGTTTTCCATTGAAGTTTTTGCTAGAAAAGGCCGCTCAGTACAAGGTTGATGAAGATTGGGAAAAGTTCGGTATAAGTGTTGCTCTAATGATCTATGGGATTGTCCTCTTTCCAAATGTGGACAATTTCATAGACATCACTGCCATCGTTCTCTTCATGCAGAAGAATCCCATCCCTACACTCCTTGCCGATGTCTATCACTCTATTCATTGGAGGAGCGAAAAGAAGGCGGGAACGATCCAATGCTGCTCTCACCTACTATACAAATGGTATGCTTCTCATTTGCCCAAGAAAGGACCGTTCGTGGAAAACAAGAAGGAATTGAAATGGTCTCAGCGCATCATGTCTCTGGAAGCTAGTGATATTGCTTGGTACTCTCATGAGTACTATGATGTGGAAATCATCTTTAGTTGTGGAGAATTCAGTAATGTACCTTTAACCGGTAGGGCCGGTTGTATTAACTATAACCCAGTCATGGCATTACGTCAGTTGGGCTATGCTATGGAGGGCGAGCCCGAAGCAGAGAAGGTTCAGAGTTTCTTTCTGCTAGCCACATCAGAAGACCCTGCGTTTGTCAGGAAGATTGCTAAGGCTTGGGGCAAGATTCATACAAAGGGAAGGAAGGAGTTAAAAGCGAAGAATTGTGTGGCAAAGGAGCCATACAACCGGTGGTTACTAGCCAGAGTAGCTGAAAGGTCGTTGCCATTTCCCTTAGAGCCCTCTATGCGAGAAACACCTCCTGCTCCCACTCATGTACCCATAGAAGAATATGAAAAGCTGAAGCTAATAGTGGAGAGATTGACTAAGGAGAATCAGGACCTTCAGAATGAAGTCCACCAAGCAAATGTGGAGAACGGTCAGTACAAAAGAAAGGTGGAGTTTGAACAGGATCAAGCGGCTGAGAGTAGCAAGAAGCTAAAATTAGAAACGGATCTGAGAGTCAGGTACCAACAGGGTTACGAAGGGGCTGATGCGTCATTAACAACTCTCCGACAACGCTTAAAGGATACCAAAGCTTCTTGTGATAGGGCATGGCACTTCTTTGAGGTAGCCTCTGCCGAAAAGAAGGAAATACGAGAGAATCTTGAGGCTGATATTGGGGATCTTGAAGAACGACTGAGAAACGCCTTGACCCTAGTGGAAAATGAACGAAGACTCAAAGAGGAGGCATTGAAAGATTCATATGTCACATCTGACCTATGGAATAACAAATGTCAAGAATTGGAAACTGCCCAGGAAACATCCCTTCTGTGGAGGAATCGTTTTGAGGCTTTGCAAAGAGATAGTGCGCAGTGGCTCGAGAAAGAAGCTCAGCTCAATGAGTTGTTGGACACCCATGTGGATTCTATTTGTTATTACCAGTCGACTCTAGATACGTGTCGTGCTAGGTACAACAATTTGGTGGAGCATTGCAACCTCATGATCCGTGATATCCCATGGAGGTTGGAAAGCGCCATTCAAGATTTGGAAGGAAATGATATCCCTCCTTCTGTTCACCACTTTATCCAGCTCTGCGACCAAATGGTTAGGAGGTTCATGTTCGAGATGAAGAAGCTTGAAGAGCGTCTCCAAAAGGAGAAATTCTAGTTTTTGTACTCTTAATTTTCAGTCATTTAGTGTTTTCCTTGTAATGAGAATTGTTATTCGGCATAGTCAGCAAATGTTTGTATTGAATCTCCCCAAATTAATGAGAATTTGCTGTTGGTCTAATTGCGTTTTCTTTATTATTTGTTCATTCGCGATTCTATAATACCGGTTATAATCATAGGTTTCGAAAGTCTCTTGAGCATTCGCATGAACTTGCGCATCATTTTGCATTCCCTGAAACTCGACCTCACACCGCTTGCCATTTCAGAGAGAAAGAGAGGGAAAGAGGAAGAGCAAGCTGACTTCTCAACACTCCTACAACACGCGGGGAAATCAGCAGAGAATTATGGATCAGGTTCAAGCCGAGCTTTTGGAGTTTCGTGAGAAGATGGCACAATTCATGGAGATGATGCAGGGGGTGGCCAATGGACAAGACCAGTTAAGGACATTGGTTCAACCTTTAATAGCTCAGGTGGATGGAAGTGGCGTTTTGCACGGTGGGGCTGCTGCTGTCCCCCCTCCTGCTAATGGTGGAACCTCGCAAGTCAACGGTGGCCCAACTGTAGTCAACCTTCCGGGCGGAAGAGAACAAACTGGAATCCCCATCCCAGTTGTGACAGGCGCCATACCTACTAGCGTGAATCCTCAATGGGACCAAGATGAACAGGATGATATCTTCTCCATGAGAGACCTTGGGGGGGGGAGGCTACGATCCGATACCAATAGAAGGTTTGATGAAATAGAAGAAAAGATGAAGAGCATTCTGGAAAACCAGAACACTATGGGGCTTGACATGTCCAATCTGGGATTGATTCCGGGACTTAGGATCCCTCCAAAGTTCAAAGTGCCAGATTTCGATAAATACAAATGAACGACATGTCCAAAGGTGCATATCCGCTCCTATTTTCGAAGGATGTCGGCATACTCTGATGACGAGAAGTTGCTTATGCACTTCTTCCAAGATAGTCTGTCAGGGCCTTCTCTGGAGTGGTACATGGGTTTAGAACCTGCCAATATTCGGAGCTGGAAGAATTTAGCAGAGGCCTTTGTCTAGCATTACCAGTACAATAGTGACTTGGCACCAAATCGGGTGCAGTTGCAGAATCTATCCCAAAGAAGCAATGAGTGTTTTAAAGAATACGCCCAAAGGTGGCGAGAGCTTGCCGCTAGGGTTCAACCTCCCATGGTGGAAAGAGAACTAATCGATTTATTCGTGGCCACCTTGCCCGGAATCTACTACGAAAAGTTGGTGAGCAATATGTCAGGAAGCTTCTCGGACTTAATTATCACGGGCGAAAGAGTTGAAAACGGTATAAAAATGGGGAAAATTCAAGCAGCGGAAGGGACCTCATCTGGAGGTGGAAGAAAGTTCTTTGGTGCGAAGAAAAAGGATAATGAAACAAATGCAGTGTACGGCTTTAACAACCGAAAAAGATACTTGGATCAGCGTCAGCAGCGACCGTACTACCAGCAACCGTCACAAGTAGCGAGTATTGCCATCCCGGCAACACAGCCTCCACAGCAACAACCACGTCAACAACAGGAGCAGCGACCTCAACAACAGAATTATGCACCAAGACAGTTCCAGGACAGGAGAAGGGTGGCGGATAGACACTTTGACACACCGCCAATGCCATACGCTCAGTTGCTACAACACTTAATTCAACTGCAGTTGGTCCAGAAAAGGACAATGGCACCTCTAACTGGCCAACCACCTCCTGGATATGACGCCAACGCTAGGTGTGAATTCCACTCTGGCGCCCCCGGCCACAGTATTGACAACTGTAAAGCCTTCAAACATAAGGTACAAGACCTTATTGATAGTAAAGCTATCAATTTCAATCAAGATGCGCCAAGCGTGGATCGAAATCCCATGCCTAACCATGGTATGGGTGGTGGCGTGAATGCTATTGACAGTGAGGAAGGCCTGAACTTGGTGTCCAGAGTAGAGGATTTGAAGACGCCGTTAAGCTTCGTGAAGAGCAAGTTGTTAGAAGGAGGGGTATTCCTAGGCTGTGGAAAGGATTGCGAAGACTGTATGATTTGTCCAGAAAGATGTCGGAGCCTGAGGAACCATATACAGCACATGATGGATAACGGTTTGTTGCAATTTGATAGAATCTATGAGAAAAATGCTGAAGAGGTAGTCATCGAAGATAAGGATGAGGTGGCCACCATATCCATCCCATACAAAACAATTACAATTTCTGCGCCTCCGGCAAGGCCCACTATTATATTCACAAAGGCAGGACCCGTACCCTATGAAAGTTCTAAAGCAATTCCTTGGAACTACGGGGCCGAGGTCTACTGCAATGGTCAAAAGCAGGAACTGAGAGGTTCACCGTTGGATTCTGTTGATAATTTGGTGGGAACTGGAGGAATGACTCGGAGCGGGAGAGTATTCGCACCTCCCGAAGCAAGTACAGAAAGGGCTGATAAAGGTAAGGGGAAGGTTATAGCGGAAGAGAATTCTCAGGCTAGAGAAAAGGAAACTTTGCTGAAGGATGCGGAGGAATTCATGCGCTTGATGAGAAGGAGTGACTACAAAATTGTGGATCATTTACAACAAACTCCTTCAAAGATTTCTATCTTGTCATTGTTGTTATGTTCTGAGGCTCACAGGAATGCTTTACTCAGAGTTTTGAATAATGCTTATGTACCTCAAGAGATATCCGTTAATCAGTTGGAAGGCGTGGTGGCCCATGTCAATGCAGGTAACGGGTTGGGGTACACAGACCGTGACTTGACACCAAAAGGGAGGAACCACAACTTGGCTCTGCACATTTCACTTGAATGCCGAGGAACAATGATGTCACATGTACTTGTTGATACAGGGTCGTCTTTGAATGTGTTGCCAAAAAAGGCATTGATGAAGATCGATCATCAGGGTCTATATTGTACGCCCAGTGATTTGGTTGTGCGGGCTTTCGATGGAACCCGAAGATCTGTCTTTGGGGAGATAACTCTGCCTATCCAAGTAGGCCCAGAGGTGTTTGAAACAGTTTTCTACATCATGGATATCCAGCCTGCTTATAGCTGTCTTTTGGGTCGGCCTTGGATACACCTAGCAGGCGCTGTAACATCGACTTTGCACCAGAAATTGAAATATATGGTGGATGGGAATATTGTGACCGTTTGCGGGGAAGAAGACATCATGGTGAGCCATCTGTCTTCATTCAAATATGTGGAAGTCGACGGCGAAATTCAAGAAACGCTGTGCCAGGCTTTTGAGACTGTCCAAATCAAGGAGAAGGCACCAGTCGAGGTCAAAGCTCCAGAAGTTGCCATGTCGTCATACAAGGAAGCACGGGCCGTGGTGGAATCCGGATCAACACAAGGATGGGGACAGGTGGTAAGCGTCCCAAACAAGCAAGATAAGTTCGGATTGGGATATAGCCCACATGGATCATCTTCACAAAGCACTCCACGTTACAGAGGTCCTGTCCAATTTACTAGCAGTGGAGTCATTTTCGATCAAATTAATGCCATATCAGATGAGGAAGGAGACAGCGACTGTGATATGGATGCGTGGATCCAGCCATGCATCCCCGGCCAAGGCTTGAAGAATTGGAGCATGGAGGAAATTATCACAATGACTTATGAAGAGTAATTGATTTGTCTTGGTTAATGTATTTCCATATGCTCTGCCCAAGGCATAATGGACTTTGTTTGTAGGGCCCTATCTTTATGCATGTGAACAATCTTTTTATCATCAATTAAAAGGCGTCTTTTCATTCAAAATTTTGTGATCCTTGTTGTTCTTGTTTTTATCTTTAACAATAAAATGGCAATGTGGTTTGTGTTTTTTGTTTGCATATCATTTAAAAGCATAAAATCATCATCATCGCAGGTTACACATTTCAGATGCCACCGACTCAGACTCGTCTATGACTCAGTATGACTTTGACAATCCGATCTTTCAAGCCGAAGAAGAGATCGAAGAAGACGAAGACCTGCCTGAGGAGCTTGCCAGATTGTTAAGGCAAGAGGAGAAGGTCATCCTGCCTCATCAGGAGGAAGTTGAAGTTGTCAACCTGGGAACAGAAGAAGACAAGAAGGAGGTCAGAATAGGGGCTACACTGCAGGATGAGGTCAAGCAACGATTGATTGAGTTACTCCAAGAGTACAAAGACGTGTTTGGTTGGTCGTATGAGGATATGCCAGGACTTGACACAGATATCGTGGTTCATCGTCTGCCTCTTCGTGAAGAATGTCCTCCTGTCAAACAGAAATTGAGAAGAACAAGGCCAGATATGGCAGTGAAGATCAAGGAAGAAGTTCAGAAACAGTTAGATGCCGGATTTCTTGCTGTGGCCAACTACCCCCCTTGGGTCGCTAACATCGTGCCCGTGCCTAAAAAGGACGGCAAAGTTAGGATGCGTGTTGATTATAGGGACTTGAATAGAGCAAGCCCAAAGGATGATTTCCCGCTTCCCCATATTGACGTGCTTGTTGATAACACCGCGCAATTCTCAGTGTTTTCCTTCATGGACGGCTTTTCCGGATACAATCAAATTAAGATGGCGCCGGAGGATATGGAGAAAACGACTTTTATCACACCTTGGGGGACCTTTTGCTATAAAGTAATGCCTTTCGGGTTGAAGAACGCATGGGCAACTTATCAACGAGCAATGGTCACACTCTTTCACGACATGATGCATCACGAAATCGAAGTTTATGTCGACGATATGATTGCAAAGTCCCAAACGGAGGAGGGGCACTTGGTGAATCTTCTAAAGTTGTTTGAGAGGTTGAGGAAGTTCAAATTGAGGTTGAATCCGAGCAAATGTACTTTCGGCGTACGGTCAGGAAAGCTGTTGGGGTTCATCGTTAGTGAGAAAGGTATTGAGGTTGATCCCTCGAAGATCAGGGCAATTCAAGAAATGCCAGCACCAAAGACCGAGAAGCAGGTTCGTGGTTTCTTAGGTAGATTGAACTATATTGCAAGGTTCATATCTCACCTCACCGCCACTTGTGAGCCATTGTTTAAACTTCTGAAGAAGGATCAGGCGGTCGTTTGGAACGAGAATTGTCAGAAGGCGTTTGAGAAAATAAAGGAATACCTACAAGAACCCCCAATACTGATGCCCCCGGTGGCTGGGAGACCATTGATAATGTACTTAACAGTTCTTGAGAATTCTATGGGCTGTGTTCTCGGTCAGCACGACGAGACTGGAAGAAAGGAGCACGCAATTTACTACTTGAGTAAAAAGTTCACGGACTGTGAATCCAGATATTCAATGTTAGAAAAGACTTGTTGCGCACTTGCTTGGGCCGCCAAGCGCCTAAGGCAGTATATGCTAAACCACACAACCATGTTGATTTCAAAGATGGACCCAATTAAGTACGTGTTCGAAAAGCAGGCGCTATCAGGAAGGATCGCTAGGTGGCAGATGATTCTGACAGAATATGATATTCAATATGTATCTCAAAAAGCTATTAAAGGTAGTGTTCTGTCAGAATACCTTGCAGAGCAGCCAGTCGATGATTATCAGCCAATGAAGTTTGACTTTCCTGACGAAGACATTATGTACTTGAAAATGAAAGATTGCGATGAACCGTTGCCGGGCGAGGGACCGGAATTGGGTTCCCAGTGGAAATTAATCTTTGACGGCGCTGTTAACTCATACGGTAGTGGGATTGGGGCAATCATTACAACTCCCCATGGATCCCATATACCATTCACCGCGAGGTTAACATTCCCATGTACCAACAACGAGGCCGAGTACGAAGCGTGTATCATGGGTATTGAAGAAGCAATCGACTTAAGAATCAAGAACCTTGATATCTATGGAGATTCAGCCTTAGTGGTCAACCAAATCAAGGGGGAGTGGGAAACGCGCCAGCCAAATCTGATCCCATACATGAACTACGCAAGGAGGTTGCTACCTTTTTTCGATCGAGTAGAGCTTCACCATGTGCCAAGGGCAGAGAATCAGATGGCCGATGCTTTGGCTACTCTATCCTCGATGTACAAAGTTAACTTCTGGAACGATGCTCCAATAATTGTCATTTCACGGCTCGACAGACCAGCATTTGTGTTCGCAATAGCTGAAGCTCCTGATGGTAAACCATGGTTTTATGACATCCGAAACTTTCTTAAGAACCAAGAGTATCCGCCTGGGGCATCTACCCAAGATAAGAAGACTTTGAGGAGATTGTCCGGCAATTTCTATCTGAATCCAGACGGTGCGCTCTATCGGAGAAACCATGACTTAGTGCTACTAAGATGCGTGGACGAAAAAGAGGCAAATTTGCTTATGGAAGAAGTCCACGAAGGTGCTTTCGGAACACATGCAGGCGGTCATGCCATGTCTCGGAAATTATTGAGGGCAGGATATTATTGGTTAACTATGGAGTCAGATTGCTTCAAGTACGCCAAGAAATGCCACAAATGTCAAATTTATGCCGACAAGATTCATGTACCGCCGTGTCCTTTGAATGTCATGTCGTCGCCGTGGCCTTTTTCCATGTGGGGCATTGATATGATTGGAAAAATCGAGCCGACCGCGTCCAATGGACACCGTTTTATCTTAGTGGCTATTGATTATTTCACCAAATGGGTCGAAGCGGCCTCTTATGCCAATGTCACAAAGCAGGTAGTGGCCCGATTCATCAAAAGAGATATCATATGTCGATATGGGATACCCGAAAGGATCATTACTGACAATGGTTCTAATTTGAATAACAAGATGATGAAGGAACTGTGCCAGAGTTTCAAAATTGAGCATCACAATTCTTCTCCCTATCGCCCGAAAATGAATGGCGCCGTGGAAGCGGCCAACAAGAACATTAAGAAGATAGTACAAAAGATGGTGATAACTTATAAGGATTGGCACGAGATGTTGCCCTTTGCCTTACATGGATATCGCACTTCGGTGCGTACTTCAACTGGGGCAACTCCTTTCTCGTTGGTGTATGGCATGGAAGCTGTTCTGCCATTGGAGGTCGAGATCCCTTCTCTAAGAGTACTGGCAGATGTCAAACTAGATGAAGCAGAATGGGTAAAGAACAGGTTGAATCAACTCAGTTTGATGGATGAGAAAAGATTGGCGTCTCTCGCGTACGGTCGTTTGTATCAGAAGAGGATGAAGAGCGCCTATGATAAAAAGATACGTCCTCGGAGCTTTCAGGCAGGCGACTTGGTGTTGAAGCGAATTCTCCCACCGCAGAATGATCACAGAGGCAAATGGACCCCTAACTATGAGGGTCCTTATGTGGTACGAAAGGTTTTCTCAGGAGGAGCCTTGCTACTTTCAACTATGGATGGTGAAGATTTTACATCCCCGGTAAACGTAGACGCGGTCAAAAAATATTTTGCTTAAGAAAGCTCGCTGGAAAGAAAAAGAGCATCCAGGAAAGAATGGGGCATCCCGGCGAACCATAAAAGGATGGGTTCGGGCAAAAATTAGGGATATAAGAAAAATGTGAACCCGCATAGTTGAAAACCTGAAAGGGCAACTTTGGCAAAAATGGGTATCCTGGTGAATCGAAAACCCGCGAGGGCGATTCAGGCAAAAATTAGGGATTTTAAAGCAAATGACTGCGGCCTGCGCATTGATAATCACAAGAATAGTGGATTCTAGGGAGAACTCGAAGATCGACCATTCAAATCAATCTCTTCGGAAGTTAAAATATCGGAAAGCGCCAAAGCCACGCGAGTCATGGATGAGTCGTCACGTGGTGTTTGTCTGTACCACATTGCCGACATTTTTGTATATTTTCCTTGCGATTGTCTTTTTGTGCAGCTTTCTCTTTTCAGGAGTTGCATCCGATGTAAAATTGCCTATTTTCAGGCCTTTTATCAATGAAATGTACTATTCAGAAAAAGCTTTTGGTCTTGTTTTTTACCATTTTGTTTGCAAAAGACACCTGATATTTTTGATAAAAAAAAAACCTTGCATACATAAACTTGTGGGCTTTGCTAACTATTAATCAAGATATTTGTTTAAATAAAAACATGAGTGATAATTTGGTGCCAGCTGTACAACACATTTGTCTAATTGTTGTCACTTTCCCCAAGCAGAGGGAGAGTGTGGGATAGTCCTCCCAATAAATCTTATTCAACATCCCTAGCAAGAATAGTGGATTCAATCTCCGGCAGAAGAGAGTTATTTCACAACGCTCAGCTATGTTTACGCAGTGGAGTTATTCTGGCTAAACATTCACGGTTGATTTCCCCGCCAGAATGGAGTGGTTGTCTCCAGTCAAGTTGTCTGTTCCCCAAAGGAGTTGTAGGCCGATAGGCCATTCGGGACGTTTTCCGCAGTAGAGTTTGATTTGGATCCCCAGCGGAGTGGTTTTGTTCTTAGCGGAGCAATTTTACCCAGAAGTTTTTATCGGAAGCCATCCAGGGCTTGTATTCCCCAGCATGAGTTTGTTTGCGCTAAGCGTACCTAGCTCTGACACAACGGAGTGGGCTCTTTCTCTTTAGCATTTATTTTGTTAAAGTGGTTCATTTGCATCTACATATGTGCGTAACATCTACCCAAACGCGAAGCATTTCCATTTCACATGGAGCATTTCGCCATATTCAAACATATGCATGTGAAACATAAGCCAGGTCGTTACCCCTTTTGTTTCAAGTGAATCTCGTAGACGATCAGCATCTTTGCCCGTTGTGTTGTTTATACCCCAGCTCGTACTGTTTCCCCAACGGAATTCTTTGGTGGCCGTCACCAATGGAAAGTCTTAAATTCGTTTGAATCTTGTTGCTCATATATTCAGCGAAGCCTTGACGGCAACACAGAGTAATTTTGTTTATTCAGCGGCGAGGTTGAAAGTTTGTTTTGACGGCGATGTCAAAAGTAATTTGCTTATTCAGCGGCGAGGTTGAATGTTTATTTCTGGCGGCGATGTCGGAGTAATTTTGTTTATTCAGCGGCGAGGTTGAAAGTTTGTTTTGACGGCGATGTCAAAAGTAATTTGCTTATTCAGCGGCGAGGTTGAATGTTTATTTCTGGCGGCGATGTCGGAGTAATTCGTTTATTCAGCGGCGAGGTTGGATGTTTGTTTCTGGCGGCGATGTCGGAGTAATTTTGTTTATTCAACGGCGAGGTTGAAAGTTTGTTTTGACGGCGATGTCAAAAGTAATTTGCTTATTCAGCGGCGAGGTTGAATGTTTATTTCTGGCGGCGATGTCGGAGTAATTCGTTTATTCAGCGGCGAGGTTGGATGTTTGTTTCTGGCGGCGATGTCGGAGTAATTTAGTTTTTCAGCGGCGATGTTGAAAGTTTGTTTTGATGGCGATGTTGGATTTTGTCTTGACGGCAATGTCGGAGGATCGTATCTTTGGATTTAATATCTGTTTGTATTTAACAAAGGATTGACGGCGAGGTTAGATCTTTTTACCGATTTAATGTCGAGGCCTGACCGTGAGGTCAGATGCTTTTACCGATTATTTTACGAATTAACGGCGAAGTCAAAACTGTTGGAAATGACGGCGAAGTCAGAAGATTGTTTTAAGAGATGACGGCGAAGTCAGGGGGCTTTACCAAAGTCCTGTGAAAGATTGACGGCGAAGTCAGAAAATATTAAAGACCGACGATAAAGTCAGTTGATTTATAATTTTGACACTGAGATCTGACGGCGAGGTTAGATGCTATTAAAAACGCTGGCGGCGAGGTCAGACATTTCACTTAATATGTGTGCCTGGCGGTGATGTCAGAAGTTCGTTTCACGGTTGTCAAATTTCCGGGTCCTTGGGTATTCAACCGTCTTTTTACCTGAATGTTCGAAAGCTGTCCGCTTTTCCTACCTTCAGGTCCAAGTCGCTAGAATAGGGGCAGCTGTTGTACCCCAAAATTTGACCAGCCTCCTTGGCTTATGTTTCATTTCATTGCATCAGCATATTGCATAAAACATCACATTGAATAGCATTTTTTTTTGCATATTCAAGGCTTGATTATGTGGTTATTACACTTGTTATCAACCCAAGAGAAAAAAAATCAAGTTTGCTTTCTGATTCAAGGATCTGGTGGTAAAAAAGGGGGACTTTGAGTTCAAGACTGATTTGGTGATGGATTCATTTTAATTTGGGGGTCTAAATTAGAGATGGATTCACGTTTCGCTCGTCAAGAATAGTTTTGAGTCACTTTTTCTTCAGATGATAAAATTGAGAATAGGGGAGTTTTGATTTTTAACGAGCGGTCAAGATTAATTATCGCAACATTTTAAGTCAAGAATAAAAATTTCAAATTTGTTATCAAATCACAGCTTTGAGACCAAATATCGTGGGGTGCCGATATTACAAGATTCTACAAAGCCCGTTCTTTACAAGAATTGTCACAAAATTAGTACAAGGAAAAAACATGTCCATGTCATTAAATCAATACTCGAAAGAAATGCGTGTACAAAATTATGGTCCAATGTTCAAGTCCATCACCAATTACCGAAAGCTCTACAAAATAAAAAGGGGGCCCATCCAACATGATTCAAGCCATTATCAACACATTTTGATTACAAAATTGGCAAATAAAAGCAGGGCACCGATATTTTGGACTTCTTGTACAGGGCAGTCCCACACCAGCTTTCATGGCCAACGGTTACAACGACCCTAAGGTGCTTGCCAGGTGATGAATCCAGTGTATAACTTCACTGTGAAGTCATTACCAAGCCAAAGGAACAACGTGACCCTACAACCATCA
This sequence comes from Lathyrus sativus, assembly GCA_963859935.3. Taxonomy (NCBI): domain Eukaryota; kingdom Viridiplantae; phylum Streptophyta; class Magnoliopsida; order Fabales; family Fabaceae; genus Lathyrus; species Lathyrus sativus. Next base: position 277,871,873 of record OZ012739.1, read on the forward strand.
AAAAAACAGTCATGACCAGAACTGACATATTTTCAATAAGTAAGGAAAATAAGCGGATCACGTTTACAAAGAAAATAATGATGAAAATTGCTCAAAAGTATTTACAATCCTCAAGGAGGCACCTTGTTCATCTGTATCCTCAGCAATCAAGAGTTCAATCTCAATGTCAGTACCACAGACAAATTGCCGCATCTTAAGGGAGTTTACACCTTCAGTGAAAAATGTAACAACTCAAGATAAAACAAATGAATCTCTTCTTACCACAGAGAATGAAAATCAAATGTAGGAGGAATTAATGGGAAACCTAATCTTTTCACAAAGTCAGCTGCACCAAACGCAAGTGATAGTCAAAATAACACGACACGGTCTGATTACCTCTACCATGCTGCAGCAAGTTTTGTTGTTGCATTTTGGCCCTATGCAAATGTAGAATCTTCAGCTGATTCTCCTGCTTGTTCTTAAGGAGGTTTTCCATCTAGACAAATTGGTTCACCTCCGAGTGTGGCAGCTATTGCTGCTGTTGCAACCGCATGATGGACAGCTCATGGACTGCTTCCTTTGTACGCCCCACTCCACACAGCTTTTGCCTGTCCTCCTGCATCAGCAACTGTTATTCCATCAATGAATATCAGCGATGTTTCGCCTGAGACAGAACAAGGATATGTTACACTACAAAACCAACTCTGCAAAACCATACAACAACATCAATACAAGACCCCACCCAATACGGCAGCCCGCACCAATTCACAATTTGAATTACAGCATAACTACAACAGACAAAAGAAATTGCAAAAAAGAATGATAAAAAAGACTCTCTAAGCAGTGGCAGCACAACCTTTCATCATCATCCAACATCCACTCGTCCCTAGCCCCGTTTCAACCGTGGCCACGTCACAGATTCGCATAATTCCAGCGCAAACCTACAAGAAAGAGCTTGATATAAATACCAATTCAACAGGCCAAAATAATGCAAATCAATCTCTATTGAGTGAAAAATCTCCTAGGTCACTGGCAGCGGAATATTGGAAGCACCCAATGGTTTCACCTCATGGAATTGTTGACGTAAAGGATAAAACTGAACACAATGGTGGTTTGTATCCAAAGATAAGGAATCCTTATAAGCTTCAAGTCAGGGAAAATACTTTAGTTTCAGTTGTACATTACATAGGAAGATGGAGCATCTATTTTCAGGTCCAATACTGATCAGGTGCTGAGTTGTTATCCCTTCAAAAAAAAATCTTCGAGCAGTTGCTGACTTACTCTTCTTGCATGGAAGTTCTGATATGGTGATTGCAAGACAAGCAATTTTTCGGTGTTATTTGTACGATCGCCACTGGACCATCCCTGATGAAGAATGGAGAGACATATATTAGAGGACTTTGCAGTCACATCTAGTATAAGTAGGCACTCTTTACTTGAGTCTTTGACTTTTTACCTTCTTGATGATCATACAGATGAAGCTTTACAGGAAGCGTGTCGCATTCTTCCTGAGATATCCGGTCCAACTTCCCATCCTAAAATTGCTGAAGTACTTTTAGAAAAGGGGTAGTACTGATACTGCTCTCATGATTTTGAGATGGTCTGGGCGGGATGGCAGACTACAAGTGAATTCACTTAGGGATGCTGTCACGGCAGTACGGGTAAGGACTGAGTGTGGGCTTCTGACTGAGGCATTTATGCATCGGAGAGTTCTCTGCACCAAAGCAAAAGAAAAGACTTTCGATAGAGGATTGCTTGACGATACCAAGGAGAACACAGTATCGCATTTACAAGGGTCAGCTGACGTGACTTTACCTTCACATGACGACCCTGTTGAGGCTTTTGTTGATGAAGAAGCTGCAGAGGAAGATGATAGTGACAATGATCTACAACGTTTCCAAAATAATCTTTTATCTGCCATACTTCAAATCAGTATACACTGGTGGTGATTATCATCGTCAAACTGAAACAGGGAGGACTCATGTTGCTCTTGCATTTGAACTTCTCGGCGGCTGGCATAATTTGAAGGGTGCCATAGTTTTGACTGTTCTTCAGATGCTATGGGGAGTCGGTGGATCATTCTCAGCTGGCAGGCCTGGTAAAGGGTTGTGTTCACGGCTGAATCTCCGTGTTCTGAATGGGTATCCACAAGTTCATTCAATTTCAGCATTCAACAACATTTACGATAATACTGGCATCCAAGTCACAATAGGTTCAGAGTCTGTGTCGAAAGCCATTGATATTGCAGATAATGAAATCATCGCGAAATGCTGATTATGAAGTAATCTCAGTAAACCGCCATGTTGATGTCGAACTAAGTCAACTTGAGAAAAAACCTGCACCTTGAGATTAGTCAACAGATTTGCCAAAACATCCCGAGGTTCACTGACGGATTTATCACCATTGTTAGCACCATTGACTTGTGACTGGAGATAACTGTCAACAAAAAGAATTTCATAAGCATTTCATCAATAAATAGATTAGCGACATCGTTCACAAAACGGAGGATCAGCATGAGAATACGGCACGGTCAGAGTTAGGCAAAACAATGCAAATTCAAATGACTCCAAGTTTAAGTCACGTTTCACCATAGTGTTTATTTAAATCAGAATTTTGAATATACATTTTGTTTTAATTAGAAAAACAAAACAATGAGAAAATGGGACCACGCTTATGTTAGCAAAAATGGCAAAAACACCAGCAGCAGAAGATCCATAGCAGGTTTAAATACAAAAATGGAATAAAGCAAACCATGGCAAAAGACACAGCCATGATGGAGCAGAGGCCTCAGAAATTGTGGCAGAGGGTGTCTGCTAAACCTAATTGGGTTGGACCTATATATTGGTTACTATTTATTCAAAAGAAAAAACCCTAACAGAGGCAGCAGTCACCCTCTCTCACAGCTCATCTTCATCCCCCAACCAGCAAAACACACATAAACAAAACGAAAAAGAGATTGAAGGAGAGAGCTTATCTGTTTTCGGTATCGACAATTTGGTGGAACCGGTTCAACGAAAGCTGTGCATCATCCAAACTCTTCCTTGCTTGTGTGAGACCTTGTCGGATTCGCTCCAACTCTGTAAGCATTCTATTACTTTACTGTCTTCATAGGTTTAGTTTGTGTTAATATGTGTCGTCTTGTTTCCTGGCGTTGAGCTTTCCTTTTTCTTCGAAAAAAGAGAAGAGCAGAAGAGGCTCTTCGAAACCATTCGAAACCTCCCCCATTTGTCGTCAAACCCAGTTTCACCTTCACCGAAAAACACCAACATTACCTTCCACCTTTGAATCCAACCCTTTACCCCAGATATCCATCATTATTATGAACTAATCTCCTTTGATCCAATACCTACAAATCCGGCTTCAAACCAAATGATACCCAGAAATTTATTTCCGCCATGAAAGCCAAACACGTTCACCATTACAAAGCTCCAAAAACACTTCTCAAAACACGCGGCCTTTGAACAACAACAAACCAAACACCATGAGTGTGAAACAAATCAAAGAAAAGAGGAGAAATGAAAAGCTCATGAAACCTTTGAAACCCGAACTCACCACCGTTCATCATTTTCGCTTCACCCTCTCACTCACCAAGAATGCGCCGACCAACCCCACGTGACTATTCCGACCACCACAGATACGCCATCCTCGAAGCTCCCTGTTCTCAGATTTTCAAAGCCGCCGCAGAACCCATCTCCAAACTCCTTCAATCGAACCCGCGATCTCATCGTAACCCCAACTTCAGCTTCATTTCATCCAAAACCCAGCTTCTCCTTCAAAGCCGAATCCAAACGAAACATCACCTTCATACCCAGAACAAACCCCAATCTTCATCTTAAAAAAGCAACCCCAAACCCTTTATTAAACCAGAGTAAAGACAGACCCGATATCGCAAGAAAAGGTAAAGATTGAGATGCCATCGGTTGCTAACCTCTCGTGATCACGATCATCACTATGTTATCTTCTCCTCGCCGTAAATGCATACCCAAAATGAGAACTCTCCACCACGAACCTTACTTTGTTTTTGTTTTCTCGTTCCTATGTGAATTCTAGCTGGGAAATCTGGGTGTGATGATGATAGTGGGTGATGATTCGTTAGAAACTGATGAGATTGACCTTCGGTCCACACGATGACGCCTGTTGGCTTTCTTTCCTTTTTTTTTATTTATTTATTATTTTTATTTTATTTACTTTGGTTTCATTAGCAGTATTGGGAACGTGAATGATGGGTCGAGGAGGCCCAAAGGATTTCACGTTTATATTTTATTATTTTGTTTGCTGTTATGTTTATTTTATTCAGTTTCATTTTCTTCATTTATAGGAGTTTACTTTTAATCTTTTGTGTATTTACCTATGTTTTATTCTTTTGGATATTATTCTATGTTGATATATTATTTCTTTTAGAGTTCATATGTCGCTTCATTTCACGATTTTACTTCCTTTTGGGTCGATGACGAGACCTCCGTAATTCATTACCAGTCAAATTATTGATAAGTAATGTTGGATCTGAGACCACCTCTTTTCTCTCTTCACTACTTGTCCTGACTCGATTCAAAACTTTGTCAAACAATTTTCAAAATCAAATTATCTTTGTATTGAATTAAAAGAGGGGATTAAGTGTAGACTTTCTTCCTCTCCGAGTGTTGGGATGCCCACTGTAGTGAGGGTGGTTCCGACACTCGTCTTTCAATACGAAGACGCTTCCCGTCCATTTTCAAATCTCATCTCCTTAAAATCATTTCTTTGTGTTGAGCTAAAAAGAGGATTGGGTGTAGACCTCTTCTTCTTCGAGCGTAGGGATGCCCACTGTAGTGAGGGTGGTCTCGATGCTCGTCTGTCAACACAAAGACGCTTCCAACATTTCCTCATAAAACCTCGGTCTCGTACTGAGTATACTTTCAATAATAAATTAATTTCTCTTTGTATTGGATTAAAAGAGCGGATTGGGTGTAGACCTCTTCTTCTCCGAGTGTTGGGATGCCCACTGTAGTCAGGGTGGTCTCGATACTCGTCTTTCAATACGAAGACGCGACTTCCTCCATCACCCCTCCTTTCACAACTTTATTCTGTAACCTTCCTCACCTAAAACCTCGGTCTTGCGCCGAGTGCATTTTCAAATCATTTTCACAATAAAACTTGAATGGTCGTGGAGTGGTTAGGCGTAGGCCTTCTCCTATCCCGAGTGCCGACGTTTACCGTAGGGTTCTCTGTCACAAGGCACTTACCATTCAAAACCAAAAACACTTTAATAAGAGAACGAAGCTCTCTTTATGTTGAATTAAAGAGAGAGGATTGGGTGTAGACCTCTTCTTCTTCGAGTGTTGGGATGCCCACTGTAGTGAGGGTGGTTTCGACGCTCGTCTTTCAATACGAAGACGCCTCGTTCACCACACAATTTTCATAACAAAAACTTTGAGACAAAGAATTGGGTACTACCCGTAGGGGTTACTATCCGAGGATACGTTCCCCCCCTTAAAAAAACAATCAATCAATCAAATGTGACTTCTTGCCCCGAGTGGCGAAAACTAATTAATCTTTCAAAAAGGATATGTTATGTCCGTTCTACCGCAAACAGGTAATGCCTAAGTCTCCAACGAGCGAGCAACAATACACCTAACTGCTAGAATGCGCACGATAGCAGCGTCTACCAAGACTTCCCCGCACACCGTAGGCCGAACTACGGCTGCTCTGATTCTTTACTTCGTTCAAGTAAAGATACGTAGGCACAAGGGCCACAATCCTTGCCGAGCACATTCCCCCCCATATCTGTAGTTCCCCGAACTACGTTGACTCTGATTTTCTCATACCTTTTGAGAATACGTAGGCCTAGGACCGCGAAGTCCTACCGAGTCCGTCCTTTCTCTTCTTTCCCCCGTTACCTCTTTTTCCTCGTTTCTAAACCTTTCTTTTACCCCGTAGAATACTTTTTATAGCATAATATTTAAGCAGATATAATCACACATCGACAAACAAAAGGTTCCCATCGAGTACGATGGATGCGAGGGGTGCTAATACCTTCCCCTCGCATAACCGGCTTCCGAACCCGTTCTTGGTCGCGAGACCATCTTATCCATTTCTTTTCTTAAGGTTTTCTCGATATTTTCCTTTCCCCTCATGGGATAAATAAAGTTCGGTGGCGACTCTTCTGTCGATCTTTTTCGCCTCCCCGTCGTTGCGCGACCCATTTTTCGAGTAGCGACAATACGCCACAACTTTTCCCCCTTGCATCAACACACCATCCAAACCTGACAAAGAAGCATCACAATAAGCCACAAAAGGTTCCGTAGGATTCGGCAAAATCAAGACTGACGATGTTGTCAATCTTCTCTTTAACTCCATGAAACTCTCCTCACAACCAGCATCCCAAATGAAAGCCTTTCCCTTACAAGTCAACTGCGTTAACGGAAGTGCCATCTTCGAAAATCCTTCAATAAACCTCCGATAATAGCCTGCCAAGCCCAAAAAGCTTCGAATCTTCGTAACTAATTTAGGAGTTTCCCATTGCATTACCGCATCAATCTTGGATGGATCCACACTAATACCACTACAAGAAATAATATGTCCGAGAAAACTCACTTCAGACAACCAAAATTCACACTTTGACAACTTAGCATACAATCTCTTTTCCTTCAAAATCTGTAACACAATCCTTAAATGCTCTTCGTGCTCCTCTTGAGACTTAGAGTAAATCAAAATGTCGTCGATGAACACAACCACAAAACGATCCAACTGCTCATGAAAAATACGATTCATGTATTCCATAAACACACCCGGCGCATTAGAAACTCTGAATGGCATCACGGAATATTCATAGTGACCATACCGTGTCCTAAAAGCCGTCTTTGGAATATCCTCCTCCTTAACCTGAATCTGGTGATAACCTGATCTCAAATCGATCTTGCTAAATACACGCGCTCCAACCAATTGGTCCATCAAATCATCAATTCTTGGAAGCGGATACTTATTCTTAATCATCACCTTATTCAACTGTCGATAATCAATGCATAACCTCATACTTCCATCCTTCTTTTTCACTAACAATACCGGTGCACCCCAAGGAGAAACACTTGGCCTTACAAACCTCTTATCCAACAAATCATTCAACTGCTCCTTTAGTTTTACCAATTCAGATGCTAACATGCGATACGGTGCCATCGAAATCGGTCTAGTACCAGGAACTAGATCAATAGAAAACTCGACTTCCCTTTCCGGCGGTACATCCGTAATCTCCCCCGGAAATACTTCTGGAAAATCACATACCACTGGAAACACATCAAGCTCAACTTCACTCTCCACCGACAACGATGCAAACAAGCCGAACAACTGAGCTTCATCCGCTAAAAGCTTCTTCAACTCTTTAGTGGATAGAAAACTCTCACCTTCATCATCTCCCAAAGAAGGAAACCTTACCAACTTATGATAACAATCTAAATGAACTCTATTAAATTGTAACCAGTTCATACCCAAGATCACGTCTAAACCTTCCAACGGCAAACACACCAAATCCATAATGAAATCTTTACCATACATGGTCAAAGAACAACTTGCACACACCAAGGAAGTAGTTACCGACCCCGAAGCGGGAGTCTCAATAACCATGTCTCCATTCATAGACACCATGCACAAACCCAAACGCTTAGCACACTCAAGAGAAATGAACGAATGAGTCACTACGGTATCAATAATATCAACTAAAGGCATATTATTAATAAAGCATGTACCTTTAATCAAGCGATCTGCATTAGTAGTGTCTGAACCTGCTAATGCAAATACTTTTCCATCCGACTGAGCTTGTTTTGGTTTGGTACACTTGGTGCTAATATGACCAATTTCCCCGCAAGTAAAACACTTTACCACATTCCTTCTACAACCAGAAGTGGCATGTCCTAGACTTCCACAATTAGCACACTTATCCATAGACTTCCCACATTCAAAAGATTTGTGTCCCATCACGCCGCACTTGTAACATTTAACCGCACCAGAACTTCCTCCCCCGAGTCTCCTATCAAAGTTTCTCTTATACTTGTCCTTATCAACAGGCGTCATATAAGGTCCACTCCTTACTTGCTGCTTGCCTTTCTTCTCACTCAAACTCTTATAATGAGTCAATCGAGCCCTACTGTCCTCTTCAAAAATCCTACAACATTCGATCAAGTCCGAAAATCTTCGTATCCTTTGGTATCCCACCGCTTGTTTTATCTCAGGACGCAAGCCATTCTCATACTTAATGCACTTAGAGAATTCCTCCGTAACCGCCGCATAATGTGGATGAAACTGAACTAACTCCACAAACTTAGTCGTGTAGTCCACCACTGACATATTGCCTTGCTTCAGCTCAAGAAATTCCATTTCCTTTTTCCTTTTTACACTCTCAGGATAATACTTTCTCAAGAGTTCTGTGCGAAATAAATCCCAGGTTATTTCCTCGTCATCTACCTCAAGAACTTGTCTCATACTGACCCACCAGTCGTCGGCCTCTTCTCTCAACATGTGAGTTCCAAGTCTCAGCTTGTTTCCTTCAGCACACCCCATAACTCTAAAGATTCTCTCAACTTCCTTCAACTAGATCTGAGCACCGTCCGGATCAAACCTCCCCTTGAATACCGGCGGCTGACTCTTTCTAAACTCATCATTAGCGTTCGAATTCGGTGCGCCTTGCACCGCCCTAGCCATAGCCTCCAACGCCGCAGCCATAGCAGTGTCATTACGACCAGCCATATTCTGATGATTCCCAAAAATAACAACAAGGTTAAACAACCGTTCAACCAACACAACAACAAGACAAACGCAACTGACTCAACACTGGCTCTGATACCACTTAATGTAACACCCCCTTTCTATACACCCAAATAAACAATTAAATCATTTAGGCACTTAATAAAAAATTTCATCAGAGTATAATTAACACATGGTATAAAAGAGGCACGTCACATTATCCAGGAAATTCAAAACACATAAAACACATGCTCATAAAGATATGCAACAAAGGGTAAATCACCACCAAGGAACTTAGTCCTTAAAACTCACACATCAATATTTAGAATAAAAGCGGAAACATCTAAACATTGAATCACTTCATTCATATAAACATCGTATAAATCAACAGTTTAATTCAAGTCAAAAATTATGGTTACAAAACATTCCAGCAGATACATACACAGATGTATCACAAAAGAATTCCTAACTACTCAGTGCTACATATCAGAGTCAACCGACAAAAAAGAACGAAGCCACGCTTCGCAAAAGACCTCCAGCAAACCTACTCTGCAATGCCTCATAGAGAATTATAAAAGAGCAGAAGGGTGAGAAACATTATCATAACAAACAATGCATATAATATATATATATATATATATATATATATATATATATATATATATATATATATATATATATATATATATATATATATATATATATATATATATATATATATATATATATATATATATATATATATATATATATATATATATATATATATATATATATATATATATATATATATATATATATATATATATATATATATATATATATATATATATATATATATATATATACACACACGTACACCAACATAGAATATACATACTACATTTCTCACCGCAATACAACACAATTCAATCATATACATATCGCAACACATATATAATTCATCACAAAACATACATAGTTATGTTCATTATACCGATATATCATATGAAGATAATAATGCACTCATAGAGACCGACTCACGACTCTATACAGATGCAAATACGGTACATACTCATTCAGCAAGTTCAATTGAAGAACCAAAGGAACCATCCCTCGTTACCGAAGTAACTCCCCGTCGGGCCTACGATGTTCACCCATCGTTCACACCCCACATAGGCACACGATGTTTTAGGATTGCTCACACCCCACAAGGGCACATAATCGTTCTGTAGATTCTCCACGGAATCAAAATAAACTATCGCTCACACCCCACAAGGGCACACGATGTTTCTGCAGATCCTCCTAGGGTTCAAGGACAAACCATCGCTCACACCCCACAAGGGCACACGAGGTTTTTGCAGATCCTACGCGGGATCAGACACACAAGAATGCAATCATGACGCTTCACAAACAAAACAACTCCATACATTCTTGACATGCATACATATACACCATATATATTCATGTATATTTCATTCAATTCAAACAATTGCACAACATTGCCAAACGGCCACACTTCACACTTCACGATTTACGGTCTAGGATTCACGGCATACGGCTACCCACAACATTCCATATCACACACAACCATGCATAATAAAAGAACTAATCACACTTGAATCCGAGAATCAATCATGAAAGTGAAAACACAATAAAATAACACCCTGCTACGCTCGCTACCCTGTTCTCCTAGCGAACTCCCAGCGAGTGCTCGCTACCTGTTCACGTAGCGAACAAGCTCGCGAGAGCAAACAGAAGCCTCTGACTTGCTTCGCTACCACACTCGCTCAGCGAAGGTCTAGCGAGTCGTTCGCTACCCCTTTCGCTACCACCGAAGAGCGCCACAAACCATTCTGCCCAAGTCTGGGACCGTTTGCTATTGGCTCACTACAGCGAATGCCCAGCGAATGCTCGCGACTTGCTCACCTAGCGAACGTGCCAGCGAGGGTCTGCGAACTCAGAATTCTCCACTGTCCAAAACTCCGAAACTCATCGAAATCTACCCGATTCAATCCCAACTCGTCTCAGCAGCTTAGTCCGATGTTCCTCAACTAAATTCTACCATTCATTCTCACTCTTAACCGTGAAAACTCGGTTTCTAACGATTTACTCAAATTCGACCTAAAACGAAAAATGAGCAAAACTCTCCCCAATCCAAAAACAAACCAATAGAAACTCGACCCCGAAGCTTAGAAGTTTGATTCTTGATGATTCTAGGTTTTCTCTTCTTTCTCTTCTCTTCTTCTTCTTTCCTTTCTATTTCTTTCTATCTCATTTCTTTTCTCTCTAATTCCGCTCATACTTTTTCTATTCTATTTCTCTCAAATATCTACTGATTAAGGATTTTCTAAAACATCCTCTAACTAATTCCCCAAAACTCTCCGAATAATAAAATAACATAATAAGCACACATAACATATTCATGTTCAAATTCTACAACTAAAAGAATAATTCAATTAAAATAAATTAAAAGACTCAACAAAAATGGGAAATTCAGAATTGGGGCGTTACATGGGGCATTGATATGATTGGAAAGATTGAGCCTACTGCATCCAATGGACACCGTTTCATCCTAGTAGCCATCGACTATTTCACAAAATGGGTCGAAGCAGCTTCTTATGCCAATGTCACCAAGCAGGTTGTGGCCCGATTCATCAAAAGGGACATCTTTTGCCGATATGGAATACCTGAAAGGATCATTACTGATAATGGTTCCAATCTAAATAACAATATGATGAAGGAGTTGTGATAGAACTTCAAGATTGAGCATCAACATTCGTCTCCCTATCGTCTAAAGATGAATGGCGCGGTCGAGGCGGCCAACAAAAATATCAAGAAGATAGTGCAGAAGATGGTTGTAACTTATAAAGATTCGCACGAGATGTTGCCCTTTGCTTTACATGGATATCGCACCTCGGTGCGTACTTCAACTGGGGAAACTCCTTTCTCGTTGGTATATGGTATGGAAGTTGTCCTGCCACTAGAAGTCGAGATACCTTCCTTGAGAGTTCTGGCTGACGTCAAACTAGATGAAGCATAATGGGTGAAGAACAGGTTGAATCAGCTCAGCTTGATGGATGAGAAAAGGTTGGCGTCCATCGCATACGGTCGTCTATACCAAAGCAAAATGAAGAAAGCCTTCGATAAGAAGATACGTCCTCGAAGCTTTCAGGCAGGTGATTTAGTGTTGAAGCGGATTCTCCCACCACAGAACGATCACAGGGGCAAATGGACTCCCAATTACGAAGGTCCGTATGTTGTAAGGAAAGTTTTCTCCGGAGGAACCTTACTACTTTCAACTATGGACGGTGAGGATTTCACGTCCCCTGTGAATGCAGACGCAGTCAAAAAATACTTTACTTAAAGAGACCCGCTGAAAAGAAAAAGAAAGTCCAGGCAAAAAATGGGGCATCCTGTTGCACCCTAAAATTTGCTCAACCTATTTCACCTGGTTTATGTTTTAATTGCATTATCATTTGCATAGTCACATCATGTACATGGTCCAATCATTTGCATATCATAACATAGGAAGTCATCAAACAGGGGATCAAGTTCCATCCTTATCTAAATAAGTACATCAAGGGGCCTTATTCAAGCTGAAGAACATCCAAGCTATCAAGGAATGGGTTGAAGCTTTGAGGAGATTTGAGTGTCAACAGGTGGATTTCCCTCCTAACTTGAGGTGTATTGAAGATCATCAACATGGAATCATGAATTTGAGGTGTGTATGGATCTCATGGGAGGCCTAGAGAGCCCTATTGAAGCTTAGACAAGTCATGGTATCAAAATCAAGGACCACAGTTGAGGTGTGTACAAGTAGGGTTTCATCTGGGTAACCCTAGGTCAAGGAGAGTAGATAAAGGGCACCAAGACCTAGCTCTAAGTCATGGAAGTCATGGATTGAAATGTTAAAGTATGTGTATGAATGAGTCAAGATCAAATTCAAGAGAATCAAGAGTGGTTGGAGGGGTTTGAGACAGGGTTCCTAGGGTAAAATCCCATGTATAGCACTGAATTTCCAAGCCACACAAGTCTAAATACAAGTTTCAAATGGATTCTTGGACAACATGAAACTTTTAGAGCTTATCAATAGCTTTAATTTGAGTACTATAAGTCTTCAAGGAGATTAGTAGAACTCAAGTTATGGTTCTTGCAAGTTATGGGTCACCAGAGGACACTGAAATTTATCTGTGAAAGTCACTTGACTTCCAAGCAACTTTTTCCCATCAAGGAATTTTCAAATGGATTCTTGGCCAACATAAGAATTGTAGGGCTTTATTTTAGCTTTAATTTTAGTACTAGAAGTCCTCAAGAAGATTTGTGGAACTCAAGTTATGGTCTTGGCAATCCAGGGGTATTTTGGGAAAGTTGAATTATAGGTCATTTTCCAACATAGATCAAAATCTCTATCTTCCACTCCTCAAATGAAAAAATGTTCAACATGAGATGTGTTTAAAATGATGTTTTTGGGCTAGGTAATAAATCATGAGAGTTTGGAAGGGCTTGTATCACAAAATTGCAAAAATGGCCTAAAATAAGGATGGATTTTAAATGAACCAAAGAGGAAAATTGAGATTTTTGAGCTATAGGTCCAAACCAGTCCATATGACATACCAAATTGATTGGAAAACACATTTTTGAAACAATGACATTTCCACATTTTTGAGTTGAGGGTTAATTCCATGACATCCTTTGTAAAGTGGTTTCTTACATCATAAGTAACATGTGCAAAACCACTCTTTAGAGCATAACCAAGGCCTTAACCCTTTCCAATCCATTCAATTTGTCATTAGAGGAGAATTTGGATTAAAATCAAGTGTTACAACAAGCTTAGAACTCAGCTGCCACATACAAGCATGAGATGGTAATTTCAAATGCAAGAGATATTGAATTTCTCCCATAGATCATTCCTGAAGTTTCTAGAGCATTCCTACAAGTTCTATATAAGGTTTGTGATTGATTCAAGGCATTGGTTGGTGCAGATTGAGAGAGATTTGAGAGATTGAACTTTGAATTTTCACTTTGCAAATCCAAATCGGTTACACCAATTTGATCCATTTCAATCCAAATTTTTGCATTCAGAAGCTTGATCATGTGTTGGTGATTGATTCCAGATAGATTGCTGACCAAGATTGTTGAAGAATCGTGAGATAGCACTTTGAGTTCATCTCTTGCAAGTCAGAATCGAATTTGGCAATTCAAGAAGATTCAACCCCAATTGATGCATACAGAAGCTTGGTAATTGATCATAGATCGTGTCTGGAGGATCTTGAAGCTTAATTTGAAGCTTTTCTTGTTCTGTTCATCCAAAATTCGCAGGTATGTAAACTTCATTCTATGGCTTCATGTAGGTATAATTGTTAGGTTTTAGATAGTTAGATGTGATGTAGAACATGGCTAGGTGCTTTCTGGTGACTAAATTCAATGATTAGAGACAATTTTAGGTCGATCACATTTTCTGTTGGTGGACATATCTTGCAGTTCTTGGTGATTTAATCATAGTTAGATAGTTAGAATGACTCAGTGTAGCATGGTGATGAATTTAGGCTTATCAATTTTAGGTTTAGTGAGGTTTGAATCTTGAGCAATTTCTGGAAGTTGCTTCGTGATTTAAAATGGAGGAGGATTCAGTGTTAGTGAAGGGCATAATTGAGTTGCTCGTGGAGAAACGAGTAGGATGATGTGTTTAGTGTTGAGTTTAGGTGAAGATTGATGATGCTGATGATTGGGGACGACGGTGGCGCCACCTCCGGCTACCGTCTGATAACCTTTCCCTCCAACCTTTTGAATTGGGGAAGACAACATGAGGACCCTAGGATTAGTGTGGACTTTGACCAAAAACAATAACCAAGGGCCAGGATGCGTTCCAACATTTTGTGAGAGAGGCTGAGAGGAGTTAAACGCTCTGTTTCATTAATAGAATTGGCATGGGCTTCATGATTTTGTTGCTATTGACACACCCTTTCCCAGGCCCATTTGAAAATACACATGAATTGCTTGCTATTCAGCACACAAGTTTTCCAATTTCCCTTCATTTTCTGATTTGTTTTAACATGTGGTCTGGGCTTAAGGCGCACTTTCTATTAACACCCCCTCATGGGCCCAACTCTGGCTAATAACTGGGATCCATTGCTATTTGACACGCCTGTTTGTCAATTTCCTCTTGTTTTTTTTTTATTTTCATGTTTAGAGCATAGTTAGGAATTAATTCATATTAAATTGAAAAATGATTATTTTTGGATGGGAATTTTTTCCCTATTTTCATTAGGACCTCTAGAAAATTGTGAAATAACAAAAATATTAATTTCTTGCATTTTATATTTTTTTGGTATATTTTACAGTATTGTTGCTTTTATTTTACATTTGTTTAGTACTTCATTTTTCTGAATTTAGTATGAGAGATTGGTGCATGATTTTTGATTGATTCTTGTGAGGTTGATTAGTTTAGGAAAGCATGTACCCTTAGAAATTTTATCACATTTGTGTGAATAAAATTTAGGTTAGTTTGTGAGGTGAATAGGAGAGGGGTTAGAATTAGGGTTTCAAAACATGTAGTTGTAGTGTTGTGCATAGTTTGAGGTTTGAATGGTTGATTTAGGGTTTGGGAGTCCTATGGGGTATTGGGTATAGGGTTAGGTTCCCTTAGAAATTTATCTAGGATTTTCTGATAAGCTTTAGCATTTTATCTGATTTTTGCAACTTGTGTGATGATTATGGGGTCCTCCTTTGGATGTTGGATTTGGTTATGCTTGTGTGGGGGCTATTTTGGAGTGTTCTTGGCTTGGGCTTTGCTTGGATGACTTGAAGATCAAATGAAGTTGCCTTGGATGGCTTGAAGAAGCTTGGAGTTGAAGGTTTCTCTTTGGATAGAGGGCTTGTCAGAGGCTTAGAGATTAGGGTTCATACGAAGAGCATTAGAGTAGGCTTGTTGCTTCTTTCAAACATAGAGAGCTTCTTGTGCCTCTATTCCATCCCCTGACACAAGGTCCCCCAAAGAAGTTCCCTCTCTCCTTAGGAGGGATGTAGAGCATGCTTTGGTTGGGTAGAACCTTGAGGATACCTATCACTTGCTATGTTAAGACTTTAGTGATTTCCTTGGGTTATCACTAGGCCTCTTAACATTTCAACTTCATCTATTATTAATTGAATCTCTTCTGGAGTGATTGCATTGAAGATGGAGACCTATTGAAGATAAAGTGCATTGAAGATTGGTGAAGATAAAGCCTGTACCTGTCAAAGAGAGTTATCTGTTGGAGTTAGGGTCCTGCTGCTTTTTGAAGCTGTCCATTGGTTGGGGTTCAGTGCTTGCCAGAGCTTGGAGATTTTTGGAGTCAGGAGCTTATCTAAAGCTTGGGGATCATTGAAGAGTGAAGATGGGATCTTGCTTGAAGTTGTTACTGTCAACCTTTGTTGCTGTTTGAGCTGCTCACTGTAGGAGCTGGTGTTGTTGTCAGAGCTGGTGTTGGATTTTATTTCTTTTTCTGTATTGTTTGTTGGCTTGTTCAGCTTGCCCATTAGGTTTGAAGTGAAGCTGTTTCACTTTGCCTATTGTTTTCCCAGGTTCGAGGTTGAGTGGGACTCCCTTGCCTCGCTTGTACTGCTGTATTGCATGCATTTTACTATTTACTGTATATATCTGTTTCTTATCCATTTATCCCCTAGGATCTCTGTTTCCCTCTGTGCAAGAGAGAAATATGACAGACATTAGGTTGTAACCCACGCATGATAACATTAGGGTAGTTTGTTCCCTTTCAAACCCTAGGTTTTTTTAGAGTTTCTTACTCTTCTTATCTCAAACAACTCAAAGCACAGTAATAAGGATAATCGATGTCGCACGCTACGAGCCTTAAGCTATCTGAGAGAGGATTGCTGGAGGGTCACTCTTCAGTAATCTGACTTCTTAGTGTGTTACCCTTAGGGTGACATACAGCGTAGTCACTCTCAAATCATAGTCTCTAGTGCGTCAGAGATTGCAAACACACTAAAAAACACTTCTTGCGTAAAAGACTGAAAACAAACATCAAAGTGTCATTTTTGTCCGCTTGGACTCTTAATCAGAAGAAACCTCTTTTCAGAAAGATAAAAGACAGTCAGACAAATCTGTGTCTTCCGTAGCCCGAACTACGTTTGTTCTGATCTTTCATGCTGTATGAAAGTACGTAGGCATAGATGCCGTATCCTAGAGAGCAACCTTCCCCTCCTTTCCCATAGGTAGGCGAACTACGTGGACTCTGATTTCTCGTTTCAGACAGGAATACGTAGGCATAAAGTGCGATACTTTGCCGAGTCATTTGATTTTCTTTTAACCCCAGACCTGTAGAGTAGATAGAATAACAATCTGTACTAGAAAACAAGCGTGGATCCCGTCGAGTACGATGAACGTGAGGGGTGTTAATACCTTCCCCTTGCGTAACCGACTCCCGAATCCAGGATTTGGTTGCGATGACCATTCCTTTCCCGTTTTGCGTTAGGTTTACTCTGAGCGTTTCCTTTCCCTCCTTTGGGATAAATAATTCACGGTGGCGACTCTTCTGTCATAGCCGGCGCCGATTTTCGCAGTAGCGACATCTGGCGACTCTGCTGGGGACTCCAACAGTTCCCTACGCGAGTCAATCCTAGCGCTTGTTTTCCCGTCGTGGGTGTTGTATAGATTTACTTTCCGCATTTTATTATCAGCTTTATATTGTTATTGCTGTTGTGGGGAGGGGTGATCTGTTGAGAGATAAGTCGGACCTGGGCTTGAGGTTACACCTAGACTTTGAAGTAGAGAGTAGTGGTTAGCCTGCCTGCTTAGCTCGCACCAGCTAGCCGCGAAATTTACGCTCGGACGAGATTCTCTTTGATGCTTCTTGCCTGGCCCTTAGGGCTCGACAAGTTGTCTGACCCGAGGATTGTCGACTCTGGGGACCTATCAATTGGGATTCAACTAAGTGAGGCCGCTTCAAGGGATGATGATGCCACACCTTCTGGGTATCGTATCATCGCTCTTGAAAGTCTGTGACGTTGAACCCGCATAGGATGTCGTACTTCGTCTGCGAGTTAAGTACATACCTGTGAGGGGTAGGTAGGGCTGTTTGCAGGAAACCTTTGACCTCAGAGTACCTGGTTTATCTCTGTCAGTGAGATATGGTTACAGGGTTCATTTGAGTGGTTGGTTTGGTTTTAGATGAAGATTTGATGGTTCTCAGGATTCAGTACAAAGCAGCGCAGTTCATCAGCATTGCACTTGGTCCCTTGTTTGCATATGCATGTGCATTTTCATGACTGCATTTCATTAACATGTATTTACGTTGCAGGTGTGATCATTCCCCTCTGATTCTAGTGTATTTTCTGGCCAGACATGGAGTCCACGAAGAGGACGGTTGCTTACCGGTTGCATTCGCCAGATATCAGTTCCTTGCTGGGTTTAGTTGCTCTAGCAGATGAGAGAGTGAGGGCTAAGTTCAGAGTATCTTATGGGAGATTGTTTAGTTTGTTATACAAACCTTCAGCATTCGAGACAACTAGGGTGTATACTTTGATGCAGTTTTATGAGCCGCAGCTGAGATGTTTCTTATTTCCCGACTACATTCTGGAACCCACTTTGGAGGAGTATTCTGCTATGTTGGGAGTCCCTGTGTTAAACCAGATGCCCTTTATACATGTTGATGTTGAGCCTGAGTTAGCTACACTCGCTGAGATTGTCAGTTTAGACGCTTCTGAGTTTCCCGGAGGTTTGGTCAAGCTGAACGGAGCTTATGGTTTTCACTTGTCTGTTCTGGTTGAGAAGGCTACACAGTGTGCGAAGAGTGGATGTTGGGTTGCTTTTAGTGCCATTCTAGCTGTTTGCATCTATGGGATAGTCTTGTTTCCTAATGTGCCAGATTTTGTCGACTCAAATGCCTTCTTGATTCTTGCCTCGAAGAATCCAGTTCCTACTCTCTTGGGCGATGTTTATCATTCTATTCACTACAAGAATGAGAAACGTCGTGGCAAGAATGTTTCTTGCTGTCTTCCTCTTTTGTACAGGTGGTTCCAGGGGCATCTTCCGAAGACAGGACCTTTTGTTGATGTTGTTTATACTTTGGATTGGTCTTCCCGGTTGATGGGGCTGCCTGCTGAGAGCATCATTTGGTTTGATCGGAGCATGCTTGGCACCGATATTGTATATAGTTGTAGTGGATTTCCGAATGTCCCCCTGATTGGACAAAAAGGCTGTATTAACTATAACCCTTCACTGCTGGTAAGACAGTTCGGTTATGCTTTGAGGGACGCTCCTATTGAGAAGGAGATACAGGAATCTCTGTATCTCACAGGCTTATTAGACACGGCTGTTTTGATCAGATTGAGACATGCATGGGCTAACGTCCATAGGAGAGGGAAAGCTTTGCTCGGTAAGGGCAACAACAGAGCTTATGATCCTTATTTGGCTTGGATCCGCGAGAGAGCTAGGATTTCCTTGATGCCTTATCCTGCTGTGTTGCATTACTTATAGCTTCCTTGTTTCTAGACAAAGTTGATTTGGAATTGGATACAAAGTTACTGAACTAACTGACTGAGCTGAGGATAACTTATCTTCTATTCTTCTATCCACAGACTTACTATTTGCCCAGACCAGAGTTGCCTCCCAGAAATATTATAAGGCCTTAACCCCCCTTAATGTATACCCCATAGCCTCTTATCTACTCGGATTGGATCTCCTCATCCAAATTGAAAAATTGATATTGGGTTTAGGGATAATCAGGTTCGAACTGATGACTTCCACCACGTCAAGGTGACACTCTACCGCTGAGTTATACCCCTTCCCTTGCCCCTATCGAGAAAAAAGACTGACTAATCCTCCCTGTATCTTCCAATGATTGAGGTACCTGCTTCGATAGAGCTTGGAAAGTATAACAAATTGTTGGCCGAAAACGAAGAATTGAAGAAAGCCAATGATGAGTTAGAGAAAGAGATCTTCCAATTGCGTCATGATAAGAATGAAGCTACCTTCACTATGAAGGAACAGACTGAATTGATTAATAGGTTGGGTTCGGAGCTGACGGAAGAGACCAACAAGAAAGAAAAAGTGGGAATAGCCTTGAACGGTGTTAGCAAGGTGCTTGCTTCCAAGAAGGAACTTTTAAGCAAAGCTTATACCCGCCTCAGCAAGTAGGAAGCATTGTGGAATGCCACGCTTACCAAGCGGAAGGAGCGTGAAGACGAACTGAAGCTGCAGATTGCCACGCTAGAGGCACAGATTAGAGCCCAAGACGCAAAGATTGCCGAAGAGACATCACTTAGGAGCGCTGCTGAGCTTAGAGTAAGTGACCTTGACAAAAAGCTGAGAGGTTTTGAAGTGAAGGTCGGCTCCAAGAGATGCAGACTCGATGAGTGCTTTGGCAAAGGAACCTGCCAGGATGACGCAAAAAAGCTGAGATCCACTGCCGAGCGGCATGCCTTGCTGATACAGGAGCTGATCTCCCGACTAGGGCATTCGGAGACGTTGAGGATATTGGAAGATGTCAGAGCACGCCATTTGGCCTGATTTATCTTTGCCTTGCTTTTGTTCTCTGTACTTGTATTTTGACCATCGCCAGGCTTGTTGGCCGAGGTCTCTTCAGTTGTGTTCAGTTGCACTCATGTACTCAGCCTCTTGGCATTTGTTTATATATGAGGGTTTTCTGATTCCTTGCTTGCTTGATGGGGACTCCATTGTCGTAATGGCCTTCTCTCCGAAACTAGAATCGGGGAGGGGGGTATAACCTATAGCATATTTACACATTTGCATCCGCATTCATATTGCATGACCGGTATTCTTGAATCTGTATCTTATTTCCTGCATCTTCAGCTTTTCAGGATTGACGGACAAAGAGTCCACCGCTACTCAACCCGAAACAACTGCAAGAGAATCATGGATCAAGTCCAAGTGGAGATGCAGGAAATCCGCGAGAAGCTGAATCTGTTCATGCAAGCAATGGAGAACATTGATAAGGGCCAGGAGAGCCTCCAGACTTTGGTACAGCCGCTGCTGACGCGGGCTAATGGGAATGGCAACAATGACCACAATTCTGCATACGTTGAAACTATTCCGGAGGATGGGCCCCCTACGCCTGTGGTTCCACCGGTGGTGACCCCACCTGTGGTGATTGTAAACGATGGCGCTGGCGCTGGCAATGGCAACACAGGGAATGGAAATGAGACTGTTGTTAACAATGTTGGATTTTGGGACGCCAACCAAGGCGGTGGTAACAACAATGGCGGTAATGGTTTTGGCAACAATGGTTTCGGCTATAATGATCAGGGATTTGATTACGTCAATCAGGACGGGAAATTCGGCTTCAACACTCAGGGTTTCGGTTATGATGGTTTTTGGTAACGCTAACCAGGGGCATGGTGGATTTGGTAATATGAATGGTGCTGGGGTGATCCCTGTCAACACTGGATTTGGACCTGTTAGGGTCAACCAGGGTTTCGGTAACGGGGGACGAGGTCCCATGATCAATCAGCAAGGGTTTGGTCGCAACACTGGTTACGACGGATATGGAAATGAAAATGTGAATTGGGGTGAAGACCGCCAGGAGGACGCCTTTTCTGGAAGAGGTGTGAGATTTGAAGGACCTGTTGATCCTGTGTAGAGGATCAGAATGCTCGAAGAACAGATAAAGGGGGTAGTGAATCAGAACTCCACCGGTTTGGATATGACTACAATGGGCTTGGTACCAGGGCTGAAGGTGCCGTTGAAATTCAAGGCTCCCGCTTTTGACAAATACAAGGGGGACACTTGCCCTAAGGTCCATGTCCGCTCTTATTACAGAAGGATGTCAGCGTATTCAGATGATGAAAGGATGCTCATGCATTTCTTTTAGGATAGCTTGTCAGGACCTTCACTTGAATGGTATATGGGGCTGGAGCCCATGCAGATTAAAACTTGGAAGCAATTGGCTGATGCTTTCGTGACCCATTACAAATACAACAGCGACCTGGCGCCAAACCGGGTCCAATTGCAGGGTTTGTCACAGAAGAACGGTGAAAGTTTTAAAGAGTATGCGCAAAGGTGGCGCGATATGGCAGCGAGGGTGCATCCTCCTTTAATTGAAAGGGAGATGAATGATATGTTCATTGGGACATTTACAGGGGTGTTCTATGAAAAATTGTTTAGTGTGTCATTGAGCAGTTTCTCAGATTTGATTCTTATGGGGGAGATGATTGAGAACGAGATTAAAGTTGGAAGGTTCCAAGCAGGTGAGTCTACTTCAGCAGGAGGTGCCAAAAAAGCATTTGGTGGTAGACGACAGGGTGATACTAGTGCCGTGTTTGGTGGCATGGGCAGGGGCAGAGGAAGAAATTAGTATGTTCAGCCGCAACAGATAGCTAGTGTCACTATCCCGCTTCCTCAACAAAGGCAGCCTCAGCAACAACAACACCAACCACAGCCGCAGCAAGGACAAAATCCTGGTCAGAGAAGGGTACAGAATGCGAGACCGAAAAGAGTGTTCGACGCACCTCCTTCCACGTATGCAGAACTCCTCCAGGCCCTGCTAGGGTTGAACTTGGTTGAAAAGAGAACTTTGGCACCACCTACAGGGGCAGTACTCCCTTACGGGTACGATGCCAACAAACATTGCGAATTCCATTCCGGGGCACCCGGGCATGACGTAGAAGCTTGTCAGGAATTTAAACACAAAGTTCAGGATTTGCTGGACAGCAAAGCTATTAACTTCGGACAGGTGGGTCCAAATATCGTACAACAACCTATGCCCAATCATGGGGCAAATGCCATCTTGACGGAAGAAAATTTGAATCTAGTGATGGATGTCAATGAGTTGAAGACACCGTTGGGTGAGATTAAAAGCACGTTGTTAAAAGGGGGTGCATTCCCGGGTTGTGATGAATTTTGCTTGGACTGTTGGACCCAGCCAGAGGGTTGTAATGAGTTGAAGCAAGGCATTCAGGCTATGATGGATAAGGGCACCTTGCAATTTGATAGAACTGCGGTTGAAAAGCCTGTAGAGGCGTTGTGTGATGAGTTGAACGATGTTGCAATGGTGACGATTCCGAGGAAAACAATAACGATAACGGCGCCCGCCCGGCGACCGGCGATCACAATTACCAAGGCAGGACCAGTTCCTTTTGAGAGTACTAAAGCAGTACCGTGGACTTACGGGTTGGAGGTATATTGCGACGGTGAGAGAATTGAAGTCAATGGACAACCAGCTGGGGTTGTAGATAATGTTGTCGGAACAGGGGGTATGACCAGAAGCAGAAGAATCTTCACGTCACCCAAGGTAGAGGCAGAAAGGTTAGCCAAGGGCAAAGCCAAGGTAGCTGAGGGTGGTCCTTCTCAGTCGAATGAAAAGGACACGTCACTTAAGGATGTGGAGGAGTTTATGAGGCTCATTCGTAAAAGTGATTACAAAATCGTTGAGCACCTCCAGCAAACGCCGTCAAAAATTTCCATCTTATCATTACTGTTATGTTCCGAGGCCCATCAGAATGCTTTGCTGAAGATTCTAGACACGTCGTTCGTTCCTCAAGAAGTTTCTGTTAATCAGTTAGAAGGAGTGATGGCGCATGTCAATGCGGGGCACAGTTTGGGCTTCACAGACTTTGATTTGACTCCGAGAGGGCGAAAGCATAATATGGCATTGCATGTGTCAGTAGAATGTCGGGGCACGGTCATGTCCCATGTTTTAGTAGACACTGGATCTTCCCTGAATGTGCTACCGAAGAAAGCCATGATGAAGTTAGATATTAGGGGGATTATCTGCACGCCCAGTGATTTAGTGGTAAGGGCGTTCGATGGAACCAGGAGGTCGGTTTTCGGATCAATAACATTACCGTTGCAGGTGGGGCCTGAAATATTTGAAACTGAATTCTATACAATGGACATCCAACCAGCGTATAGTTGCCTTCTTGGGCGCCCATGGATCCATGCTGCCGGGGCAGTCACATCCACGTTACACCAAAAGCTGAAGTATATGGTGGGGGATAATGTCGTCACTGTTTGTGGAGAAGAAGATATTCTGGTTAGCCATGTGTCTTCGTTCAAATATGTGGAGGTCGACGGGGAAATACACGAAACACCCTGTCAAGCCTTCGAGGGGTTGCGAATTAAAGACAGAGTGCCAGTGCCAAGTAAGACATCAGATGTGGCAGTGTCATCCTACAAAGAGGCTCAGGCTCTAGTGCAGGCAGGCAAAACCAAGGGCTGGGATCAGGTGCTGGAGATTCCCGTGAAGAATGACAAGTTCGGGCTAGGGTATCATCCTTCGTCATCAGTATCCTCTTCAGGAACGCCCAAGTTCAGAGGGCTGATAAACATTACACCAAATGGGGTGAGCTTCGAGACTATCAATGCCATTTCTGATGCTGAAGACGGAGATAGCGACTGTGATATGGACGCATGGATCAAGCCAAGTGTGCCAGGACAAAGTCTCTGCAATTGGTCTCTCCAGGAAACTGTTCTTGTGACAACTAACCAGTAATGATTTGTTTTCTTAATTGTTGAATAATCCTGTGTCCTACCCGAGGCATAGCGATTTTGCTTAGGGCCATTTGGTTATGTACATTACATTGTTTAATCAGGAAATAAAGGCGTTTTTCATATACAAATATTGTGATCCCTGTTTTTCCGTTTTTGTGTTTTACAATAAAATGGCAATGTGGTTATTTGCTTTGTATGCATTTTGAAGCTTTTAACCATTTCCTTTGCAGGATTACTATTTCAGATGACATCCATGAACCGCCTATGACTCACTTCGACTTCGAGTACCCGGTATTTCAGGCTGAGGAAGAGATTGGTGAAGATGGCGACGTACCAGAAGAGTTGACCTGGTTATTGAAACAAGAAGAAAGAATCATTCTGCCTCATGAGGAAGTCATTGAGATTATTAATTTGGGGTCGGAAGAGGTTGTGAGAAACATCTGTATAG
The DNA here is from genome assembly GCA_963859935.3 of Lathyrus sativus. Classification (NCBI taxonomy): domain Eukaryota; kingdom Viridiplantae; phylum Streptophyta; class Magnoliopsida; order Fabales; family Fabaceae; genus Lathyrus; species Lathyrus sativus. The sequence goes on from OZ012739.1 coordinate 277,896,439, forward strand.
GGGTTGCGCTGCAGAGCGACATCAAGCAAAGGTTGGTTGAGATGCTCAAAGAGTATAGTGATATACTTTCTTGGTCGTACGAGGATATGCCTGGGTTGGATACGGATATGGTTGTTCATCGCCTGCCACTGCGAGAGGAATGTCTGCCTGTTAAGCAGAAACTCAGAAGAACCAGACCGGACATGGCTGTAAAGATCAAGGAGGAAGTTCAAAAACAGTGGGATGCTGGTTTCCTAGCTGTTACAAAATATCCCTCATGGGTCGCTAATATTGTGCCAGTGCCGAAGAAAGACGGTAAAGTGCGAATGTGTGTAGACTACCGTGATTTGAATAGGGCGAGCCCGAAGGATGACTTTCCACTTCCTCACATTGATGTGCTGGTTGATAACACTGCTCAGTTCTCGGTATTCTCCTTCATGGACGGCTTCTCGGGCTATAATCAGATCAAAATGGTGCCAGAAGACATGGAGAAGACTACTTTCATTACTCCTTGGGGAACATTTTGTTACAAAGTGATTCCCTTCGGATTGAAGAACGCTGGGGAAACATATCAACGTGCTATGACGACTCTCTTTCATGACATGATGCATAAAGAGATCGAGGTTTATGTTGATGATATGATTGCCAAATCCCAGACGGAGGAGGAGCATTTGGTTAATCTGCTGAAACTGTTCAAGAGGCTTAGGAAGTTCAGGTTGAGACTGAACCCTAACAAGTGCACCTTCGGGTGAGATCGGGTAAGCTGCTGGGGTTTATCGTGAGCGAAAAAGGAATAGAGGTTGATCCTGCGAAAATAAAAGCAATACAAGAAATGCCGACGTCTAAAACAGAAAAAGAAGTGCGTGGGTTTTTAGGGAGGTTGAACTATATCGCCCGGTTCATATCTCACTTAACTGCGACGTGCGAGCCGTTATTCAAGTTGTTGAAAAAGGACTAGGTTGTGACCTGGAATGAAAATTGTCAAAAGGCGTTCAACAAGATAAAAGAATACTTGCAGGAACCTCCTATTTTGATACCCCCAGTGGTCGGGAGACCTTTGATTATGTATTTGACGGTTCTTGAGGAAAGTATGGGTTGTGTTCTCGGTCAACACGACGAGACCGGACGTAAAGAGCATGCGATCTACTATTTGAGTAAGAAGTTTACCGAATGCGAGTCCAGATACTCAATGCTCGAGAAGACGTGTTACGCGCTAGCCTGGGCCGCCAAACGTTTGAGGCAATACATGTTGAATCATACAACCCTGCTAATTTCAAAGATGGATCCAATCAAATACGTGTTTGAGAAGCAAGCACTCTCCGGAAGAATTGCCCGATGGCAGATGGTGTTAACCGAATATGATATCCAGTATGTCTCGCAAAAGGCTATTAAAGGTAGCGTTTTGTCAGAATATCTTGCTGAGTAGCCTGTTGAAGACTACCAATCGATGAGGTTTGATTTTCCTGACGAGGATATCATGTACCTGAAGATGAAGGATTGTGAAGAACTGTTGCCGGATGAAGGACCATAGTTGGGTTCCACATTGGCAGTTGATATTTGACGGAGCTGTAAATTCCTATGGTAGCGGAATAGGTGCAATTATTACTACTCCTCAGGGGTCGCACATCCCCTTTACTGCCCGATTGACCTTTCCCGTTACCAATAATGAGGCTGAATATGAGGCTTGCATCATGGGGCTGGAAGAAGCTATTGATTTGCGAATCAAGCATCTGGATGTGTACGGAAACTCAGCTCTAGTGGTGAATCAGATTAAAGGAGAATGGGAGACACGTCAGCCCAATTTGATACCATATATGAATTATGCAAGGAGATTGTTGCCTTTCTTTGACAAGGTAGAATTGCATCATGTGCCGCGAGCAGAATATCAAATGGCTGACGCCTTGGCGGCATTGTCTTCGATGTATAAAGTTAACTTCTGGAACGAGGCTCCCCGGATTGTTATCTCTCGGCTCGATAGGCCTGCCTTCATATTTGCCATTGACGAGGCTCCCGATGGTCAACCCTGGTACTTTGACATCCAGAATTTCCTGAAGAACAAGGAGTATCCGGCTGGGGCATCCAGTCGAGATCAGAAGACTCTCAGGAGATTGGCTGGCAATTTCTATCTGAATCCGGACGGTGTCCTATACAAAAGAAACCACGACTTAGTGTTGCTACGCTGTGTAGATGAGAAAGAGGCGAAGTCGCTCATGGAAGAGATACATGAGGGTACGTTTGGTACACATGTTGGTGGGCATGCTATGACGAGAAAACTGCTGCGGGCAGGTTATTACTGGCTAACTATGGAAACAGACTGTTTCAAGTTTGCAAAGAGGTGTCATAAATGTCAAATTTATGCGGACAAGGTCCATGTACCCCCAAGTCCTCTGAATGTGATGTCATCACCGTGGCCGTTCTTGATGTGGGGAATTGATATGATTGGTAAGATCGAGCCTACGGCATCCAACGGACACCGGTTCATCTTGGTGGCAATTGATTACTTTACCAAATGGGTGGAAGCAGCGTCATATGCCAATGTCACCAAACAAGTGGTCGCCAGATTTATCAAACGAGATATTATCTGCAGATATGGAATCCCTGAGCGGATTATCACCGACAACAGTTCGAATTTGAATAACAAGATGATGAAAGAGCTGTGCCAGAATTTCAAGATTGAACATCACAACTCTTTTCCTTACCGGCCCAAGATGAATGACGCTGTTGAAGCGGCCAATAAGAACATAAAGAAGATTGTCCAGAAGATGGTTGTGACGTATAAGGACTGGCACGAGATGCTACCTTTCGCTTTGCACGGGTATCGTACGATGGTACGCACATCAACCGGGGCAACCCTTTTTTCATTGGTATACGGAATGGAGGCAGTATTACCGTTGGAGGTTGAGATTCCTTCCTTGAGGGATTTACGAGATGTCCAACTTGACGAGGCAGAATGGGTTAAAGATAGACTGAATCAGCTCAGCTTAATGGATGAGAAGAGGCTAGCTTCTCTCGCATACGGTCGGTTGTATCAGAGCCGGATGAAGAAAGCATACGATAAGAAGATACACCCTCGAAGCTTTCAGACGGGCGATCTTGTGCTGAAGAGGATTCTCCCGCCACAAACAGATCACAGGGGCAAGTGGACCCTTAATTACGAAGGGCCCTACGTTGTCAGGAAAGTCTTCTCTGGAGGAGCCTTGCTACTATCTACCATGGATGGTGAAGACTTTACGTCGCCTGTGAATTCGGACGCAGTTAAAAAATACTTTGCTTGAAAGTGACCCGCTGGACAGTAAAAAGAGAGTCCAGGCAAAAATGGGGCATCCTGGCGAACCATAAAAAATGAATAAAAGGTTCGGGAAAAAGTTAGGGATAAAATTGAAAAGGATATACACCCGCGAAGTCGAAAAACCTGCAAAGGGCGACTTTGGAAAAAAAGGGTATCCCGGTGAATTGAAAACCCGCAAAGGGCGATTCACGCAAAAGTTAGGGATTGAAAAAGCAAATGACTGCAGTCCGGATTTGATACTTCATTGCTTGGTGGTGTGGGAGTACCTGAGGGTTCGTTTATCCAACACAATCTCTTCCGAAAGTTGAATACCGGGAAAGCGCCAGAGTCAGGCGAGTCATAGGAGGATCAGCTCATGATGTTTGTCTGCACCACGTTGCCGACATGTATACAAATATTGTTTTGTATTTTTATGCTTTTTGTGCATATATGTATGTGTGCGTGCGTAACTTCCTCTTTTCAGGAGTTACGTCCGATGTACAAAGCTTCGCCTATTTACAGGCTCAATCAATAAAACATGATATTTAGTATTTGATGTTTGTGCTTTACAGTTTTGTATGTGGGAAACGCCGATGTTTTTGATGAACTCGCATTTGCATAACTTTGCTGGCCCTTGCCAATAATTGCTAAAACTTCGAATTGACTGAAGTAACGTCGCGGACGCTAACCCGAATAGATTTGGTTGTATAGATTTGTTTTGTCTCGTTTGTGTTTTGCAGGGTTCTCGCCTTTGAAACGGACAATCAGAAAATGGTGGCCCCAACCAGAGGCCCTGGAAGAAGGACTTGACCTTATTTCCCAACAGGTCGCACCTCATCCCCAGAGGTCGAGACGTTGATTATCCCTTACCGAAGGAGGGATTATTTTCCCCAGAAGAGTATCCTCATGGAAGTTTTCCACAGGACATCCCCAGCAAGTCAAAATCAGTGTCCCATGCAGAGGTTATACTCCCCAGAGAGCCGAGTATGTGCACGTTCAATCCCCAGCTAGGAGGATTTCCGCGGCACATAACCAAGTCATAGTAAGTTCAGAAGGATTATCCCCACCGAGGATGGTTTTCTTTCTCCCCGCAGGTCGTCATGCTTTCGTCAGGATGATTATCCCCAGCGGAGTTGTAGCTCCGAGTTTGTAAACTGTACCCAGACAATTGTCCCCCAGAAGGGTTGCTTCTCCCCCAGCTGAGTTAATCTTCCCAGCAGGTGTTTTTCTTTCCTCCCAGTGGAAATCGATGTGTAATCTCTCCCCGACAGAGTTGGTTGTATTTCCGGCATTTAGTTTGCCAGAATATTTCGCGATACGCGTCCATCCCCAACAGGGTGGTATTTGTCCTCAACAGCCGTGTTGAAGCAAGCTTGTCAGAGCCTTCCCCAGCAGCCTGAACCTGCATTTGCATTTGCATACATTATCATATTTGCATCTACCCAAAAAACGCGTAGCATTTCCATGCCGTATGGAGCATTACGCCATTGCCAAACATACGCATTATGAAACATAAATCAGGTTGGTTAACCTTTTGCTTTCAGGTGTGTTTCTCAGGAGTAGTATGAAGTTATAGTTCAGATCTATTACCAGACGATCAAGGTCTCGCCGTGAGACATGTGATGACACAGTTCTTATTATTATCCCCACAGAGTTACTGGTTGAAGTTTCTCTTATCCGACTAGCGGAGTGTTTTTCTTCAGGTTTGCTGTTGCTGTGGCAACATCTCAAGGTTTCATAAAATCAAAATTTCAGGAGTGATCACTTGTTGCCGAGACGAGTGTTTGGCGGTTATTGTCAGAACATCCCCAGTGGAGTTAGCTACTGCCGCGAATAGGCTAAAAGGCTTTGTCCAAGATGTATTTTCCCGTATGAAACAGGCGGATGAACTTTCCTGTATGAATCAGGCAAATGTATTTTCCCGTATGAAACAGGCGGATGAACTTTCCTGTAAGAATCAGGCAGATGGATTTTCCCGTATGAAACAGGCGGATGAACTTTCCTGTAAGTATCAGGCAGATGGATTTTCCCGTATGAAACAGGCGGATGAACTTTCCTGTAAGAATCAGGCAGATGGACTTTTCCCGTATAAAGCAGGCGGATGAACTTTCCTGTATGAATCAGGCAGATGGACTTTTCTCGAATGAAATAGGCGGATGAACCCCTTTCCTGTAAGAATCAGGCAGATGTGTTTTCCCGTATGAAGCAGGCGGATGAATTTTCCTGTACGAATCAGGCAGACGTATTTTCCCGTATGAAGCAGGCGGATGAACCTTTTCCCGTATGAAGCAGGCAGATGAACTTTCCGATATCCAGATAGGTGATCCTCCCGTGATCGCCAGAGAGTATGAGTTGTGTTCCGATATTTGACAAAAGTATTTTCCCCAAGGAAGTCGTTGGGATTTCCTCGTGTTACTATCCCCAGTAGAGTCCTCCTCAAAGTTGGTTGTGGGTTGGGACCAACGGAGTTGGCTGCTGCAGAGGTAGGCGGCGAAATGTCAGGCAGATGACTTTTCCCGTATGGAGCAGGCGGATGAACTTTCCTGTAATCAGGCAGATGACTTTTCCCGTATGAAGTATACATACGGGGTTTCCTGTGTTTAGACAGATGATGCACCTGTATGGATAGGCGAATAAGTTCCCTGTGATTAGACAGAAATGTTCCCCCGGCGAAGTTGTCGGGATTTTTCTGTGTTGACAAAATATAGCGTCCTAACATGGATAAAGTTCCATCCCCGCGATGATAGAGTCTTTTTCGGGATGATGAAAATGATCCCAAGCACGGTCGCTAATTTGTTTTCTCCGTAGCAACAGACGGCGGAGTTTTAACGTGGATAAAAAAAAGCAGGGTGTTTTGACAAGGGGGAGTTCAAGGTCTGGGGGAGTTGCGCAGGCGATTGACATTGAAATCAGATTTTTGATATCAGATAATTGATCAGTTTGTTGTCGTAACAACCGGATACAGTCAGCGGATGTTGTTTTCCAAGCAGTTTGTGCAGTTATTTCTGCGGTTAGCAAATTTCCGGGTTCTTGGTATTCAACCGTCTCGTACCTCGATTGTTTGAAGGCCGTTCGCTCTTCACTCAGTTGGGTCCAAGCCGTTTGAATAGGGGCAGCTGTTGCACCCTAAAATTTTCTCAACCTATTTCACCTGGTTTATGTTTTAATTGCATTATCATTTGCATAGTCACATCATGTACATGGTCCAATCATTTGCATATCATAACATAGCAAGTCATCAAACAGGGGATCAAGTGCCATCCTTATCTAAAGAAGCACATCAAGGGGCCTTATTCAAGCTGAAGAACATCCAAGCTATCAAGGAATGGGTTGAAGCTTTGAGGAGATTTGAGTGTCAACAGGTGGATTTCTCTCCTAACTTGAGGTGTATTGAAGATCATCAACATGGAATCATGAATTTGAGGTGTGTATGGATCTCATGGGAGGCCTAGAGAGCCCTATTGAAGCTTAGACAAGTCATGGTATCAAGTTCAAAGACCACAGTTGAGGTGTGTACAAGTAGGGTTTCATCTGGGTAACCCTAGGTCAAGGAGAGTAGAGAAAGGGCACCAAGACCTAGCTATAAGTCATGGAAGTCATGGATTGAAATGTTAAATTATGTTTATGAATGATTCAAGATCAAATTCAAGAGAATCAAGAGTGGTTGGAGGGGTTTGAGACAGGGTTCCTAGGGTAAAATCCCATGTATAACACTGAACTTCCAAGCCACACAAGTCTAAATACAAGTTTCAAATGGATTCTTGGCCAACATGAAACTTGTAGAGCTTCTCAATAGATTTAATTTGAGTACTAGAAGTCTTCAAGGAGATTTGTAGAACTGAAGTTATGGTTCTTGCAAGTTATGGGTCACCAGAGGACACTGAAATTTATCTGTGAAAGTCACTTGACTTCCAAGCAACTTTTGCCCATCAAGGAGTTTTCAAATGGATTCTTGGCCAACATAAGAATTGTAGGGATTGATTTTAGCTTTTATTTGAGTACTAGAAGTCCTCAATAAGATTTGTGGAACTCAAGTTATGGTCTTGGCAATCCAGGGGTATTTTGGGAAAGTTGAATTATAGGTCATTTTCAAACATAGGTCAAAATCTCTATCTTCCACTCCTCAAATGAAAAAATGTTCAACATGAGATGTGCTTAAAATTATGTTTTTGGGCTAGGTAAGAAGTCATGAGAATTTGGAAGGGATTGTATCACAAAATTGCAAAAATGGCCTAAAATAAGGATGGATTTTAAATGAACCAAAGAGGAAAATTTAGATTTTTGAGCTATAGGTCCAAACCAGTCCATATGACATACCAAATTGATTGGAAAACACATTTTTGAAACAATGACATTTCCACATTTTTGAGTTGAGGGTTAATTTCATGACTTCCTTTGTAAAGTGGTTTCTTACATCATAAGTAACATGTGCAAAACCACTCTTTAGAGCATAACCAAGGCCTTAACCCTTGCCAATCCATTCAATTTGTCATTAGAGGAGAATTTGGATCAAAATCAAATGTTACAACAAGCTTAGAACTCAGCTGCCACATACAAGCATGACATGGTAATTTCAAATGCAAGAGATATTGAATTTCTCCCATAGATCATTCCTGAAGTTTCTAGAGCATTCCTACAAGTTCTATATAAGGTTTGTGATTGATTCAAGGCATTGGTTGGTGCAGATTGAGAGAGATTGGAGAGATTGAACTTTGAATTTTCACTTTGCAAATCCAAATCGGTTACACCAATTTGATCCATTTCAATCCAAATTTTTGCATTCAGAAGCTTGATCATGTGTTGGTTATTGATTCCAGATAGATTGCTGACCAAGATTGTTGAAGAATCGTGAGATAGCACTTTGAGTTCATCTCTTGCAAGTCAGAATCGAATTTGGCAATTCAAGAAGATTCAACCCCAATTGATGCATACAGAAGCTTGGTAATTGATCATAGATCATGTCTGGAGGATCTTGAAGCTTAATTTGAAGCTTTTCTTGTTCTGTTCATCCAAAATTCACAGGTATGTAAACTTCATTCTATGGCTTGATGTAGGTATAACTGTTAGGTTTTAGATAGTTAGATGTGATGTAGAACATGGCTAGGTGCTTTCTGGTGATTAAATTCAATGATTAGAGACAATTTTAGGTCGAGCACATTTTCTGTTGGTGGACATATCTTGCAGTTCTTGGTGATTTAATCATAGTTAGATAGTTAGAATGACTCAGTGTAGCATGGTGATGAATTTAGGCTTATCAATTTTAGGTTTAGTGAGGTTTGAATCTTGAGCAATTTCTGAAAGTTGCTTCGTGATTTAAAATGGAGGAGGATTCAGTGTTAATGAAGGGCATGGTTGAGTTGCTCATGGAGAAACGAGTAGGATGATGTGTTTAGTGTTGAGTTTAGGTGAAGATTGATGATGCTGATGATTGGGGACGACGGTGGCGCCACCTCCGGCCACCGTCTGATAACCTTTCCCTCCAACCTTTTGAATTGGGGAAGACAACATGAGGACCCTAGGATTAGTGTGGACTTTGACCAAAAACAATAAGCAAGGCCCAGGATGCGTTCCAAAATTTCGTGAGAGAGGCTGAGAGGAGTTAAACGCTCCGTTTCATTAATAGAATTGACATGGGCTTCATGATTTTGTTGCTATTGACACACCCTTTCCCAGGCCCATTTGAAAATACACATGAATTGCTTGCTATTCAGCACACATGTTTTCCAATTTCCCTTCATTTTCTGATTTGTTTTAACATGTGGTCTGGGCTTAAGGCGCGCTTGCTATTAACACCCCCTCATGGGCCCAACTCTGGCTAATAACTGGGATCCATTGCTATTTGACACGCCTGTTTGTCAATTTCCTCTTGTTTTTTTTTTATTTTCATGTTTAGAGCATAGTTAGGAATTAATTCATATTAAATTGAAAAATGATTATTTTTGGATGGGAATTTTTTCCCTATTTTCATTAGGACCTCTAGAAAATTGTGAAATAACAAAAATATTAATTTCTTGCATTTTATATTTTTTTGGTATATTTTACAATATTATTGCTTTTATTTTACATTTGTTTAGTACTTCATTTTTCTGAATTTAGTATGAGAGATTGGTGCATGATTTTTGATTGATTCTTGTGAGGTTGATTAGTTTAGGAAAGCATGTACCCTTAGAAATTTTATCACATTTGTGTGAATAAAATTTAGGTTAGTTTGAGAGGTGAATAGGAGAGGGGTTAGAATTAGGGTTTCAAAACATGTAGTTGTAGTGTTGTGCATAGTTTGAGGTTTGAATGGTTGATTTAGGGTTTGGGAGTCCTATGGGGTATTGGGTATAGGGTTAGGTTCCCTTAGAAATTTATCTAGGATTTTCTGATAAGCTTTAGCATTTTATCTGATTTTTGCAACTTGTGTGATGATTATGGGGTCCTCCTTTGGATGTTGGATTTGGTTATGCTTGTGTGGGGGCTATTTTGGAGTGTTCTTGGCTTGGGCTTTGCTTGGATGACTTGAAGATCAAATGAAGTTGCCTTGGATGGCTTGAAGAAGCTTGGAGTTGAAGGTTTCTCTTTGGATAGAGGGCTTGTCAGAGGCTTAGAGATTAGGGTTCATAGGAAGAGCATTAGAGTAGGCTTGTTGCTTCTTTCAAACATAGAGAGCTTCTTGTGCCTCTATTCCATCCCCTGACACAAGGTCCCCCAAAGAAGTTCCCTCTCTCCTTAGGAGGGATGTAGAGCATGCTTTGGTTGGGTAGAACCTTGAGGATACCTATCACTTGCTATGTTAAGACTTTAGTGATTTCCTTGGGTTATCACTAGGCCTCTTAACATTTCAACTTCATCTATTATTAATTGAATCTCTTCTGGAGTGATTGCATTGAAGATGTAGACCTATTGAAGATAAAGTGCATTGAAGATTGGTGAAGATAAAGCTTGTACCTGTCAAAGAGAGTTATCTGTTGGAGTTAGGGTCCTGCTGCTTTTTGAAGCTGTCCATTGGTTGGGGTTCAGTGCTTGCCAGAGCTTGGAGATTTTTGGAGTCAGTAGCTTATCTAAAGCTTGGGGATCCTTGAAGAGTGAAGATGGGATCTTGCTTGAAGTTGTTACTGTCAACCTTTGTTGCTGTTTGAGCTGCTCACTGTAGGAGCTGGTGTTGCTGTCAGAGCTGGTGTTGGATTTTATTTCTTTTTCTGTATTGTTTGTTGGCTTGTTCAGCTTGCCCATTAGGTTTGAAGTGAAGCTGTTTCACTTTGCCTATTGTTTTCCCAGGTTCGAGGTTGAGTGGGACTCCCTTGCCTCGCTTGTACTGCTGTATTGCATGCATTTTACTGTTTACTGTATATATTTGTTTCTTTTCCGTTTATCCCCTAGGATCTCTGTTTCCCTCTGTGCAAGAGAGAAATATGACAGACATTAGGTTGTAACCCACGCATGATAACATTAGGGTAGTTTGTTCCCTTTCAAACCCTAGGTTTTTTTAGAGTTTCTTTCTCTTCTTATCTCAAACAACTCAAAGCACAGTAATAAGGATAATCGATGTCGCACGCTACGAGCCTTAAGTTATCTGAGAGAGGATTGTTGGAGGGTCACTCTTCAGTAATCTGACTTCTTAATGTGTTACCCTTAGGGTGACATACAGCGTAGTCACTCTCAAATCATAGTCTCTAGTGCGTCAGAGATTGCAAACACACTAAAAAACACTTCTTGCGTAAAAGACTGAAAACAAACATCAAAGTGTCAGTTTTGTCCGCTTGGACTCTTAATCAGAAGAAACCTCTTTTCAGAAAGATAAAAGACAGTCAGACAAATCTGTGTCTTCCGTAGCCCAAACTACGTTTGCTCTGATCTTTCATGCTGTATGAAAGTACGTAGGCATAGGATTTCGTATCCTAGCGAGCAACCTTCCCCTCCTTTCCCATAGGTAGGCGAACTACGTGGACTCTGATTTCTCGTTTCAGACGGGAATACGTAGGCATAAAGTGCGATACTTTGCCGAGTCATTTGATTTTCTTTTAACCCCAGACCTGTAGAGTAGATAGAATAACAATCCGTACTAGAAAACAAGCACGGATCCCGTCGAGTACGATGGACGTGAGGGGTGCTAATACCTTCCCCTTGCGTAACCGACTCCCGAATCCAGGATTTGGTTGCGATGACCATTCCTTTCCCGTTTTGAGTTAGGTTTACTCTGAGCGTTTCCTTTCCCTCCTTTGGGATAAATAACGCACGGTGGCGACTCTTCTGTCATAGCCGGCGCCGATTTTCACAGTAGCGACACATCCCGGTGAACTATAAAAGGATAGGTTCGGGCAAAAATTAAGGATAAAAAGAAAAGATGTAAACCCACAAAGTTGAAACCCTGAAAAGGCGACTTTGGCAAAAATGGGTATCCCGGTGAATCGAAAACCCGTGAGGGCGATTCAGGCAAAAGTTAGGGATTTGAAAAGAAAACAACTGTGATCTGCGTGTGGGTTTTCAGAACATAGTGGATTATGGGAGGACCCGCGGGAAACCGTTCAAGTCAATCTCTTCTGAAGACGAAGCATCGAAGAAGCATCGAAGTCATGCGAGTCATAGATGAGTCGTCCCATGGTGGCTGTCTGTACCACATTGCCGACATTTTGTATATATTTGTGCATTTCTTATTTGTCTTAGGCGCAACTTTCTCATTTCAGGAGTTGCATCCTTTGTAAATTTGCCTATTTTCAGGCCGTTTATTAATAAAACATGCTATTCAGAAAATCTTTGTGTGTTTTGGTTTTAGCTTTTACTTTTGTTTGTGAAAAAACGCCCGATGTTTTTGATGAATTTGCACATGCATAAACTTGCAGGCCTTGGCCAATAATTGTTAAAACTTTGAACAGCGTCACGGATGATGACCAAGATAGCCTTTGTTGTGTAGTATCTTGTCTGTTGTTTTTGCAGGTTTGTTACCCTTGGGGCATCTCTCTAAGAAGGTATGGATGGAGTTGTTTTCCCCAGCTATAGTTTGTTCCCCAGCAATTAAAAGTGGTTTCTTCATCCCAGCATGGTGGTGTACGCGCAGGTGTACGGTTATCCCCAGCAGTTGGTCGATACACGTTTCTAATCTCCACGGAGTACAAGTGCGTGCTTACTCCCCAGCAAATCAAGATGACAGCATATGCAGACCAAGGTCTCCAGTCAAGTTGATTTCCCCGCAGAATCATAAGTTCCCCGGAAGTCGCCCAGGGCCTATCTCCCCAGTTTAAGTCCAATTGTTATTGGCATGCGAAGTTCATCTCCGGCAGAGTAGTTTTCTTTTCCCAGCAGGAGGGATCTGTTGTTTCCAGAATTTATTTTATTGGTTCAGTTCTGTTGCATCTGCATGCGTGCATAACATCTTGCCAAACGCGTAGCATTTCCATCTCGTATGGAGCATTACGCCATTTTCAAACTAATGCATTCTGAAACATAAGCCAGGTTGTTACCTTTCTGATTAGGTGGTGGTTATCCCCTACAGGTGATCTTCAGGCTTCGGATTTTACGTTGAGCATTCAGACTCCGGCTCCTCCGTTAAACATCTAGGTTTCAACATTTTCTATTTGTGACATTTTGCTTTACCCGTGAAGTGCCCAGACTCCGTTTGGTTATATTAATCCCATTAAGTTTTGTGATGGTATCTCTTGCTCCGTTGAATATCCAAATTCTGGTGAAGGCTCAGTTTATGACATATTCCCTTTGTCTATCAGATACTCCGGTTTCCGATTGGTTTTGTTGAGTGTTTAGGCTCCAGTAGGTTTGCTTCGTTGAGTATTTAGGCTCCGGTTGGTTTGCTTCGTTGAGTATTTAGGCTCCGGTTGGTTTGCTTCGTTGAGTGTTTAGGCTCCGGTTGGTTTGCTTCGTTGAGTGTTTAGGCTCCGGTTGGTTTGCTTCGTTGAGTGTTTAGGCTCCGGTTGGTTTGCTTCGTTGAGTGTTTAGACTCTGGTTGGTTTGCTTCGTTGAGTGTTTAGGCTCCAGTTGGTTTGTTTCATTGAGTGTTTAGGCTCCGATTGGTTTTCTTTGTTGAGTGTTTAGGCTCCGTTTGGTTTGCTTCGTTGAGTGTTTAGGCTACGGTTGGTCTGTTTCGTTGAGTGTTTAGGCTCCGGTTGGTTTGTTTCGTTGAGTGTTTAGGCTCCGGTTGGCTTGCTTCGTTGAGTGTTTAGGCTCCGGTTGGTTTGTTTCGTTGAGTGTTTAGACTTCGGTTGGTTCGTTTTGTTGAGTGTTTAGGCTCCGGTTGGTTGGTTTCGTTGAGTGTTCAGGCTTCGGTTGGTCCTTTTGGGTTGCTTCGTTGAGTGTTTAGGCTCCGTTTGGTTTGCTTCGTTGAGTGTTCGTACTCCGGCCAGTTTTCATTTGTTGATGTGCTCCTCATCTCGTTGAGTATCTAGGCTCTGGCAGATTTCATCGATTCATTTTGTTCGTTGAATGTCCAGATTCCGGCAATTTAAAATATTCCCCTTTTTTATAATTTTCCCCAAGCAGAGTTACTCGTTAAGTTTCTCTTTCTCCCAGTGGGGCATGTTTGTAATCAGAGCAGTTATCTCCGGAGATTCATGTTTGCAGTTTTATTTTCTGCGATTGGCAAATTTCCGGGTTCTTTGGTATTCAACCGTCTTTTACCTTTATGGTGTGAAAGTCGTTCGCTCTTTACTCATTCAGGTCTAAGTCGCTTGAATAGGCGCAGTTGTTGCACCCCAAAATTTGACCAACCTTTTTCTTAATCTTTGGCTTATGTTTCATTGCATTTTTTCATTTGCATAGCATAGCTCTTACGGGGGATCAAGTGTTTGTTTGTGTATCATCCAAGAGGAAAGTCTTTATTGGTTTCAAGCTCAAGCAAAGGCACTGGTACAAACCATTAGAAGGTTGTCAAGGTGTCCATAAGTTTTTTATCATTAGTGTGAACATGAGGTAGAAGTTTGTTGAATACCTCAGAGGTCATGGAGGAGTGGAAATGGTCACTCGGTTCATCTAAACAATGCTTAGGCAAAAAAGGGTGAAATTAGGGTTTCATTTTTAATCAGGCTAAATTTGTTTTTGAGTGAAATACTTGTTTCCATGGTCTTCCATATGTCCTAAGATGTTTGGGGATGGGTGATTGACCATCAATTTTAATTAGAGGAGCTTCAATTGATCAGTTGATTGAAAATCGGGAGATTTGGAGAAAAGTCAACTATGCAGTGAAAAAAGTCAACTCCTAACTTTTTGAGGTCAAGATCATGATCCTTAATTTCAATATGACCAATGGGTGGAATTTGATCAAGAAAAGTCAAGGAAATCATGAAAAATCAAGAGTTGTTGAAAGTTGTTATTTTGGGATTTAGGGTTTTAGAAACTTTCTATTTTTGGAAAGTTTTTATGTTTGGAACAGCCATCTTCAAAGCCATTTTTCTTCATGACCAAGGTTTCAAATGAACGTTTGGCCAACATCAAAGTTGTTCCTTGTATCTCAAGCTTTCTTTTGAGTACAAATTCATAATTATATGATATTTGGAGCTCAGGTTATGATCAATCAAAGTTGGAGATTTCAATGATTTCAAAAGTTGTTAAGTTTGGGCAGATTTTTGCACCACTTTGCAAGCCAATTTTCATCACCTTATTGATGTCAAATGAAACTTTGTCCTAAATGAAAGTTGTAGATCGTGTTCCAAGCTTTCCAAAGAATACAAGAAGTCCTCAATTGGATTTGAGAAGCTCAAGTTATGGATGTGCAAAGTTGGGAAAAAATAAGCCAATTTCATAACTTAGAATTTTTTCTAAGTTATTCATGAGCAGTTTGCTTGCCACGATTTTCAACCTCAAATTTTATGGTCGTCCAATGACCCAATGGAACATTCATCAACCTGAAAGTTGTTCATGGATGTGCAATCTTCATTTTTTGTTCAAACATCATTTCATTTACTTGAGTGTTCATTAACTTATGATAGCTTGAAGTGAGCTTCTTGGAATTTTGCAAAGTGCCATTTATGAGGCATTTGGACCTTTACTCCTTGCAGCATGCCACACGATTGATGTGCAATTTTGATGCTTCTTTTGTGTACCAAAACATTGCCATAACAAGAGGAACAAAGCTTGTACCCCTCATATAGTTTTTTTTTGAATTTCTTGCCCAAAAGAGAAGGGGACCAGCCACCCTCATTCTGCAGCTCAACAGCCTGTTCCCTCCACTCCCAAAAACCATAAGATGCCAGCATGCTCACGTACTGTTCTTTCTTTCACCATTTGATTCCAATAACCATGAACATATCAGATCTGCACCATTGATCTTTTACCACTGTTAAACCTCACTTTCACGTTTTCCCCATCATATATAAGCTGAAAAAAGTGAGAAAAAAACCCTAGCCACCATTTGAGAGAGAAATCAGATTTTGCATTTTGTGCTCCTCTGAAAATTCCCTTGAATCTCACTCATTTCCTCACTATTCTTCAAACTCTTTATCACAACTTCATCACCTCAACATCACATTAAAACTGTTTGCAAAAAAAGAGGAATTTCTTGACTCTTCCCTCAAACTGTTGTAAAGATCAACTGCTGCATCAAGAGGGGAAGAAATCTTGCTGCTAGCTTACTTTGGAAAGTCTACAAGAGGTAAGTTATTTCCAAACCCCCTGTTTTCATATGCATAGAAATCATTAAAACATGTTTGAGTGTGTCTGTTGTTCTTGGGATTGGTTGATTTTTCATTTGAAATGTTGATGTTTGTTTTGTGATGACAAGAATGTTTTATTTGTGTACAACATTGTTCTGTTGAATATGTGTGAGGTTGCAGCCATAAGGGAAGATATTGAGTTTTGTTGCTAGCAAATTGATGTTGTCATGAGTTTTTTTTTGTTTGGTCATATGAAACCTGTGTTGATGTCATGCTTAATACTGTCATGTGAAAATGTTGGAGTTAATCTTGTTTTGAAATTGATTTGTGGTGCTCACTTTGAGGTAGCAACTGTTTTTGAGTTATTCAGTGAGTTTGGTTTTTTGGAGGTGTTGACTTGTTTGGAACAAGAGCTTGCTACTATTTCTGTTTGAGGTCTTTAGGTTTTGAGTTTTTTTATGTTGTGAACCTGTTGGCTGTTAGATCATTCTGAATATTGTGAGGATGTTTGGTTTTGGTAATAGCACTGCTGGTGAAGCTCATCATATCATGTTTTAAGTCATAACTTGTTTTTGAAACTGTCTTGAGCTTGAGTTGTGCAATTGGTGTCTACTCACTTTGAAATACCAATTATCCTTAAAAGCATGACTTTGAACTGATGATTTTCATTCTTGGTAACAAAACGGTTTGTTGTTTCTGTTTTCAAGCAAGTTTCTAATCTGTTATATGAATTTTTTTTTTGAAGTTGATGTTTGGTTTGTATGATTCATTTTGCATCAAAAGTGAAAACTGTCATCAGTAACTGTTGGGCTGTTTTTTTGTTGTAATGTCATTGCTGCAGAATTCATTGTATTGTTGTTTAACTTTGATTTGGTGAATCTTTAGCTTTATGTCAATTTCTGTATTGATGTTGGTAAACCTTTTGTGCTATCAAAGTCAATTTGAGATTTCTTGCAATCTGTGTTGTTTGGATACCATGACATGATGCAGTTTGGATTGCTAAGCATGTGATGTAGTGAATCATGTTTAAACTTTGGTCACATCATGGTTGTTACATATAGAATGTCTAATGTCATTGGGTTTGTGAACTTGCATTTGTGAACAAGACTTGGGACTATTATTGATTTTTGCATCCTGCTGTCAAGTCTTGTATTCATGTCAATTTTGCTTAGTAGTTACCTTTGGATCTCATTTGTTTTGGTCTGCTGTCATGAGTATGTTTGCCATCTGAGATCTATTTTGAATTGATGCTCGAGTTTATCATGATAAAATGTAGGGATTGTTTTTGTGCTGAAAATTATTTTTGGTTTGCTTGCCGAAATGAATCTCGGATGTTGTTGGCTCTGTTTGGTCTAGGTGTGATTTGGAACATTCTTTGCATTACCTGTTTGTTGCATTTGCATAATTCCAAGTTTGTGACTCTGCTTGGTTAAGTGAGTTTTGTTGAAATAAATTGAACATTGTTATGTTTTAAGTTGTAACTTCACTGATAAAATTGTTTTGAGTTCTTGGAGTTTTGGAGTTTGTTAACTTTAATTTTAAGACATTGGTTTGATTATTGTCATGTTCCAAATTACAGTTGTGCTGCTGCTTTTGTTTTGCTAAAACTTCTTTTATTGTCCATTTGACCATTGCACTAATGTTTGCATGACCAAACTGTTTGTTGCTTCTGTTTTCAAACAAGCTTCCAATCTGTTGTTGAATTTGTTGTTAAAGTTGATGTTTGGTTTTGTTTGGTTCATATTGCATCAAAAGTGAAAACTGTCATTAGTTTTGTTGGACTGTCTTTAGGATGTGTGTAGGTGATGCTTTGGTAAAAGTTTGAATATATGAGGTGGGAACATTTGGTTTAGTGTTGTTAGCATGCTTATGTTAAGTTGGCGTTCATTGCTGCTAAAAATTTGCTCCTCATACCAATAACCTGTTTGTGACGTAGTAACTGTCTTGAGAAATATGTTAGACTAGTTGTTGGATGGTTTGAGCATTGTCATACCTTGACTTCACAATCATGCTTTTAGGAGTGTTTTGGATCTTAACATTCACTCACTTTTATTCTAGAAATCCATAAATCCAAACTGACAGTAGGACCAAGGTTGATTAGAACTTGGATTCAAATGTGTGTATGAAGCTTTTGACATGCTTAGAGCTGCTTGGACTTAATGTCTTGATGGTCATGTATGGACCATAACCAAAAAACAACTTCATTTGTGTGTGCTAACTGTCATGAACAAGCCCATGTCTTGTGTGCACTAACTGTCATGAATAGGGCTGAATGCATTTATATTGAACATGTTTGCATTCTGTTTGGTTTTGGAATAGATTGTCAACTCACTTTGGTAGGCATTAAGGTAAGTCATTAGCTTGCAGCTTCAGTGTATTTACTTTGATACTTTCAAATTCCAATGTGTGTACAAGAGGCTTTAAATTGTGGTTTTGAATTTAATAACTTGTCTACTGTCATGGAGCTATGCTAGCATTGTTGATTTGCAAAGTTTCTTCTTAAAACATCAATTTCATCAATTTGCACCTCACATACAATATTCTTGCTCTGATATCTTTTGATTGATTCTTCTGTTGGAATTCATTCTTGTGCATATTTGGAACTTGTTCAAGCCATTTTCTACCTTTAATTGCATATGTTTTAACTCATTATGTTTCAAAATGTTTTTCAAAACCACTTTATGCATTTGTCTTCGATTTTTCATATGTGAGCATAATTTGAGAAAACTAACAGCACCATCAATTTCCTCATCAAATTTCACGTGAGTTAGACCTAAGATTTGCTAAAATCCATACTGTTTTGATTGAAATTGGATTGATCACGTTTTGGTTATTTTGTGCTTTGGCTTGCTTTGTTTTTGCCCAGAATTCTCACACCTTGAGGCTTATGTATTTATGGGATGGCATTAATACACGAATGTATCGCCACCCTAGTGGTAAACACCTTGCCTTAAGTCCTTGCCTTACCATGAAAACCCCAGTTCGAGCCCTGCTGGGGCGTTTTTGCTTTTTCTTTCTTTTATTTTCCATGTTTTTATATTTATTCTTCCTTTTCCATATCTCATCACACGTGCGCGCTGGCTGGGATGGTTTAGTTTTGAGCCTGCAGCTTTGAGGTCAAGGGTTCAAACCCTTATGGCAACTTCCTTTCTTCTTTTAGCCACTTGTTTATTTATTTATTTCATTTTCTTTTCATTTTATTTTATTCCTTTTCTTATTTCTATTTTATAGTCTAAAATATCTAAAATCCAAAAAAATCATCTCTTATATATTTTTGATGTGTTAATTTATTTTTCATCATATTATTTTTATTTTTTCAATTTAGGTATCATTTTATTTTGAATTTATAAGTTAATGTGTTTGATGGATTATCATTTATTCCAATCATTTTCTTTTCTTTTTCATTTTACTTGTGAGTGAATTATTTAGTGTTTACTTGGCCTTGTGCCATGATCCCCCTAGGATTCCTAGTCCCTCCATTTAGGATGGGAGTAGGAGAGACATTAGGTGTTCAATCCTATGCATGATAACATTAGAATAGTTTCATTCCCTTTCATCTCAATCTTAGGATCACCATTGCATGACAACTTTAGGTTTGAGTTTAGTCCCCCTTTAGTGTCCTTTCTCTTCTCATCTCAAAACAATCGCAAAGCACCTAATAAAGGTTAATGGTTATTGTGAGTTACGAGCCTTAAGCACATGAGAAAGGGTTGTTGAGGGGTTTCCCTTCAATGGCTTGGATTTTTAGTATAGTACCCTTTAGGTGATATGCGTCGCATTCACTCCTAAGTCATAGTCTCTAGTGCAATATGAATTGCAAACAATCCAAAAACACTTCTTCTCTAAAAAACACAAAAACAAATCATTCAAACTTCTTTTTACCCTTTGGGGCCTTTAATCTTGGAAAATCATTTTCATAAGGAGAGTTTTGTTAACTCTTGGTTCTATCGCAAATGGTAATGCCTAAGTCTCCAATGGTCAAGCTGCATACACCAAACTGCTAGAACTGATTGTTAACCCTACTCGGGTAAAACAGTTGAACAAACCTGTGTTCCCTTTTGGCCCGAACTACGTTTGCTCTGATCTTTCATACCAGATGAAAGTACGTAGGCACAAGACGTGATGTCTTGGCGAGCAACCTTCCCCCCTTTTCACCCGTAGTTAGCCGAACTACATTGACTCTGACTTCTCACTTCAGATGAGATATGTAGGCACAAAGCGCCATTATTTTGTCGAGTCACTTTTTTTTCTCTTGTCTCTTGTCCCAAAGCTGCTTCAAGTCCGATACGGGTGTCGGTAATCAACTGCGGATTATGGACAAAGGATGGATAAGCTTTCCAGGTTTAGGAAAATATGCAATGCAAATGAGATGAAAATGCAATGCAGGCACAAGCAGGATCCATGATAACATAAGCGACTCCAAGCACCCCTAACAGGTAGACTCTAAGGAAAGTTCTAGATTCTTTACCCACAAACTCATTCACAGGATAGCTTCTATGTTGACGGATAAGGTTCCCATGATCACGGACACTAATCGCATCAACATCATACAACAGGATAGCTGCGTTATGACAGTAATACGAAAAGGTCTCTCCTGAGCGGAGTCCTCATGCTAGGCACACGAGGAGCGAGTCCTTGGAGACTAACAATACACGACCACCAATATAGAAATTGGTTCTAAGAGTGGTTCCCAGAGTCACTGACCCTTCATGAATCAAGTCGTGCAACAGGCTAGCTGCGTTACGAAAAGATCTACGAAAAGGTCTACTCTTAGGGGAAGCTTTCATCCTAGGCACATAAGGAGCGAGTCCTTAGGGACTAACACTAATTACTTCCAAAGTCTAAACTAAGTGTTCTCTCTTCTTTTTCCAAAGCTCGGGTGTAGAGCTTTACTTGCAATGTTATCCCCGAATCCAGCAGGCATATATAATAAACATCATACAATAAGAAGAGAAAGCAATAAATAAATAAATAGGTAAAAATCATATAAAGAAAACAGCTAAGCGAAGATAGAACTCTCAAATCTAATGAAGTTAGGTTTGACTCTCTCTTGCATAGGGCAATGTGTATCCCCAGCAGAGTCGCCATCTGTCGTACCTCGAAAAATACGATCCTCGCGATGGACGCGGAAAAAACGTTTGAACATAGTCACCACCGAACTTTATTCATTCCAAGGAAGGAATAGGAAAATATCGATAAAACCTTTAAAAGGATAAGAACATGGTCGTCACAACCAAATTCTAGGTTCGGGAGTCAATTACGCAAAGGGAAGGTATTAGCACCCTCTATGTTCATTGTACTCAACGGGAACCTCTTGATTCGATTCGAGAGTAAAGCTAGCTAAGTTGTTTGTTTTCTTCTAATGATTCGCCTATAGGGGAACTAGTGGTTTTTGGATAGGGTGCTCGCCAAGGATTGGGGCCCTTTGTGCCTACGTACTGCCTCGTGCAATGGGAAAGTCAGAGCATCGTAGTTCGTGGGACTATGGGAAAAGGAGGGAATTAGGAATTGTGGGAATTGTGCTCGCCAAGATCATCGCAATCTTGTGCCTACGTATCTTACATTCAAAGGAGAATGAAGAATCAGAGCGTCCGTAGTTCGGAAAACTACGGGAAAAGGTCTCGAAAATGAACGAGTGTTTAGGTCGCATTCTAACTTCTAAACATAGGCTTGTCTGCTAGCTAGGGGAGGCTGAAGCACGAGTTTGTTATGCGCGGAAGAAAGGACTAAACAATGTTATTTGAGAAGGTGTATCCTGGTTGGAAATCACACGAAGGCGAGGAATTAGTGTTTGGAGAAGTTTCAATCGCACGGTGGCGAGGAAAGAGAGTTTAGCTAGATATTTTGAGGGAGAATGGCGATTATTCGATAATCGAGACGTCGGTCTCATAATCAATTAATCAGGATATCATTGGAATGCTAGATCCCGACGACACCTTTTTCATTCCATTAATTATGAAATATGTTTGTTGGACAGTGAATGTACTTGTCCAAATAATTAGGGGAAGTGTTTTAGGAACGAAAGTTCGAATGACACGCTAACCAAGGCGTGCGCCTCAATAGTTGTCACTCAAGTATTCAAGTAGTGCGAGAGTCCAAGAACACAATTCTTTCGTAATTTAATTAAGAAAATAATTTGAAAATATTAACGTATTTGGTTTAGGTGCACTAGGTATTCTAGAAATGTAAGATCGGAAGGATCACAACCCAATGTGTGCACCTTGAAAGCAATCCTTCGAGAACCCAAGAAGTGCTAGACCTCAAGAGCTCGATATCTACATTGTTTAATCGAAAAGAATAGTTTGTTTTGAAGAAAAATACTCGAGGTGAATCGAGATTTGAATTTGAGTTTTAAGCGTGTGCAACAGCAAAATGGGCTAGTCTTCTAAGTGGCCAACTAGAAATAATTAATCAAATAGGTGTCACTGTAAGGAAGCCCAGGATTAAGCTTTAAATGTTGCGTATGGTGATCAAAGGTGGATGGCGAGGCTTTGAAATCACTCGACTTACAAATATAGAAAATGGCTTGACGAATCGAGAATTTATTTTGAAAGTTGTTTTGAAAAATAATTAATATCTTAGAAAAAAGGTTTTAATTTAATTAATAAAGTATATTTTTCTAAAGGTTTAATATTTAAAAATATATTTAGTAATAATTTTGAAATATATTTTTTAAAAGAAGAAATAATTAGAATTTCTTATAAAAATATCTAATTAATAAAAATTGTTTAAAAATTTTAATTGAGTGAAAAAACGATTTGGAAACCAAAAGACGGAACAACCACAACTTAAGGGCGTGCCTCGAAAGCGATTGTCCAAGGACCCAAGGGGTGCTAGACCCCAAGAGCCCACTACTTTCGTTGATTAAAGGATTTTAGAAGTATGAATTTTTAACTTAATTAAGAAATTATTTTCAAAGAATATTTACAATCTCATTGCCATAGACTTGGGATAATTTCAATACAACCAAGTGCACTAAGAATTTCCTATAAAGACATACATTAGATATTTTCTCATACTACCAACAACATGCTATTTTTCACTTGAATCTAATCACCCATACAATGATAATAAGCAATGTCATAAAAACTCAAAAGCTAAAAAAAATCATACTTTGTAGAATTAATATTAAGACTAATGGTTGCTTCCATTACATGTATATTACATGTATTCATCTTACAGTGCCAAACTTGTTTGATTAACACAAAGTAATCTTGAATGCAACGCCCCATTTTCTTATTTAAGCCCAAAACAATTTTTTTAAAAAAAAACTCAATAAAAACTCCATTTCTCTAGTCAACTAAATGTCTTAAATAACCAACATGATCCATAAAATATATTCAAGAATGATATTCAAACCAAAAGCAACAGTGGCAAGCAAATATTTTAATCCAAAAACCAATTCAGTATAGATTTCCATGCAACATTGATATGCTATTCCAATTTAAAAACAAGTTTCATCTTTCTCCTGTGAATATTCAAATCTGAAGCGATTCTTTTTAAATCCATCAAACCAAATTTGAATTTGAATGCAACCAGCACAGTACAAGAGTTCTAGATTAAGAAGAAGAGTGAACTTGAAAGTACAAACTGCAGCAGCAGCGTGTTAATTATAGCAAGTCTTACCGAAATAACCAAACAGGGTTTCAATCAATTATTTGATATAAATCGAATTGTAATCGAAATGAATTTTATAAAAATACAAAGAAGCAGTATATCATACCGAAATTAAACAAACAACCAAATACAAATATTCAAGAATGTTTTCGATTTCGCGTATCAATTCGCAACAAAACGTGATCGCATCAGAGACGACGGTATGCATTCAGTATTTCATTCTATTATGAATTCAACTCATATCAAATAGTCAGCATTTATGCAACAAGTGTAATATTTACCACTACTACAATACAAACAACAGCAGAACCTTTCAAATATTAGCAGTACAAAGTCATAAAAAAAAACTGCAACCTAAATCTTCTACAAAATCCCATTAACAGTAAATTTGTAAATTAGAGGGTTACCGAAACCGCTTTGTTGTTGCTGCAAATCACGGCTAGTGTTGAATAGCATCAACTTCGATAAAGACAGAAGACATGGCGGAGGGATTCATTGACGCCGGAAATGATGAAAATGGAAACCACGACGGAGGAACGGTTGTGAGCAGCAGAGGTGATGATTCGTGAATGAAGGTGGTGGTAAGGAAGAGAAGAAAACAGTGATGGATTTGAGGTGCTGATGAAGGAGAAGAGAAGGGTTTTTCATGAAATGATGAGGGAGAAAGAAGAAAGTGGCTAAGGTTCGGCAGCTCGCCTTGGATGTGAAATGGAGAGCAGAAATGGGTTTTGCAAAATGGGAAGAGGAAAGATTTCGGGCGACTAGTGTTATTGATTTTTCTTAAAGTTGAAGAATGGATGGATCCCTTATTTATACCAAATTCCCAACCCTAATTGCCAATTCAACAGTGTTTCTCTTTTCATTTTTTTTAATTTTTCTTTTAATTTTTTTTTGAATAATAATTAATAAATTTATTCTAATTAACTCTAATTCTAATTCTAACCTCAATTCTAATTTCTAATTCAAAACTAAATAATTCTAATTCTATCCTATTCTAAACTAATTAATTAATTAATTAATATTATATTATATTAACATTGTTAAAACAAAAATAATAATAAATAAAAAGATGCCACAATGTGCATTCTTTTTGGGCAAAAAGGTGAAAAAAATTATTTTTGCTGAAAAATACGATGCGCTGTACAAGCGAGGTAAATCAAAAATTAAGTCCGGCAAATGAAAATTTAAAACAGGTAGGACAAATTTGGGATATGACAGTCCACCATACAGACTGTGCCACTTACCCAATGGTTACTCCAAATTTCTGTTGGGTCACCCATTCCTCTGTCTTCATGCACACCAAACGATTTGGATATTAGTTTTTCTCTAACTTCGATGAATTCTTTCAACCTGTCTTCTGATACTTTGTACCCAGAGGCAATTTTTTCCAGCTCGTTAACTTCTTGGTTGTCCATCGTAGGCACGTGCGCAATATTGACCACCTCAAAGAGCTCCAACAATATTTTCGTCGTCGTGAGGTACATCACCAGATGTTCCTTAACGCATTTATATTCTTTGGTGAGTTATCTGATGACCAGTTCGAAATCACCCTTTATTTCGATGCTCTTGGCGCCTAGTCTTTTGAGATTTCTCAATCTGGCGATCAAAGCTTCGTACTCCGCCTCGTTATTAGAGCATCTTTCTTCGACCCTACACTTAAACTTGGTCGGATGACCTTGAGGGGAGATTATTAGGACGCCTATTCCGGCTCCATTTTTGTGGCTCGACCCATCGAAGTATAGCTTCCAGGGGTCGCTGTTGACCGTGCAAATCGGTTGTTCGACCACTGCACGGTCGACCATAAAGTCTGCCACTACCTTCCCTTTCATCGCCCTCAGAGGGACATAGGTAAGGGAGAATTTAGTTAGTGTCAGTGCCCACTTCCCAATTCGACTGTGCAAAATGGGTTTAAACAACATATGTTTGATAACGTCAAAATGTGATGAAATGTAAACTTTGACTAGTTTAATATATTGTTTTAATTTCGTACATGAAAAATACAAACATAAGCATAACTTCTCAATCATTGAATACCTAGTTTCAGTATCAACTAACATTCGACTAAGGTAATAAATGGGTCTTTCAACACCATTATCATCCTCCTAAGCTAATATGCTTTCTATAGTTGTGTCGGGCGCTGCAATGTACAAATTCATGCTTTTATTTGGATTTGGTGGCAACAAGACAGGAGGCTTTATGAGATATTCTTTAATGGTGTCAAAAACCTCTTGTTGCTCCCGTCCCCAGTAGAACTCGCTTTCCTTCTTGACTTTCAATAATGGCAAGAATGTTTTCGTCTTGCCACTTAGATTTGATATGAATATTCGCAAGAAGTTAACCTTCCCCAGCAACGATTGTAGTTGCTTTTTTGTCGAAGGAGGTTTAAGATCCAGAATTGCCCTTGTCTTGTTCTGATTTATCTCGATGCCCTTTTTATGGACCACAAAACCCAGGAAATCTCTTGCATGTACGCAAAAAGCACATTTTAGTGGATTCATTTTTAATCCATATTTCCTCATCCTTTAAATGAGCATCGAAGGTGGTCCACGTGGCCGGCCTCTGACAATGATTTTGATTATGTCGTCAATATATACCTGCATAAATTTTTCAATGAAATTATGAAAAATAGCATTCATATCCCTTTGATAGGTTGCTCCAACATTCTTCAAACCGAATGGCATTACCACCCATTCATAAGTTCCCAATGCCCTTGGGCATCGGAACGCCGTTTTAGGAATATCTTCCTCAACTATGAAGATCTGGTTATATCCAGAATATCCATCGAGCATGCTCAGATACTCAAAAGCAGCAGCTGAATCGACCAGCATTTCCGCCACGGGCATTGAATACTCATCTTTAGGGGTTGAACTATTCAAATCTTTGAAATCGATGCAAACTCTCAAAGTGCCATTTTTCTTGACAACCGGGACTATGTTCACCAACCACTCAACATACCTCGTTGTGCGGATGAACCAACTCTGTAGCAACCTTTCAATCTCCTTCTTGATTTTCAGCGTGACTTCTTGGGCGAATATGCGTGGCTGTTGCTTAACTGGTTTCTTCCCTGGTTGGATGGGCAATCGGTGTTCTAAAACCTCCCGACTTAACCCTGACATTTCGGTATAATCCTAGCCGAAGCAATCTTTGTACTCTTTCAATACCTCAATCAGCTTGGCTCTCATTTTCGAGCTAATTTTGATACTCACGTATGTAGGTCTCTTTGTGGTTCCTTCCCCTAAATCGATCTCTTCGAGTGGATCTTGTGCCTGTATTTTCTGCACATCGTAGGTTGGGTTTTTCTCAAACCCCAAAGGCTCGTCGTCATAAATGCAATCGAGCCTCCGTCTTTATGAAGTTGTTGCCTGGCCTTGTCGGCCAATTGTGCATGTATTACTAGCGGTATCTCCGTATTTTTCCTTCTCGAGCACCGCTTTTCGTTTGTTTTCAGCCAAATAGGACAAAATTCGAGTTAGACTCTCTTAGTCAGCAACCATCTTTATCTATGGGGGGCCACCCTGTGGATGGGAAACTCTGTGATGACTCTGCTGGGGTGTCGGGTGAGTCCCATACGAAACCATAATCTGGGTCTAAATTCAGGATATGACCGGTGTTGGCGGAGGTATAAGATCCCGACTCGTCGTCACATAGTGTTACGTGCGCCAAGTGCTGATTGAAAGATCACTCCGTCCCCTTAGCTTCATCGATCCTGTAATAACTCTAGTCAGCCTCGACATTCTCAACGACGCCATCTTTCTTCCAAATACTCAGTCTTTGGTGTAGAGTTGAAAGAACCGCCCCGATTCCATGGATCCACTCTTGTCCCAATAAAAGGTTAAAATTTTCCTTTGAATTTATGACCATGAACAGTTTCGACCTGGTGGTGGTTCCCACTGCCAGGTCTACTTGGACCACTCCTAGAATATTGCTGGTTTTCCCCTCATAGTTGGATAAAACCATGTTGTGTCGCTTAAGATCAGATTCAGTCTTCTCGATCCTGCTAAATTAGGTATGGGGAATTAAATTAACCGCTTCCCCTCCATCCATGAATACTTTATTCATTGCCATGTTGTTGACCTTTGCCTTTATGAACAACAGTTTCAAATGATACATCATCCCTGGGCTGGGTCTTTCAAACATGGCAGTTTTCTCTTCTACCACACCACTGTTCATTGCATAATAACAAAGCGGCTTATCTTCTACAACTTCGTCTGGCAAGAAATCATCCTCTGACTCTGAGACATCAGATACCCTACCATATTCCGCTGGCAGTATTGACAGAGTTCCACAGTTTACCACAAAGTCTTCATTGTAGGTGTCGTCATTTGTCTCATCGTACATGTCTTCATCCAAATCATCTTCTGGAGATGGGGTATATTCCTCGTCTGATTGAGGTGTATACTCTAGTTCTTCCTCATATGACTGAGGGGTGTACTCTGGCTCCTTCTTGCTTTTCGTCCCAGAGGTAAACGTCGAATTCTGGGTCGACACCACCGCCTTTTCTCCAGAGACTCCCATGGTTACTTCTGTGATTTAGTTTGCTACTACCTTCTCTTTTTCAACCCATCTAGTCTTAGGGGGTTGCCTTTTCAATCCGGGATTTCTGACATGTCATAGTTGCAAAGTCGATGCTTCTCTGGCAGCCTTTTTGTTCCGCTGATGGCGCATTCACTGGGTCCTTGTCATTGGGTTCTTGCCTTTGTATTTGGGGGACACCACATATCCCTTAGGCTCAGTGTTCTTTTTGGAGGCTTTTGCCTCTCTTTCCATATCCATCACTTTCCACTTTGGCCTCTTTCTCCCTTTCTGGGTCCTGTGGGGTATCCAACGGGGGCACAAAAGTCTTGGGTCTTGCCTGGAACAGCTTCTTGTACTCCTGGTTTCATCGAGGATCCCCATCTTTGTCGAACACGAACCTTGGGACCGGCGATCTGTTGACTGGCGGCATAACTTGCTTGTCCGACTCAAATCTTTTTGTTGCTTTTTGTTCAAACACAACATGGCATCTAGAACACAGTGAGGTTTTAGAGCTGCTAACCCTGCATTTTTCCGGAAACTCAGCTAAGCATTCTCCAGCTTGAGGGTAGATTCCCTCAAAGTCCCTTTCTACTTTCTTGTCGAGGCCCTCAGTAGCCTCGATTATCATGTGTTCGAGCGTCGGGGTGGTCACCTGCTCTTCAAGGCCCTCAGTAGCCTCGATCGTCATGCATTCTGCCACTTCAGCGTATAGTGCTTCTTCCATCTTCAGAGGTTCTGTGTCCACTTGCATCTTCGGTCTTTCGCCAAACTAAAGTCGTCCTTCTTTCAAAGCTTTCTACACCAAATCCCTGAAAAGAACACATTGAGATGTTTTATGACCAAGGAAATTATGAAATTTACAAAATCCCCTCTTTTTCTTTTGTTCCAGAGGGGGATCTTTTGTCCCAACTGGGACGACAATTTGACCATCTTTGACCAACAAATCAAATATCTCGTCGCATTTGGATACATCGAAAGAATAAGTTTTCACAACATATATGTTCGTCTTTTCCGTATCGACCAGATTTTTTTCCGTTCGATGGTTTTAGGACTCGGCATGCATATGGGGGCCTAGGTTTTAATTCGTCTACATTGATGACATTTTCTTCTATGAGTTCTTCGTCATCAGATGAATACTCGTCGGTGGCCACAAACACAACTTTTCTTTCTTGCGGTATCATTTAGCCTGAGATTTCTCACTCCTTAAACGTTCGACTTGTCGGACGCGGTCGACCAGCTGTGCCATATCCCTAAGATATTGCGTGTCTAGATTTTTCCTAATAGAATAATCTAAACCTCCTGCGGCCATTTCAACCAACTTGTGTTTACTGACTTGTGTAAAGCATCGCACCTTCAATAGTCTAAACCTGTTTAGGTACTGGTCTACGGACTCAGCCGCCTTTCGTTTAACACTGGCTAGTTCTTTCAAACTAATCTTTGATTGTCCCATGTAAAAATGCTCGTGAAACAATCTTTCTAACTGCGTCCACATATGGACAGAGTGTGGGGGCAGCAAGGTGAACCATGTGAACGCGTTATTGGTTAGGGAACTAGGGAAATATTTCATTTTTAGGTCTTCGTTATTTGCTATGTCCCCAACTTCAGTTTGATAGCTGGCGACGTGTTCGACTGTGGATTCTTCCATCTCTCCCACAAATTTTGTGAATTTTGGCACCTTCTATCCTCTTGGCAACTACGTTTGTAAAACGAACTCTGGTAGAGGGGACGTGTGGGTGGGCCGTCGAAGGCTTGGGTTCGCACCGTTGTGAACCATAATGCATTCCACCATGGCTTCCAAATTAGCTTCACTCCCTGGACTATCGTTCCTAACTTGTCAGACCACGTAGTCTGGGTCTTGGTTCCTGTGAACCATCACAACGGGGGGCCTTTGGGCCACCCTGGGTATGTTTTCATACTCAGGCACCTGTAGGTCGTTTGTTTCTTCGACAGGATCATTCTGTCGGACAGGTGTGTCGGGACGATTGGGGGTTTTTTTCTTCCTGGGGTCGTGGGGGCCCCTAAGAAGTCTCCTATTCGTGTCATCTGAGTTGTCAATTGTTGGTAACTCTGAGTCAAATCTTGTTTTAATGGTCTTAGAATGGTGCCCATTTTTTGGGTCAGCAGATGTATCATCTCGTGATTGCTTTCGTCCATCTGTTGTCGCATATCTACGACAGAGTTAGTGGTGAAAGTCGGTATCGCGGGGGAAAACAAACTGAAACCTGGTGGCCTCACCCCTTGATGGGTCACAGGCTCTAGGTTCCTATATGGAGAGAATGCTGATGAGGAATTCTCTCCCGTGCCTGTCCCACTATAGTGTAGCGTTGACATGAACTCTGTCGGCATTCCTAAGTGTTGGGGTGCCAACATAGTAAAACTGGGCAAGTATTGCCCTCCGACTCCTGTCGTCGCTGGCCTTGCCTCAGGTCGACGCAGAGTCGTGAATGGTCCGCTATGAGCGGTCGAAGCTACTGTTGTGGACTCAATGCTCACAACCGTCACCGATGATCCGACCGGATTTTCCTGCGAAGACGGTTCTTTGTTTTATCATGGTGTTACCATTTTTACATTGCGCAAACGCATATACCCAGACCTTCTGGTCCCACCAGGTGTGCCAATTTGTTCGCACAAGTTTTTCGCACGGACAACCTCTGACCTCCCGACACGGGTTTGCTTGCGGGACCAGCCAAACTAGTCCTAGGACTCTTGGTTCTGGGTGCGTGAGTTCGTGATGTACTCTGAATTTGTGATACACTTGACAGTTTTTGAATGTGTAGACGATAAAGTTTACGTAAACAAACACAATGATGCTTCTAATAAAACGAAAAGAAAGTAAAGAACTGACATAAAAATAAAGGTGTTGTATTCATAACATAGAAACAGGGTAAATTTAACTTAAACTGGTAAATACAAATGGGCGTGTTCGTACATTTTGTAAGGAATGGGAAACTCTTTTCTCTCAATGTGCGGTACTCAGAGTGTTTCTCTTACAATGCTAACAAAAAATGCCCATTTCTTGAAACCAAGCTTTGCTTTATATAGGCAAGTGAAATAACCGTCAGATTGTCTCTAGTGTCGCCACGTGTCGGGCCAACGAACCCCTTTGTCAGCTGCCCCTTTTGTCGTCTTGGTCGACCAGCCCATGTCCCATTCGACCATGCACCTTTTCCTATGCTGTCGACTTAGGATGCGTCCTCTTGAGTCTCGCCGACTTCGACACTTTACTGCCAATACCTCTTATTGGCTTTTCCAATAAGCACTGTCAGCTTGGGAAGTTTCTTCCTACTTCCTGTCGACTTTGACCCCTTTGCTGACAATGCTTTTAGTTGACTCTTTTCAGCCAACAGTGGGGCCCCTTTTTAAAAAATTATTGAATTCGAAAAGGTGGGGGTGGAGGTTATTACGGGTCGTAACGCCCATTACGGAAAGGACGTAATGTCCTTAATTTTTTCATATCGGAGGCCTTTTGTGTGTTTATTTTTTGGGGTTGCATTACGGCTAGTAATGTCTATTACGGGTAGGTCATAATGACCCATAATTTTTGATATCGAGGGTCCTAAAGTACATCTTATTCCTACATCCCTTAGAACTAACCATCACTTTGGATCCTTTTTGTTTTTTGAATATGTTATGATCAAGTGGTTTTCTTTATTCTACTACAAATATAAATTCAAACACAAAAATAAAAAATTAGTATTAAAATTTTGAGGATTGTCTCCCACGTAAAGCGTTGTTTAAAGTTGTTTAGCTCAACTTTATCATTTTTTATCTTCAAGGGGACTCCGTCAAAATGAAGCAAGCTCTCTTTTCCACCTTTTCTCTGGTCATAAAGTGTTTAAGCTCAGTCCATTCACCAATAATGATCCTTTGGATTCACTCCAAACTTCCAATAATCTCGATGACATTACCCTTGTTACCTAAAAGTTCTCCATCTTTGAGTTCTCTTTTTATGATGCACTTGTAATGCAATTTTTTGTTCCCTCCTTATTCAGCTTGGCGTTTTCATACACATAAACCCTTAGGGTGCATTTGATTTGGAAAATAATAAGTACTGGACAAAACACTACGACAACACAGAATAGTACAAGACAATTTTTTGTACTTTGTTGTGTTTGATGATCACTGCACTGGACAATTTTTTAGGGTACTTTATTGAATATGTCTATGTAATAAACAAAATAATATATTTTCACTATAACATTCTTATATATATATATATATATATATATATATATATATATATATATATATATATATATATATATATATATATATATATATATATATATATATATATATATATATATATATATATATATATATATATATATATATATATATATATATATATATATATATATATATATATATATATATATATATATATATATATATATATATATATATATATATATATATATATATATATATATATCATTAATATTTATGAATTAAAATATTACTTAATTAATGATGAGAGAGAGAGATAGAGAGAGAGAGATATTTAAGTAAAATATTTTTTTTTTAAATGGCATTTTGATTTTCCTAATAATTTGTTCTTAGGACAAAAATGTTTTTTTAAATGGTTTTCTTAATAATTTGTTCTTAGGCCAAAAAATTTGTTCTTAATAATTTGTTCTTTGTCCAGTCCTTTGCCATGTGTTTTGTCTAGTCCCTTGATTAGTTTTTTCATCAAACAAGGTACAAAAAGTTGTCATGTGCAGTCCCTCATTTTAAAGAAAATCAAACGCAATCTTAGTTCTTCCAGCTCACTCAACTGCAACTTCCTCTTATTTCCAACAATTTGGAATCCATTAAAGGTGTTTTATATCCCAGTAAGTTTTTTTTGACTAATTCCATAGGTGAATGGCAGGATTTTCCATAAACAAGCTTGAACATAGCGGTTCCTATTTAGGTATTATAAGCAGTTATATAAGCCCATAGTGAATCATCAATTTTAGTGTCCTAGTCTTTCCTAAAGATGGATATTGTATTTTCAAATATGGTTTTGATCTACCTATTAGAGACTTCCACATAGCCACTCATTTTTAGATGATAGGGTGTTGTAACTCTATGCTTCACTCCGTACTTTTTTCAATAAGTTTTCAAACAGCCTTGCAATGAAGTGAGATTCTCCATCACATATAACTAGCTTAGGGATACCAAACCTCTAGAATATAATCTTCTTAAACATATTAATAATAACTTGCACGTCATTTGTAGGAAAGGAAATTTCCTCAATCCATTTTGAAATATAGTCAACTGTAATGAATATACATTGATTTCCCATTGAGGAAGGGAGAGTCCTGTGAAATTAATCCCCTCATACATTAAAAAACTCAACCTCTAGAACATTATA
Organism: Lathyrus sativus; assembly: GCA_963859935.3. NCBI lineage: Eukaryota > Viridiplantae > Streptophyta > Magnoliopsida > Fabales > Fabaceae > Lathyrus > Lathyrus sativus. The sequence continues at coordinate 277,929,758 of OZ012739.1, forward strand.
TAGTGGAATCTCATTTAATTTTGAAATATTCCTAGTACGTTGGTGCTAGTCACACTTCATAATGAACAAGTGCACATCCGTAAAAGGCTAGGCCAATAAAGGTTAGCTTGGAGAATTTTCTTTTGTGTAAATAAATCTTTCATAGGAAGTTGTTATTTTGGTTGTGAGATAAACCATTTTGTTAGTACCATGGTTCTATGGTTCTAGGATTGGCTAAATTTTGGTAAAACATGACTCTACACTGATGTTAAGCCAGATATCACAACATCCTCATCTACTGTTATGACAGTAGTGCTGTCATGTATTTAAACAGGATGTCATTACCAATGTCATAACATTGTTGTCTGGTGCAGCAGGAACCAGCAGGAGCTGATGACAGAATTGTTGTCATGGGTGCAGTAGGAGCTAGCAGGAGCTGATGACAGAACTGTTGTCATGGATGCAAAAGGAGCTAGCAGGAGCTGATGACAGAACTGTTGTCATGGATGTCATTACCAATGTCATGACATCGCTGTCTGGTGCAGCAGGAGCTAGCAGGAGTTGATGACAGAACTAATGTCATGGATGTCATACTGAATGTCATGACATCAATGTCTGGTACAGCAGGGGTTGCTATGTTACATCTCTTGACAGAAGTGTTTTGGTCCTGTTGGATATTCCTCATTAGTATGTGCAGGACAAAGAGATTCATTAGGAACAAAGTGCAGATTTAACTGGTGTTCATAAAAAGGATCTTTGAGACTTTTTAGGAAACTATAATATGCTTGTTTCTACTGTCATGAAGAAGACTTTGCAGAAGTGTTCAGTAGGGCAAGCTGGAAAGCTAAGAGTAAGTGAAGCTGAATGTCATGACTGAATGTTATGACATTAATCGTATGACATCAGGCGTGCAGGGTTTGTTTTTCTGTTATGGTACCTGATATATCTCAGGCTAGATTTCAGGAAACCTGTTATGGCTCCTTAGCTATCTTAGGCGAGATTCTAGTCAGGGCTGGACAGAACATGAAGCAGCTGTGACCTAATTTGACAGCACCTTGAATTATGGAAAGTGGTTTAACTTGGTTAAACCTAAAGTTTGTTACTTGTGACCAGCCCAAGCCCAGTATGCATTGCTATAAAAGGAGGAACATAAGCAAGGAAAAAGAAAGCACTCACATCAAGAACAACCAGAGTGTAAAATAAAGGTCTAGGGTTTGAGAGTCCCTTGTGTGTGTCCTTGTAAGTCACCCTTTGTATCTTTTGATACATTACGGTAGACATATTTGTGAGTGGAGAATTATGTGGTATGCAGTGATTCTTCACGTGTGTAGGAGTCTTAGGATTTCGTGTGTGCCAAGCAATTGTATGTTGTATAATTTCTTTGGTTAGTGTGTATGAATTGTTGTGTTCATTGTCCTTGATTGAAGTTGTTAAGCAAAATCAAGTATTGTGACTTTGAAGAGTGTCTTCTAAAGTCTTTCTTTTGATTGAATTGTATATCACTGCTGTGATTGAGAGGGAGTGAGTGGGTATACTCTTGTCTAGTGGTCTCTAGGCAGAAATTGCATTGGGTAGAGATTAAGTGAGGAGTTGTAAACGGGGGAGTTTAGCTTTGAATTGATTCTGCTAATAGTGGATTTCCTTCCTGGCTTGGTAGCCCCCAGATGTAGGTGAGGTTTCACCGAACTGGGTAAACAATTCATTGTGTTATTTATCTTTCAGCATATACAATTCTGCATAATTTAAATGTTTAGATAAATAGTATGTCAGTCGACAGATGTTACAACAGACGTCATGACGTTGGTCATGACATTGGTACAATTTAAAGAAATTTAAATTGGACATGGTTTTTCCTCGTCCTTGTTGAGCAGAGATCAATGTTCTTGGGACATATGAGATCTGCATACTAGAATTTCAATTGGTATCAGAGCAGGCATCCTGTCTGTTTTGGATGAGATCTTGGGAGATACTTTCTGGTGGTTTGAACAAGGAAAAGTGGCAGCTGATTTGATGATCTTGCTAAATTTTTAAGCTGCTGCTTATGGAGTTTAAGGATTCTGGGTTTCTGCTGCTGTGCCCTCTGAGCTTCTGTAACTTGTTGAATGTTTTGCCAAAGGGGGAGTGGCTACAATGTCCTATAAGATGTTCTGACATCTTGTTTAGGGCATGTTGAAGATGTTCTTTTGGTGGTTCCGCTGCATATTTTTCTAATGAAAGAACTCTGGTAGCCCTGGGAGAAGACAAGCCTATATACATGCTGATATATGGTTGCAAGATGGTGGTCTCTACTGCTCTGATTGGTCTGACAAAATGTGGATCCTGCTGGATGTTGTTGTGCTTGAGTTGTTGCTTATGTGCTTGGGCTGTTCTGTTGTGTGGCAGGTGATTTATTTTCACCACTCATGACCTGCAAGGATTCTATCAGCAGAGGAAGTCATAGAGAGGTTGAGTCAATGGTGGCAGCCTTGATGTTTCAACACTAGATATACTTATACTGAAGAATACTTTTGGTATTACTGAAGTATAAATATCTATCAGATGGTCTTCTCAATAAGTTGTGTGGATTTAAGATCAGTTTCTATGTATGGACTACACACGTATTTAATTGGTTATTCATGAAGTTCAGAAAAGGATTGATTATAAGGATTTAAGGCTCATTGATATTTGAGATCTTCACAAATATTTAATGAATTATCCTTAGTCAATGATCAAGATGTCTCATCAGTAGCAGCACAAGCAGAAGGCCCCTGATTTGTTTGATCTACTTCAAGAATTTGATGTTCAACCAAATGTTGAGACATTCCATCAGTAGAGATTGTGCAGAATTCAGTTGGTTCAAGGAGTGCATCACTATATCAAAGGAGATAGAGCTGATACTCTTGGTACCATACACATGTGAGGTAAGATCTGTCTCTATTCTAGTAAGGTTCTTGGCAAGAATCTAAGGCTAGAATGGAGTGTTGATGGAAGTAAAGATGAAGACATTCTTCTTGGATCAGTTTATTGGAGTGCAACAACATATGATCTGTATCTAGAAAGTTTCCTAGAAAGAAAATGGTCTAGAAGATGGTGCTGGTAGCTCTGCTTGGGTCAGTTTATTTCTGATCTAAGTGCACAGGAGCATGAGATCTTTCTCAGCTTGGAGGTCAAGGATAAGTGGCGGTTATCTCTGATTTTCTAAATAAGTCTCTACTTAAGGAAAGCGGGATTCCTTTTGTAAAGATTTTTTTCCTCCTCTCTGAAGAATCAAGCTTCGGCATGATTGGTTTCTCTAAAGAAGAGTTCCTGAAGCAAATGTAGTTCAAGGTATCTGTTAAAGCAGAATAGAGGGTGTCTAGTTGTCTCTACTGCGAAAAAAGGTGTCGGCAAAGACAGAAGAGTCGCCACCTATCGTTATTTATCCCAAAGAAGGGAAAGGAAACGATCAGGAAAAACCTAGCAAAAAAGGGATAAGATCGGTCATCGCAAACAAATCTCTGGGTTCGGGAGTCGGTTATGCAACGGGAAGGTATTAGCACCCCTCACGTCCGTTGTACTCAATGGCACACCTCAACCTTTAATGCAATCATGCACCTAAACAAGAGTATCTACTCATGCAAATCTATCCTAATGCATCACAGCAAGCATGCAATCAAATTAATCCATCAGGAGAGAGATAGACTAGATGAGCAACAAGGAAGTCATCCCAAGGCTACATCGGTTTAGATGTGTGTCAACACAAGAGTCCATATGGGGCTCAAACTTCTCATGGAATGCACAGAGTTCTTCCACAGGAAGAACTAGGCTCTCACAAGAAGGATCCCTAGAATGTAGGACAGATGAGAATGGTGGAACCTAGATGTCAATCTAAGGTGTCTGGTTAATGTGTATCAACAGAAGAGTCCTCAAGGCTCAGACCTCTCATGGAATGCACAGAGTTCTTCCACAGGAAGAACTAGGCTCTCACAAGAGGGATCCCTATGTCATGGGACTCTGAAGGGAAAAGGAGAAACATAATGAAAACCAAAGGGATTTCACCATGTTCAATGTGCATCAGCACAAGAGTCCATCAGAGGCTCACACTTCCTATGGAATGCACAGAGTTCCTCCGCAGGAGGAACTAGGCTCTCACAGGAAGGATCCTAAGAATGCAGGACAAGAAGGAGAAAGTGTGTACAAAGTACTTGAGTCCTCAAGGCTCGACTCTTTATGGAATGCACAGAGTTCCTCCTATGGAGGAACTAGGCTCTCACAAAAAGGATCCTAATTCTCATAGGACTAGGAAAGAAAAGAGGAGGATGAGGATGGGAAGCAAAGTAAACTCCACAGGAGCTTACTAAGGCACTCAACTAATCTCAACACATTCAAGGAGTGGCCCTCAGTGGCTCAAGTTCTTCATGGAATGCGCAGAGTTCCTCCACAGGAGGAACTAGGCTCTTACTAGAAGGATCCAAAAAAGGCCTAGGTTGTTGAGGTGGAAGGGACAAGGCAAGGCCAAGTAAAGAAGCCACACAAGGGAGAGAAATCATCACACAAGCTTCTAAAGAAACCCTAATGGTTAGGCTCTAAAGGAAGTCCATCCTAAGGGAGTTACCAACCTATTGAAAGCTTGAAAACTACCTTACAAAGGTCTCAACCTAGATACTAAGGGTTCATGTAATGAATAGGTGCTTAAGGTTTGCTAAAAGCTCACTTAAAAGCAAAACTATGAGAAGGTCATGTGTAGGACACACTAAAAACAGCCATAAGGTAAAATCTAAGAAAAATAGGAAATCACTCCTAAAAAATCTAAGAATAATTCTAAAGATCACTTAAGGTCTTAAGAGTCTAGGGCTAAAATCTTGGATCAAAATTCTAATCCTAAGGGCATTAACAGAGAGCAGCATCCTAAGGTGTGTTATGGAAGGTGTAAATGGGAATGGTCCTAAAGATTCAATTCAAAACCTATCCTAAAGCTCCTAAAAATTAGGACAAAAATACGACAGCATCCTACAATATGCCTAGAACCAGCATGCAAAAAAATAAGGAACTCATTCCAAACATCTATCAAGATATAAATTCTACAAGATTGAACATACAATTTTTCACATTTTAAATGGCTATTTAAAAGGAAAATATGCAATTAAATGAAAAATGTATTAAAAATGGAATTAAAAAATACACAAAATTAGAAGACATCTCAATTCATGTTCATGATTTTTTCAGTATTTATTGGCATTCTTTACTATTTTTAGTGATTTAAAATGATCATGTAATAAAACATAAAAATAAGAAAAAAGAAATGAAAATACTAAACCTGCGTGGCGAATAGCAAAAATAAACAATTAAAATAACCTATGGGCCCTAAAGGGGGGTGCACGTATCAATTGCAGCCCAAGTCCATTAGGGATTAAACATGATCACATGCGCTTCAGTCAAAGTTGTACCACGATACGTCTTAATCCTCACCTTGCAAGACTAAAGTATGCTAATCTAATGATATACATGATGCCACGTAAGCTAGTTAAAGTCAGCAAAGCTGAAACTCAACCACACACGTTGGATTGGGATACTAAGTCAAATAAGTCATCAAGATCCAATGGTTACTGACTCATCTTCCTCATTTGAATCATCAAACGGGAGGGAAAAACCAGTGGTGGCCGGAGAAGACTCCGATCGTCTTCTCCGGCGAGAGCTACAGTAGCTCTACACGAAAATTTCATGAAACCCTAGTTTTTTGATATCAATCAAATCCTCGCGCTTCAGGCATCAATAATCCAAGATCAAAATTCATTTTCATCCATGGAATCAACAAAACTGAATTCATCTCATTCTTGTGCTCTTCTAACAAGTATCACCAAATCCAGATTTCTTTACACTAATCAAATCCTCATGCTATGTACATCCTTAATCCATGATTAAAACTCAATTCTAACCTAGGAATAGCTCAAACCGAATCAATCTAAATCTTGTGTCATGGAAAAAATTCACACGAACAGCCTCCAATTCTAACCTAAATCGAACTAGGAGTCTCAAGGATCCGAACAACATGCATAATAGGTTCTACTTCCTCATAATTTAAGTGAAAAATGGAAAGAAAAAAACCTATAAAGAAGCTTCAACAGAGGCACGATCTTGTGATGAAACTTGCTCAGATCAATCCAGAAACACTCTATGATTGATTATGAAGCTTTCTTGATGCTCGAATTTGTTTGAAGAGGCCTGAACCTTGGAACTCGATTTTCACCCTCAAGCTCACTTTTTATAACTGCTTCTTACCTTTTCTTGCACAAAAACCATCCAACCTTCATCTGGAAACGATCTAGTGTTTATATAGAACATGTTTGGATACATTTCAGGCCCAATGGAGGTCCAAACAGCCCAATTGGAAATTCAGTTTTCTTCATTTTTTTTGCTTTGTGAACTGCACGAAAACAAAGCTAATTCACTTCCAAATTGATCCATTTTGCTTGCTGGTGATGTAAGGAGTATGGATGGCTGAGATTAGTTCCTTACTTTAGTCTCAATGGTTGATTTGTATTTTGTTTCTTCAAGCTTAAGAAAGATGAGGAAAGACCATGTAAATGACTTCAATTCTCAAATGTGGTAATTGCATTGTTCTTAGAATGCATTGGTGACTCAAAAATGCACTCATATGTGTTGTACCCCAAAATTTTCCCAACCTTTTCTTAACTTGGTTTATGTTTCATTTCATTTTGTTCTAGCATTTGCATTGCATAGCATGTTTCATTGAACAGGGGATCAAGAGGTTCTGCATAGCAAGAGAAGTCTTCTCAGAGTGTTGAGCCTAAGCAAGGGGTATTACTCAGGTTTGAATGGTCATCAGGTCATCTATAAGTGGTCAATAGTCTTATGAAAGGATGAATGGATGTATGTGGGTCAGCTCCTAACTTGGAGGTCAATTGAACAACATCAGAGGATTGTGAATGCATGATTATGGATATAAGATGTTGAGAGAGCTCATTGAGTGCTTTGAGAGCCATTTGGAGCTTATTCAAGTTGTTGTGTGAAGTGGAACAAGCCACAACCAAAAATGTTGCATCTAGGGTTTTCATCTGGTAAATCCTCAGTTAAGTGTGAAATTGAAAGAGGTTACAACTCAATTCCAAGCCTCTATGGTCATGGGATGTTGTGTTGAGATGTCCAATATATCATTTCAAGATCAATTAATCAAGGATCAAGAGTGTGAGAAGTTACTGAATTAGGGTTCTCAGTGTAAAATCCCCTGTTTAGTCCCCAACTTCAAGACCATCTATCTCAAGATACAAGTCCCATATCAACTTTTGACCAACATGAAACTTGTAGAGAATGTTCTTAGATTTATTTTGAGTACTAGAAGTCCTTGATTGGATTTATAGAACTCAAGTTATGATGCAAACAAGTTACAGGTCCTCAGATGAATGTGATTTTGATCAACAAAAGTCAACCAACTTCCAAGCCATTTTTGACCTAGAATGATGTTTCTCCTTAACTTTTGGTCAACATGAAAGTTGTATATCGTGGGCTTAGCTTTCCAAAGAGTACTAGAAGTCGTTCATCTGATTTGTAGAACTCAGGTTATGAGGCTTGCAAGTCAGGGGTATTTTGGGAAAGTGAGATTATAGGTTATAAAATTATAGGTCCATTTCAACAACTTGCACACTTCAAATGAAAATCTTTTCAACATGAAACTTGCTCTAAATAGGGCCATTAGCATTACCAAATCATCTCTTGTCATGGTTGGAGCTTGGATTGAAGAATTGGTGTTTGAATTTTTCATAAAGAAAGCTTAAAATGAGGAAATGGGAATTAATTCATTTGCAATCACTTTGACCAAGTTTAGGCATATTTTGAGTGCAAATGATGTTCTAAATACAATGCCAATTTCACATTTTCAATTTGAGGTCATTTGGTTGGTTATTTCCATGGTTTCTTCACCATGAAGTAACAAGTGTGAAATCTACCATAAGATCAAAATAAGGCTCAATTGCTGGCCCTTTGATCAACTCAGACCATGTGCAATTGATTTGGAACAAAATTGAGGCTGGTGCAGTGGATAGAACACGAGTATGGCAAGCAAAAAGGTGAAGAAAAATTGAATTGGCAATTGGGTTGTATGGCTTGAATTAGGGCTCCATTTTCATCTGAATCCAATACATAAACGGTCAGCAAACTTCCCAAACCCTCATAGCACGATTTGGTGGTGAAATTGCAGAAATAGCAACTTGAAAAAGAAAGAGAAAAGTGAAATTCGGTTTTGGAGATTTGGCCATTCTCAAGTGAAATTGAGCATACCAAGAGCTTTATTCAAGTGTTTGGAACGATTCTGGGCGATTTGCTTGAAGGTTCAGCTAAAGACAAGACTCAGTGGAGGTTCTCCACTAGGTAATCGTGAAATCACCATATCTCTCTATTTATGCCACGATTCTTTGCCATTTTTGCATATTTGAGATATAGAAATCATGTAGACCATTAACAAGTAAAATGAACTGGCATTTGAGTTGATTTCTGTTTGGAGCACAAAACTTGTTGTTTGCATTTTGGCCTGTTCTTGAGGTTTTAGAGTAAATGGACTATGGATTTGAACTCTACATGAAGTGTAAATGAATTCTGGACACTTTTGTTGGTTGATTTTGAGTTTTACAGTTTATGCACATTTTCTATTTGTCTTCTATTTGCTTTGTATGTTGCTCAAACATGAAAACCAAAGTTGGATTTGAGTTCCTCGTGAGGAGAGGATGAATTTTGACTATTAGTTTGTCATTTTTGGTGAAGTTTTGATAACTGTGTTTTGGTTGCTACTGTTCACGGTGGATGTTAGGCCGGAGAAGATGACCGGAAGGGATCTCCGACCACCGTCTGTTTCCATTGGACTTGGTTGACTTCTCATTGGAGAAGATGATGTTCTGGCCATTAGATGTGTGTACTTTTCTGTTTAACGTTCAAGATTTTGGTGAAGTTTTGATAACTGTGTTTTGGTTGCTACTGTTCACGGTGGATGTTAGGCCGGAGAAGATGACCGGAAGGGATCTCCGACCACCGTCTGTTTCCATTGGACTTGGTTGACTTCTCATTGGAGAAGATGATGTTCTGGCCATTAGATGCGTAAACTTTTCTGTTTAACGTTCATGATTAAGACACACACTACATCTCCTTTGACCACGTGCACATGCTCACGTTTGAATTTCTCATTAATGTGCTGGCGCTTTATGATCCACATGATTTGCATACCAATTGATCAGACAACCCTCAATGCATTCCACACTGGTCCTTCTGTTGACCAGCCTTGTGAGATTATTGTTTGAAACCCTGATTTTGTTTGGGCGCCTTGGGCCTCAGTTGCTAATGGCACCCCCTATTGGCCCAATCTCTTGTTTTAACTGTTTTTTATTGCTTTTTGCACCGTTTGTTTATTTATTTTATTTTTATTTTCATTTTATTTTTGTTTATTATCTGTTTACATTTAAATCATTTTTAAATACTTCCAATTATCCAAAAAAATCACAAAAATATTTTTTAGACACTTTGGGGTGTCTTCTTATTTTAGAAAATTTTTATTTTATTTTTTGATTTATTTTTCAATTAAAATTGGATTTAAATATTGGAAGTGTATTAATTGATTTAAATTGTGACATTGTGTGATCTTTTATTTGTTTCTCTCATTTCCTTTGGGTCCAATGACTAAAATTAAATCCTCATATCCATGATGAGTTAATTAAATTTTTAGGACCATTTTGCCTCTCGTTGGTTGACTTTGGTGGCTTTCTTTTTGACCCTCAATTCTCTCATTTCAAAGTGGTACATCTTGAATATTATATTCTTTTGATGGTGCTTTGAGGGGATATTGGCCTTGTACTTTTGGTTTCTATTTGCCAACTTATTTAGCTTCCTTGTCCATTTTATTTGGTAATTTTTGAGTCGTTTTCCTAATTTTGAGATGACTTGCAAGCTAGGTCATGTCATAAGGTGGCTCATACAAGTATATGACCTAGTTTGAATTGGAAATGACCTTTGTGGATCCATTCAACTCTCAACTCTTCTTGTTTCACAAAGTAGACATGTTGAGCTTGTTGTAGGTTCATTTTTAGGTAAAAATTGTGTTCATTGCTTGTTGATTGATGCATTGCTTTGTAAGCTTTCCACTTGTGCTTTAAGTGTTGAATGTGTGTAAGACTTTGGTCTTTCTCCTTCCCTCTTCTTGCATCTCTTTGGTGTGTTTGTGATGTTTATCTTGAGCATTCTCTTCTCTCATCTTCTCTTCTGTCCTATGACTTTGGAATCTTATTTAAGGTAGCTTGGTCCCTCCTTAAGAGGAACTTGAAGCTTACCTAAAGTGATGAATCCATGAGGACTTTTTCTTAATGATATTGTCACACTTGTTTGTTTGCTTTTGATGCATCTCTTTCTCTTTTCTCTTTGCATCCTCATATGCATGCTTGGTTGAGATGAGCTTGTGGTGGCTACTGCCCCACACATATTTTCCTCCCACTTTCATCCTACTTGTGCATTCCATGTATGCATTCTCTCATTTGCATGTTTCCTTTGTTCTTTCTTCTTCTTCTTTTGTCTTCCTTCCTTTAGGATTTCTAATCTCTCTTGTTTAAGAGAGGTTATGATAGACATTAGGGTTCTAACCATGCATGATAACATTAGGTAGATGTTTCCCTTTTTTGATCCCAACTTTAGGTGCACTTTGCATGACAACTTCTAGGGTTTGGTCTAGTTCCCCTTTAGTTTGTCCCTTTCTCTTCTCATCTTTAAACAACTTCAATCCACTTAATAAAGATAATGAATGTTGTGCCATGAGCCTTATACTTGGGAAATGGTGATTGAGTGGCTACCTCTCAATTGCCTAGAGTGTTTAGTATACGTCCTTAGGACGATATGCGACGCTTTCGATCCTAGGTTTTAGACTTTAGTACAATGTACATTATGAACACTCATAACTCAAAACACTTCTTCTCTTAAAAAACACAAAAACACTTCAAAACTTTTTCATCCTTCGGGATCTTAATCAGGAAAACCTTTTCATAAGCAAGAGTGTTGTTAACGTTCAGTCCTAACGCAAACGGTAACGCCTAAGTCTCCAATGGTCGAGCTGTATACACCAAACTGCTAGAACTGTTTGTTAACCCTACTCGGGTAAAACGTTGAACAACCTGTGTTCTCTTTAGCCCGAACTATGTTTGCTCTGATCTTTCGTACCAGATGAAAGTACGTAGGCACAAGACGCGATGTCTTGGCGAGCAACCTTTCCCCCTTCTTTAGCCGTAGTTAGTCGAACTACGTTGACTCTGACTTTCCCATTGCACGAGGGAGTACGTAGGCACAGAGCGGCGATGCTCTGCTGAGTCAGTCCTTTTTCTTTTCTTTTGTCCATAAGCCTTTAGCGTAGATAATTTACACACCCTTTTAGATAGACAACACATGCGTGGATCCCTTCCAGTACGACAGGTGTGAGGGGTGCTCATACCTTCCCCTTGCGTAACCGACTCCCGAACCTAGGACTTGGTTGCGACGACCTCGTCTTTTCCCGTTTTCGTCAGATTTTTTCCGATCGTTTCCTCTCCCCTCTTTGGGATAAATAACGATAGGTGGCGACTCTGTTAGTCATTGTCGGCCTCTTTTTTTCGCAGTAGCGACAATTGGCGACTCTGCTAGGGACAGGAATATCCCCTATGCGAGTCAATCCTAGCGCTTGTGTGTTTTATTTTGGGTGTATCTATATTTGTGCATTATCTTTATTTACTTCCGCATTTTACTTTTTGCATTATATCATACTTGTTGTGATGTGGGGAGGGAAGTTCCATTGAGAGATAAGTCGGACCCGGGCTTGAGTACAAACCTAGTATTAGTAGTGGAGACTAGTGGGGTGGACCTGTTTGCTTAGCAGACACAGTTCCCCATGAAATTCATGCTCATACGAGATTCTCTTTGACGATTTCTTTTCCGATCCTTAGGATCCGACTGGAATTTGGATTTGAGGGTTGTCGACTCTGGGGACCGATCATTTGAGATTCAGCTAAGTGAGACCTCTTCGAGAGATGATGATGCAAAACCAAAAATAGTGAACGTATCATCATTCCTTGAAAGTCTGTGAATATGTATGAAGATAAAAACTTAGAAATAAAAACTCAAGTATTTTTATCCTGGTTCGTTGAACTCAACTATTCCAGTCCACCCTTCCTAGAGTGATTTGCCTTTCTCAAACAAGGACTTAATCCACTATTTAATCAACTGATTACAATAGTAAGCACTAAGAACAACTGTTCAAAGTCTTCTCAAGAACTATTGATCCTAACTGGATCTTCTTAAGGTTTTCTTACAATCAAATGTAATAACAAATACAAGTGTTAAAATGCTTCTAATAAAGCTTTATCACAATTGTGATTTTTCACTTAAGATTAAGAACAAAGAAATTAATTCTAGAAAGAATGTGAGTTGTATGAGAGTTTTGATAATGAATTCTTTTCAAGTAATGCGTCAACTGAAGAAGATGAGTGGAGACTTGCTTTTATAGGCACAGTGGTCCAAGAGCTTTTCACGTTGAGAAGTGTGTACTAAAAGGTCTGAGCCCTTTTTGTCTTCACATCAAGTGACCTTTCCTAGAAGAAGAAAGCACAGAAAAATCATTTCTGTCTGTGTTCTTGTGTCTAGCATAAATAAGGAAAGAGTCGTTTGGATATTCCAACGGACATAATCTTTGAATTCTTCTTCATCAATTTTCAGCAAGAATCATCAGAGTCTAAATTGATCAGAGCCTTCTGATGTTGATCAGAGTTTTGTTGAATCAGAGTCTTTGCAGCAAGTGTGCTTTTAGCGTGTATAAGTTCAGAGCAGAGTTTTGAGTCAGATCCTCAGTACTGGCAGCTTTAGTACTCTCAGAATCTTTTGTAGTAACTGTGCTTGAAAACTCTTCATACAGAATTCTTCTTTGGTTCAGATGCTTCTGACTTGCTTCAGATTCTTCTCGAGCTTCTGCTTCAGATCCTTCTGGAGGCTACGCTCATGATCTTCTGATGGCAGCGTTCAGAATCTTCTAAAGGGTGCATCTGACGCTTCAGAGCTTTGCATATTTCTTATGTTCAGATCTGATTTGCTTCTGGAGTGATATTTACTTTAATATCTGCAACAAACATTCTTAAGCAAATTTTAGAGTATATAATTCTTAATTACAAAATTTCATAATAGTTATCATCAAAACATAGAGATATTATTAAGAACCAATTTGTGTTCTAATAATCTCCCCCTTTTTGATGATGACAAAAACATCAGAAATTTTGTTTAATTGAAAAAAGAATAATTATAACTCCCCCTGAGATGATGAATCTCCCCCTGAATTAAATATAAATAAGGAATAGAAACTTCCCTTTTGTCTTGAGTATTTTTCAGATTTAGAGCTTGATTGTTCTTAACCATTTGAGGGTCAGAGTGTCTTGCATATTTCAGAGTCAGAGTCTGATAATTTTCATATGATCTGAGGGTCTCAGAGTTTCTTTTACAGAGTATACTTATCAAATGTTCTGAAATACTCAGATATTATGTTAGATAAAATTGATATGTCTGAAGTTTCATTCTGGTAAAGTTTAATTAAACAGTTCAGATCTATTTTCTCCCCCTTTTTGGTCATAAGCAAAAAATAAGAACTCCGAAAAGACAAAGAAAAGGAAAAAATAAACGAGATAAATCATGTGGAGAAAACTTTGAAACATTCATTCATTCATTCAGAGCAAAAGTACAAACATCAGAAAATATTCAAGTACATATGCAAACATTAGATGCAAACATCAGAAGAAAAAATAAATAAACTAAGATTGTTTTGACAAAAGCATCTTCAACAGATCTGTGATCTCAGAAGAAGACTGTTATTGTTTTGACATCCACTTAGCCATGGTTTCATTCTTCTTATCTTGTTTGGACATCCACTGAGCCATGTCTTCAGACTTCTTATCTTGCTTAGCCATCCATGACTTGATTTCTGATTGACCAGCTTCCAGAACTGCAATCTTATCTTCAAGATCTGGATACTCTTTCTTGATCTCAGATGAAGAAGGTGGGACAGTTTCTGAAGCTTGAACAGAGTCAATTTCCATAGGGGCTTTGGAGTTAGGAGCAGTAGATCCAGAAGGATGTTCTACCAGAGTCATAGCAAGAGGGTTGTCTTCAGATGCAGATTTAGTATTCTCTTCTGATGATGAGGGAGCATCTGTAAGAAGCAATGGTCCAAATCTCTTAACAGTCCAGAACAGACTTCTAGCAGTTTCAGCAAATATGAGCTTCGCATCATCAGAACATACGTTCTTCAGATTTGATGCTACAGTATTAAATCTGTTTATGAAGCCATTCCAAATGGCATCAGATTCACTTGCATCCATTGTTGATGAACACGTCCTCTGTATAGATCCTAAATACATCTGTATTTCTTGCAAAAAACTTGTAAATAAATGATCAACATTCAGTCTAGGTCTTGGGTGTAAAAGAGTTTCTAATGTTATTGGCCTGGGTTGGGGAGAGGGTGGAAAGATGGATTTATGAATGGTGATCAGAGGAGGAGGGTAGTATGGTATGAATGGAGGTTCAGATGAATTGTCAGGTTTTGATCTGGTTAAAGCATTCAACAGACATGGTTTTGCAGTTGATGCATGGGAAACAACATCAAATGGTTTATCAGAGTAAGGTTTGAAAGTAGATTTAGCAGATTTAGCAGAGTATGGTTTTGCATTTGATGAAGTTACTACTGGCATTGTTTTGATATACGTTTGAAGAACAGATGGTAAAATGATGGTGAGTTTGGGTTTAAGAGGAGTGATAGTGTCAGACGGTTCAATTCTGGTGTAGAAATTTTTTGAGATGAAACCAGAGGGAAGTTTTGCTAGAGGAAAATAGTTTGCACGAAGCAGAAGGTACTCTCTCGGATGTTCTTGGCTTGGATGTAGGGGTAGGATTGGGAATGATAATTTCAGAAGATGGTTTAGGTGTTGGAATAGGATTGGGAATGAGAATTTCAGAAGATGGTTTAGGTGTTGGAGTAGGATTTTGAATGATAATTTCAGAAGAAACAGGTGGTTCTGGTTGGTTTACTTCAGAATTTCTGTCAGAGGGGGATACCAGAAAATCTGGGTGTATATCAGATTTTGATGAATTTGATGATGTGGTTGAAGTGTAAGACGTGGAGGACACTTCAAAAACAATTTTGAGAGGTGTAATGTTTAGAACCTCTGTCTCACGGATATTGGTTCCAGATGGGTTGGTTGATTCTGATGGATTCTCAGAAGGTTTTGATGGGGGTTCAGATGTAGGTGGTTCTGATGTAATAGGATCAGATGTAACTTTTGCAGATCCAATAGGTTCAGATGTGTTTGATGGTGGCTTTTCTGATTGTGGTTGTTTTTCTTGTTGTTGTGGTTGTTGTTCAGATTGTTTTTGTTGTTGTTGTTCAGATTGTTTTTTTGGTTGTTGTGGTTGTTATTCAGATTGTTTTTCTGGTAGTTGTTGTTGTTGTTCAAATTGTTCTGTAGGTTTTTCTGTTTGAGGTTGTTTTTCTGATTGTTGTTGTTCAGATTGTTTTGTTGGTTTTGTTATAGGTGGTGGAGTCTGATTTGGTGGTTTTGTTGTTGGTGGTGTTGGTGAAGATGATTGAGTAGTAGAAGGTTTTACAGGTGAGATGGAAATAGGATTAGATGATTTTTATGGGGAAGGAACAGAGATATGAGATGGAGCAGGAACAAATTATTTCTGAATAGAAGGTGGTTTTGGAATAGACTTAAATGTTGAATCATTTAAAACAGTATTATTGAAAGAAGATACAGAAGATTTGGTACCTTTAATCTTGATACGCTTTATGGGAACATAAGGAGCGTCTCCAGATGCTTTCCTCTTGATCAGCTTCTGAGGCTTGTCAGCAACTTTGGGCTTCTTCTAAAGAGTCACATCTTCTACTTCTGAATGACCTCTTTTCCTTGTGATCTCATTTCCTCCATCAGGCATTGGTTCCCTTGCTCTTTTCAGAATATCTACAGGGATTGGGATTCCATCTGCCTTGCAAGAATCAATGTACCTTACAATTATTTCCATTGGTTCTTCAGCACAGAACAGTGGGTAATCTTCAACTGGGATTCTCTTCTGACTGAGTTCAGAGATATTTAACTTCTTGGGTGCTGATGTGAGTTCCTCTACAATTTTAAGTCTCTGAAGACTCTTGGCATTCAGAGGTTTCCCAACAATAGATTCAAGTTCCTCCTTGACTCCAGCAGCATACAGAGCAGTCACTAGTCCATTTTTTGTCAGAATATCTGAAATTAACCTTCCAAATGGAATCCATGTTCTGATCTTCTGACCCTTATCTTTCACAGATTCTCTTGAAGCATTAATATGATTCCATAAGTGCATGAACAGAATGTAAGGAAGATCTACCTTGGTGCTCTGACTTAAACAGTACATGAAGTAGAGTTGTTCATTGTTCACGTAATCTGGAGAGTTTGTAGATTTTCTGTGATGAATGCATCCCATGAAAATCTTTGCCCAGATCTTGTAGTCAGGCTTCAGATCTTTAAACTTATTAGAGGCTTGTCCAGCAGTCATGACTTCCTCATAAACTTCTTCCATATCTACACGCCCAGCTGGCAGATGAGATACTCCATCAGTCTCCTCATATCCTATGAGTTTCCTGATCAGATCTTCTGTAATGATTATCTCCTTACCCAGAACAGAAGATAAGATGAATTTAGGGTATACAGAAGCATGTATCCAGAACTCTTTCACTAGATGGGGGTAAACTGGTCCAAATAATCTGTCAAAGTATTTTACCCAGCCTTGAGCATCAACTATTAAACGAAATTCAAATCCATTTTCAGCCAATGAATCAAATTCCACCATTGATTCACAGAGAACTTCCAGTTTGTCAACAGGTGTTAACAAAGTCCTTTTTGGTGTCGTATATGGAGCCACACCCATATTTGCAGAAGTAACTGCAACCATGGTTGATTGAAACTGTGTTGCTGTTGAAGATGAGGTTGCCATTGAAGATGATTTTGTCAAAGGTTTAGGGTTTTTGTGAAGAGAGAAAAGAAGACAGAAATGCATAAACGTTCTTGAGATGTGAAAAGTGTGAAAGTGGTGAGAGATGTGGTATTTATAGTAAACAATTAGACATACAAACAAACACACAAGACACGTTCATACATAGCAATTAATGAAAAAGAATAAAAATCATTTCAAGCATTAATTGATTCTGACAAATTGGGGGGAAAATCAAGATTTTCACTATTCAAACTTCACCTCAAACGTCTCTTCAGTAGTGTACACGCCATCTTTGCAGATTTAGAGTGACACGTGTTTGCTTGCATGTGCTTCTGAATTCTCTTGAGAAATGAAACGTTAACCAACGTTCAGATCCTCTGAGTATTGTTAGTTCAAATTTTCACAAATAAAGTAATTTAAGGAAATCAATAAATAATCAGATGAAATACTTCAGAGCATTAAACATTTTGCATTTGTAAAATTTGCTTTTGACAAATATTATTCTGGACACAAATCCATACCAATATTTTTTAGAATAAATTTGAATCTATCTTCAACAAGGGGATTTGTGAAAATATCTTCCCATTGATGATCTGTATCAACAAAGGCTAAGTTTATAATTCCCTTCTGAACATAGTCTCTGATGAAATGATGCTTAATTTATATATGTTTTGCCTTAGAGTGTAAAATGGGGTTTTTAGACAAACATATAGCAGAAGTATTATCACAGAATATAGAAATGTTACTTTCAAATATCTGATAGTCTTCTAGCTGACTTTTCATCCAGAGTATCTGCGTGCTACATCCAGCAGCAGCAATATATTCTGCCTCTGTAGTTGATAGTGCAATTGTGGGTTGCTTCTTGCTGTACCAAGAGATTAGATTTCTTCCTAGAAATTGACAACTTCCAGAAGTACTTTTTCTTTCCACTCTGTCTCCAGCGTAGTCAGCATCACAGAATCCAACTAATTTGAAATCATCAGATTTTCTGTAACACAAACCCACATTAGAAGTACCTTTCAGATACCTTAGAATCCTCTTAACAGCTGCTAAGTGTGATTCTCTAGGATCTGATTGGAATCTAGAACACAAGCATACACTGAACAAAATGTCAGGTCTAGAAGCAGTTAAGTAGAGAAGAGATCCTATCATACCTCTGTAGAGTTTCTGATCTACTTTCTTACTTACCTCTTCCTTGCCTAGTGAACTAGTTGGATGCATGGGAGTCTTTACCATCTTACTATCAGTCATGTTAAATTTCTTCAAAAGTTCTTTAACATATTTGGTCTGATGAATGTAAGTGCACTCTGGAGTTTGGTTGACTTGAATTCCCAGAAAGAATCTCAATTCTCCCATCATGCTCATTTCAAATTTTGCCTGCATACATTGAGCAAACTCCTTTCCCAGCATAGTATTGGTAGATCCAAATATGATATCATCCACATATATTTGACAAATTAGAAGATCTTTCTTAAATGTTTTACAAAAGAGTGTTGTGTCCACTTTGCCTCTGATGAAATTTTTCTCCAGAAGAAAATTGCTCAATCTCTCATACCAAGCTCTGGGAGCTTGTTTTAAACCATACAAAGATTTCTTTAGTTTGAAAACATGTTCTGGGAATTTTTCACTCTCAAAACCAGGAGGCTGGTGGACATAAACTTATTCTTCTATAATACCATTTAGAAAGGCACTTTTAACATCCATCTGGTATAGAGTGATGTTACTTTGTGCAGCAAATGAAATAAGAAGACGTATAGATTCTAACCTTTCCACTAGAGCATAAGTTTCAGTGTAATCAATACCTTCCTGTTGACTGTACCCTTGAGCAACAAGCCTTGCCTTATTTCTTTCAACTTCTCCTTTCTCATTAAGCTTATTTCTGAAGACCCATTTAGTTCCAATTATGTTGAATCCTTTTGGTCTTGGAACTAAATCCCACACATCATTTCTGGTGAATTGATTTAGCTCTTCTTGCATGGCAATAATCCAATCATTTTCTTGCAGAGCTTCATCTACAGAAGTTGGTTCAATTACTGATACCAATCCAAATAATGATGCTTCAGATGATCTGAGAAAGGATCTTGTTCTGATAGGGTCATCCTTCTTTCCAATGATAACATTCTTTGGATGAGAAGCTTTGATTCTGGAAGATGATCCTCTAACAGTTGATTCTTCAAAAATGTTAAAATTTTTCATCTGAGAAGTTAAAGGAATTGCATCTAGCGTTGCTTCTGGTTCCTTCACTTGAGCTTTGTCTGCCTCTGAGCCTTCAGAGTCTGTGAAGACTACTTCTTTATCTGCAGAGTTTTCAAGCTGCTTTGGCTTTTTAATGCCAAGCTTATCATCAAATCTAACATGAATAGATTCTTCCATAATTTGTGTCTCAGTATTGTATACTCTATAGCCTTTAGAGCGTTCAGAATACCAAAGCATGAAACACTTCTGTGCTTTGGAATCAAACTTGTTCAGATTTTCTTTAGTATTCAACATATAGCAAATACATCCAAAAGGATGAAAATATGAAATGTTGGGCTTTCTGTTCTCCCACAGTTCATAGGGAGTCTTCTCCAGAAGAGGTCTTACAGACACTCTGTTCTAAATGTAACAGGCTGTGTTGATTGCTTCTGCCCAAAAGTGCTTTTCCAGATTAGTCTCATTGATCATGGTTCTGGCCATTTCTTGCAGAGTTCTATTTTTCCTCTTTACAACTCCATTTTGTTGTGGAGTTCTAGGACAGGAAAAATCATGAGCAATGCCATTTTCATTAAAATATTTTTCAAAATATTTATTTTCAAATTCACCACCATGATCACTTCTGACTTTTATAATTTTGGAATCTTTTTCATTCTGGACTTGTTTGTAGAAGTCAAAGAACACAGAATGTGACTCATCCTTGTGTTTTAAGAACTTTACCCATGTCCATCTACTATAGTCATCAACAATGACTAATCCATACTTCTTGCCTCTGATGGATGCAGTTTTCACTGGTCCAAACAGATTAATATGAAGTAATTCTAGTGGTCTGGAAGTAGAAACAACATTTTTTGATTTAAAAGATGATTTTGAAAACTTCCCTTTTTGACATGCTTCACAAAGAGCATCTGAGGTGAACTTCAGATTAGGAAGTCCTCTGACAAGATTATGTTTATTAATCTGAGATATACGTCTCATATTAATATGCCCCAATCTTCTGTGCCAGACCCATTGCTCCTCATTAATAGACAAGAGACATTTAACATTCTGAACCTTAAGTTCTGAAAGATTTATTTTATAAATGTTGTTTTTCCTCTTTCCACTAAATAGGATTGAGTCATCCTTTTAACTAATAGCTTTACAACAGTTTTGATTAAAGGTTATGTCATAACCATTGTCACTTAATTGACTTATGGACAATAGGTTATGCTTTAATCCTTCTACAAGTAAAACATTAGTAATAGAGGGAAGTTTACCATTTCCAATAGTGCCAGATCCAATGATCTTGCCCTTCTGATTCCCTCCAAATTTTACATCACCTCCAGATCTAAGCTCCAGACTTTGGAACATAGACCTTTCTCCTGTCATGTGTCGCGAGCATCCAGAGTCCAGGTACCATGATTGGCGTCCTGACCTTGCTGCTAAGAACATCTGCAACATGAATTATTTTACTTTTAGGTACCCAGATCTTCTTGGGTGCTTTTGGGTTAGTTGTTCTGAAGGTTTGTCTAAACTTCTGTTTTTTAACATAAGGCTTATTCTGACTAGCCTTAGATTTAAACACATGAATGTTCTTTTCAGAACGAGTGTGTTCAATATCATTTAAGTGACCAAATTTAAAGTGGGAATATAAAGGAGTTTTCTTGATGATAATTTTATCAATAGGTTTTGGATTTAAATCCTTTCCAGAGGAAGATTTATATCCAATTCCTTTTCTGTTATTTCTGCTAACTCCATAGATCATAGAAGCCATTTTGCTTCTGTCTATGCTTTTAGCACGAAACTTCTGAAAGCTGTAATCATATTTTTCCAAAATATTTTTGCATTATGACTCAGTTTCAGAATCAGAGTCTTGTTGAGCTAATTCAGAATCATTTTTCAATCTTAAGTTCTTTTCATTTAGCTCAGCTACTTCTGATTTGAGAATATTATTCTCATATACAAGATTGCTTTGACGCTTCTTGTATTTGAGTTTAATATTGTTATAGCTCTTCAAAACTTCTGATAACACTTTGATAAGTTCATCTTTAGTGAGTTTAGCCATTACCTCTTCAGCGTCAGAGTCAGATTCTGAGTTAGATTCAGATCCTGAAGTTCCTTCCTCCTGATCTTCTATGTCTGCCATCAATGCTACATTGGCACATTCCTCTTCTGACTCAGATTCAGATTCAGATGTATCTAAATCATCCCAGGTGGCCATTAGAACCTTCTTCTTCTTATCAGATTTTCTTTTAGGCTTTTCTTTCAACAACTTTGGACAATCATTTTTGTAATGCCCAGGTTCTTTACATTCATAGCAGATAACCTCCTTTTTGCCAGATCTTCTGTGTCCAGAAGATTCTTTTCTTTGGTCAGGCTTCCTGAAGTTTCTGAACTTCTTTCCTTTATGCTTCCAGAGTTTGTTTATTCTTCTAGACAGCATGGATAGTTCATCTTCATCTTCATATAAGGATTCTTCAGAGCTTTCCTCTATTACCTGCAATGCTTTAGCAGATTTATTAGATTTTAAAGCAATTGATTTACCTTTCTTTTGAGGTTCATCTTCCTCAAGTTCAATTTCATGACTCCTTAGTGAGCTGATTAGTTCCTCCAAGGAGATCTTGTTTAGATCTTTAGCCATTTTCATCGCAGTCACCATAGGTCTCCATCTGGTAGGTAAGCTTCTGATGATCTTGTTCACATGATCAGTAGTAGAGTGTCATTTATCCAGAACCTTTAGTCCAGCTGTAAGTATTTGAAATCTGGAGAACATAGATTCAACAGATTCAGCTTCTTCCATCTTGAAGGCTTCATACTTCTGGATTAGAGCCAGAGCCTTTGTTTCCTTGACTTGAGAGTTTCCCTCATGAGTCATTTTTAAGGACTCAAACATGTCAAATGCAGTTTCTCTATTTGTGATCTTTTCATACTCAGTGTGAGATATTGCATTTAACAATATTGTTCTAGCCTTGTGGTGATTTCTAAATTCCTTCTTTTGGGCTTCTGTCATAGATTTTCTATCTACTTTCTTGCCATTCCCATCAATGGGATGAACATATCCATCTATGACGAAATCCCATAAATCAGCATCATAACCAAGGAAAAAACTTTCAATCCTGTCTTTCCATTAATAAAATTTCTCCCCATCAAACATAGGGGGTTTAGTGCTGATTTTGTCCCTTTCTTCATATTTGTTGTTAATGTTAGACATTGAATTATCAGCCATAGTAACAACCAAATATATATCAAAGTTTTTCTCACTGGATCTTTACTGTCACTGTGAAGTGGTAGCACACACAGAACCGGAGCTCTGATGCCAACTGAAGGTGAGAAAATACTTAGAAGGGGGGTTGAATAAGTATGAAGATAAAAACTTAGAAATAAAAACTCAAGTATTTTTATCCTGGTTCGTTGAACTCAACTACTCCAGTCCACCCTTCCTAGAGTGATTTGCCTTTCTCAAACAAGGACTTAATCCACTATTTAATCAATTGATTACAATAGTAAGCACTAAGAACAACTGTTCAAAGTCTTCTCAAGAACTACTGATCCTAACTGGATCTTCTTAAGGTTTTCTTACAATCAAATGTAATAACAAATACAAGTGTTAAAATGCTTCTAATAAAGCTTTATCACAACTGTGATTTTACACTTAAGATTAAGAACAAAGAAATTAATTCTAGAAAGAATGTGAGTTGTATGAGAGTTTTCATAATGAATTCTTTTCAAGTAATGCGTCAACTGAAGAAGATGAGTGGAGACTTGCTTTTATAGGCACAGTGGTCCAAGAGCTTTTCACGTTGAGAAGTATGTACTAAAAGGTCTGAGCCCTTTTTGTCTTCACATCAAGTGACCTTTCCTAGAAGAAGAAAGCACAGAAAAATCCTTTTTTTCTGTGTTCTTGTCTCTAGCATAAATAAGGAAAGCATCGTTTGGATATTCCAACGGACATAATCTTTGAATTCTTCTTCATCAATTTTCAGCAAGAATTATCAGAGTCTAAATTGATCAGAGCCTTCTGATGTTGATCAGAGTTTTGCTGAATCAGAGTCTTTGCAGCAAGTGTGCTTTTAGCGTGTATAAGTTCAGAGCAGAGTTTTGAGTCAGATCCTCAGTACTGGCAGGTTTAGTACTCTCAAAATCTTCTATAGTAACTGTGCTTGAAAACTCTTCATACAGAATTCTTCTTTGGTTCAGATGCTTCTGACTTGCTTCAGATTCTTCTCGAGCTTCTGCTTCAGATCCTTCTGGAGGCTACACTCAAGATCTTCTGATGGCAGCGTTCAGAATCTTCTAAAGGGTGCATCAGACGCTTCAGAGCTTTGCATATTTCTTATGTTCAGATCTGATTTGCTTCTGGAGTGATATTTATTTTAATATCTGCAGCAAACATTCTTAAGCAAATTTTAGAGTATATAATTCTTAATTAAAAAATTTCATAATAGTTATCATCAAAACATAGAGATATTATTAAGAACCAATCTGTGTTCTAACAGGGGCGTCTTCGAGAGATGATGATGCCAAACCAGAAATAGTGAACATATCATCATTCCTTGAAAGTCTGTGATGCTGATGAATGCATAGGATGCCGAACCTTGTCAGTGGATAGGTCCATACCTGTGAGCGGGTGGGTTATGCAGGAAACTTTGGCCTTCAGACTACCCAGTTCTTTATAGTGTGAACCTGTGTTCATGGTACAAAGGGGTCCTAATGTCAGTGATTTGTCAGTACTAAAGCGAAGCGCTGGTTCTTCTCAAGCTACAGCACAACAAGCTTGATCCTCTATTTGCATTTGCATCTTCATTTGCATCTCTTCATTAACATGTATTTATGTTGTAGGTGTATATTTCCATCCTGATTCTAGTGGTTCTGTTCTTCATCCTTGACATGGAGCCCTTGAAAAGGACAGTTGCTTACAGGTTTCCCACCCCAGATGTGAGCTCTTTGAGAAGTCTGATTGCTATGGCTGAGGGGAATGTGATGGAACAATTTAGACAAGATTATGGAAGACTGGCCAGATGTGTCTGCAAGCCTTCATCCTTTGAGATCAGTGGTGTCTATACTCTCTTGCAGTTCTACGATGCTCAGTTGAGATGCTTTGTCTTTCCGGATTTTGTTTTGGCGCCTACATTGGAAGAGTATTCTGATATGTTTAGGGTGCCTATCCGTGATTAGATGTCGTTCGTCCACACAGATGTTGAGCCTGATCTGGCTAGGGTCGCTGCTATATTACATTTGGACTCTGCAGAGTTAAAGGGGAAGTTAGTTGAGAGGAAAGGAACTTATGGTTTTCTGTTACCGTTTCTTGTTGAGAAAGCTCAGAAGTTCGCAAAGAATGGTTGTTGGATTGTGTTTAGTGCTAGTTTGGCTCTTTGCATTTACGACATTGTTTTGTTTCTGAAACTTCCAGACTTCGTAGACGTGGATGCCTTCTACCTACTAGCCTCAGGGAACCCGATCCCTACACTCTTAGGAGATGTCTATCATTCTGTGCACCACAAGAATGAAAACCGAAGGGGGAAGAATGTCTCGTGTTGTGTTCCTTTGCTTTATAGATGGTTGATGAGTCATATGCCTAAGATTGGTCAGTTTGTAGACACTATTGCTACTTCAGAGTGGTCTGAGAGGATGATGGTCCTGACTGCCAAGGATATTATTTGGTTTGATAGGGACATGCTTGGCACATACATTATTTATAGTTGTGGCGGATTTCCTAACGTCCCTTTGGTCGGAAGGAAAGGGTGCGTCAACTATAACCCTTCTCTGTTGGTACGACAGTTCAGATATGCTCTCAGGGACGCTCCAAAGGAAGAGGAGATACATGAATCTCTGTATCTCACGGGTTTGTTAGAGGGTGATGATTTAATCAGACTTGAATGTGCTTGGAGAAGCATCCATAGGAGAGGCAAAGCATTATTGGGGAAGAGCAACAGTCAGGCCTATGACCCATACGTGGCTTAGATTCATGAGAGGGCCACGAAGTTCTTGATGCCATTTCCTCCAGTGGAGCCTGTCTTCCCTCCCATGATTGAGGAGCCTACCAATATGGACATCCAAAGGTATAATCAGGTATGTCGCGAAAGAGAAGAGTTGCAGAAGACAAACAAAGAGTTGGAGAAGGAGATTGCTCAACTCAAAAGTGAGAGGAATGAAGCAACTTATTCTTTGAAGAAGCAAACTGAGCTGGTGAACAAGTTGGGAACAGACTTGACTAAGGATATGAGCGATAGAGAGCGGTTGGGTTTAGACATAAATGTTGTTAGTAGTGTGCTTACTACTAAAAAGCAAGATCTGAATAGAGCCTACTTACGGATTTCCAAGTTTGAGACTCAATGGAACACTGCCATGTCCAACAGCAAGGAGCGCGAAAACCAGTTGAAGTTGCAGATTAACAAGCTGAAGGCTTAGCTCAGAGCTAAAGATGAGGAGATCTCAAACGAAGCTTCGGTCAGGAGACATAGTGACTGTAAATTATATGAAGCGCTTGCAACCTTGGAGGAGCATAGAGAGGGAGCTGATGCCAAGAGGCGTAGACTTGAGGAGGTTTTTGGGAAGGAGGACTCGGTCGAGGATCTTCAGTCCACCATCAGTCAGCAGGAGCTGCTTATACGTGGTTTGCTCGCTAGGCCAAACCATCCGGAGAAGCAGGTATTGCTGAAGGATTTCCAGTCTTGCCACCCAGCGTGATCTTTTCCTTTGTATTCTGTGGCTTAGGCTTCTTGTATGGACCATCACCAGACCTGTTGGTTGAGGTCCTTTTCTGACTGTACTTATTTGATGTTTGTACATTGCCTGTGGGGTTATGCTTGTATATATGAGGGGTTTTTGTTCTATGCTTGTCTATGGGGTTCTCCATCATCTTGGTTGCTATCCCGAAACTAGAATCAAGGGGGAATTTTCCCTGTTTCATATATACATGTTTGCATTTAGCATTTTTTCGCATTGCATGTGCATCGGAACTGTTAACCTTATCTTGTTTCTTGTGCTCCACTAGTGTGTTTCAGGATTGCAGATCAGATAACTCACCGGTACGGTACCAGAAGAAATCAGAAAAGACTGATGGATCAGATGCAGGCAGAAATGCAAGAGATGAGAGATCGGATGGCACAGCTGGTGGAGGTCATGCAAGGGGTTGCTAGTGGCCAGGCGCAACTTCAGACTTTAGTGCAACCTCTGATTGCACGAGTTGATAAGGATGGTGTGTTACATGGTGGGGTTGCTGCTAACCCTCCCCACATTGAGACTCCCCGAGTTAACACATCTGTACCTATCCCTGATGCTGAAGGGAATGGTAATGTTGGGAATGTCGGAGGAAATGGTAATGATGGTAATATTGGAGGGATTGGAAATGTCTTCGGAAACGTGGGGAATATTGGTATCGGTGCTGGAGAAGGCGAGTATGCTGGTAACAATGATGGTTTTTATGACCATGGAGCTGATTGTGTTATTCATGGAAATCTGCTTAATCCTCGGTTTGAGGATCAGCAAGGGGATGTTTTCTCAATGAGAGACTTCAAGCCTGAAATGTCAGCTGAAGCGAGCAGAAGATTTAAGCTTTTAGAAGACAAGATGAAAAGCTACGAAAACCAGAATTCCATGGGTTTAGATATGGCCAATTTGGGCTTGATTCCTGATTTAAGGGTACCTCACAAATTCAAAGTGCCTGACTTTGATAAGTACAAAGGAACCATTTTCCCGAGGGTTCACCTGCGCTCGTACTATAGAAAGATGTCTGCGTACTCGGACGATGAAAAACTCTTGATGCACTTCTTCCAGGACAGCTTGTCTGGTCCTTTGGAGTGGTACATGAGGCTGGATCCCACTAACGTCCGTAGCTGGAAAGACCTAGCCGAAGCTTTTGTAAGGCACCATCAGTACAACAGTGACCTTGCACCAAATAGAGTTCAGCTACAGAATCTTTCCCAAAAGAATAACAAATGCTTTAAATAATACGCCCAGAGGTGGCGAGAGCTTGCTGCTAGAGTGCAGCTTCCCATGGTAGAGCGTGAGCTTATTGATATGTGTGTTGCTACTTTACCGAGAGTGTACTATGAAAAACGGATTAGCAGTCTGTCGGGAAATTTTTCAGACTTGATAATCACCGGTGAAAGGGTGGAAAACGGCATCAAGCTAGGAAAGATTCAGGCGGGCGAAGTACCCTCAGCTGGAGGAGGAGGAAAGAAGGTATTTGGGAACAAGAAGCGTGAAGGTGACGCTAACTCAGTGACGAGTTCCAGAGGAAGAGGTAGGGGTCAGCCACAGAACCAATATCGCCAACAGCAAGTTGCCAGTGTTACTATTCCTGTACCACAACAACAACAACAAAGGCAGTATTAACCACAACAACAAAATCAACAAGGTTATAGGAGGTTTCCTGATAGGGCCAGACCGAATAGAGTATTCGACACACCACCGATGCCATACTCTCAATTGATTCAAACTTTATTACAACTGCAATTGATTCAGAAAAGGACTTTGGCTCCTTTGACAGGTCCTCCCCCACCTGGCTATGATGTAAATGCTCGTTGCGAGTTTCACTCTGGGGCTCCTGGCCACTCTATTGACGATTGCAAGGCTTTTAAACATAAGCTACAAGATCTAATTGACAGCAAAGCAATAAATTTTTCTCATGATGCACCTAACGTTGTACAAAACCCTATGCCAAACCATGGGCAGGCTAGGGTTGGTGCTATTTTGGTGGAGGAGAATTTAGACTTGATAATGAATGTGAATGAACTGAAAACACCATTGAAGTTTGTGAAAGACAAATTGTTTGGAGGGGGTGTATTCCCAGGCTGCAATGAGGATTGTGTTGGTTGTTTAAGTCATCCTGAGGGATGCGTTGATTTGAGAAG
Organism: Lathyrus sativus; assembly: GCA_963859935.3. NCBI lineage: Eukaryota > Viridiplantae > Streptophyta > Magnoliopsida > Fabales > Fabaceae > Lathyrus > Lathyrus sativus. Next base: position 277,957,741 of record OZ012739.1, read on the forward strand.
GTGCATCCAAGGAATGATAGATGAGGGGACGTTGCAGTTTGAACGAACTACAGAAAAGAAACCTGTTGAGGTAGAAGATAAAGAGAGGGATGAGGTCGCTACGATCTCAATCCCATACAAGACTATAACTATCTCAGCGCCTCCTAGGCCACCAACAATCATTATCACCAAGGCGGGACCTGTGCCATATGAAAGCACCAAAACTATTCTGTGGAACTACGGAGCCGAGGTGTATTGTAATGGTCAGAAGATAGACTTGAAGAGTTTTCTTGTAGAGTCAGCAGATAATGTTGTGGGGGCAGGAGCAATCACCCGAAGCGGCAGGGTCTTTTCATCACCCGAAGTGGTGGCTAAAAAAGCAGATAAAGGGAATCTTTGGAGAATGATGTGGAGGAATTCATGAGGCTGATACGCAAAAGCGACTACAAGATAGTCGACCACTTACAGCAGAAACCTTCCAAAATTTCAATATTATCATTGTTGTTGAGTTCCGAAGCGCACAGGAATGCATTGATGAAAGTGTTGAGTACCGCTTTCATGCCTCAAGAAATATCAGTGAATCAACTTGAAGGGGTTGTTAGGCATGTAAACACGAGAAACGGTCTTGGATTTACAGATTTAGACTTAACGCCAAGGGGCAGAAACCACAATTGCGCGCTGCACATTTCTGTTGAATGTAGAGGAGTGGTTATGTCCCATGTCCTTGTTGACACAGGGTCATCTTCGAATGTGCTACCAAAGAAGCCACTTATGAAGCTAGATACTCGGGGCATTACCTGTACACTAAGTGACTTGGTTGTATGTGCTTTTGACGGTACCCGAAGGTCTGTCTTTGGTGAGCTGACTTTGCCTATCCAAGTGGGCCCAGAAGTTTTTGATGCAGTATTTTACATCATGGACATTCAGCCTGCTTATAGTTGTTTGTTGGGCAAACCATGGATCCACTCGGCTGGGGCTGTTACATCAACTCTGCATCAGAAGCTGAAATATATGGTTGGTGGCAGTGTTGTGACAGTGTGTGGAGAAGAGGACATAATGGTCAGCCACCTGTCTTCTTTCAAGTATGTCGAGGTAGACAGGGAAATTCATGAGACCTTGTGTCAAGCTTTTGAAACCGTTCAGTTGAAGGAGAAGTCTCTGGTAGTGAGAAAAGAGCCTGAGGTGGTTATGTCTTCTTTCAAAGAAGCGCAGGCTGTGGTGCAAGCTGGTTCAGCCCAAGGCTAGGGGCAGGTGATAGATCTACCTCAAAAGCAAGACAAGTTAGGTCTGGGGTACCACCCACCGTCTTCACAAAGCACGCCAAAGTTCAAGGGCCCGATCAGGTTTATTAGCGAGGGTGTCTTCTTTGAGCAGATTAATGCCATTTCTGATGATGAAGCTGGAGATAGTGACTGTGATATGGATGCCTGGATCAAGCCATGCACTCCAGGACAACGTCTATGCAACTGGTCTGTTGAGGAATTTGTCCAAGTGACCAATGAACAGTAATGCTTTGTTTTTTCAATTATTGTACAACCCTATGTTCTACCCGAAGCATAGTGGTTTGTTATTTCAGGGCTTGTTTGTTTATGTTTGAATATTGTTTCATCTATTAATCAAAGGGTGTTTTTCCATTCAAATTTTGTGATCTCTGTTTTTCTTGTTTTTGTTTTTAACAATAAAATGGCAATGTGTTTGTTTGTATATCATTTGAAGCACTTAACCATTTTCATTGCAGGACTCACATCATTGCAGATGACACCAATCAAGAATCTTCTATGACTCGCTTCGACTTTGATAACCCGGTATTTCAAACTGAAGAAGAGATTGATGAGGATGAAGACTTGCCCGAAGAGCTAGCTAGACTCTTGAGACAAGAAGAGAAGATCATTCTGCCTCATGAAGAAGAGATCGAGGTCGTCAACTTGGGTTCTGAAGAGGTTGTCAGAAATGTCAGAATAGGAGCTGCATTGCAAGATGACATCAAGCAAAGGTTGATCGAGATGCTTCGAGAGTATAGTGACATCTTTGCTTGGTCTTACGAAGATATGCCCAGGCTTGACACTAATATTGTGGTTCATCGCTTACCACTTCGGGAAGAATGTCCACCAGTCAAGCAGAATCTTAGAAGGACGAGACGAGACATGGCTGTAAAAATCAAAGAGGAAGTCCAAAAGCAGTTGGACGCAGGATTTTTAGCTGTGACCACTTACCCTCCGTGGGTCACCAACATCGTGCCAGTACCAAAGAAAGATGGTAAGGTACGGATGTACATTGATTATAGAGATTTGAATAAAGTGAGCCTAAAGGATGATTTCCCGCTCCCTCAAATTGACGTATTGGTCGACAATACGACTCAATTCTTGGTGTTTTCCTTCATGGATGGCTTCTCCGGTTATAATCAGATAAAAATGGCACCGGAAGACATGGAGAAAACAACATTCATTACACCATGGGGAACATTTTGCTATAAGGTGATGCCGTTTGGGTTGAAAAATGCAGGGGCAACTTATCAGCGGGCAATGGTGACTTTGTTTCATGATATGATTCATCATGAGATCGAGGTTTATGTTGATGACATGATTGTGAAGTCCCAAACAGAGGAAAAACATCTGGTCAACTTATTGAAGCTGTTTGAGAGGTTGAGGAAGTTCAAATTGAAGTTGAATCCAAATAAGTGCACTTTTGTAGTTCGGTCCGGAAAGTTATTGGGGTTTATCGTCAGTAGAAAAGGAATCGAGGTAGATCCTGCAAAAATAAGAGCTATTCAAGAAATGCCAGCGCCGAAGACTGAAAACGAGGTTCGTGGCTTCTTAGGGAGGTTGAACTACATCGCTCGGTTCATATCTCATCTAACAGCCACGTGTGAACTGATGTTTAAATTGCTAAAGAAAGATCAGGCGATTGTCTGGAATGAAAATTGTCAAAAAGCATTCGATAAAATTAAAGAGTATTTGCAGGAGCCTCCGATACTGATACCCCCAGTTGCTGGAAGACCATTAATCATGTATTTAATGGTTCTTGAGAATAGTATGGGTTGTGTTCTCGGTCAACACGACGAGACAGGAAGAAAAGAGCATGCGATCTATTATCTGAGTAGAAAGTTCACAGATTGTGAGTCCCGTTACTCAATGCTTGAAAAAACATGTTGCACACTCGCTTGGGCATCCAAACGTTAAAGACAGTATATGCTCAATCATACAACCATGCTAATTTCGAAGATGGATCCGATTAAATATGTCTTTGAAAAGCAGGCGCTTTCAGGAAGGATTGCCAGATGGCAGATGGTACTGACAGAGTACAACATCTAGTACGTTTCCCAGAAAGCCATTAAAGGGAGTATTTTGTTAGAATACCTTGCTGAACAGCCGATCGATGATTACCAACCAATGATATTTGAATTTCCTGATGAGGACATTATGTACTTGAAAGTGAAAGATTGTGATGAGCCATTACCCACTGAAGGTCCGGAGAAGGGTTCTCAATGGAAAATGATATTCGATGGCGCAGTTAATTCATATGGTAGTGGAATTTGGGCAATTATCATGACTCCTCATGGAACTCATATCCCCTTCACTGCCAGATTAACTTTTCCTTGCACCAACAATGAAGCCGAGTACGAAGCGTGCATCATGGGTCTAGAAGAAGCTATTGATCTGAGGATTAAGAATATCGATGTATATGGCGATTCAGCAGTAGTTGTTAACCAGATCGAAGGAGAATGGGAAACTCGTCAGCCCAATCTGATCCCTTACAAGGATTATGCAAGAAGACTGTTGCCATTTTTCGATCGTATAGACTTCCACCATGTGCCAAGAGCGGAGAATCAAATGGCAGACGCTTTGGCTACACTATCTTCAATGTACAAGGTCAATTTTTGGAATGAAGCTCCAAGGATTGTCATCTCACGCCTCGACAGGCCCGCCTTCATATATGCCATTGAGGGAGCTTCCGATGGTAGCCGTGGTTCCATGACATCCAGAATTTCCTTAAGAACCAAGAGTATCCGCCAGGGGCTTTGGCTCGGGATAAGAAAACTCTTAGGAGATTGTCTGGTAACTTTTACCTCAACCCAGATGGTGTGCTCTATAGACGGAATCATGATCTAGTGCTACTCAGGTGTGTGGACGAAAAAGAAGCAAGCTTGCTTATGGAAGAGGTCCACGAGGGTACTTTTGGCACGCATGCCGGCGGACATGCCATGACTCGGAAAATACTACGAGCTGGGTATTTTTGGCTAACAATGGAGTCAGGTTGTTTCAAATTCACAAAGAGATGCCATAAATGCCAGATTTATGCTGATAAGATTCATGTGTCGTCGTGCCCGTTGAATGTTAAGTCATTCCCTTAGCCGTTCTCCATGTGGGGCATCGATATGATTGGAAAGATCGAGCCCACCGCTTCTAACGGATACCGTTTTATTTTGGTAGCTATCGATTACTTCACCAAGTGAGTGGAGGCAGCCTCGTACGCTAATGTGACCAAACAAATGGTAGCAAGATTCATAAAGAAGGACATCATCTGCAGATATAGAATTCCCGAGCGAATCATTACTGACAATGGTTCGAGTCTGAACAATAAGATGATGAAGGAGTTATGCCAGAACTTCAAGATTGAACACCACAACTCATCGCCCTATCGGCCGAAGATGAATGGCGTTGTCGAAGCGGCCAACAAGAATATAAAAAAGATAGTGCAAAAGATGGTTGTTACTTACAAGGATTGGCATGAGATGTTGCCATTTTCTCTGCATGGTTATCATACGAAGATACGCACATCAACCGGGGCAACTCCTTTCTCGCTAGTGTACGGTATGGAAGTTGTCCTATCGCTAGAAGTCGAGATTCCTTTTTTAAGAGTTTTGGTTGACGTAAAACTCGATGAGGCAGAATGGATCAAAAACAGATTGAATCAGCTTAGCCTGATGGATGAGAAGAGGCTAGCATCAATTGCGTATGGTTGGTTGTATCAGAGCCGGATGAAGAAAGCTTACGATAAGAAGGTGTGCCCTCGAAGCTTTCAGACGGGAGATCTTGTGCTGAAAAAGATTCTCCCACCACACTCAAATCATAGGGGCAAATGGACTCCCAACTATGAAGGCCCATATGTGGTACGAAAGCTTTTCTTTGGAGGAGCCTTAGTATTATCCACCATGGACGATGAGGATTTTGCATCCCCTGTGAAAGCAGACACAGTTAAAAAATACTTTGCTTAAAAGAGACCCGCTGGACACAAAAAGAAAAGTCCAGGCAAAAATGGGGCATCCCGGCGAACCATAGAAAAGGAAAATAGGTTCGGGAAAAAATTAGGGATAAAAATGAAAAGATTATAAACCCATAAAGTTGAAAACCTGTAAAGGCGACTTTGGCAAAAATGGGTATCCCGGTGAATCGAAAACCCGAAAGGGCGGTTCAGGCAAAAGTTAGGGATTGAAAAGCAAATGGCTGTGGTATGCGTATAAACTTCATTGCTTGGTGGATTGGGAGAACCTAAGGGACGTTTATCTGAATCAATCTCTTCTGAAGACGAAGCGTCGGGAAAGCGTCAGGGTCATGCGGGTCATAGAGGAATCAGCTCATGGTGTTTGTCTGCGTCACATTGCCGACATTGTTGTACATTTTGTTTAATATGTACACTTTTGTATTTGCTTTTATGCATACTTGTAGTTTTGCACAATTCCTCTTTCCAGGAGTTGCATCTGTTGTAAAACTTTGCCTATTTATAGGCCGTTATCAATAAACACATACTATTCAGTACTTGTCGGTGTGCTTTGTTTTAGCTTTTACTGTTTTGTTTGTGAAAAGCGCCCAATGTTTTTGATGAACTTGCATACATAAACTGGCAGGCCTCGGCCAATAATTGTTAAAACGATGATATTAATTGAACGATGTCATGGATGATGACCAAGATAGCCCTGTTGTATAGGATGTCTTGTCTGTTTGTCTTTTGCAGGGTTGTTACTCTTGGGGCAAGGTTTTATGAATGTACGAATGGATTCATCTGTTCCCTAAACAGTGTTGTTCTCCATCAATTGAGGTTGCATCTCTATCCCAGTAGAGTTATGTGCAGGGTATTAGCATGTCCCTGGCAGTTTTCCAGTACGCTTTTAATCCTCCGCAGTGTACGGGTATGTGCTTACTCCCCAGCGAGTCGAGATTCGGGCGTATCCCCACGGAGTAGGAGCAGAGTTTTCCCCAGTAGTGGTCTGGTACTTTTCCCTCTCCATCAGTTTGATTGTAGGTACTCAGTTTTCAGCAGCGCGGACCGAGGTCTCCGGCAGAGTTGATTTCCCCGTAGTGTTATTTATCCCCTAACAGGAAAGATGTAATCTCAGTGTTGGTCATCTTTTCTCAGTTAAATATTTGTTCCCCAAGATAGTGGCATCTTGGAAGGCTGTTCAGGGCATTGTTGTTCTCTATCAGGTAAATTAGGCTGTTTAGCCTGAATGTTTTAAGTACTCGGTGAGTTGTATATTACTTAGAATGTCTGTATTCCGGAGAGTCAGCCCGGGCATTTTCCTCAGCAAGTGGTGATCTGCATCCTAAGTTGAGTTTGGATTTACTATTATTGTATGAACTTTATTCCTGGTAGATGAGCCCTTCGAGGCCTTTTCGTTTCAGCGTAAGTCCAAACGTTATTGGCGTGGGTAAGCCATTCCCTGCAGGGTTGTTTGATGTTCCTGACAGGATGGTTTCTGTTTCTCTAGCATTTATTTTGCTATTTCAGTTCCGTTGCATCTGCATGCGTGCATAGAATCTACCCAAACGCGTAGCATTTCCATCTTGTATGGGGCATTACGCCATTTTCAAACATTTTGCATTTGAAACATAGACCAGGTTGTTACCTCTTTGTTTGCAGGAATGTATCCGACAAATGATTGATTAATCTTTGTGCCCGTGTGGTGTCCATACCATGGCAAGTAGAAGAGTATCTTCGCCCGAATGGTATCCAGACCATAATATTTTCCATCATCCTGCATCGTATCCAGACCCCGGCTTGTGTTTCTCCTTAGTAGTGTCATCGAGCTTCGATTAACGATGTTGTCTTTAGCCCTATATGGTGTCCAAACCATGGCGAGTTAAATGTCTTTGTGTATAGGGTATCCAGACCATAACAAGTTGTTAAGTTTCTGTTAGCCCGCATGGTATCCAGACCCCGACTTTTGTATTTCCCGACAGTTGGTTATCTTCGCCTACGTGGTATTTAGACCATGGCAGTTATTGATCTATTTTTTCCGTTGAGTATCCAGACTATGGTCAAGCTCCCTCGTGATGTCTAGATCACGGAAGGTGTATTTGTGTTCTTTTGCCTTATGGTATCCAGACCATAGCTTATGCTTGTGTTATTATGCTTTCTCCATTGAGTATCCAAACTTCAGTAAGGTCAGTTGGGTATCCAGACCCTCATGAATCCTGTTTATACTTTATCCGTTGAGTATCCAAATTCCGGTAAAGGTAGTTATGGTATCCAGACCATGGTAGTTTATCTGATGCCCTGTGATAGCCAGGTCACAATAATTGTTTTTATCTCTTATCGCCGTGTGGTATCCAGACCCTGGCACTTAATGTTTTTCTCAGCCCATGTGGTATCCAGACCATAACTCATATTGTTTCCCAGCAACATCGTTTGACTTGAACTCGTAGGATATCCAGATCCTGATGAATATATTTCTTTTGCATAGAGCATCCAGGCTCCGATTATTGAGTATCCAGACTCATATTTATTAACCGAGTATCCAGACTCAGGTTTCTTGCATAGAGTGATTGCATCGAGCATCCAGGCTCCAGTGATTGAGTATCCATACTCAGATTTATTCCCGAGCATCCAGGCTCCGATTATCGAGTATCCAGACTCAGATTTATTAACCGAGTATCCAGACTCATGTTTATTGCATAGAGCATCCAGGCTCAGATTACATTGAGCATCCAGGCTCCAGCTATTGAGTATCTAGACTCAGATCGATTATTGAGTATCCAGACTCAGATCCAGTTATTGAGTATCCAGACTCAGATTTATTCCCGAGCATCCAGGCTCCGATTTTTGAGTATCCAGACTCGGATTTATTCCCGAGCATCCAGGCTCCGGTTATTGAGTATCCAGACTCAGATTTATTACCGAGCATCCAGGCTCCGATCACTTTGAGCATCCAGGCTCCAGTTTGTTTCTTTGAGCATCCAAGCTCTAGTTTGTATCTTTGAGCATCCAGGCTCCAGTGTGTTTCTTTGAGCATTCAGGCTCCAATTTGTGTCTTCAAGCATCCAGGATTCGATTTCCATGGAGTACCCAGACTCTGGTAATTTGGATTGTTACTTTCCGCCAATATGGTATCCAGACCATGGCGCCGCTTTTGACGTTTGTATTCTTTTTCCCCAATGGAGTATTTTTGAGATCAGTACAGTTGTATTCAGGTCTTTTTGCAGTTGGCAAATTTCCGGGTCCTTTGGTATTCAACCGTCTTTTACCTTGATTGTTTGAAAGTCGTTCGCTTTTCACTCATTCAGGTCCAAGTCGCTTGAATAGGGGCAGCTGTTGTACCCCAAAATTTACCCAACCTTTTCTTAACTTGGTTTATGTTTCATTTCATTTTGTTCAAGCATTTGCATTGCATAGCATGTTTCATTGAACAGGGGATCAAGAGGTTGTGCATAGCAAGAGAAGTCTTCTCAGAGTGTTGAGCCTAAGCAAGGGGTGTTACTCAGGTTTGAATGGTCATCAGGTCATCTATAAGTGGTCAATAGTCTTATGAAAGGATGGATGTATGTATGTGGGTCAGCTCCTAACTTGGAGGTCAACTGAAGAGCATCAGAGGATTGTGAATGCATGATTATGGATATAAGATGTTGAGAGATCTCATTGAGTGCTTTGAGAGCCATTTGGAGCTTATTCAAGTTGTTGTGTGAAGTGGAACAAGCCACAGCTAAAAGTGTTGCATCTAGGGTTTTCATCTGGTAAATCCTCAGTTAACTGTGAAATTGAAGGAGGTTACAACTCAATTCCAAGCCTATATAGTCATGGGATGTTGTGTTGATATGTCTAATATATCATTTCAAGATCAATTCATCAAGGATCAAGAGTGTGAGAAGTTACTAAATTAGGGTTCTCAGTATAAAATCCCCTGTTTAGTCCCCAACTTCAAGACCATCTATCTCAAGATACAAGTCCCATCTCAACTTTTGACCAACATGAAACTTGTAGAGCATGTTCTTAGATATCCTTTGAGTACTAGAAGTCCTTGATTGGATTTATAGAACTCAAGTTATGATGCAGACAAGTTACAGGTCCTCAGATGAATGTGATTTTGGTCAACAAAAGTCAACCAACTTCCAAGCCATTTTTGACCTAGAAGGATGTTTCTCCTCAACTTTTGGTAAACATGAAAGTTGTAGACCATGTTCTTAGCTTTCCAAAGAGTACTATAAGTATTTCATATGATTTGTAGAACTCATGTTATGAGGCTTGAAAGTTAGAGGTATTTTGGGAAAGTGAGATTATAGGTCATAAAATTATAGGTCCATTTCACCAACTTGCACACTTCAAATGAAAATCTTTTTAACATGAAACTTGATCCAAATAGGGCCATTTACATTACCAAATCATATCTTATAGTGGTTGGAGCTTGGATTGAAGAATTGGTGTTTGAAATTTTCATAAAGAAAGCTTAAAATGAGAAAATGGGAATTAATTCATTTGCAATCACTTTGAACCAAGTTTATGCATATTTTGAGTGCAAATGATGTTCTAAATACAATGCCAATTTCACATTTGCAATTTGAGGTCATTTGGTTGGTTATTTCCATGGTTTCTTCACCATGAAGTAACAAGTGTGAAATCTACCATAAGATCAAAATAAGGCTCAATTGCTGGCCCTTTGATTAACTCAGACCATGTGCAATTGATTTGGAACAAAACTGAGGCTGGTGCAGTGGATAGAACACGAGTATGGCAAGCAAAGAAGTGAATAAAAATTGAATTGGCAATTGGGTTTTATGGCTTGAATTAGGGCTCCATTTTCATCTGAATCCAATACATAAAAGGTCAGCAAACTTCCCAAACCCTCAGAGCACGATTTGGTGGTGAAATTGCAGAAATAGCAACTTGAAAAAGCAAGAGAAAAGTGAAATTCGGTTTTGGAGATTTGGCCATTATCAAGTGAAATTGAGCATATCGAGAGCTTTATTCAAGTGTTTGGAATGATTCTGGGTGATTTGCTTGAAGGTTCAGCCAAAGACAAGACTCAGTGGAGGTTCTCCACTAGGTAATCTTGAAATCACCATATCTCTCTATTTATGCCACGATTCTTTGCCATTTTTGCATATTTGAGACATAGGAATCATGTAGACCATTAACAAGTAAAATGAACTGGCATTTGAGTTGATTACTATTTGGAGCACAAAACTTGTTGTTTGCATTTTGGCCTGTTCTTGAGGTTTTAGAGTAAATGGACTATGGATTTGAACTCTACATGAAGTGTAGATGAATTCTAGACACTTTTGTTGGTTGATTTTGAGTTTTACACTTTATGCACATTTTCTATTTGTCTTCGATTTGCTTTCTATGTTGCTCAAACATGAAAACCAAGGTTGGATTTGAGTTCCTCGTGAGGAGAGGATGAATTTTGACTATTAGTTTGTCATTTTTGGTGAAGTTTTGATAACTGTGTTTTGGTTGCTACTGTTCATGGTGGATGTTAGGCTAGAGAAGATGACCGGAAGGGATCTCCGGCCACCGTTTGATTCCATTGGACTTAGTTGACTTCTCATTGGAGAAGATGATGTTCTGGCCATTAGATGCGTGTACTTTTCTGTTTAACGTTCATGATTAAGACACACATTACATCTCCTTTGACCACACGCACATGATCACGTTTGAATTTCTCATTAATGTGCTGGCGCTTTATGATCCACATGATTTGCATACCAATTGATCAGACAGCCCTCAATGCATTCCATGCTGGTCCTTCTGTTGACCAGCCTTGTGAGATTATTGTTTGAAACCCTGATTTTGTTTGGGCGCCTTGGCCTCAGTTGCTAATGGCACACCCCCCCTCTTGGCCCAATCTCTTGTTTTAACTGTTTTTTATTGCTTTTTGCACCGTTTGTTTATTTATTTTATTTTTATTTTTATTTTCATTTTGATTTTGTTTATTATCTGTTTACATTTAAATCATTTTTAAATACTTCTAATTATCCAAAAAAATCACAAAAATATTTTTTAGACACTTTGGGGTGTCTTATTATTTTAGAAAATTTTTATTTTATTTTTTGATTTATTTTTCAATTAAAATTGGATTTAAATATTGGAAGTGTATTAATTGATTTAAGTTGTGACATTGTGTGATCTTTTATTTGTTTCTCTCATTTCTTTTGGGTCCAATGACTAAAATTAAATCCTCATATCCATGATGAGTTGATTAAATTTTGAGGACCATTTTGCCCCTGGTTGGTTGACTTTGGTGGCTTTCTTTTTGACCCTCGATTCTCCCATTTCAAAGTTGAGATGAGCTTGTGGTGGTTACTTCCCCACACATATTTTCCTCCCACTTTCATCCTACTTGTGCATTCCATGTATGCATTCTCTCATTTGCATGTTTCCTTTGTTCTTTCTTCTTCTTCTTTTGTCTTCCTTCCTTTAAGATTTCTAATCTCTCTTGTTTAAGAGAGGTTATGATATACATTAGGGTTCTAACCATGCATGATAACATTAGGTAGATGTTTCCCTTTTGTGATCCCAACTTTAGGTTCACTTTGCATGACAACTTCTAGGGTTTGGTCTAGTTCCCCTTTAGTTTGTCGCTTTCTCTTCTCATCTTCAAACAACTTCAATCCACTTAATAAAGATAATGAATGTTGTGCCATGAGCCTTATACTTGGGAAATGCTGATTGAGTGGCTACCTCTCAATTGCCTAGAGTTTTTAGTATACGTCCTTAGGACGATATGCGATACATTCGATCCTAGGTTTTAGACTTTAGTACAATGTACATTATGAATACTCATAACTCAAAACACTTCTTCTCTAAAAAAACACAAAAACACTTCAAACCTTTTTCATCCTTCGGGATCTTAATCAGGAAAACCTTTTCATAAGCAAGAGCGTTGTTAACTTTCAGTCCTATCGCAAACGGTAACGCATAAGTCTCCAATGGTCGAGCTGCATACACCAAACTGCTAGAACTGTTTGTTAAAAATTTTGAACAACCTGTGTTCTCTTTAGCCCGAACTACGTTTGCTCTGATCTTTCTTACCAGATGAAAGTACGTAGGCACAAGAAGCGATGTCTTGGCGAGTAACCTTTCCCCCTTCTTTAGCCGTAGTTAGTCGAACTATATTGACTCTGACTTTCCCATTGCACGAGGGAATACGTAGGCACAGAGCGGCGATGCTCTGCCGAGTCAGTCCTTTTTCTTTTCTTTTGTCCATAAGTCTTTATCATAGATAGTTTACACACCCTTTTAGATAGACAACACGTGCATGGATCCCGTCGAGTACGACGGACGTGAGGGGTGTTCATACCTTCCCCTTGCGTAACCGACTCCCGAACCTAGGACTTGGTTGCGACGACCTCGTCTTTTCCCGTTTTCGTCAGGTTTTTTCCGATCGTTTCCTTTCCCCTCTTGGGGATAAATAATGATAGGTGGTGACTATGTTAGTTATTGTCGGCCTCTCTTTTTTCGCAGTAGCGACAATATGCCTTGAAATGGTTCACTTTGAATTAAATTGAATTTTTTACTTTAAATGCCTTTAAAGTTCCTTTTTATGAAATTTTCTTCAACCAATCCTCAATCCAATCCATATAAATGAATCCTTGGTGTTTGATTGAATAAATAACCCCACTTTGAGCAACTTTCAAGTTGGAAAAATTTGCATTTGAGGTATGCAAAGTGGTGAAATGGACCTATAACAAAAAGTGACTTATAATCTTACTTTCCCAAAATGCCCTTGCCTTGAAATTTCCATATCTTGAGTTCTACAAATCCAATCAAGGACTTCTTGTACTCTTTAGAAAGCTAAGATGATAAGGAACAACATTCATGTTAGGGTCAAGGACAGGTGAGACCTCCTTCTAGGTCAAAAGTGGCATGGAAGTTGGTTGACTTTCAAGTACCAAACTCACATTCATTTGATGACCTGTAACTTGTCTGCTTCATAACTTGAGTTTTATAAATCCTATCAAGGACTTCTAGTACTCAAATTAAAGGTAAGAACGTGATCTACAAGTCTCATGTTTATGTCAGGATGAGATGAAACTTGTATCTTGAGTTATGTGGTCTTAAAGTTAGGCACTAAACAAGGGGATTTTACACTATCAAGCTTAGAAACCCTAGCCTAGGAACTTCTCACACTCTTGATCATTGATGAGTTGGTCATGGAATCATCGCTTGGGGGTCTCAACATATCCTTCCATGATCACATGGCCTTGAAACTAGGTCTCAACCTCTTTTAGTTCACCTGTTGACTTAGGGTTGACCAGGTGGAAACCCTAATTGCACCAATCTTGATTGCAGCCTCTTATACCTTGCATAATGACTTACCCAAGCTCCATAGTGACTCTCAAGTCATCTCATGAGCTCTCTCAATACTTGACATCCATATCCATGGATTCAAAATCATCTGATGCTCTCCCACAACCATCAAGTTAGGAATATGCACATTTGGCTTCAGCCACTTCTCTAGGGATATTTGACTTCTTTGATGAGGATATCAACCCTTAAAACATTTGAATAAAGACTCTTGAATAACCCTAGAACATGGTGGTAGCCCTTCCTTGGTAAGCACAAATCTCTTAATCCCCTGCATATGAGTGATGATATGCAAATGCTAATGCTATATGAAATGCAATGAAACATAAGCTAGGTAAAGAAAAAGGTTAGGCAAATTTTGGGGTGCAACAGCTGCCCCTATTCAAACGGCTTGGACCTGAATGGGTGAGAAGCAAACGGCTCTCAGAAAATCAAGGTAAAAGACGGTTGAATACAAAAGAACCCGGAAATTTGCCAACCGTAGAGGTAAAAGGTGCTCTGATTGGTAAAACTCTCCGGAGACTGAAATGACAATTGCACGGCAACTGGATGGTGAATTACTACTTCAAACCTTCGTCCAACTTCGTCATCAAATTGGGACGCAACCACTGATTCAACAGTGACTGATAAAGATAACTGATTTTGCCGTCAGGCACTCTGCATCAATTGGCATACCTCTTTAAACTCACCTCCGGACTATGGTCAAAGTTCCTACGGGTTAAGGGTAGTTGATTGATTGATTTTAGGAGAAAAGACGAGTTGTCATTTTAAGGGAGATTTAACCACCACAAGTGTAATAGATTGTATTTGTTGTGGGGTGGAGATTCTATGTCGCTTAAGATGATTAACATCTTTCTCTAATGTTTGAGTGATTGTATTGTTGTTTGTTTTGTTTTCCTATGTTGTAAAAGAGAAGGTCCTTCCTATTGGGTTGGATCTATCTTAAGTGATCGACTTGAGTGGGATCAAGGATCATGGGGAAAATGGTGCAAATGCATATGCAATACACATAAGCGTTGAGTCATGTGTAGGTTCTTCCTTTGGACGGTATGCGACGCGAGGAAGGATAAATATGATAATTGTAAATTGCGGAAGATAAATTGCGAGTAAAGTAAAGCATACACACGCATGAAAGTGCTAAGTGCAAGTGAGTGAATACGTGAACGGAGTGTGAGCGTGCACGATTGATTTAGTTTTACGATGTGAGTTTTATCTTAGGCGAAGTTGATTTTAAGGGTGGGCTAAATTGTTTTGAGAAAAGTTGAATTAGTTAATAAAAGGTTTAGATTAATTGATGAAGTTGATTTTAGAGAAAATGTTAATTTAATTTATTAGCAAAAGGTTGATTGATTTTAAGAGAAATATACTGTGAGATTGATTTAAAAATGCGTTATTCACTTTTTAAAAAAAACTTAGATTATATGGATCAATGCTATGAGTAAATTACTTGGTTATTTCGGTGAGATTTAAATTTTAGGAAAAAGTTGAATTATAAAGATTCGTTTTTATGAGATTATATAAGTTTTATTAGTGCAATTAGATCAAATTAAGAATGACTTGATTTTGGATAGAAATTATTTTACAAGTAACTAAATAGAATGAGTTTTAAAAGATTTCAATATTCATTAAGTAGATTTTATAATGTTAAGTTGAAATGGAAAATATTTTTATTAATTAAACAAGTTATTATGAAATATGCTTTTTGGTGTTTAAATTGATAACAGTAAATTATAAATAGCTAAATAGTGGAGATAAAAGGCTTTATTAGTTTAATTAAATAAAAGGATGATAAAAAAAGAAATCGATTAAAAGAGTGAGATAATTAATTAATTGATAAAAATAAAAGCATTAGTTAAATTTTAAATAAAAAGGTTGATTTATTAAAACTGATTAAGTGATAATTAAGGGTTAATTAGAGGTTTAAGGGTGATTAGCTGATACGAGTATATGGTGCAGTGTGTGTGTGTCGTACAATTACAGTTTACAATATGAGAACATGGAAGAACGAAAACGAATGAGAAAAAAACGAATGAAACCCTAGCCCCTCTCGTCGTCGTCTTCCTCTCACGACCTCTACTTCCTCTTCTTCCTACATTAAACCCGCAAAACAAACAACCATGGTAATGATAATCAGATTCATATGAGAATTTTACCCAAAGAAGACCGGCGATGGCTCAACGAGGACGGTGGCGACGGCTTCGTGATTTCGACAAGGGATTCACAGTGATGGCTTTCACAATGCGGTTGATGAGCTTCCGACTCCGGTCGGCGGTTCTGGAGATACTTGCAGGAAAAAGATAAGCTTCCTCTCGATCTCTGGGTTTTCTCAGTTTTAGGGTTTCGGCAATACTTGCGAATTCGGTTTCTTCTGTCTCAAATTCCCCTTTTTATAGGCTTCATATGAGATTAAATGCCATGATTGCTTGATTGGATTTTCTGTTTTTGTTTAGACAATGTTTTGAAAATTTTCCTTTTTCGAATGATTGGATTCAATGTTGTTGATAAGAATCATTCTTGTGTGATTTGAGTTGAAGAATCTTTCATTAATGCTGAGGAATCTGATAGGATCTGAATGGGATCTTTTTTTCCGAATGGGGTATATTCCTCAAATGATTTACCAACTCAGAATTTTGGCTTGGCAGGTGTGAATAACAAAAACATTTGGGCCAAAAGAGAGTTAACAGTCCAGGGAAGTTATGGTAGCGGAACTGGTGAGCCCCAAAGTTGCGAATTCATCTCTGTTTCCGTGGTGATGTTGCTGCTGAAGTTAAGTCTTGCCCTGTTTTGTTGTTTCCTCATGCTTTGTCTGTTGTTTGAGTTGCTTCAAAGATTTAGTGGCCTCATCCGTTCCTCTTGACAGGTTGCGAAGAGAAGTGCGCCCAGGTGAAGCAAACTTCTTCTCGTACAAGGACATATAAAGGACCTTGGAGAAGTGTGATCGAGAAGCTGATGCGGAGTGCTCATTGCGCCTCATAGTGATATTCCTCTTTTGAAAATATGAAGTAAAGCTGGTAAGCTGCCGTGATGACATTGTAGTGTTTACGATCTCCAAGCCACCTTCCGTTTTGACTATCATGCTCACCTAACTCTTGTTGTAGCAGGATTTGATAAAGTGACAAGTTTGAGCAGGGATTAGTACAATCATGTGAATGATAAGGTGGAATTCTAACCCTTCTGAAAAGCATTCAATCATTCCCTAATGCTTCAAAATAGCTTACTTCGAAACAAGCTACATCACTCATCATTCTCAAATCATCTTAAAGTACACTGATTTGAATACAGGTATCGAGTTTGAGGGTTGATGATCCTGAGGTGTTTGCGAACAGAAATAGTACTTGGCTACCTGGAGGCCCTTTAAAACTTTAATATTCTGAGGGAATTCAGAAAATGGCGTGGAGTTGGGACCCTTCTCTATTTGGGCTGCTAACACAGCTTGTTGTATCAACTCCAAAATTGACTCCCAAAGTTCCAAAGCAAAACCTGTTCTTCTCAGAACCTGGTACTTTGATATGATTTGGAAGTATAACATGCTGGTGCGGTGGAATAGGCAAGCTCTCCAGCTTTCTCTAAATTTTTGAAGTATCTTCTTCAGTGTTAAGGGCACAGACTTGTAGTTCCAGGAGCTATGTTCGTAGGACCATTGGCAGTAATAGGCACAGGGCTTGTTCCGGAGCTTTTCGATGGATATTATCTGTTGAGAAGCTGATGGTGTTGTCTTTAAGGTACAGAGTTTCCTCTATCTGGAGTATGGATTGTAATTAGAAGTTTTGAATATGCCTGAGCTTAATGAATTTGAGCCCTTGTTTCTCCTTTATGCAGGGCATTGATATTGTTGTCGCTGTTGTTGCACCATGGTAATCGTGGATGTGGGAACATCGTTTGCAGCAAGGGAGTTCAAAACCTCCTGATGTGATGAAAGAACCTGTGCGCGTACAGTTCACCCATGTTAGGTCTGAAATAAGGAATATCGTAACCATCGGGGCGTCGTAAGCTGAAAAGCCAGGCATATCGCGAGAATTTTGCTATTGTGACTGTGACGGTGCATAGGATAGGCTTGTATCATGTACCAATCCAACATTGGTATAGTTGTCTAGATTCTGAGAGCTTGAGGATTTCTTGTGACAAGAGGATCCCGTTAAGTCCTTCCCATCCAAATTTGAGACCTTGTATGCGGCATGATTCTTTTCATGATTGGAACCTTCGGTAGGGGTTAAATTATTAGTCATGCTTTAATATCTTCTTCTGTTCTCTATCATGAACACCGTCGTATTCGGAAGTCAAATAATTATATTGTGTTTTGGTTTGTAGGAAGTGATGACGCCGAATCATGTATCAAGATGGTGTAAGGGTGGACGCGTTCTTCCGTGGTAAGCTCGTTAACTTCTCCAAATTAGCAATATTGTCGGAGCAGCAGTGATATCATTAGAAATTATCATAAATGCAGGTCTTGGTTAAACTCCAACTTTGAACGAGTTCTAAGAGGAAGTGAATCTCTTGCTGCGTAAAGCTCTATGGAGAGACTCTTCACTATCTGATTAGGTTCTCCGCTGACAGAGAGGGTTGTTTGAGGAAGTGGGAAAACGTGAGGAAACAGAAGGATTTCGGATGCTTAGGATTAGGACTTAGGGATTTGTGGTAGCTGTTAACTTTTTTGTAATTCTCCTACGTTGTAATTGTTATGGTTTGTGTGTAGCTCTGAATGTTCTTGAGGTGGCTCAGATGTTGGCTTTGTAATGAGTTCTAGCAAATATAATTTCAATCTTGTAAACTTTGGATCTTAAATCTTGAAATGCCAATTGGATTAAAGTATGAATTATAATTTTATCATGGAAAAGAGGGAGAGTTGCACTTGCAACTTCGAGACTTCTTCTGTATAGTTCCATTTCCCTTACAAACCCACTACTTTATTTAGTAGCTTAAATTATGACTTGTACTTCTTGTTGATTTGCAATACCTTATGTCGGAAGAACTTGTATGTGGTGGTAGCTAATTAATAAGAGACTCTCGAGCTGACAATATTACTGTTAGTTACTCCTTCAGTCTCTACTTGGAAATTACTCGTAAATGAACCAAATGTCTTGATTGTCGCCTTGAGGACCCTTAGAGTCCTATTCCACAAACTCCTCGAAACAAAATTAAACCAGTGTAGTAACATCCTCAGTTGTCGTTCTTTGAAATCACACATGAAGATATGTCCGTACTCAATTTCAAGATACCCATTAGCCAGAGGTATTCCCAGCTTGAATTCTTGAATGGTGAACTTTAAACTCAAATGTACCAGTCACGTCCTTGGGATTCTTTGTTTGTAAGAATCTATACCTTGACAACACTGCACCTGCACGAGCTGGTCAGCCGCGAAACATAAATATTAAATTAAAGTAAAAGAACAAAAGAAATAGGTGGGATCTTATGGTCAAAAATTAGGGTGCGACAGATGCCCCTATTTAAGTTACTTCTATCCGGAGATATGGAGATTGAAGTCTCCGCCTCGACGAGATAGGAGGGACTTAAATATAAACACTGCACAAATTTTTGTCCCTAAGAGACCACCGAATGCATATGATGTGCAATGATATGAGGATGCAAGACAGACGGTCCTGTGGGGAAATGATGTCACAGGGAAAAAAACTAGACACAACACGCGAGAAACAAAGGAGCAGCAGACTCAACGGAGTGAGACTCCACGGAGACAGGAAACAACCAGCAATGGGGAATCTCCAAACGTATAAAAGTGTAGCACATACGCCAAGAACATGGTGATTTATCAGTAGGTGAGAAACTTGTAATCGAAGGATAAATTTATTACCAAATGTGGTGGTCGGTAATAGTCTAAATGAATTTTCTTGATCGAGTCAATAATCCCGTTTTGTTCGTATTCTTTCTTCTTTTCTTCTTCTCTTTAAATCCAATTAAAAAGACAGTAAAATGTGTAAACCTCCCCCACGCTTCATGATCTGAGTGCCATGAACGGGTCTCAGCTCTGAAAAATGCCTCCCCACGGTTCATGGTCTGGGTACCATGAAAGGGTCTTAGCTCTGAAAAACGCCTCCCCATGCCTCGTGATTTGGAATCCACGAACGGGTCTTAGCTCTGAAAAACGCTTCCCCACGCCTCGTGATTTGGAATCTACGAACGGGTCTTAGCTCTGAAAAACGCTTCCCCACGCCTCGTGATTTGGAATCCACAAAAGGGTCTTAGCTTTGAAAAACGCTTCCCTACGCCTCGTGATTTGGGATCCACGAACGGGTCTTAGCTCTGAAAAACGCCTCACCACGCCTCGTGATTTGGAATCCACGAACGGGTCTTAGCTGTAGATTTTGTGGTAGATGTCACTGTAGATCGTGGAGCTTCTTGGCTGTGAGCCATAATGTGTTGTAAATTGTAGAACTTTGTAGATGTGAGTTGTAGATGTAAGTGTCAATGTAGATGTAGTTCGTTGTAGATATAATTTGTAATGTAATCTGTAATGTAATGGAGATTGTAAAGTTTCATCGGGGATCTTCGGGAGAGATGTGAGCCGGTTAAATTGTAATGTACGTTTTCTCAAATAAGGGGACTAATGAGATAAGCTTCTTCGACTTCCCTGGGGAGATGTCACTGGATAGAAATAAACTTGTGTGATGAATTCACTGGGGAATTCATTCGTGAGAAGCATATTTGTTATAGTTGTAAAATACTATTGTGAACTCTCAAATAGAGTATCTGTAATGTCTTCGGCGAACCTCTCTGATGGATTTCTGGAGAGATGTCATTTGACGAATTGACGATGTTGAAGAACCCGCTGAGGGTGAATGAACGGTCTTGTAGAAACTGCCATTTGTCGTTTTGAATAAGATCTTAGTCAAAACGAGTTGCTCAAATAAAGAGATTGTTTATAGTCCAAATGTAGATGTTCGAGAAAATCTTGTGATACTATTGTCGGAGAAATGTCTGTCTTCATGAATACTCTTTCTGGGGAATAGAGTGCAAAATAAATGCACACTTAGTCCATGTTCAAAAGTTGGAGATGTCCCTCATGCGGTTGCTACAAGCCAAAGTACAATTCAGGGAATAACTGAAGAGAAACTGTCAAGAAAGACTCGGCCATTGAGGTATGAAATCAAATGGGATGTACTGGAACAACCGTCTTCCACGAGGATCGAACTTCATGGGGAAAGTAGAAATATTATGCTCTTTCTGCCTAGGGCTGAAAACTCTATTTGGAGGGGTAAGACACGCCCAAACGCCTGGGGGTAACCATGGCCAAAGCGATAGAGTTAAACAAACACAAAGGGATGCAACAAAATGCATATGCCATGCTATCTATCTATATGTTATGCGTATGCTGACGAACCGGGAGAGGCGAAAATAAACGTCTCAAACGGAAAGGTACTCAAGCAAAATCTCCACAGACCTCTTACTACCTCATCTCTGGATAAAATAAATATCCCCTGCTAGTGTAATCATATATGATTGTCGTTTCTTCATGGATGAAATAAACGTCCATGGTCATCCTTTTGTTATTCATATATCAGGTAAAACAAATTTTTAAATTAATTTGGGTTTTACTATCAAGAATAAAGATTTTGATAAATGAAAAACTTTTTATTGAATGGCGGTCCGCAGAAAGGCGTGACCCCAATATTACAGTGTTGGAAAATAATAGATATTACATCAAGGGAATAACATCTTGCTCTTCCTAAGTTAACGAGAACTTCCCGAACTCTAAGCGAAATACTTTTTGATAGCGTCTGTATTCATAGGGCGAGTGATTTCTTCTCCGTCCATTGTTGCTAACATCAAAGCACCTCCTGACAAAACCTTTCTTACTACGTATGGTCCATCATAGTTCGGGGCTCATTTTCCTATGACGTCGGTGAGGAAAGACTGAATCTTCTTGAGCATGAGGTCGCCTTCTTTGAATACGCGGGGTCGAATTTTCTTGTCAAATGCCTTATTCATCTTTTACTGATACAACTGCCCATGGTACAGCGCCGCCATCCTTTTTTCTTCGATTAAGTTCAACTGATCATATCTGTTCTGGCACCATTCAGCTTCTGATAACTTTGCATCCATCAAAATCCTCATAGAAGGAATTTTAACTTCTATTGAGAGTACTGCTTCCATACCGTAGACAAGTGAAAATGGAGTTGCCCCAGTCGATGTGCACACCGGCGTACGATACCCATGCAAGGAGAACGGGAGCATCTCATGCCAGTCCTTATAAGTAACGACCATTTTCTAAATTATCTTCTTGATATTCTTGTTGGCGGCTTCAACAGCCCCATTCATCTTTGGTCTGTAAGGGGAAGAATTATGATGCTCTATCTTGAATTCTTCGCACAGTTCTTTCATCATTCTGTTGTTCAAATTGGACCCATTATCTATAATAATTCTGCTTGGCACACCATATTGGCAGATAAGCTGATTCTTGATGAATTTGACAACCAGATGTCGAGTTACATTAGCGTAAGAAGTCGCCTCGACCCACTTGGTAAAATAATCAATGGCTACTAAGATGAATCGGTGCCCATTAGATGCTTTCGGCTCTATCATACCAATCATATCAATTCCCCACATAGAGAACGGCCATGGGGATGAGATAACATTCAACAAAGTCGGAGGCACATGAATCTTATCTGCGTAAGTCTGACACTTGTGACATTTTCTAGCAAACTTGTAACAATCTGATTCCATCGTGATCCAATAATAACCAGCTCTTAAAAGTTTCTTAGCCATGGCATGTCCGTTGGCATGAGTGCCAAAGGATCCTTCGTGAATTTACGTCATTAACATATCTGCTTCTTGTTTGTCAACACATCTCAGCAAGACCTTGTCAAAATTCCGTTTGTATAACACATTGTTACTTAGAAGAAAACTCCCAGCCAACCTTCTCAGAGTTTTCTTATCCTTGTTGGAGGCTCCCAGAGGATATTCTTGAGTTCTAAGGAATACTTCAATGTCATGGTATCAGGGTTTGCCATCTTCAGCTTCCTCGACGGCAAAGATGTAGGTGGGTCTGTCAAGACGTTTAACTTCAATCCAAGGACACTCATTCCAAAAGTTCACCACAATCATTGAGGCCAATGTTGCCAACGCATCTGCCATTCTGTTCTCATCATGAGGAATATGATGAAATTCGACTCTATTAAAGAATGGTAATAGTCTTCTAGCATAATCTCTGTATGGGACCAAATTATCATGTCGAGTTATCCACTCTCCAGTGATTTGGTTGATTACCACTGCAGAATCACCAAACACATCCAAATTCTTAATTTTCAAATCCATTGCTTCCTCAAGACCCATAATACACGCTTCATACTCAGCCTCATTATTAGTACACTTGAATGTTAATCTGGAAGTAAACGGGATGTGGGACCCTTGAGGAGTCAAAATAACAGCACCTATCCCTTTTCTATGAGCGTTGACAGCTCCATCAAAAACTAAACCCCATTGAGATCCGGGTTCCGATCCTTCACCATGCACGGGCTCTTCACAATCTTTCATCTTTAAAAACATAACATCCTCATCTGGAAAATCATCGTTTGAGGGTTGATGATACAAAATAGGCTGGTGAGCCAAATGATCAGCCAAAACACTTCCTCTAATAGCCTTCTAAGTATGGTACTCGATATCATACTCGGATAACAACATCTGCCATCTAGCAATCTTCCCAATCAGAGCGGGCTTCTAAAAAATATACTTGATAGGATCCATCTTCGAAACTAACCAAGTGGTGTGATTCAACATATACTGGCGCAGACGTTTGGCAGCCCACGCCAAAGCACAACAAGTCTTTTCTAACATAGTGTATCTTGTTTCACAGTCGGTAAATTTCTTGCTCAGGTAATAAGTGACATGATCTTGCTTTCCTGTTTCATCTCGTTGACCGAGTACACAACCCATTGAATCTTCCAATACAATCAAATACATAATCAAAGGTCATCCTTCAACTGGCGGTATCAGGATAGGTGGTTCAAGCAAATACTCTTTGATACTATCAAAAGCCTTTTGACAATCTTCAGTCGAAACATACCCTTGTTCTTTCCTCAGAAGCTTGAAAATAGGTTTACATGTAGCAGTCATGTTGGATATAAACCTAGAGATATAATTCAAACGTCCCAAAAATCCTCTGACTTGTTTCTCGGTGGTAGGAGCTGGCATTTCCCAGATAGCTTTTACTTTGTCGGGGTCCACTTCAATCCCTCTTTGACTGACAATAAATCCCAAAAGTTTCCCTGATCGTACTCCAAATGTGCATTTGTTAGGGTTCAGGTGGAGCTTGTATTCCCTCAAACGACCAAACAGCTTAGCCAGATGTTTAACACGACCATCCTCAGTTTTTGACTTAGCTATCATATCATCCACATAAACCTCAAACTCTTTGTGCATCATATTATGGAACAAAGTAGTCATAGCTCTCTGATATGTTTCCCCTACATTCTTTAATCCAAATGGCATAACTTTGTAACAAAAGGTGCCCCAGGGCGTGATGAATGACGTCTTCTCTCTGTCTTCGGGAGCCATTCTAATCTGATTGTAACCTGAAAAACCGTCCATAAAGGAGAAAACCTCATATCTTGCGGTACTGTCAACTAAAATGTTAATGTGAGGTAACAGAAAATCATCGTTTGGACTGGCTTTGTTCAAATCCCTGTAATCTACACACATGCAAACCTTACCATCCTTCTTTGGCACGGGCACAATATTAGCCAACCAGAGCGGATATTCAGCAGTGACAAGGAAACCTGCATCAATCTGTTTCTATACCTCCTCCTTAATCTTTAGAGCCATGTCGGGTCGGGTTCTTCTGAGTTTCTGTTTTACTGGCGGGCACTCTGGCTTCAAAGGTAGACGATGTTCAACTATAGCAGTGTCTAATCCAGGCATATCCTGATATGACCAAGCAAACACATCAACAAACTCTCCGAGCAAAACGATCAACTGTTTCTTCACCTCAGGCTTGAGCAAAGCTCCAATTTTCACTTCCCTACGGATTTCTTCTGTTCCCAAATTGATTACTTCCACTGGCTCTTGATGGGGTTGGATAGCTTTCTCTTCCTTCTCAAGCAGTCTGGAAATCTCTTCTGGGATATCATCTTCTTCGTCTTCGGCTTCGTACACAGGAAACTCAAAATTCGGAGAAGGCAGTGGATCATTATTCCCAGGATATAATTTATGTAACAATTTGCGCAAGTGATATGATTTTTAATAAGTTTTCGTAAAGTGGAAAGTGTGTTTACGCGAGATGCTACTTATTATTTTCCAACATCGTAAATAAATATGAGAAAAAACACACAAATGAAAATGAAGGTGATTTATTGATGATAGCAAAACCAAAGAGACACGCCTAACAAAGTCACCTTTGCCTTGGGCAGAACAAAGGGAATTATTAAAAAGTAAGCCCCAACAATGCAGTTTCGCCTTGGGCAGAGCGAGAAATTTTGAAAATAAATGCTTTACTTAGATATATGAACGACGGCAGGGGCTTCAACCACACTCCAGTTCTTAACCAAAACACCTGGGGTTACAAAGTCTGGAACACCCCCCTCTAAACCTTCTTCGGTAACAGCATAAACTCCAAAGGTGTAGTTAAACTCATCTGAAACATAACCTGGATCTTCCATATAGGGCTCATAATCTTCATAAGGAATGGAGGACCTTGCAGAACCATCTGATATATAACCTTCAGACCTATCCTCTAACACAACATTAACTTGAGGATGATGGACGACCCCTCCACTATGGAACACTTCATTAATCAACAGAAATCCTTGACTTCTAGTAGTTTGTTGAGCAGAACTGCTGGTGAAACCAAGACCTTCCTTATTTCTGTTTTCTGGTAAAGACAACACCTTGCCCCAACCTTCCTGAGGACCGTCGTTCACTACACACTGCGCGTCCTTGAATGATGACACAGATGCCTGAGATCTCTGGCCATCCTCGCCCACAATAGACAGAGCTTGAAATTGTGTACCAACTTCTTCCTCAACTTCAACATACGAGAATGATGACAAGTGACTCACCACTAAAGCTCTTTCTCCACAAACTGTAACCGTTTTTCCCTCAAAAACATATTTCAACTTCTGATGCAGAGTAGAAGTAACTGCCCCAGCTTCATGTATCCATGGCCTCCCTAGCAAACAGCTATAGGCGGCACGAATGTCCATGACCTGAAACGTGATCATAAAAGTCTATAATCCGATAGTCATCGGTAAATCCACCTCGCCAATTACTGTCTTTCTAGACCCATGAAAAGCTTTGACGATAACATGACTTGGCCTCATTGGCGGTCCCTGATAGGATAGCTTAGATAGAGTAGTTCTAGGCATCACATTTAGAGAAGATCCAGTATCAACTAACACACTGGACAGAGAATCATTTCCGCAGTTCACAGAAATATGTAAAGCCATGTTATGTTTCTTCCCTTCTTCGGGGAGATCGTCCTCATTAAAACCCAGATTGTCGCATGAAGTAATATTACCAATGATGTTGTCAAACTGCTCCATAGTCACATCTTGTTCAACATATGCTTGCTCTAGAATCTTCTGGAGTGCTTCTCTATGAGCCTCAGAACTCATCAGCAGTTGCAACACAGAAATCTTCGACGGGGTTTGCAGGAGCTGATCTGCAACCTTATATTCACTTCTCTTGATCACCTTTAGACATTCATCTGAATTGGTCAAACTGGATCCACCAGATTGCCCCATAATTGGATCCTTTGAGCCTGGTTGTTCGGATGAGACCTCCTTTTCTTTTGGTGGTACAGTCGGGAAAACTCGACCACTCCTTGTTACTCTACTGACATCTGCAATGTTAACTATTGAAGGTACAGGGGGCAAAGGCACTTCCTTTCCATTTTCCAACATTGTGGCGTTGTATCTGTAGGGGATAGCCTTACTAGAAGTGTAAGGGACGGGTCCAGGCACATTAATTACCAAAGGAGTAACAGTCGGCTTTCTGCTATTATAAACGATTTCGATACGCTCCACTTCCTTAAAGTGAGGCACTATAACACAAACTTATTCTGCCCTCTTATCTGAAACTTCCTGATCATTATCTGCCAAATAATCTTGAATCATGTTGATGAAGGGTGAACCATGTAGGGTAACAGATTAACCTGCACATTAGGGTCGGAATCCATGAAGGACAAAATTTTGCACTTAATGAGCCTCTAGACATCGGTTTTCATACCAAAACAACTCTCAATATCGTGACCTGGAGCATCCTGATGGTAGGGACAAAACTTGTCCGCTCTGTAAGAAGGAGGAGGATTTGCGGGAACCATAGGTGGAGCTTTTGTCTGAATATGGCCCTTTTAAATCAGAGCTGGAAACAAATCAGCATATTTCATAGGAATGGGCTCGAAATTTATCTTTCTATACACACGACCCTGATTGTTGAATGGCCGATTCTGCTGAGGATACTGCAGATTTTGCTGAGGCTGTAGCTGTTGAGCATTGGGGGACTGAGATTGCTGACTCGGTTGCGGAGACTGCTGAGGTTGATAAGCTGGAGCATTAAACACTGGTGATACTGCCGCAACTTGGTATGATGGTGAATACCTTCTTCTAAGTCTTCCTTCCTGTACGGCGTTCACCCCCTGTTCTTTTTTCTTCACAAACCCACTCCCATACTTCTTAACATTGTTAGGAGCACTCTCTTCCTTAGCCAACCTTCCTTCACGGACACCTTCCTCTAAACGCATTCCCATATTAACCATTTCAGTAAAGTCACTAGGTGCACTGGCTACCATCTTCTCATAAAAGAAAGGACCAAGGGTCTTCAGAAAAATCTTGGTCATCTCTTTTTCTTCTAACGGTGGTGTGACTTGCGCGGCCAACTCGCGCCAATGTTGGGCATATTCCTTAAAATTCTCCTTATCTTTCTGTGTCATAGCCCTCAATTGATCACGGTCAGGAGCCATGTCCACATTATACTTATACTGCTTGACAAAGGCTCCTCCTAGGTCATTGAAAGTTCGAATCTTCGTACTATCCAACCCGGTGTACCACTTGAGTGCAACGCCTGTCAGACTATCTTGGAAATAGTGAATGAGCAGTTGATCATTGTCAGTTTGGGCAGACATCTTCCTGGCATACATAATAAGATGACTCTGAGGGCAAGTATTCCCCTTGTACTTCTCAAAATCAGGGACCTTGAACTTCGGTGGAACCTTGACATTTGGGACCAAGCACAGCTCAGAAGCACTCTTTCCAAACAAATCCTTCCCACGAAGAGCCTTCAACACCTTTTGCATCTCAGAAAATTAGTCTTGAAACCCATCCATCCTTTCTTCCAAACCCACAATTTCGGTCGGCAACCCCTGTAAAATTGGCTCATCCAGAATATAAGGAACAACGTTTACATGTGGAGATGCAGTAGTCATCACAGCAGTAACTGCAGGAGTAGCTTGGACAGCGGTCACAGCAGGGATCTCAGGCACAGACGGATGGTAGCCGGCCGAAAAGAAATTAGGAGACATCCCCCACGGGAAACCTTGAGGCATGTTGTAGGTCATTTCAGCAACAGAAGAGACCACTGGGATCGGTGTGGGTGTTACTTCAAAGATCACAGTCCTCTGAACATCTTGGTTGTTGAGTGCGGCCTGGTTGGACAAAGCTTCCACTAGACCATTCAACCTCTCCAAACTTTCTTTCAGAACTGCAACTTCATCACGGAGCACTCTGTTATCTTGTTTAAGCTGGTCCATCTTTTGGCGTTGATTAGCTCGAGTGTTGTATTGGTGATTCAGCTTGTCTGCGGAGATGAAGCAAGAGTGAGACCCTGGAATGCAAACAATGCCATGCCTATGCAAAAATGCAAATGAATATGAAACTTCAAGAAACTCATATTATCTTTGGTATTGTAACATCGGAAAAAACTTATTTTATTTTGATATTAGAGAGGCATTACAAAGCAAAGTACTCTTTTTAAGAGCTTATTACATTGAACCAAAAGCAAAAGAGAAACTCGGAGATCTACTCCCTATGCTCCTTCTGTGCGTGAAGTTCTTCTTCTAACTGGCTGACCCGTTCTTGTAATTCGGCCTTCTCATTGATGAGTCGATCGACACGTTCCTTCCAAGCCATAGCAGCTGGGGGAAGATCATCTCTGGCGACAGTTCCGGAAGAGGTGTGAGAGGAAAACAAATCCTCTCGCGCCTTTCTCTTCTTTGCAAATTCCATCTCTGGCAGCTTCTGGGACTTCTCTTTCTCTACTTTGAGGGTGAAAAACTTGTTCCTCCAAGTGGCTTTCAGTTTCCGAGCCTCATCCAAAGCGGCCTTCAACTGATCTACTTCACTCACATCAAACCAATCTGGATCATGAAAAGCCAAAACCATAGGTTCATGAAAATGAAACGGCATCTTGAGGTCGAGAGCCCTTTCTCGCACCCAATGTAGATATTCTTCAGAGGCGTCGTCATTAGGGAATCCTAAAGCAGTCGTCCCTTCCTTATTGACGTATCTCCACGCGTAACTTATGACAGTCTTCAATTCTGGATCTTCTCCTTCTTTGAGAAAGATCCCTTCCAGCAGAGCTTGGTTAGGTACTTCGATCATGGGATGCCTAAATTGTCTGCGGGCTAAGGCGGGATTGTAACTTATGCATCCTTCTCTCCCAGTAAGCGGTATGTTGGTGAATCCTCTGATGTTGGGAATCATACATATACCTCCATAAGTAGGGTCATACCACACAATGTCAGAGTGAGTAAGGGCCATAACTACCTCGGACCAATGGGGCGATTCTACCTCATCCCAAATAGATGGATGTCGAGTTAGGCGAGCAACAAACCATGAATACAGCAAAGCGGTACAACAAATGATATGTCCTCCTCCTTTAGCATTCTTCGAGTGGATTGAATAGTACGTGTCAGCTAGCAAGGTAGGGACTGGATTCTTAAGGATGAAAAGCTTAATTGCATCCATATCAACAAAATCATCAATCTTTGGGAACCAAAAAATCCCATAGACCAATAAAGCAAAGGTAGCTTCCAAGATAAGGACCTCTTTTCTTTCAGCATGGTAACAGACTTTTTCGATCAAGAAATCAGCTGGGAATCCAAGGACTCCTTCCTTGGTGGTTAAGTGTGCTTGAACATCTGCTAGGCTAAGGTGAGTAGCATTTGCAATTTCTTGGTGACTGGGCGTGTCTTCCTGGCCTGTGAATATAGGTCGGGCAGTCACAGGTATCTTTAAGAAATCAGAATATTCCTCCAGAGTCGGCATCAACTGGTAATCCGGAAAAGTGAAACAATGGTACAACGAATCATAAAACTGAACAAGGGTCTCCAACAGCCCTCCCTTCATCTTGAGCTCGAGAAAACGGAAGACTTCTCCATATTTTGTTGCAAAAGCGTGACGGTTCTCAATGAGATTTGCTAGCTCTCTTAAGCTTTCAATGTTAGGACTCTGAAAAGTGTACTCCAATGATTCTCTCTTGAAGTCCATGGTTACAATACCTGTGAAATAAAATTGAGTTTCTTAAAGTGAATAAAGAAAGAATGCAATGCAAGATGAATAGGACTTCATGGGATCCCAACTATTTATAAACATTGCGGTAAAAGAAAAACGTTTTATTATTTTTGAAACGGATTACAAATAATTGCTTTTAAAAGTTCCAAATAAATAGCTAAATAAAAGCTAATGAAAGCCCTAAAGAAGTTTTGAATTCCGCTACTTGAGCTCTTCTTCCAACTGGGTCTTCTCACGGATAAGGTTGTGCACAATCATATTCCAAATAGTACATTGTGGGTCGGAGAAAAATAAATCCTCCATGGCTTTCCTCTTCTTGTAGGGAAGTAACTCTTCATCCTTCGACTGTAGCTGCTTCTGAAGTTCATCCTTCTGTTTCTGAAGTTCATCGTTCTCTGCAACCACTACTTGATACTTGTTTTTCCATGACTCTAACTCACGTTGCGACTTCCTCAAGGCAACCTCTAACTTCTCAGCTTCAGACATAAAGACATAAGTGGGCTCTCTCCTCGGAGATATAGGATCTTGACGAGAATAGGGCATTTTCAGTTTAATTGCTCTCTCTCTCTCTCTGACCCACTTGAGGTATGGCTCCAAGGACACACAATTAAGTTTTCCAAGGCTTTTCTTCCCTTTCTTGTGCAAATGATCCCATGCAGCCAAAATCTGTCTCGGAGTTCCTTGTCATAAAATGCTTTCCACTTGAACACTCTTAGGCGGTTCCTTGAACAGAAATCCCAACTGTCGACGAGCTAAGACTAGATTGTAACTGATCCCTCCACTAAAACTAAGTAACGGTATATTAGCAAAATCCCCACACCCATCAAGAATCAAGGTCCCATCATACGCTCGGTTGTACCAATCAATGTCTGAGTGGGTCAATGCCATAACTCTCGGAGACCAAAGCCCTTTATCGAGACTCAAAAAAGAACTAGACTTAGGCAAGTGCGAAATAAACCACTTGTAAAGTAAGGGTACACAGCAGGTGATCATCCCTCCACCATAGAAGTTTCGGAGATGTACAGAATGATAAGTATTACCCAATAGAGTTGGCACTGGGTTATTCTTTAGAAAGATCTTGATAGCATTAAGGTCGACAAACCCTTCAAAGCTTTGGAATAGAAACACTCCATAAACGAGTAAAGCAAAGATTGCTTCGAACGGGGTCTTGTTCGTATAATCGGCATAAAACATAGCCTTGTTGATTAAGAAATCCGTAGTTAAGCCTAAAATACCACCCTTACTAATTAAGTTTCTCCTGACGTTGGATACTTTCAGATAAAGAGCCTTAGCAATATCTTTTTCCTCATGGTCCTTCTCCAAGAAGGGGAAGGGAGATTCTTCTAGGATAGGTAGACCAACCAAAAAAGGAATACTCTTCCAATGTAGGTAATAGTTGGAAGTCTGAGAACGTAAAACAATGATATAACGGGTCTTAGCTCTGAAAAACGCTTCCCCACGCCTCGTGATTTGGAATCCACGAACGGGTCTTAGCTCTGAAAAACGCTTCCCCACGCCTCGTGATTTGGAATCTACGAACGGGTCTTAGCTCTAAAAAACGCTTCCCCACGCCTCGTGATTTGGAATCCACGAACGGGTCTTAGCTCTGAAAAACGCTTCCCCACGCCTCGTGATTTGGGATCCACGAACGGGTCTTAGCTCTGAAAAACGCCTCACCACGCCTCGTGATTTGGAATCCACGAACGGGTCTTAGCTGTAGATTTTGTGGTAGATGTCACTGTAGATCGTGGAGCTTCTTGGCTGTGAGCCATAATGTGTTGTAAATTGTAGAACTTTGTAGATGTGAGTTGTAGATGTAAGTGTCAATGTAGATGTAGTTCGTTGTAGATATAATTTGTAATGTAATCTGTAATGTAATGGAGATTGTAAAGTTTCACCGGGGATCTTCGGGAGAGATGTGAGCCGATTAAATTGTAATGTACGTTTTCTCAAATAAGGGGACTAATGAGATAAGCTTCTTCGACTTCCCTGGGGAGATGTCACTGGATAGAAATAAACTTGTGTGATGAATTCACTGGGGAATTCATTCGTGAGTAGCATATTTGTTGTAGTTGTAAAATACTATTGTGAACTCTCAAATAGAGTATCTGTAATGTCTTCGGCGAACCTCTCTGATGGATTTCTGGAGAGATGTCATTTGATGAATTGACGATGTTGAAGAACCCGCTGAGGGTGAATGAACGGTCTTGTAGAAACTGCCATTCCTCAGATGAATGTGATTTTGGTCAACAAAAGTCAACCAACTTCCAAGCCATTTTTGACCTAGAAGGATGTTTCTCCTCAACTTTTGGTAAACATGAAAGTTGTAGACCATGTTCTTAGCTTTCCAAAGAGTACTAGAAGTATTTCATATGATTTGTAGAACTCATGTTATGAGGCTTGAAAGTTAGAGGTATTTTGGGAAAGTGAGATTATAGGTCATAAAATTATTGGTCCATTTCACCAACTTGCACACTTCAAATGAAAATCTTTTTAACATGAAACTTGATCCAAATAGGGCCATTTACATTACCAAATCATATCTTATAGTGGTTGGAGCTTGGATTGAAGAATTGGTGTTTGAAATTTTCATAAAGAAAGCTTAAAATGAGAAAATGGGAATTAATTCATTTGCAATCACTTTGAACCAAGTTTATGCATATTTTGAGTGCAAATGATGTTCTAAATACAATGCCAATTTCACATTTGCAATTTGAGGTCATTTGGTTGGTTATTTCCATGGTTTCTTCACCATGAAGTAACAAGTGTGAAATCTACCATAAGATCAAAATAAGGCTCAATTGCTGGCCCTTTGATTAACTCAGACCATGTGCAATTGATTTGGAACAAAACTGAGGCTGGTGCAGTGGATAGAACACGAGTATGGCAAGCAAAGAAGTGAATAAAAATTGAATTGGCAATTGGGTTTTATGGCTTGAATTAGGGCTCCATTTTCATCTGAATCCAATACATAAAAGGTCAGCAAACTTCCCAAACCCTCAGAGCACGATTTGGTGGTGAAATTGCAGAAATAGCAACTTGAAAAAGCAAGAGAAAAGTGAAATTCGGTTTTGGAGATTTGGCCATTATCAAGTGAAATTGAGCATATCGAGAGCTTTATTCAAGTGTTTGGAATGATTCTGGGTGATTTGCTTGAAGGTTCAGCCAAAGACAAGACTCAGTGGAGGTTCTCCACTAGGTAATCTTGAAATCACCATATCTCTCTATTTATGCCACGATTCTTTGCCATTTTTGCATATTTGAGACATAGGAATCATGTAGACCATTAACAAGTAAAATGAACTGGCATTTGAGTTGATTACTATTTGGAGCACAAAACTTGTTGTTTGCATTTTGGCCTGTTCTTGAGGTTTTAGAGTAAATGGACTATGGATTTGAACTCTACATGAAGTGTAGATAAATTCTGGACACTTTTGTTGGTTGATTTTGAGTTTTACACTTTATGCACATTTTCTATTTGTCTTCGATTTGCTTTGTATGTTGCTCAAACATGAAAACCAAGGTTGGATTTGAGTTCCTCGTGAGGAGAGGATGAATTTTGACTATTAGTTTGTCATTTTTGGTGAAGTTTTGATAACTGTGTTTTGGTTGCTACTGTTCACGGTGGATGTTAGGATGGAGAAGATGACCGGAAGGGATCTCCGGCCACCGTTTGATTCCATTGGACTTAGTTGACTTCTCATTGGAGAAGATGATTTTCTGGCCATTAGATGCGTGTACTTTTCTGTTTAACGTTCATGATTAAGACACACATTACATCTCCTTTGACCACACGCACATGATCACGTTTGAATTTCTCATTAATGTGCTGGCGCTTTATGATCCACATGATTTGCATACCAATTGATCAGACAGCCCTCAATGCATTCCACGCTGGTCCTTCTGTTGACCAGCCTTGTGAGATTATTGTTTGAAACCCTGATTTTGTTTGGGCGCCTTGGCCTCAGTTGCTAATGGCACACCCCCCCTCTTGGCCCAATCTCTTGTTTTAACTGTTTTTTATTGCTTTTTGCACCGTTTGTTTATTTATTTTATTTTTATTTTTATTTTCATTTTGATTTTGTTTATTATCTGTTTACATTTAAATCATTTTTAAATACTTCTAATTATCCAAAAAAAATCACAAAAATATTTTTTAGACACTTTGGGGTGTCTTATTATTTTAGAAAATTTTTATTTTATTTTTTGATTTATTTTTCAATTAAAATTGGATTTAAATATTGGAAGTGTATTAATTGATTTAAGTTGTGACATTGTGTGATCTTTTATTTGTTTCTCTCTTTTCTTTTGGGTCCAATGACTAAAATTAAATCCTCATATCCATGATGAGTTGATTAAATTTTGAGGACCATTTTGCCCCTTGTTGGTTGACTTTGGTGGCTTTCTTTTTGACCCTCGATTCTCCCATTTCAAAGTTGAGATGAGCTTGTGGTGGTTACTTCCCCACACATATTTTCCTCCCACTTTCATCCTACTTGTGCATTCCATGTATGCATTCTCTCATTTGCATGTTTCCTTTGTTCTTTCTTCTTCTTCTTTTGTCTTCCTTCCTTTAAGATTTCTAATCTCTCTTGTTTAAGAGAGGTTATGATATACATTAGGGTTCTAACCATGCATGATAACATTAGGTAGATGTTTCCCTTTTGTGATCCCAACTTTAGGTTCACTTTGCATGACAACTTCTAGGGTTTGGTCTAGTTCCCCTTTAGTTTGTCGCTTTCTCTTCTCATCTTCAAACAACTTCAATCCACTTAATAAAGATAATGAATGTTGTGCCATGAGCCTTATACTTGGGAAATGCTGATTGAGTGGCTACCTCTCAATTGCCTAGAGTTTTTAGTATACGTCCTTAGGACGATATGCGATACATTCGATCCTAGGTTTTAGACTTTAGTACAATGTACATTATGAATACTCATAACTCAAAACACTTCTTCTCTAAAAAAACACAAAAACACTTCAAACCTTTTTCATCCTTCGGGATCTTAATCAGGAAAACCTTTTCATAAGCAAGAGTGTTGTTAACTTTCAGTCCTATCGCAAACGGTAACGCATAAGTCTCCAATGGTCGAGCTCCATACACCAAACTGCTAGAACTGTTTGTTAAAAAAGTACGTAGGCACAAGAAGCGATGTCTTGGCGAGTAACCTTTCCCCCTTCTTTAGCCGTAGTTAGTCGAACTATATTGACTCTGACTTTCCCATTGCACGAGGGAGTACGTAGGCACAGAGCGGCGATGCTCTGCCGAGTCAGTCCTTTTTCTTTTCTTTTGTCCATAAGCCTTTATCATAGATAGTTTACACACCCTTTTAGATAGACAACACGTGCGTGGATCCCGTCGAGTACGACGGACGTGAGGGGTGCTCATACCTTCCCCTTGCGTAACCGACTCCCGAACCTAGGACTTGGTTGCGACGACCTCGTCTTTTCCCGTTTTCGTCAGGTTTTTTCCGATCGTTTCCTTTCCCCTCTTGGGGATAAATAATGATAGGTGGTGACTCTGTTAGTTATTGTCGGCCTCTCTTTTTTCGCAGTAGCGACAATATGCCTTGAAATGGTTCACTTTGAATTAAATTGAATTTTTTACTTTAAATGCCTTTAAAGTTCCTTTTTATGAAATTTTCTTCAACCAATCCTCAATCCAATCCATATAAATGAATCCTTGGTGTTTGATTGAATAAATAACCCCACTTTGAGCAACTTTCAAGTTGGAAAAATTTGCATTTGAGGTATGCAAAGTGGTGAAATGGACCTATAACAAAAAGTGACTTATAATCTTACTTTCCCAAAATGCCCTTGCCTTGCAATTTCCATATCTTGAGTTCTATAAATCCAATCAATGACTTCTTGTACTCTTTAGAAAGCTAAGATGATAAGGAACAACATTCATGTTAGGGTCAAGGACAGGTGAGACCTCCTTCTAGGTCAAAAGTGGCATGGAAGTTGGTTGACTTTCAAGTACCAAACTCACATTCATTTGATGACCTGTAACTTGTCTGCTTCATAACTTGAGTTTTATAAATCCTATCAAGGACTTCTAGTACTCAAATTAAAGGTAAGAACGTGATCTACAAGTCTCATGTTTATGTCAGGATGAGATGAAACTTGTATCTTGAGTTATGTGGTCTTAAAGTTAGGCACTAAACAAGGGGATTTTACACTATCAAGCTTAG
Source organism: Lathyrus sativus (assembly GCA_963859935.3). Lineage (NCBI taxonomy): Eukaryota > Viridiplantae > Streptophyta > Magnoliopsida > Fabales > Fabaceae > Lathyrus > Lathyrus sativus. The sequence goes on from OZ012739.1 coordinate 277,993,886, forward strand.
AAACCCTAGCCTAGGAACTTCTCACACTCTTGATCATTGATGAGTTGGTCATGGAATCATCGCTTGGGGGTCTCAACATATCCTTCCATGATCACATGGCCTTGAAACTAGGTCTCAACCTCTTTTAGTTCACCTGTTGACTTAGGGTTGACCAGGTGGAAACCCTAATTGCACCAATCTTGATTGCAGCCTCTTATACCTTGCATAATGACTTACCCAAGCTCCATAGTGACTCTCAAGTCATCTCATGAGCTCTCTCAATACTTGACATCCATATCCATGGATTCAAAATCATCTGATGCTCTCCCACAACCATCAAGTTAGGAATATGCACATTTGGCTTCAGCCACTTCTCTAGGGATCTTTGACTTCTTTGATGAGGATATCAACCCTTAAAACATTTGAATAAAGACTCTTGAATAACCCTAGAACATGGTGGTAGCCCTTCCTTAGTAAGCACAAATCTCTTAATCCCCTGCATATGAGTGATGATATGCAAATGCTAATGCTATATGAAATGCAATGAAACATAAGCTAGGTAAAGAAAAAGGTTAGGCAAATTTTGGGGTGCAACAGCTGCTCCTATTCAAACGGCTTGGACCTGACTGGGTGAGAAGCAAACGGCTCTCAGAAAATCAAGGTAAAAGACGGTTGAATACAAAAGAACCCGGAAATTTGCCAACCGCAGAGGTAAAAGGTGCTTTGATTGGTAAAACTCTCCGGAGACTGAAATGACAATTGCACGACAACTGACTGGTGAATTACTACTTCAAACCTTCGTCCAACTTCGTCATCAAATTGGGACGCGACCACTGATTCAACAGTGACTGATAAAGATAACTGATTTTACCGTCAGGCACTCTGCATCAATTGGCATACCTCTTTAAACTCACCTCCGGACTATGGTCAAAGTTCCTACGGGTTAAGGGTAGTTGATTGATTGATTTTAGGAGAAAAGACGAGTTGTCATTTTAAGGGAGATTTAACCACCACAAGTGTAATAGATTGTATTTGTTGTGGGGTGGAGATTCTATCTCGCTTAAGATGATTAACATCTTTCTCTAATGTTTGAGTGATTGTATTGTTGTTTGTTTTGTTTTCCTATGTTGTAAAAGAGAAGGTCCTTCCTATGGGGTAGGATCTATCTTAAGTGATCGACTTGAGTGGGATCAAGGATCATGGGGAAAATGGTGCAAATGCATATGCAATACACACAAGCGTTGAGTCATGTGTAGGTTCTTCCTTTGGACGGTATGCGACGCGAGGAAGGATAAATATGATAATTGTAAATTGCGGAAGATAAATTGCGAGTAAAGTAAAGCATACACACGCATGAAAGTGCTAAGTGCAAGTGAGTGAATACGTGAACGGAGTGTGAGCGTGCACGATTGATTTAGTTTTACGATGTGAGTTTTATCTTAGGCGAAGTTGATTTTAAGGGTGGGCTAAATTGTTTTGAGAAAAGTTGAATTAGTTAATAAAAGGTTTAGATTAATTGATGAAGTTGATTTTAGAGAAAATGTTAATTTAATTTATTAGCAAAAGGTTGATTGATTTTAAGAGAAATATACTGTGAGATTGATTTAAAAATGCGTTATTCACTTTTTAATAAAAACTTAGATTATATGGATCAATGCTATGAGTAAATTACTTGGTAATTTCGGTGAGATTTAAATTTTAGGAAAAAGTTGAATTATAAAGATTCATTTTTATGAGATTATATAAGTTTTATTAGTGCAATTAGATCAAATTAAAAATGACTTGATTTTGGATAGAAATTATTTTACAAGTAACTAAATAGAATGAGTTTTAAAAGATTTCAATATTCATTAAGTAGATTTTATAATGTTAAGTTGAAATGGAAAATATTTTTATTAATTAAACAAGTTATTATGAAATATGCTTTTTGGTGTTTAAATTGATAACATTAAATTATAAATAGCTAAATAGTGGAGATAAAAGGTTTTATTAGTTTAATTAAATAAAAGGATGATAAAAAAAGAAATCGATTAAAAGAGTGAGATAATTAATTAATTGATAAAAATAAAAGCATTAGTTAAATTTTAAAGAAAAAGGTTGATTTATTAAAACTGATTAAGTGATAATTAAGGGTTAATTAGAGGTTTAAGGGTGATTAGCTGATACGAGTATATGGTGCAGTGTGTGTGTGTCGTACAATTACAGTTTACAATATGAGAACATGGAAGAACGAAAACGAATGAGAAAAAAACGAATGAAACCCTAGCCCCTCTCGTCGTCGTCTTCCTCTCACGACCTCTACTTCCTCTTCTTCCTACATTAAACCCGCAAAACAAACAACCATGGTAATGATAATCAGATTCATATGAGAATTTTACCCAAAGAAGACCGGCGATGGCTCAACGAGGACGGTGGCGACGGCTTCGTGATTTCGACAAGGGATTCACAGTGATGGCTTTCACGATGCGGTTGATGAGCTTCCGACTCCGGTCGGCGGTTCTGGAGATACTTGCAGGAAAAAGATAAGCTTCCTCTCGATCTCTGGGTTTTCTCAGTTTTAGGGTTTCGACAATACTTGCGAATTCGGTTTCTTCTGTCTCAAATTCCCCTTTTTATAGGCTTCATATGAGATTAAATGCCATGATTGCTTGATTGGATTTTCTGTTTTTGTTTAGACAATGTTTTGAAAATTTTCCTTTTTCAAATGATTGGATTCAATGTTGTTGATAAGAATCATTCTTGTGTGATTTGAGTTGAAGAATCTTTCATTAATGCTGAGGAATCTGATAGGATCTGAATGGGATCTTTTTTTCCGAATGGGGTATATTCCTCAAATGATTTACCAACTCTGAATTTTGGCTTGGCAGGTGTGAATAACAAAAAGATTTGGGCCAAAAGAGAGTTAACAGTCCAGGGAAGTTATGGTAGCGGAACTGGTGAGCCCCAAAGTTGCGAATTCATCTCTGTTTCCGTGGTGATGCTGCTGCTGAAGTTAAGTCTTGCCCTGTTTTGTTGTTTCCTCATGTTTTCCTCATGCTTTGTCTGTTGTTTGAGTTGCTTCAAAGATTTAGTGGCCTCATCCGTTCCTCTTGACAGGTTGCGAAGAGAAGTGCGCCCAGGTGAAGCAAACTTCTTCTCGTACAAGGACATATAAAGGACCTTGGAGAAGTGTGATCGAGAAGCTGATGCGGAGTGCTCATTGCGCCTCATAGTGATATTCCTCTTTTGAAAATATGAAGTAAAGCTGGTAAGCTGCCGTGATGACATTGTAGTGTTTACGATCTCCAAGCCACCTTCCGTTTTGACTATCATGCTCACCTAACTCTTGCTGTAGCAGGATTTGATAAAGTGACAAGTTTGAGCAGGGATTAGTACAATCATGTGAATGATAAGGTGGAATTCTAACCCTTCTGAAAAGCATTCAATCATTCCCTAATGCTTCAAAATAGCTTACTGCGAAACAAGCTACATCACTCATCATCCTCAAATCATCTTAAAGTACACTGATTTGAATACAGGTATCGAGTTTGAGGGTTGATGATCCTGAGGTGTTTGCGAACAGAAATAGTACTTGGCTACCTGGAGGCCCTTTAAAACTTTAATATTCTGAGGGAATTCAGAAAATGGCGTGGAGTTGGGACCCTTCTCTATTTGGGCTGCTAACACAGCTTGTTGTATCAACTCCAAAATTGACTCCCAAAGTTCCAAAGTAAAACATGTTCTTCTCAGAACCTGGTACTTTGATATGATTTGGAAGTATAACATGCTGGTGCGGTGGAATAGGCAAGCTCTCCAGCTTTCTCTGAATTTTTGAAGTATCTTCTTCAGTGTTAAGGGCACAGACTTGTAGTTCCAGGAGCTATGTTCGTAGGACCATTGGCAGTAATAGGCACAGGGCTTGTTCCGGAGCTTTTCGATGGATATTATCTGTTGAGAAGCTGATGGTGTTGTCTTTAAGGTACAAAGTTTCCTTTATCTGGAGTATGGATTGTAATTAGAAATTTTGAATATGCCTGAGCTTAATGAATTTGAGCCCTTGTTTCTCCTTTATGCAGGGCATTGATGTTGTTGTCGCTGTTGTTTCACCATGGTAATCGTGGATGTGGGAACATCGTTTGAAGCAAGGGAGCTCAAAACCTCCTGATGTGATGAAAGAACCTGTGCGCGTACAGTTCACCCATGTTAGGTCTGAAATATGGAATATCGTAACCATCGGGGCGTCGTAAGCTGAAAAGCCAGGCATATCGCGAGAATTTTGCTATTGTGACTATGACGGTGCATAGGATAGGCTTGTATCATGTACCAATCCAACATTGGTATAGTTGTCTAGATTCTGAGAGCTTGAGGATTTCTTGTGACAAGAGGATCCCGTTAAGTCCTTCCCATTCAAATTTGAGACCTTGTATGCGGCATGATTCTTTTCATGATTGGAACCTTCGGTAGGAGTTAAATTATTAGTCATGCTTTAATATCTTCTTCTGTTCTCTATCATGAACACCGTCGTATTCGGAAGTCAAATAATTATACTGTGTTTTGGTTTGTAGGAAGTGATGACGCCGAATCATGTATCAAGATGGTGTAAGGGTGGACGCGTTCTTCCGTGGTAAGCTCGTTAACTTCTCCAAATTAGCAATATTGTCGGAGCAGCAGTGATATCATTAGAAATTATCATAAATGCAGGTCTTGGTTAAACTCCAACTTTGAACGAGTTCTAAGAGGAAGTGAATCTCTTGCTGCGTAAAGCTCTATGGAGAGACTCTTCACTATCTGATTAGGTTCTCCGCTGACAGAGAGGGTTGTTCGAGGAAGTGGGAAAACGTGAGGAAACAGAAGGATTTCGGATGCTTAGGATTAGGACTTAGGGATTTGTGGTAGCTGTTAACTTTTTTGTAATTCTCCTACGTTGTAATTGTTATGGTTTGTGTGTAGCTCTGAATGTTCTTGAGGTGGCTCAGATGTTGGCTTTGTAATGAGTTCTAGCAAATATAATTTCAATCTTGTAAACTTTGGATCTTAAATCTTGAAATGCCAATTGGATTAAAGTATGAATTATAATTTTATCATGAAAAAGAGGGAGAGTTGCACTTGCAACTTCGAGACTTCTTTTGTATAGTTCCATTTCCCTTACAAACCCACTACTTTATTCAGTAGCTTAAGTTATGACTTGTACTTCTTGTTGATTTGCAATACCTTATGTCGGAAGAACTTGTATGTGGTGGTAGCTAATTAATAAGAGACTCTCGAGCTGACAATATTACTGTTAGTTACTCCTTCAGTCTCTACTTGGAAATTACTCGTAAATGAACCAAATGTCTTGATTGTCGCCTTGAGGACCCTTAGAGTCCTATTCCACAAACTCCTCGAAACAAAATTAAACCAGTGTAGTAACATCCTCAGTTGTCGTTCTTTGAAATCACACATGAAGATATGTCCATACTCAATTTCAAGATACCCATTAGCCAAAGGTATTCCCAGCTTGAATTCTTGAATGGTGAACTTTAAACTCAAATGTACCAGTCACGTCCTTGGGATTCTTTGTTTGTAAGAATCTATACCTTGACAACACTGCACCTGCACGAGCTGGTCAGCCGCGAAACATAAATATTAAATTAAAGTAAAAGAACAAAAGAAACATGTGGGATCTTATGGTCAAAAATTAGGGTGCGACAGATGCCCCTATTTAAGTTACTTCTATCCGGAGATATGGAGATTGAAGTCTCCGCCTCGACGAGATAGGAGGGACTTAAATATAAACACTGCACGGATTTTTGTCCCTAAGAGACCACCGAATGCATATGATGTGCAATGATATGAGGATGCAAGACAGACGGTCCTGTGGGGAAATGATGTTACAGGGAAAAAAACTAGACACAACACGCGAGAAACAAAGGAGCAGCAGACTCAACGGAGTGAGACTCCACGGAGACAGGAAACAACCAGCAATGGGGAATCTCCAAACGTATAAAAGTGTAGCACATACGCCAAGAACATGGTGATTTATCAGTAGGTGAGAAACTTGTAATCGAAGGATAAATTTATTACCAAATGTGGTGGTCGGTAATAGTCTAAATGAATTTTCTTGATCGAGTCAATAATCCCGTTTTGTTCGTATTCTTTCTTCTTTTCTTCTTCTCTTTAAATCCAATTAAAAAGACAGTAAAATGTGTAAACCTCCCCCACGCTTCATGATCTGAGTGCCATGAACGGGTCTCAGCTCTGAAAAATGCCTCCCCACGCTTCATGGTCTGGGTACCATGAAAGGGTCTTAGCTCTGAAAAACGCCTCCCCATGCCTCGTGATTTGGAATCCACGAACGGGTCTTAGCTCTGAAAAACGCTTCCCCATGCCTCGTGATTTGGAATCTACGAACGGGTCTTAGCTCTGAAAAACGCTTCCCCACGCCTCGTGATTTGGAATCCACGAACGGGTCTTAGCTTTGAAAAACGCTTCCCTACGCCTCGTGATTTGGGATCCACGAACGGGTCTTAGCTCTGAAAAACGCCTCCCCACGCCTCGTGATTTGGAATCCACAAACGGGTCTTAGCTGTAGATTTTGTGGTAGATGTCACTATAGATCGTGGAGCTTCTTGGCTGTGAGCCATAATGTGTTGTAAATTGTAGAACTTTGTAGATGTGAGTTGTAGATGTAAGTGTCAATGTAGATGTAGTTCGTTGTAGATATAATTTGTAATGTAATCTGTAATGTAATGGAGATTGTAAAGTTTCACCGGGGATCTTCGGGAGAGATGTGAGCCGGTTAAATTGTAATGTACGTTTTCTCAAATAAGGGGACTAATGAGATAAGCTTCTTCGACTTCCCTGGGGAGATGTCACTGGATAGAAATAAACTTGTGTGATGAATTCACTGGGGAATTCATTCGTGAGAAGCATATTTGTTGTAGTTGTAAAATACTATTGTGAACTCTCAAATAGAGTATCTGTAATGTCTTTGGAGAACCTCTCTGATGGATTTCTGGAGAGATGTCATTTGACGAATTGACGATGTTGAAGAACCCGCTGAGGGTGAATGAACGGTCTTGTAGAAACTGCCATTTGTCGTTTTGAATAAGATCTTAGTCAAAATGAGTTGCTCAAATAAAGAGATTGTTTATAGTCCAAATGTAGATGTTCGAGAAAATCTTGTGATACTATTGTCGGAGAAATGTCTGTCTTCATGAATACTCTTTCTGGGGAATAGAGTGCAAAATAAATGCACACTTAGTCCATGTTCAAAAGTTGGAGATGTCCCTCATGCGGTTGCTACAAGCCAAAGTACAATTCAGGGAATAACTGAAGAGAAACTGTCAAGAAAGACTCGGCCATTGAGGTATGAAATCAAATGGGATGTACTGGAACAACCGTCTTCCACGAGGATCGAACTTCATGGGGAAAGTAGAAATATTATGCTCTTTCTGCCTAGGGCTGAAAACTCTATTTGGAGGGGTAAGACACGCCCAAACGCCTGGGGGTAACCATGGCCAAAGCGATAGAGTTAAACAAACACAAAGGGATGCAACAAAATGCATATGCCATGCTATCTATCTATATGCTATGCGTATGCTGACGAACCGGGAGAGGCGAAAATAAATGTCTCAAACGGAAAGGTACTCAAGCAAAATCTCCACAGACCTCTTACTGTCGCTACTGCGAAAATCGGCGCCGGCTGACAGAAGAGTCGCCACCGTGCGTTATTTATCCCAACGGAGGGAAAGGAAACGCTCGAAGTAAACCTCGCAAAAAAACGGGGAAAGGTATGGCCATCGCAACCAAAACCTGAGTTCGGGAGTCGGTTACGCAAGGGGAAGGTATTAGCACCCCTCACGTCCGTCGTACTCGACGGGATCCACGCTTGCTTGGGTTGTCTAAAGGATGCAAAACAATCTATCTACGGCTGCTAAATCTAAACAGAAGGGAATTGACTCGATAGAGCGTCGCGCTCTATGCCTACGTATTCTCAAGAGAGAAAGTCAGAGTCAACGTAGTTCGGGACTACGGGGAAAATTGGCTCGCCAAGACCTCGCGTCTTGTGCCTACGTACTTCCACACTACACGGAAGATCAGAGCTTTACGTAGTTCAGACTAACTACGGCTAAACAAAACATTCTCACACGGCAGTGAGAAAAACAACTGGTTTCACAGGGTCGGGAACCTATGGGAAAAACTATGGCTTGGTCTCAAATGCCCTCGAGCAAGAGAGAAAAAAAGGGTAACAATTGATCGTCAGCGAGAAAGTCTCGATCGCACAGCAGCGAGAGAACAGAAAGTCAGTCGTTAGTGTGCTCGCTAGGATATCGCATCCTATGCCTACATATTCTCGTCTGGTACGAGAAATCAGAGCAGCTGTTGTTCGTCTACTTCGGGACCACAACTCAAATCTCGTTTTATTAATCTCTGAAAAATGGTTACAATGAGTGAATACTGAACATAAATCTCCTAGGAAATACTATCCTATCATATCCTGAAAAATCGAACGAAAAAGTCCCCTAACAAGTGGACGTCTAAAACTATCCTAAAACAAATAACCCTAAAAAATATTACATCTAATATTTTTTGCTATTTTCCAACTATTTTCTTCTTTTTTCTTTCAAAATATCCTCTCTTTATTTTTCTATTTTTTTCAATATATTTTTCTCTATTTTTCTTTTTTAATGTTTCTTTTTTTCCTTCCTTCACAATATTATTTTTCAACATTTTTTCTATGTCTTTTATATATTTTTACTATTTTTTCTCTTCAATATTCTTTTTCTTTTTCTTTTCTCTTTTCAAATATACTTTTCTTTATACTTTTTTCTTCTTTCTCCCTTTTTTAATATTCCCATCTTTCTTTTCTATTCAACAAAAAAAAACTAAACAATCTAAAGAAAAGAAAACAAACAAAAGGGGGGGGGGGGGGGGGGTACAGCAGAAGTTTACAGGGGTGTGATAAGCAGAACATTGGGCCCAGCCCAGAAAAACAATCAAACAAAAAAAGAAAAGAAAAGCTGAGAGGGGGTATAATCACAAAACGTGTGGTGTTAGCTGGGAAACGGTATTGGGCTCAGGCCCACTTTCGGCCAAGAACACTCTCAGGGGGGTGAGAAGAGTGAACGGAGGTGAATGTCTGGAATCCCAATGGGCTTGAGGCCCAATCCCTGGCCACGTATCACTCAAGCCATCCAAAACCCTAGATGCCTCTCTTCTCTCGGTCCACTGTTCATGGCCGTCACCCCTCTCTGAACCCTCCTCTCTTCGATCTCCCTCTCTATTCTCTCTTCTTCTCTGTTTGGCTCAACTCGTCACAAACCATCTACCAGAAACATCCTTCTAACGTCATTGAAAAGAATGAAGATGGAGGCGAGGATCTCATCGGCGATTTCTTGTTCGTGTTCGTGGATGAAGGTTTCATGGTAGATCTAAAGAAAAACTGGAAGTTTCTTGAAGGATCTTGGAAGGACGGATGAAAAAGGATCTTGCAAAACGAGTTGAAAATGAGGAGTGTCTGAAGACGAAACCTGAAGATTGGAGGTGAATCTTGACGTTGCTGGAGGTTTGATGACGAGATGAAGTTTGATCGGTGTTTGGAGCTTCGTTTGTTGATGGTGTTGATGGAAGATCTGGAAAAACGCGAAGATTGTTGGATGAGTTCTTGCATGCAGATCTGGAAAGAGGACGAGTGTTCTTCGCTGATGAACACTTGAGGATTCTGGGATTTTTTTGGGAAGACGATGAACTAGGGATGGTGAGATGAGCTCCGGTGATGATGATGACTGGACTTCTTGATGTGTTGATTATGGAACCTGAAAAAATCTGGAAATATGATGAACGGTTGAATCTGATGAACGAAGATTTGAGATGAGATTGATGAGGATTTGGGAGTTTTCTGGGAATGAGATGACGCAGATGATTTCTTCTTGTTGGTGATGTTAATCGGAAAGGGAGAGGATGATGGTTGTTGATGACCGGAGGAGGAAGTTGATCGGAGGAGATGGAGGTCGGCGGTGGTTTCTGAGAAGGAGGATGAAGATTGATGGTTCTGGGTTTTTTTTGTGTTTTCCGGCGAGTTAGGCGGTGGTCGCCGGCCATGCATGCCGGTCGGTGGGTATTCCCGGCGAGGACAGGAGGTGCGCTGGTGGAGGGACGCGTGGCACGCGGTAGTGGAGAAGGAGAGTGCATGGCCTCCACGTGGCGTGGGCGTGGCATGGAGAGAGATACTGAGGGCGTGAGGTGGCGTGATCTGGGGTACGATATGTGGGTCCTCCCTCGGTTTAACACGTGGCTTGCAGGCTTTATACATGGCTGAGAATTCTCTGGGAGCTTCTAGATCTTTCTGGACGTGGCTGGACAATTCTGGACTTGAGTAGACAATTCTAGACTTGCAGTGAATGAATGGATAATGGGCCTCCGCCCCACCCATGGCCCAAACGAAAATGAATTATAAAAATCCAAAAAAAACTGCATTAAGATGACTAATGACCAACAATGGGATTAAAAAGTTGATTAAGACCTAATACTGATCTAAAATTGTGATTAAAGACCTAATTAACTAGTAAAACTAATTAGTCTAAAAATCAATTAAATTCTATAAAATTCCTATAATATCTAATAAAAACTATTAAAAGAAAAAATCTATTTATTTATTAAAAATGAAAAATCTATATTATTCTATTAAGAAAATAATAAAATCTATTTAACTCTGTATAAAAGAAAATCTAATAAAACCTAATATTCTATTAAATTTCTATTAAAAACAACTATATATACTAAACCTATTATTCTATTTAATATGCTAAAAGATTTTAAAATCTATTAAACTATTAAAAAAAAGAATCTATTAATATTTTAAAATTCTATATTATCCTAAAAAATCTATTAACTCCTAAAATGATTAAAAATCTATTTAAAACCCTAAAAATGACCAATAAAATCCAGAAAAATCACAATAATTTTCAGAGGAACAAAATAAGCACCGAACGACACATAACACTGCGAGAGCGCACCAAAATAGCCGGTAAAAATAAACGGACACCGAAACATACTCAAAAACACGATTCTACCTATCTGAACTGATAAAAAACACCTAAAACACGAGACGAGAGCTGCGATCCCAATAAAATCAAAACAAATGAAAAAATGCACTGTATGCAATATCCAGATGCGAATGCGATTATGCGTCGAAACCTCGAGCCAGATACGAGACTCGGTTGGTCAAATTTTGGGGTGCAACAACTGCCCCTATTCAAGCGGCTTGAACCTGACTGGGTGAGGAGCGAACGGCTCTCAGCCAATCAAGGTGCGAGACGGTTGAATACCGGTAAACCCGAAAATTTGCCAACTGCACGAGCACACGATACTCTGCGAGAATAAATCTTTGAATACTGCAATACTAGCTACACGGCAACTAGCTGGGGAAATACTGATCTGACATCGCCGTCAGTTATCCACGTTAAATTCTTCTGATATTGCCTTCAGACAACCACAACACCCAACATCACCGCTGGAAGACTAAACCTGATATCGCCGTCGAACAATCAAAATACCCCGCATCGCCGCTGGAGAACTACGTCTGACAAAATACCCCGCATCGCCGCTGGAGAACTAAAGGACCTGCATCACCTAACATCGCCGTCAGAAGACTGGATCAACTTGACATGCCCAACATCGCCGCTGGAAAACTGAATCTGACATCGCCGTCGGAAACAAACATCCTCTTAGAGACACTCGACATCGCCGTCGTACAAACATCATCTCTGCTGGGGATTTAAAGAGTCTGACATCGCCGTCAAACAAACATTCAACCTCGCCGTCGAACAAAATAATTTGACCTCGCCGTCAAACAAACATTCAACCTCGCCGTCGAACACATCATAATCTGAACATCTCTGACCTAGGGTTCACCCCTGGTAAATGGAACACAAGGTACGTTTGCGTATTTGAAACTACTCCGCTGTGAATGAGAGACTTAACCGAGCACGCTCTGATATGGGGTTCACCCTCAGAACCATAACGAACATCGGAATACTACTGCATAATGATCCCACTGTAGAACTTCAACATCAGACCTATATGAAACTTTGGCCTCTGGCCACTTCCAGCTTCAGCTAGAAAAGATCTTCAAGTACTTCTGAAGATAAACATCCTTGACCTTCAAGGGTGTAAACTTTGCCTGTCGGCAACTCTGCAGGAGGTATCTTCGACTTCAGTCTGAAGAAATGGTCCTTGGCCTTCAAGGATACATGGATATGCCTTCAGGCAACTCCACCTCTGCTATAGAGCGTCCGTGACTTCAGTCATGGATATACTTCGGCCTTCAGTCCGAAAAATGAATCTTAGGTCATTCATGACCTTGGGGATAACCTTTCCCTTAGGCACCTTCGCTTCAGCTTGGGAAATCTGTGACTTCAGTCAGAGAAATGGTATCCTGAGCCATTCATGACTCTACGGGGATTCAAACACTTTGCCTTCAAGCAAACTCCGCTTCAGCTGGAGAAACATCTTCGACTTCAGTCAGAAGAAACACTATTCACTTGATCGCAATCAATCATTACCTCAGGACAACTGACTTGGTCTTCAGGCCAACACGGATCACTTTGCTATATCTACAAGCTTTGGAACCTTGTCTTCAGCCACACGTTGATTCATCAACAAGGAAATCTGAACTCACAGGAACCTTCTGATACCGCCCTCAGGCGTTTACGAAGTCAATCTCCAAATTAGACATCAATGTTGGAGCAGACATATCACGCTGCTAAGGACTTTAATAATCATCTTGAACAAACTCCGTCGGGCACCTTCGGGAATCATCTTGAACTGATAACCTTTCTGGAGACTTTATTCTGCTGGGTATTCCAGGAATCTTCCTGGGCAACTCTTGCTGGGGACGCTACTGGGGAACTCAAGCATCATACTAGGCGAACAACTCGGGAAGCTGTACTGAGGTCCTAAGAATCATCTTAAGCAAACGGCTCTGCTGAGGAATTCAAGAATCGTCTTGAACTGAAGACTTCGTTGGGGATCTCAAAAATCATCTTGAGCGAGCGACCGTGGGGATTACACCGGGGTCTTTAAGAATCATCTTAGGAAAGCGACCTCGTTGGAGAGCATATCAGGAATCGTCCTGAGCAACTGGTCTCTTGGTGGAACACCTGTAAGACAAGAATGATAGTGACCTAGATCATGCTTATGATGCGTATGCTTCTGCGCCATGACCCACACGGTGGGAATGATATGCGTTTATGCCAAATGCTGCGCAATCATGCACAATGCTATGCAACGTTAAATGCTATGCGGTGTTAAATACTATGCAATCATGCACAATGATGCGATCCCGTCAGCAAAAATAAATGCCGAGGGGGAAATCCTCCTGTCAAGGAGAAAGAACTACTCAGACAGAGGAATCATCCTGCTGAGGAGAACGTGGACACGCCAATATCAATCAGGCTCTGTCTGGGGAACTGATCTTCCGCGGACTGCTGCATGGAAAACAACTTCAGCTGATTTCTGCAGGGGACGAAGCTCTACGAGAAACCAGACTTGCTGATATCAATCGCGAGAGTGAACTGCATGGCCGTCTCGGCTACTCTTCTGGGGATGACCACCCTGTGGGGAGGCAACTTCAGCTGCAACACTCCACTGGGGACTAAACCGACCATGGTCTGATCAACTTCCAAGGTCTCTGCTCTCCTGGACATCTGCAAGCTCGGCTGAGGAAGGAGAAATCATTCTGCTTCGCTGGAGAGAGTGCGACTCTGGGGAAATACAGCATCCGTTGTTCCTACACTCTACTGGGGGAGAGGGAATAATCCCACTTCGGGAGAGAATACGACTCTGGTAGGGAATCTCAATCCCGCTGGAGACTTCAGTCTGGCACCATTAGTTACTGCATCCTTCGGCATATGAACAACTTCTTGCGAAACCTGCACTTGTGACCCGGTGCTGGGGAAAGAATCCTGCTTCGGTGACTTTACTGGGGAAAGAAAACAACTCTGCTTTGGGGATGCTTCCTTCAAACCATTGACAACTGATTATACTCTGCGGGGATTGACCTAAACTGAGGTTGATTGCGCGCGGCACACTGCTGGAAATGCCCCTACTATCAAGGATGTCGATCTTAATCTGCTGAGGATCCTTCTGATCCTACTCTGATACGGGGTAAAATACGATCTCGACTCTTCCGGGGATAGTGAGCAACTTTCATCTGCTGAAGAGTAGCAATTCTGATTTAACAACATCTGCGAGGAATTCAAACATTACTCAAAGCCATGGTATCTGTCGAGCTTCGTATCGGGGAACATGACAACATGCGGGTCATTGGGAAATACTGTGTCAGATACCTTTAGGGTTTTTTTTTTGTTTTTCTGGTTTAGGGTAAACACGGATTATGTACACAGTGGGAGATATAAGAAATACTAGACGAGAACTAGCATTCAGGGTGGACTACCAAACGAGAGCTGATAGCGAAACATGTTAGGTTGTCAAACGAGAACTGACTTACGGGTTCTGGATATCAGACGGGAATTGATTTGGTTTGGACATCAGACGGGCTGACTGGATAACAGACTGAGGTATAGACAACCAGGCGAGAACTGGATGAAAGCTGACGTACACCAGATGAGAACTGGTATAACACATAGGTTAAGACACACGATGATCAGACGAGAACTGGTTACGCGACGACATGTACCAGACGAGAACTGATACAACACTTGAAGAAACGGTGACCAGACGAGAACTGGTTACAATAAACTGCACCAGACGGGAACTGATGCTTACAATAAACTGCACCAGACGGGAACTGATGCTTACGGAAGGGTGGGCCAGACGAGAACTGGACTTTGGAAACGACTGGTTACTGACACGCAACAGGTTTAAACTGCAGGATAATGATCCAACGACAACACGGCTTTTTCAGAATGCTGATGTTTTTGGTTTTGATAAGGGTATTGACATGATTCCCCGATACTCAACTCCGGCTGGGGATAAACAGGCTGGTTTGAACAACTTGCCCCAGTACAATGCAACTTGCCCCAATCTAACTCTTGGGAGTACTTGCTCTGAACAGCTTGCCTCGAGAATACCTGCCTCGGTATCTGCATGACAACAGAATTCAATCTCCATTAGGCACCTATTACCCTGACTGTTTTCATCATTTTTGAACTGACTTGCCCCTGAATGAGCGTTCTAGCGACTTAACCTGATCTGATTATCCACTGGAAGGTTCTGCTTTCAAATCTCAGCGCTCTGTATAATTGCCCCTGATTGGCTCTCGAGAAGACTCACTTCTGATCAACTGCTTCTCAAATAAACTGCCCCTGCTCAACTGAAACTTCGGGACTGGTCCTCAGACTAACTGATACCGAACTTACTGGAAGATAATGCCCCTGATTCATTGGGCTTCACAACATACACCATTCTGGTTCAGACTGCTGAATTACTCAGTCCTGTTCGATTACTCCCTGGTGTAATTTCTCTCATGCCAACTACTAACCTGCAATTAGAATCGTCCGTTTACGAATGGTAATCTTAATGCAGTGGTTATGCAGATTTTGAAAAAAATTTGAGCTGTCACTCATTTACATGCATGATTATGAGTGACGAATGAAACACAGTTCAAACGTAGTGCTTACGTGGTCAGTGAAAATACAACAAGGATGTGACTAGCAAGTCAAGAAGGAGTCAGGTTACTCAACCTTATCGTAATGCGCTCCAGACTAACCCTACCTCAATTAGGTCTTTTAAGGGTTGTATCGTGGTCGGGTTCACGGTTCGTGAAATAAAGGATATTTGGCTCAAATTTTGATTTGTACCCACCCCTTCTACGTGATGACCTCTGATCCTAAGGTTCAGTTAACCTGGCACAAGCGCTCGCCTCTTCAAGAAGTATGTTTAATGGTAAGACCTACAGTTAAGGAACTCATAAAGCTTTTCTTCTAGAGTGATAGTTACTCCTTCTTCGCTTTCGGTGTCTGTGTACACGACTTTGTGACTTGCTGGGGGAAAAAATTTCTTTTGATATCCCCTCTTTTTCATTCTTTTGATTCCCTAACTTTTGCCTGGACTGACTCCTTTCGAGTTCTTTTCGTTTTTTCGATTTCTTTTGAAGTCCAGTGGGATGCCCTAATTTTTGCCTAAGTATTAGCTTTCTCAGCTTTTCTTTCTTTTTACTTAGCGGGCTTTTTTTCTTCTTTCTTTTGGAACAAAGTCGTGTGACACTGGTTGTCTTGATTGCTCCGAAAGGATTGTAACTGTCTCACTCCTGATTGGTGAGGTTTAACCATTGTGGTTGATGAGGTACGACCTCTGGCGAGGAATATGATGTGATTGGTCCTCGAAGGACAACACTCCTCTATAAGACTTGAATGCTCGGTCAAGCTAACTGACAACTACCCTGCCCCGGGTTAAGATGTAAGGGTTAAAAAGTCCGAAAGAAATTCCTACTTCTCGGCTCGAAGTGGTTAACAAGGGATTCTCTTGCTTATCTCTCCGGTGTTTAGGGATTTGAAGCAATGCCTTATACGTCATCGGCAAGGTTTTATCTGAAAGAAATACGATCATTGGTTATGAGTATTTATTTTCATCATCCTCCCTCCAATCTTTGCTAGTCACGGTGATAAAGTGGAGTGAATAAAAATGCAAGTGTCAGTGCAATGCAGTAAATGAGTGACAGCGACATGATTAATTCAGAAAAATGCATAGTCACTTTATTATTATCACCATTCGAAACATACAATGTTTAACAGCAAGTAGTAACTAACAGAAAAGAAACTACAAATGCAAATGGTAAAAAGTCCGAGGACTGCCAATGCTGAGGACGTCTGCCTGTCTGGATCACTAGCTTTTGGAAATACCCTTCTGAATCTGCGAGCTCAGACAGCTGAGGGGTTGTCATGCACAACCAAAACTCCATCTGGAAAGGAAATGCACCCTTTGTCGATTAACTGCTGCACTTTCGCCTGGAAAGCTTTGCAATCTTCAGTTGAATGCCCTGGAGATCCGCCATGATAACCACACTGAGAGTGGGGATTGTACCCTAGAGGGTAAGGCTCTGGAACGGGCTTGAGAGCTTTCGGTTCCACCAAGGAATTCTGCATCAAACGCGGAAGAATTTGGCTATACGGCACAGGTACTAGATGGAAAGGAGCGTTCCTTCGTTCCAAGTTGTTACGAGGTCGGTTCTGATTCTGACGCTGATTCTGATAACCTCGGGCTCGTGGACTTGCAAGAGGAGCGACATAAGGTTCCCGATGGGGTGCCCCAGGCACAGTTGTCTGTCCATAATAACGAGACACAGAAGATACTGACCGCTGAGAAGACGGAGAACCAACAGATTTCACCGATTCGACTTGAGGATATCCAACATCTGTTAGGACCGCATTGATCATAGTTTCATCTTCAGATTGAGAGCTATAGAGAGATTCAGTTTCACTGGCCTGACCTCTTGAAACATTCGGGATTCTTCCAGTCTTTACACCATACTCGATGCGCTCTCCCGTCCTTACCAACTCAGAGAAATTTGGTGCGGTTTCAAACATTCTTTAGAAGTACGGGCTCTGCAAGGAGTTTACGAACATGCCTTTCAGCTCTTGGTCTAGGAGCGGTGGTTGCACTCTACCAGCAAATTCTCTCCATCTCTGAACATACTTTCTGAAAGGTTCATTGTTCCCTTGAGACAATTCTTGCAGTTGCACGCGAGTAGGAGCTTCGTCAAGATTATAATCGTACTGCTTCAGAAAGGCGTTGGCTAAGTCCATCCATGATCGGATCTGATCACGCTCTAACTGCATATACCAACTCAGAGGTGCCCTAGTCAGACTATCTTGAAAGCAATGAATCATCAGCTTGTCGTTGTGCACAAATGAAGTCATTCTTCGGCAGAACATCACCAAATGTTGCTTCGGGCAACTATCTCCTTTGTACCTTTCAAACCTCGGCATTCTGAACTTCGGAGGCAACACTAGGCCAGGAACCAGACACATATCCACAGCACTAGGAGTAACAGCGTCTTTACCTTTCAAGGCTTTGAATCTCTCATCTAATGCACGAAACCTTTCAGCATACACGGGAGCTAATGGGTCTTCATTCTTTGCTGTTGGGACCTCTCTTCGGGGCTTTGGCACAGGGAAGGCAAAACCCTGGTAGTCTGAGACATCAACAGAAGGAGAACGTTCACCTCGGGCAACAAACTGCTCACGCAGACCTTGGTCTTCAACAGATGGCTGCACAAGCTGAGCTGCAGTAAGGTTGTTCACTTGCGGAAAGTCTTCGTCGTGCGGAGATCCATACAGAGGATTGGACGTCACGGTGAAACCTGACAAGGTATCAACAAACTGGAAGCTGCTCTCTGACATAGCTACCAACAACTGTCAGCTGACTCCACTGCTTGACTCTGATCAAATCTGCTTTAAATCTGCTTCAACCTCTTGGTCGTCTTCAATATTCACCTTCAGAACCAAAATAACGGCTGGCGAATGGTATGCAATATGATGCGAAGATGCATATGCAAATGCAATGCAATGCAACAAACACGGGATCACCGCCCCCACACAATCTAAATACTGCTGCACTGCTGACGGAGTACGGTTGCTCTGAAGAGAAGACCAAAATAACGGGTAGGTTGGAAGTCAAGTTTCCTACACAAAAAACCCCCCCACTCACAGGTATGGACCTATATCAGATAAGGTACGGCATCCTATGCGGTTGTCAGCGTCACAGACTTTCAGAACTGACGATACGATTCCCAGAAGGAGTGGCATCATCGAGTCCTGAAGAGGCCTCACTTAGCTAACTTCCAAATGATCGGTTCCCAGAGTCGACAATCCTCACGTCTGGACTCCCCTCAGATCCTCAGGACCGGAAAGGAGCACCTCTGCGAGAACCTCGTCTGAGCGCAGATTTTCGTAGGGAACTGTGCCTGCTCAGCAGACAGGTTCGTCTACTACTTCTCCGCAACTATATATAGGTGCATACTCAAGCCCAGGTCCGGCTTATCTCTTAATCATAGAACACCCGTAACACCCCAACAGCAACAAATAATATCGATAAATAAGCCCCAATAGACAAACAAACAAGCGCTAGGATTGACTCTCTCTTAGGGGACGTTGAATCCCACATGCATAAGGACTATCGCAATCCTTAGCAGCCAGGGGACGTTGGATCCCCAGCAGAGTCGCCAGCTGTCGCTACTGCGAAAATCGGCGCCGGCTGACAGAAGAGTCGCCACCGTGCGTTATTTATCCCAACGGAGGGAAAGGAAACGCTCGAAGTAAACCTCGCAAAAAAACGGGGAAAGGTATGGCCATCGCAACCAAAACCTGAGTTCGGGAGTCGGTTACGCAAGGGGAAGGTATTAGCACCCCTCACGTCCGTCGTACTCGACGGGATCCACGCTTGCTTGGGTTGTCTAAAGGATGCAAAACAATCTATCTACGACTGCTAAATCTAAACAGAAGGGAATTGACTCGATAGAGCGTCGCGCTCTATGCCTACGTATTCTCAAGAGAGAAAGTCAGAGTCAACGTAGTTCGGGACTACGGGGAAAATTGGCTCGCCAAGACCTCGCGTCTTGTGCCTACGTACTTCCACACTGCACGGAAGATCAGAGCTTTACGTAGTTCAGACTAACTACGGCTAAACAAAACATTCTCACACGGCAGTGAGAAAAACAACTGGTTTCACAGGGTCGGGAACCTATGGGAAAAACTATGGCTTGGTCTCAAATGCCCTCGAGCAAGAGAGAAAAAAAGGGTAACAATTGATCGTCAGCGGGAAAGTCTCGATCGCACAGCAGCGAGAGAACAGAAAGTCAGTCGTTAGTGTGCTCGCTAGGATATCGCATCCTATGCCTACATATTCTCGTCTGGTACGAGAAATCAGAGCAGCTGTAGTTCGGCTACTTCGGGACCACAACTCAAATCTCGTTTTATTAATCTCTGAAAAATGGTTACAATGAGTGAATACTGAACATAAATCTCCTAGGAAATACTATCCTATCATATCCTGAAAAATCGAACGAAAAAGTCCCCTAACAAGTGGACGTCTAAAACTATCCTAAAACAAATAACCCTAAAAAATATTACATCTAATATTTTTTGCTATTTTCCAACTATTTTCTTCTTTTTTCTTTCAAAATATCCTCCCTTTATTTTTCTATTTTTTTCAATATATTTTTCTCTATTTTTCTTTTTTAATGTTTCTTTTTTTCCTTCCTTCACAATATTATTTTTCAACATTTTTTCTATGTCTTTTATATATTTTTACTATTTTTTCTCTTCAATATTCTTTTTCTTTTTTTTTCTCTTTTCAAATATACTTTTCTTTATACTTTTTTCTTCTTTCTCCCTTTTTTAATATTCCCATCTTTCTTTTCTATTCAACAAAAAAAAACTAAACAATCTAAAGAAAAGAAAACAAACAAAGGGGGGGGGTACAACAGAAGTTTACAGGGGTGTGATAAGCAGAACATTGGGCCCAGCCCAGAAAAACAATCAAACAAAAAAAGAAAAGAAAAGCTGAGAGGGGGTATGATCACAAAACGTGTGGTGTTAGCTGGGAAACGGTATTGGGCTCAGGCCCACTTTCGGCCAAGAACACTCTCAGGGGGGTGAGAAGAGTGAACGGAGGTGAATGTCTGGAATCCCAATGGGCTTGAGGCCCAATCCCTGGCCACGTATCACTCAAGCCATCCAAAACCCTAGATGCCTCTCTTCTCTCGGTCCACTGTTCATGGCCGTCACCCCTCTCTGAACCCTCCTCTCTTCGATCTCCCTCTCTATTCTCTCTTCTTCTCCGTTTGGCTCAACTCGTCACAAACCATCTACCAGAAACATCCTTCTAACGTCATTGAAAAGAATGAAGATGGAGGCGAGGATCTCATCGGCGATTTCTTGTTCGTGTTCGTGGATGAAGGTTTCACGGTAGATCTAAAGAAAAACTGGAAGTTTCTTGAAGGATCTTGGAAGGACGGATGAAAAAGGATCTTGCAAAACGAGTTGAAAATGAGGAGTGTCTGAAGACGAAACCTGAAGATTGGAGGTGAATCTTGACGTTGCTGGAGGTTTGATGACGAGATGAAGTTTGATCGGTGTTTGGAGCTTCGTTTGTTGATGGTGTTGATGGAAGATCTGGAAAAACGCGAAGATTGTTGGATGAGTTCTTGCATGCAGATCTGGAAAGAGGACGAGTGTTCTTCGCTGATGAACACTTGAGGATTCTGGGATTTTTTTGGGAAGACGATGAACTAGGGATGGTGAGATGAGCTCCGGTGATGATGATGACTGGACTTCTTGATGTGTTGATTATGGAACCTGAAAAAATATGGAAATATGATGAACGGTTGAATCTGATGAACGAAGATTTGAGATGAGATTGATGAGGATTTGGGAGTTTTCTGGGAATGAGATGACGCAGATGATTTCTTCTTGTTGGTGATGTTAATCGGAAAGGGAGAGGATGATGATTGTTGATGACCGGAGGAGGAAGTTGATCGGAGGAGATGGAGGTCGGCGGTGGTTTCTGAGAAGGAGGATGAAGATTGATGGTTCTGGGTTTTTTTTGTGTTTTCCGGCGAGTTAGGCGGTGGTCGCCGGCCATGCATGCCGGTCGGTGGGTATTCCCGACGAGGACAGGAGGTGCGCTGGTGGAGGGACGCGTGGCACGCGGTAGTGGAGAAGGAGAGTGCATGGCCTCCACGTGGCGTGGGCGTGGCATGGAGAGAGATACTGAGGGCGTGAGGTGGCGTGATCTGGGGTACGATATGTGGGTCCTCCCTCGGTTTAACACGTGGCTTGCAGGCTTTATACATGGCTGAGAATTCTCTGGGAGCTTCTAGATCTTTCTGAACGTGGCTGGACAATTCTGGACTTGAGTAGACAATTCTGGACTTGCAGTGAATGAATGGATAATGGGCCTCCGCCCCACCCATGGCCCAAACGAAAATGAATTATAAAAATCCAAAAAAAACTGCATTAAGATGACTAATGACCAACAATGGGATTAAAAAGCTGATTAAGACCTAATACTGATCTAAAATTGTGATTAAAGACCTAATTAACTAGTAAAACTAATTAGTCTAAAAATCAATTAAATTCTATAAAATTCCTATAATATCTAATAAAAACTATTAAAAGAAAAAATCTATTTATTTATTAAAAATGAAAAATCTATATTATTCTATTAAGAAAATGATAAAATCTATTTAACTCTGTTTAAAAGAAAATCTAATAAAACCTAATATTCTATTAAATTTCTATTAAAAACAACTATATATACTAAACCTATTATTCTATTTAATATGCTAAAAGATTTTAAAATCTATTAAACTATTAAAAAAAAGAATCTATTAATATTCTAAAAATTCAATATTATCCTAAAAAATCTATTAACTCCTAAAATGATTAAAAATCTATTTAAAACCCTAAAAATGACCAATAAAATCCAGAAAAATCACAATAATTCTCAGAGGAACAAAATAAGCACCGAACGACACATAACACTGCGAGAGCGCACCAAAATAGCCGGTAAAAATAAACGGACACCGAAACGTACTCAAAAACACGATTCTACCTATCTGAACTGATAAAAAACACCTAAAACACGAGACGAGAGCTGCGATCCCAATAAAATCAAAACAAATGAAAAAATGCACTGTATGCAATATGCAGATGCGAATGCGATTATGCGTCGAAACCTCGAGCCAGATACGAGACCCGGTTGGTCAAATTTTGGGGTGCAACAGCTGCCCCTATTCAAGCGGCTTGAACCTGACTGGGTGAGGAGCGAACGGCTCTCAGCCAATCAAGGTGCGAGACGGTTGAATACCGGTAAACCCGAAAATTTGCCAACTGCACGAGCACACGATACTCTGCGGAGAATAAATCTTTGAATACTGCAATACTAGCTGCACGGCAACTAGCTGGGGAAATACTAATCTGACATCGCCGTCAGTTATCCACGTTAAATTCTTCTGATATTGCCTTCAGACAACCACAACACCCAACATCACCGCTGGAAGACTAAACCTGATATCGCCGTCGAACAATCAAAATACCTCGCATCGCCGCTGGAGAACTACGTCTGACAAAATACCCCGCATCGCCGCTGGAGAACTAAAGGACCTGCATCACCTAACATCGCCGTCAGAAGACTGGATCAACTTGACATGCCCAACATCGCCGCTGGAAAACTGAATCTGACATCACCGTCGGAAACAAACATCCTCTTAGAGACACTCGACATCGCCGTCGTACAAACATCATCTCTGCTGGGGATTTAAAGAGTCTGACATCGCCGTCAAACAAACATTCAACCTCGCCGTCGAACAAAATAATCTGACCTCGCCGTCAAACAAACATTCAACCTCGCCGTCAAACACATCATAATCTGAACATCTCTGACCTAGGGTTCACCCCTGGTAAATGGAACACAAGGTACGTTTGCGTATTTGAAACTACTCCGCTGTGAATGAGAGACTTAACCGAGCACGCTCTGATATGGGGTTCACCCTCAGAACCATAACGAACATCGGAATACTACTGCATAATGATCCCACTGTAGAACTTCAACATCAGAACTATATGAAACTTTGGCCCCTGGCCACTTCCAGCTTCAGCTAGAAAAGATCTTCAAGTACTTCTGAAGATAAACATCCTTGACCTTCAAGGGTGTAAACTTTGCCTGTCGGCAACTCTGCAGGAGGTATCTTCGACTTCAGTCTGAAGAAATGGTCCTTGGCCTTCAAGGATACATGGATATGCCTTCAGGCAACTCCACCTCTGCTATAGAGCGTCCGTGACTTCAGTCAGGGATATACTTCGGCCTTCAGTCCGAAAAATGAATCTTAGGTCATTCATGACCTTGGGGATAACCTTGCCCTTAGGCACCTTCGCTTCAGCTTGGGAAATCTGTGACTTCAGTTAGAGAAATGGTATCCTGAGCCATTCATGACTCTACGGGGATTCAAACACTTTGCCTTCAAGCAAACTCCGCTTCAGCTGGAGAAACATCTTCGACTTCAGTCAGAAGAAACACTATTCACTTGATCGCAATCAATCATTACCTCAGGACAACTGACTTGGTCTTCAGGCCAACACGGATCATCTTGAATACAAAAGATGCGTCTACAAACTTTGGAACCTTGTCTTCAGCCACACGTTGATTCATCAACAAGGACATCTGGGCTCACAGGAACCTTCTGATATTGCCTTCAGGCGCTTACGAAGTAAATCTTCAGATTAGACATCACTGTTGGAGCAGACATATCACGCTGCTAAGGTCTTCAAGAATCATCTTGAACAAACAACTCCGTCGGGCACCTTCAAGAATCATCCTGAACCGATAACTTTTCTGGAGACTTTTATTCTGCTGGGTATTCCAGGAATCTTCCTGGGCACTCTTGCTGTGGACGCTACCGGGGAGCTCAAGAATCATCCTAAGCAAACAACTCGAGAAACTGCGCTGAGGTCTTAAGAATCATCTTAAGTAAACGGCCCTGCTAAGGAATTCAAGGATCGTCTTGAACTGAAGACTTCGCTGGGGATCTCAAAAATCATCTTGAGCAAATGGCTTCGTTGGGGAGAATGTCGGGAATCATCCTGAGCAACTGGTCTCTTGGTGGAACATCTGTAAGACAAGAATGATAGTAACCTAGATCATGCTTATGATGCGTATGCTTCTGCGCCATGACCCACACGGTGGGAATGATATTCGTTTATGCCAAATGCCATGCAATCATGTACAATGCTAGGCAATGTTAAATGCTATGCAGTGTTAAATGCTATGCGGTCATGCACAATGATGCGATCCCGTCAGCAAAAATAAATGCCGAGGGGGAAATCCTCCTGTCAAGGAGAAAGAACTACTCAGACAGAGGAATCATCCTGCTGAGGAGAACGTGGACACGCCAATATCAATTAGGCTCTGTCTGGGGAACTGATCTTCCACGGACTGCTGCATGGAAAACAACTTCAGCTGATTTCTGCAGGGGACGAAGCTCTACGAGAAACCAGACTTGCTGATATCAATCGCGAGAGTGAACTGCGTGGCCGTCTCGGCTACTCTTCTGGGGATAACCACTTTGTGGGGAGGCAACTTCAGCTGCAACACTCCACTGGGGACTAAACCTACCATGGTCTGATCAACTTCCAAGGTCTCTGCTCTCCTGGACATCTGCAAGCTCGGCTGAGGAAGGAGAAATCATTCTGCTTCGCTGGAGAGAGTGCGACTCTGGGGAAATACAGCATTCGCTGTTCCTACACTCTACTGGGGGAGAGGGAATCATCCCACTTCGGGAGAGAATACGACTCTGGTGGGGAATCTCAATCCCGCTGGAGACTTCAGTCTGGCACCATTAGTTACTGCATCCTTCGGCATATGAACAACTTCTTG
The DNA here is from genome assembly GCA_963859935.3 of Lathyrus sativus. Classification (NCBI taxonomy): domain Eukaryota; kingdom Viridiplantae; phylum Streptophyta; class Magnoliopsida; order Fabales; family Fabaceae; genus Lathyrus; species Lathyrus sativus. Next base: position 278,019,221 of record OZ012739.1, read on the forward strand.
CGAAACCTGCACTTGTGACCCGGTGCTGGGGAAAGAATCCTGCTTCAGTGACTTTACTGGGGAAAGAAAACAACTTTGCTTTGGGGATGCTTCCTTCAAACCATTGACAACTGATTGTACTCTGCGGGGATTGACCTAAACTGAGGTTGATTGCGCGCGACACACTGCTGGAAATGCCCCTACTATCAAGGATGTCGATCTTAATCTGCTGAGGATCCTTCTGATCCTACTCTGATACGGGGTAAAATACGATCTCGACTCTTCCGGGGATAGTGAGCAACTTTCATCTGCTGAAGAGCAGCAATTCTGATTTAACAACATCTGCGAGGAATTCAAACATTACTCGAAGCCATGGTATCTGTCGAGCTTCGTATCGGGGAACATGACAACATGCGGGTCATTGGGAAATACTGTGTCAGATACCTTTAGGGTTTTTTTTTGTTTTTCTGGTTTAGGGTAAACACGGATTATGTACACAGTGGGAGATATACGAAATACTAGACGAGAACTAGCATTCAGGGTGGACTACCAAACGAGAGCTGATAGCGAAACATGTTAGGTTGTCAAACGAGAACTGACTTACGGGTTCTGGATATCAGACGGGATTTGATTTGGTTTGGACATCAGACGGGCTGACTGGATAACAGACTGAGGTATAGACAACCAGGCGAGAACTGGCTGAAAGCTGACGTACACCAGATGAGAACTGGTATAACACATAGGTTAAGACACACGATGATCAGACGAGAACTGGTTACGCGACGACATGTACCAGACGAGAACTGATACAACACTTCAAGAAACGGTGACCAGACGAGAACTGGTTACAATAAACTGCACCAGACGGGAACTGATGCTTACAATAAACTGCACCAGACGGGAACTGATGCTTACGGAAGGGTGGGCCAGACGAGAACTGGACTTTGGAAACGACTGGTTACTGACACGCAACAGGTTTAAACTGCAGGATAATGATCCAACGACAACACGGCTTTTTCAGAATGCTGATGTTTTTGGTTTTGATAAGGGTATTGACATGATTCCCCGATACTCAACTCCGGCTGGGGATAAACAGGCTGGTTTGAACAACTTGCCCCAGTACAATGCAACTTTCCCCAATCTAACTCTTGGGAGTACTTGCTCTGAATAGCTTGCCTCGAGAATACCTGCCCCGGTATCTGCATGACAACAGAATTCAATCTCCATTAGGCACCTATTACCCTGACTGTTTTCATCATTTCTGAACTGACTTGCCCCTGAATGAGCGTTCTAGCGACTTAACCTGATCTGATTATCCACTGGAAGGTTCTGCTTTCAAATCTCAGCGCTCTGTATAATTGCCCCTGATTGGCTCTCGAGAAGACTCACTTCTGATCAACTGCTTCTCAAATAAACTGCCCCTGCTCAACTGAAACTTCGGGACTGGTCCTCAGACTAACTGATACCGAACTTACTGGAAGATAATGCCCCTGATTCATTGGGCTTCACAACATACACCATTCTGGTTCAGACTGCTGAATTATTCGGTCCTGTTCGATTACTCCCTGGTGGAATTTCTCTCATGCCAACTACTAACCTGCAATTAGAATCGTCCGTTTACGAATGGTAATCTTAATGCAATGGTTATGCAGATTTTGAAAAAAATTTGAGCTGTCACTCATTTACATGCATGATTATGAGTGACGAATGAAACACAGTTCAAACGTAGTGCTTACGTGGTCAGTGAAAATACAACAAGGATGTGACTAGCAAGTCAAGAAGGAGTCAGGTTACTCAACCTTATCGTAATGCGCTTCAGACTAACCTTACCTCAATTAGGTCTTTTAAGGGTTGTATCGTGGTCGGGTTCACGGTTCGTGAAACAAAGGATATTTGGCTCAAATTTTGATTTGTACCCACCCCTTCTACGTGATGATCTCCGATCCTAAAGTTCAGTTAACCTGGCACAAGCGCTCGCCTCTTCGAGAGGTATGTTGAATGGTAAGACCCACAGTTAAGGAACTCATAAAGCTTTTCTTCTAGAGTGATAGTTACTCCTTCTTCGCTTTCGGTGTCTGTGTACACGACTTTGTGACTTGCTGGGGAAAATTTTCTTTTTAATCCCTCTTTTTCATTCTTTTGATTCCCTAATTTTTGCCTGGACTGACTCATTTTGAGTTCTTTTCGATTTTTTCGATTTCTTTTGAAGTCCAGCGGGATGCCCTAATTTTTGCCTAAGTATTAGCTTTCTCGGCTTTTCTTTCTTTTTACTTAGCGGGCTTTCTTTCTTCTTTCTTTTGGAACAAAGTCGTGTGACACTGGTTGTCTTGATCGCTCCGAAAGGATTGTAACTGTCTCACTCCTGATTGGTGAGGTTTAACCATTGTGGTTGATGAGGTACGACCTCTGGCGAGGAATATGATGTGATTGGTCCTCGAAGGACAACACTCCTCTATAAGACTTGAACGCTCGATCAAGCTAACTGACAACTACCCTGCCCCGGGTTAAGATGTAAGGGTTAAAAAGTCCGAAAGAAATTCCTACTTCTCGGCTCAAAGTGGTTAACAAGGGATTCTCTTCCTTATCTCTCCGGTGTTTAGGGATTTGAAGCAATGCCTTGTACGTCATCGGTACGGTCTTATCTGAAAGCCTACGATCATCGGTTATGAGTTTAGTTTCGTCATCCTCCCTCCGCTCATTGCTAATCATAGTGATAAAGCAGAGTGAATAAAATGCAAGTGTCAGTACAATGCAGTAAATGAGTGACAACGACATGATTAATTCAGAAAAATGCATAGTCACTTTATTAATATCACCATTCGAAACATACAATGTTTAACAGCAAGTAGTAACTAACAGAAAAGAAATTACAAATGCAAATGGTAAAAGTCCGAGGACTGCCAATGCTGAGGACGTCTGCCTGTCTAGCTTTTGGAAATAACCCTTCTGAATCTGCGAGCTCAGACAGCTGAGGGGTTGTCATGCACAACCAAAACTCCATCTGGAAAGGAAATGCACCCTTTGTCGATTAACTGCTGCACTTTCGCCTGGAAAGCTTTGCAATCTTCAGTTGAATGCCCCGGAGATCCACCATGATAACCACACTGAGCGTGGGGATTGTATCCTGGAGGGTAAGGCTATGGCACGGGCTTGAGGGCTTTTGGTTCCACCAAAGAATTCTGAATCAAACGCGGAAGAATCTGGCTATACGGCACAGGTACTGGATGGAAAGGAGCGTTCCTTCGTTCCAAGTTGTTACAAGGTCGGTTCTGGTTCTGACGCTGATTCTGATAACCTCGGCCACGGGCTCGTGGACTTGCAATAGGAGCGACATAAGGTTCCCGATGGGGTGCCCCAGGCACAGTTGTCTGTCCAGAATAACGAGACACAGAAGATACTGACCGTTGAGAAGACGGAGAACCAACAGATTTCACTGATTCGACTTGAGGATATCCAACATCTGTCAGGACCGTATTGATCATAGTTTCATCTTCAGATTGAGAGCTATAGAGAGATTCAGTTTCACTGGCCTGACCTCTTGAAACATCCGGGATTCTTCCAGTCTTTACACCATACTCGATGCGCTCTCCCGTCCTTACCAACTCAGAGAAATTTGGTGCGGTTTCAAACATTCTTTCGAAGTACGGGCTCTGCAAGGAGTTTACGAACATGCCTTTCAGCTCTTGGTCTTGGAGCGGTGGTTGCACTCTACCAGCAAATTCTCTCCATCTCTGAACATACTTTCTGAAAGATTTATTGTTCCCTTGAGACAATTCTTGCAGTTGCACGCGACTAGGAGCTTCATCAAGATTGTAGTCGTACTGCTTCAGAAAGGCATTGGCTAAGTCCATCCATGATCGGATCTGATCACGCTCTAACTGCATATACCAACTCAGAGGTGCCCTAGTCAGACTATCTTGAAAGCAATGAATCATCAGCTTGTCGTTGTGCATAAATGAAGTCATTCTTCGGCAGAACATCACCAAATGTTGCTTCGGGCAACTATCTCCTTTGTACCTTTCAAACCTCGGCATTCTGAACTTCGGAGGCAACACTAGGCCAGGAACCAGACACATATCCGCAACACTAGGAGTAACAGCGTCTTTACCTTTCAAGGCTTTGAATCTCTCATCTAATGCACGAAACCTTTCAGCATACAAGAAATCTCTCTTCGGGGCTTTGGCACAGGGAAGGCAAAACCCTGGTAGTCTGAGACATCAACAGAAGGAGAACGTTCACCTCGGGCAACAAACTGCTCACGCAGACCTTGGTCTTCAACAGATGGCTGCACAAGCTGAGCTGCAGTAAGGTTGTTCACTTGCGGAAAGTCTTCGTTGTGCGGAGATCCATACAGAGGATTGGACGTCACGGTGAAACCTGACAAGGTATCAACAAACTGGAAGCTACTCTTTGACATAGCTATCAATAACTGTCAGATGACTTCACTGCTTGATTCTGATCAAATCTGCTTTAAATCTGCTTCAACCCCTTGGTCATCTTCAATATTCACCTTCAGAACCAAAATAATGGCTGGATAAGAGCTCTGACTAGCTGGCGAATGGTATGCAATATGATGCGAAGATGCCTATGCAAATGCAATGCAATGCAACAAACACGGGATCACCGCCCCCACACAATCTAAATACTGCTGCACTGCTGACGGAGTACGGTTGCTCTGAAGAGAAGACCAGAATAACGGGTAGGTTGGAAGTCAAGTTTCCTGCACAAAAAACCCCCCACTCACAGGTATGGACCTATATCTGATAAGGTACGGCATCCTATGCGGTTGTCAGCGTCACAGACTTTCAGAACTGACGATACGATTCCCAGAAGGAGTGGCATCATCGAGTCCTGAAGAGGCCTCACTTAGCTAACTTCCAAATGATCGGTTCCCAGAGTCGACAATCCTCACGTCTGGACTCCCCTCAGATCCTCAGGACCGGAAAAGAGCACCTCTGCGAGAACCTCGTCTGAGCGCAGATTTTCGTAGGGAACTGTGCCTGCTCAGCAGACAGGTTCGTCTACTACTTCTCCGCAACTATATATAGGTGCATACTCAAGCCCAGGTCCGGCTTATCTCTTAATCATAGAACACCCGTAACACCCCAACAGCAACAAATAATATCGATAAATAAGCCCCAATAGACAAACAAACAAGCGCTAGGATTGACTCTCTCTTAGGGGACGTTGAATCCCACATGCATAAGGACTATCGCAATCCTTAGCAGCCAGGGGACGTTGGATCCCCAGCAGAGTCGCCAGCTGTCGCTACTGCGAAAATCGGCGCCGGCTGACAGAAGAGTCGCCACCGTGCGTTATTTATCCCAACGGAGGGAAAGTAAACGCTCGAAGTAAACCTCGCAAAAAAATGGGGAAAGGTATGGCCATCGCAACCAAAACCTGAGTTCGGGAGTCGGTTACGCAAGGGGAAGGTATTAGCACCCCTCACGTCCATCGTACTCGACGGGATCCACGCTTGCTTGGGTTGTCTAAAGGATGCAAAACAATCTATCTAAGGCTGCTAAATCTAAACAGAAGGGAATTGACTCGATAGAGCGTCGCGCTCTATGCCTACGTATTCTCAAGAGAGAAAGTCAGAGTCAACGTAGTTCGGGACTACGGGGAAAATTGGCTCGCCAAGACCTCGCGTCTTGTGCCTACGTACTTCCACACTGCACGGAAGATCAGAGCTTTACGTAGTTCAGACTAACTACGGCTAAACAAAACATTCTCACACGGCAGTGAGAAAAACAACTGGTTTCACAGGGTCGGGAACCTATGGGCAAAACTATGGCTTGGTCTCAAATGCCCTCGAGCAAGAGAGAAAAAAAGGGTAACAATTGATCGTCAGCGGGAAAGTCTCGATCGCACAGCAGCGAGAGAACAGAAAGTCAGTCGTTAGTGTGCTCGCTAGGATATCGCATCCTATGCCTACATATTCTCGTCTGGTACGAGAAATCAGAGCAGCTGTAGTTCGGCTACTTCGGGACCACAACTCAAATCTCGTTTTATTAATCTCTGAAAAATGGTTACAATGAGTGAATACTGAACATAAATCTCCTAGGAAATACTATCCTATCATATCCTGAAAAATCGAACGAAAAAGTCCCCTAACAAGTGGACGTCTAAAACTATCCTAAAACAAATAACCCTAAAAAATATTACATCTAATATTTTTTGCTATTTTCCAACTATTTTCTTCTTTTTTCTTTCAAAATATCCTCTCTTTATTTTTCTATTTTTTTCAATATATTTTTCTCTATTTTTCTTTTTTAATGTTTCTTTTTTTCCTTCCTTCACAATATTATTTTTCAACATTTTTTCTATGTCTTTTATATATTTTTACTATTTTTTCTCTTCAATATTCTTTTTCTTTTTCTTTTCTCTTTTCAAATATACTTTTCTTTATACTTTTTTCTTCTTTCTCCCTTTTTTAATATTCCCATCTTTCTTTTCTATTCAACAAAAAAAACTAAACAATCTAAAGAAAAGAAAACAAACAAAAGGGGGGGGGGGGTACAGCAGAAGTTTACAGGGGTGTGATAAGCAGAACATTGGGCCCAGCCCAGAAAAATAAAATCAAACAAAAAAAGAAAAGAAAAGCTGAGAGGGGGTATTATCACAAAACGTGTGGTGTTAGCTGGGAAACGGTATTGGGCTCAGGCCCACTTTCGGCCAAGAACACTCTCAGGGGGGTGAGAAGAGTGAACGGAGGTGAATGTCTGGAATCCCAATGGGCTTGAGGCCCAATCCCTGGCCACGTATCACTCAAGCCATCCAAAACCCTAGATGCCTCTCTTCTCTCGGTCCACTGTTCATGGCCGTCACCCCTCTCTGAACCCTCCTCTCTTCGATCTCCCTCTCTATTCTCTCTTCTTCTCCGTTTGGCTCAACTCGTCACAAACCATCTACCAGAAACATCCTTCTAACGTCATTGAAAAGAATGAAGATGGAGGCGAGGATCTCATCGGTGATTTCTTGTTCGTGTTCGTGGATGAAGGTTTCACGGTAGATCTAAAGAAAAACTGGAAGTTTCTTGAAGGATCTTGGAAGGAAGGATGAAAAAGGATCTTGCAAAACGAGTTGAAAATGAGGAGTGTCTGAAGACGAAACCTGAAGATTGGAGGTGAATCTTGACGTTGCTGGAGGTTTGATAACGAGATGAAGCTTGATCGGTGTTTGGAGCTTCGTTTGTTGATGGTGTTGATGGAAGATCTGGAAAAACGCGAAGATTGTTGGATGAGTTCTTGCATGCAGATCTAGAAAGAGGACGAGTGTTCTTCGCTGATGAACACTTGAGGATTCTGGGATTTTTTTGGGAAGACGATGAACTAGGGATGGTGAGATGAGCTCCGGTGATGATGATGACTGAACTTCTTGATGTGTTGATTATGGAACCTGAAAAAATCTGGAAATATGATGAACGGTTGAATCTGATGAACGAAGATTTGAGATGAGATTGATGAGGATTTGGGAGTTTTCTGGGAATGAGATGACGCAGATGATTTCTTCTTGTTGGTGATGTTAATCGGAAAGGGAGAGGATGATGATTGTTGATGACCGGAGGAGGAAGTTGATCGGAGGAGATGGAGGTCGACGGTGGTTTCTGAGAAGGAGGATGAAGATTGATGGTTCTGGGTTTTTTTTGTGTTTTCCGGCGAGTTAGGCGGTGGTCGTCGGCCATGCATGCCGGTCGGTGGGTATTCCCGGCGAGGACAGGAGGTGCGTTGGTGGAGGGACGCGTGGCACGCGGTAGTGGAGAAGGAGAGTGCATGGCCTCCACGTGGCGTAGGCGTGGCATGGAGAGAGATACTGAGGGCGTGAGGTGGCGTGATCTGGGGTACGATATGTGGGTCCTCCCTCGGTTTAACACGTGGCTTGCAGGCTTTATACATGGCTGAGAATTCTCTGGGAGCTTCTAGATCTTTCTGGACGTGGCTGGACAATTCTGGACTTGAGTAGACAATTCTGGACTTGCAGTGAATGAATGGATAATGGGCCTCCGCCCCACCCATGGCCCAAACGAAAATGAATTATAAAAATCCAAAAAAAACTGCATTAAGATGACTAATGACCAACAATGGGATTAAAAAGCTGATTAAGACCTAATACTGATCTAAAATTGTGATTAAAGACCTAATTAACTAGTAAAACTAATTAGTCTAAAAATCAATTAAATTCTATAAAATTCCTATAATATCTAATAAAAACTATTAAAAGAAAAAATCTATTTATTTATTAAAAATGAAAAATCTATATTATTCTATTAAGAAAATGATAAAATCTATTTAACTCTGTTTAAAAGAAAATCTAATAAAACCTAATATTCTATTAAATTTCTATTAAAAACAACTATATATACTAAACCTATTATTCTATTTAATATGCTAAAAGATTTTAAAATCTATTAAACTATTAAAAAAAGAATCTATTAATATTCTAAAAATTCTATATTATCCTAAAAAATCTATTAACTCCTAAAATGATTAAAAATCTATTTAAAACCCTAAAAATGACCAATAAAATCCAGAAAAATCACAATAATTTTCAGAGGAACAAAATAAGCACCGAACGACACATAACACTGCGAGAGCGCACCAAAATAGCCGGTAAAAATAAACGGACACCGAAACGTACTCAAAAACACGATTCTACCTATCTGAACTGATAAAAAACACCTAAAACACGAGACGAGAGCTGCGATCCCAATAAAATCAAAACAAATGAAAAAATGCACTGTATGCAATATGCAGATGCGAATGCGATTATGCGTCGAAACCTCGAGCCAGATACGAGACCCGGTTGGTCAAATTTTGGGGTGCAACACTTACTACCTCATCTCTGGATAAAATAAATATCCCCTGCTAGTGTAATCATATATGATTGTCGTTTCTTCATGGATGAAATAAACGTCCATGGTCATCCTTTTGTTATTCATATATCAGGTAAAACAAATTTTTAAATCAATTTGGGTTTTACTATCAAGAATAAAGATTTTGATAAATGAAAAACTTTTTATTGAATGGCGGTCCGCAGAAAGGCGTGACCCCAATATTACAGTGTTGGAAAATAATAGATATTACATCAAGGGAATAACATCTTGCTCTTCCTAAGTTAATGAGAACTTCCCGAACTCTAAGCGAAATACTTTTTGATAGCGTTTGTATTCATAGGGAGAGTGATTTCTTCTCCGTCCATTGTTGCTAACATCAAAGCACCTCCTGACAAAACCTTTCTTACTACGTATGGTCCATCATAGTTCGGGGCTCATTTTCCTCTGACGTCGGTGAGGAAAGACTGAATCTTCTTGAGCATGAGGTCGCCTTCTTTGAATACGCGGGGTCGAATTTTCTTGTCAAATGCCTTATTCATCTTTTACTGATACAACTGCCCATGGTACAGCGCCGCCATCCTTTTTTCTTCGATTAAGTTCAACTGATCATATCTGTTCTGGCACCATTCAGCTTCTGATAACTTTGCATCCATCAAAATCTTCATAGAAGGAATTTTAACTTCTATCGGGAGTACTGCTTCCATACCGTAGACAAGTGAAAATGGAGTTGCCCTAGTCGATGTGCACACCGGCGTACGATACCCATGCAAGGCGAACGGGAGCATCTCATGCCAGTCCTTATAAGTAACGACCATTTTCTGAATTATCTTCTTGATATTCTTGTTGGCGGCTTCAACAGCCCCATTCATCTTTGGTCTGTAAGGGGAAGAATTATGATGCTCTATCTTGAATTCTTCGCACAGTTCTTTCATCATTCTGTTGTTCAAATTGGACCCATTATCTATAATAATTCTGCTTGGCACACCATATTGGCAGATAAGCTGATTCTTGATGAATTTGACAACCACATGTCGAGTTACATTAGCGTAAGAAGTCGCCTCGACCCACTTGGTAAAATAATCAATGGCTACTAAGATGAATCGGTGCCCATTAGATGCTTTCGGCTCTATCATACCAATCATATCAATTCCCCACATAGAGAACGACCATGGGGATGAGATAACATTCAACAAAGTCGGAGGCACATGAATCTTATCTGCGTAAGTCTGACACTTGTGACATTTTCTAGCAAACTTGTAACAATCTGATTCCATCGTGATCCAATAATAACCAGCTCTTAAAAGTTTCTTAGCCATGGCATGTCCGTTGGCATGAGTGCCAAAGGATCCTTCGTGAATTTCCGTCATTAACATATATGCTTCTTGTTTGTCAACACATCTCAGCAAGACCTTGTCAAAATTCCGTTTGTATAACACATTGTTACTTAGAAGAAAACTCCCAGCCAACCTTCTCAGAGTTTTCTTATCCTTGTTGGAGGCTCCCAGAGGATATTCTTGAGTTCTAAGGAATACTTCAATGTCATGGTACCAGGGTTTTCCATCTTCAGCTTCCTCGACGGCAAAGATGTAGGTGGGTCTGTCAAGACGTTTAACTTCAATCCAAGGACACTCATTCCAAAAGTTCACCACAATCATTGAGGCCAAAGTTGCCAACGCATCTGCCATTTTGTTCTCATCATGAGGAATATGATGAAATTCGACTCTATTAAAGAACGGTAATAGTCTTCTAGCATAATCTCTGTATGGGACCAAATTATCATGTCGAGTTATCCACTCTCCAGTGATTTGGTTGATTACCACTGCAGAATCACCAAACACATCCAAATTCTTAATTTTCAAATCCATTGCTTCCTCAAGACCCATAATACACGCTTCATACTCAGCCTCATTATTAGTACACTTGAATGTTAATCTGGAAGTAAACGGGATGTGGGACCCTTGAGGAGTCACAATAACAGCACCTATCCCTTTTCCATGAGCGTTGACAGCTCCATCAAAAACTAAACCCCATTGAGATCCGGGTTCCGATCCTTCACCATGCACGGGCTCTTCACAATCTTTCATCTTTAAAAACATAACATCCTCATCTGGAAAATCATCGTTTGAGGGTTGATGATCCAAAATAGGCTGGTGAGCCAAATGATCAGCCAAAACACTTCCTCTAATAGCCTTCTGAGTATGGTACTCGATATCATACTCGGATAACAACATCTGCCATCTAGCAATCTTCCCAATCAGAGCGGGCTTCTCAAAAATATACTTGATAGGATCCATCTTCAAAACTAACCAAGTGGTGTGATTCAACATATACTGGCGCAGACGTTTGGCAGCCCACGCCAAAGCACAACAAGTCTTTTCTAACATAGTGTGTCTTGTTTCACAGTCGATAAATTTCTTGCTCAGGTAATAAGTGACATGATCTTGCTTTCCTGTTTCATCTCGTTGACCGAGCACACAACCCATTGAATCTTCCAATACAGTCAAATACATAATCAAAGGTCGTCCTTCAACTGGCGGTATCAGGATAGGTGGTTCAAGCAAATACTCTTTGATACTATCAAAAGCCTTTTGACAATCTTCAGTCGAAACATACCCTTGTTCTTTCCTCAGAAGCTTGAAAATAGGTTTACATGTAGCAGTCATGTTGGATATAAACCTAGAGATATAATTCAAACGTCCCAAAAATCCTCTGACTTGTTTCTCGGTGGTAGGAGCTGGCATTTCCCAGATAGCTTTTACTTTGTCGGGGTCCACTTCAATCCCTTTTTGACTGACAATAAATCCCAAAAGTTTCCCTGATCGTACTCCAAATATGCATTTGTTAGGGTTCAGGTGGAGCTTGTATTCCCTCAAACGACCAAACAACTTAGCCAGATGTTTAACACGACCATCCTCAATTTTTGACTTAGCTATCATATCATCCATATAAACCTCAAACTCTTTGTGCATCATATCATGGAACAAAGTAGTCATAGCTCTCTGATATGTTGCCCCTGCATTCTTTAATCCAAATGGCATAACTTTGTAACAAAAGGTGCCCCAGGGCGTGATGAATGACGTCTTCTCTCTGTCTTCGGGAGCCATTCTAATCTGATTGTAACCTGAAAAACCGTCCATAAAGGAGAAAACCTCATATCTTGCGGTACTGTCAACTAAAATGTTAATGTGAGGTAATAGAAAATCATCGTTTGGACTGGCTTTGTTCAAATCCCTGTAATCTACACACATGCAAACCCTACCATCCTTCTTTGGCACGGGCACAATATTAGCCAACCAGAGCGGATATTCAGCAGTGACAAGGAAACCTGCATCAATCTGTTTCTATACCTCCTCCTTAATCTTTAGAGCCATGTTGGGTCGGGTTCTTCTGAGTTTCTGTTTTACTGGCGGGCACTTTGGCTTCAAAGGTAGACGATGTTCAACTATAGCAGTGTCTAATCCAGGCATATCCTGATATGACCAAGCAAACACATCAACAAACTCTCCGAGCAAAACGATCAACTGTTTCTTCACCTCAGGCTTGAGCAAAGCTCCAATTTTCACTTCCCTACGGATTTCTTCTGTTCCTAAATTGATTACTTCCACTGGCTCTTGATGGGGTTGGATAGCTTTCTCTTCCTTCTCAAGCAGTCTGGAAATCTCTTCTGGGATATCATCTTCTTCGTCTTCGGCTTCGTACACAGGAAACTCAAAATTCGGAGAAGGCAGTGGATCATTATTCCCAGGATGTAATTTATGTAACAATTTGCGCAAGTGATATGATTTTTAATAAGTTTTCGTAAAGTGGAATGTGTGTTTACGCGAGATGCTACTTATTATTTTCCAACATCGTAAATAAATATGAGAAAAAACACACAAATGAAAATGACGGTGATTTATTGATGATAGCAAAACCAAAGAGACACGCCTAAAAAAGTCACCTTTGCCTTGGGCAGAACAAAGGGAATTATTAAAAAGTAAGCCCCAACAATGCAGTTTCGCCTTGGGCAGAGCAAGAAATTTTGAAAATAAAAGCTTTACTTAGATATATGAACGACGGCAGGGGCTTCAACCACACTCCAGTTCTTAACCAAAACACCTGGGGTTACAAAGTCTGGAACACCCCCCTCTGAACCTTCTTCGGTAACAGCATAAACTCCAAAGGTGTAGCCAAACTCATCTGAAACATAACCTGGATCTTCCATATAGGGCTCATAATCTTCATAAGGAATGGAGGACCTTGCAGAACCATCTGATATATAACCTTCAGACCTATCCTCTAACACAACATTAACTTGAGGATGATGGACGACCCCTCCACTATGGAACACTTCATTAATCAACAGAAATCCTTAACTTCTAGTAGTTTGTTGAGCAGAACTGCTGGTGAAACAAAGACCTTCCTTATTTCTGTTTTCTGGTAAAGACAACACCTTGCCCCAACCTGCCTGAGGACCGTTGTTCACTACACACTGCGCGTCCTTGAATGATGACACAGATGCCTGAGATCTCTGGCCATCCTCGCCCACAATAGACAGATCTTGAAATTGTGTACCAACTTCTTCCTCAACTTCAACATACGAGAATGATGACAAGTGACTCACCACTAAAGCTCTTTCTCCACAAACTGTAACCGTTTTTCCCCCAAAAACATATTTCAACTTCTGATGCAGAGTGGAAGTAACTGCCCCAGCTTCATGTATCCATGGCCTCCCTAGCAAACAGCTATAGGCGGCACGAATGTCCATGACCTGAAACGTGATCATAAAAGTCTATAATCCGATAGTCATCGGTAAATCCACCTCGCCAATTACTGTCTTTCTAGACCCATGAAAAGCTTTGACGATAACATGACTTGGCCTCATTGGCGGTCCCTGATAGGATAGCTTAGATAGAGTAGTTCTAGGCATCACATTTAGAGAAGATCCAGTATCAACTAACACACTGGACAGAGAATCATTTCCGCAGTTCACAGAAATATGTAAAGCCATGTTATGTTTCTTCCCTTCTTCGGGGAGATCGTCCTCATTAAAACCCAGATTGTCGCATGAAGTAATATTACCAATGATGTTGTCAAACTGCTCCATAGTCACATCTTGTTCAACATATGCTTGCTCTAGAATCTTTTGGAGTGCTTCTCTATGAGCCTCAGAACTCATCAGCAGTTGCAACACAGAAATCTTCGACAGGGTTTGCAGGAGCTGATCTGCAACCTTATATTCACTTCTCTTGATCACCTTTAGACATTCATCTGAATTGGTCAAACTGGATCCACCAGATTGCCCCATAATTGGATCCTTTAAGCCTGGTTGTTCGGATGAGACCTCCTTTTCTTTTGGTGGTACAGTCGGGAAAACTCGACCACTCCTTGTTACTCTACTGACATCTGCAATGTTAACTATTGAAGGTACAGTGGGCAAAGGCACTTCCTTTCCATTTTCCAACATTGTGGCGTTGTATCTGTAGGGGATAGCTGTTGCACCCCAAAATTTGACCAACAATTATTTATTCATTGAGTATTTGAAAATGGATACCTTCATCAGAAAGTTCAAGAGATCCTCAGAAGAAGTGGATTGAAACCAGGGTTGTGTGCTTCATAGCTTGAGAGTTGTGGGTACTCCTCAGATGATTATGAGACTTTGAGAATGGACTTAATATTTTGAGAAAGCCTATGAGATGTCTTGATAGCCATCATGAAGCCCAGAGAGGTCATTATGCAAGAATTCAGGAGATTCAACCATGAATGGTAGAATTAGGGTTTTGACTGGGTCAACCCTAGGATAAATGAAAACTTGGAGAAGGTTGAGACTTAATCCAAGGGCCATGAGATCATGGAATGATGCATAGGGATGTTATAAGGGTGATTCCTAGACCAACTCATCATGGTTGAGGAGTTTGAGAAGTCTCAAGTCAGGGTTTCCAAGGATTGTCAGTGAAAAAACCCTAATTTGATCCCTATCTTCCAGGCAGTTTTAGCTCAAGATGTGATTGATATCTCATCTTCCCCACAACATTAATATTGTAGAGCTTGTTCTTAGCTTTAATTTGAGTGGTGGAAGTCCTTTATAGGAGTTGCAGAGCTCAAGTTATGGTTTTGACAAATTACAGGTCAGCAGAGGTATGTGAATCTGGGTCCTTGAAAGTCACCCAACTTGCAGACAACTTTTGCCCTAGTAGGATGATTCCTATGATATCTTGGTCAACATGAATGTTGAAGGGCATCTTTTTAGCTTTAATTTGAGTGGTAGAAGTCCTTGATAGGATTTGTAGAACTCAACTTATGGTTTGAACAAGACAGGGGTATTTTGGTCATTTGTCAGTTATAGGTCATTTTAAGCAAAGGCCATATCTCCTAGTTCCAAGCCTCAAATGGAAAAACTCAAAACATGAAAGTTGTTCAAAATGGGATTTTAAGTCTAGAAAGAAGGTCATGAATTGTTGGAAAAGCTCATAGCATGGATTTTTAAAAGTGGTTCAAATGGCTTGTAAATGGCTTATAAGTTGAAAAAGTTGAATTTGAAAATTGGTTTGGGAGATCTATGAATCCAAAATGGGTCATCCAATATATCATTTTGATTGGAAACATCATTTTAAAAACAATGGTTTAGCCACATTTTTGAGTTTAGGCTTAAAAATTGGAGTTGCTTTGTAAATTTGTTACTTGCACTTTAAGGCATCAAATGGAAAGATGGGAAAATGCTACATAAGGACTTGTAAGGCTTTGTTTTCATTTTACCATATCATGTGGGGAGAATTTAAGTAAGATTGCATGGTTTATCATGAGATTGCATGAGATTCACTCAAGATGACAAATTCAAATTATCATTGCATGAGAAGTTCTAGAAACTTCATGGAAGGTTCTCCAAAGTTCTAGAGGCTTCTATTCTCATCTATATAAGCCCTAGAGTGACTCCATGCATTGGTTAGAGATTCTTAGAGCTTGCATACCACATTTCAATTCTTTCACTCCAAAATGCATTTTAATCCCAAACTCCATTGAAACTTCATCAATCACTACAATTCTGATTATCATCATCATATACAAGCAACATTGAGTATTTGGCAAGAAAAATCAAGAAGAATTCGTGGCTGGCTCATGTATTCCAAGTGATCACTCCAACTTGCATGAAGGATTGGCCAGGTCGATTCAAAAAGTGTGAGCACAAACTACTGCAAACAGAAGCATATAGATCCCTTAAAGATCATCTAGAGGAAGTACCAAGTCTTGAATTGAAGGAGAACCACCATAGCCATCACCACTTGCAAGGTATGCATTTTCCTTCGAATCTCATTATTTATGCATAGTTAAGTTATGTGGTTAGGAGAAATGTGATAGAGGCCAATATAGGATGAATCATGATGAGTTTTAGAGCATTTCATGTAGGTTTGTTTTATGGCCATTTCTGTTTTGAGTTCAAGAACTCATGCCTTAGTGTACTATAACCTGAGTTTTGTGGTTTAGAATAATCACCATGGAGTGTAGATCATTCTAGGTTAATTTCAGCCAAGACCATTTCCATGCATAACAGAAGAAAGTAATGGTGTCCAAGACTTCCATCGTGCGTATTTCTTTTTAGAGTGAGTATTAAGAGAATCCATGACCATGGTCGTGTAGAGGGCAATGAGTAGGTTAAGTTTGATGTTTGGATCGTGAGTTTTCATTGCGAGATGAGGGAGCTATGGATGATGGAAGATTCGCGGGTGGAGGATGTTTCATGAAACCCTAGCTGGCTCGAGGTAGGAGACATAATCCTCACCTTTGATTCGTTTGGAAATTTTGACTAACTCAACCCATCCAACGGCCCAAATTGAATAACGAAACGGAGGGAAAAATTCAAAGCCAAAACGCGCCGTTTTGTTAAATGAGGGGCGCCTGGGCTTATCCCGTGTTCTATCTGCACCCCCCCTATAATCAGCCCATCTTGAAAACTAACTAGCGTGTCCTTCTATTTGCACCCCCATCCCCTTTATTTTGTTTTCTTTTATTTTTTATTCTTTTAATATTTTCTTGTTCTTTAAAAATTCATATAAAATAGAAAATTTAATATTTTTTAATTCTTGTTTTTTTCATATGTTAATAAATCTGTCTAGAAAATTATGAATAAATAAAATGTCCATTTTATTTTCTTTTCATATTTTTAATATATTTTTCTTTTAAATAGCTTTTAAAATAGGATTAATTTTGTGCATGATTTTGTAGAATTTCTTTTAGGGCTTTCCTTTAGTCTTTTTAACTCATTCTTTTTTGTGTAATTAGATATTGAACCATAGTTCCCCATAGGATTTAATTCTTGATTTTTAAATTTTGATTAGTTTAATTAGGGTAGCATTAGGGTATCCTAATTAGGGTTTAGGTTGTGCATAGGTAAGGAAATTCATTTTCTTTAAATAGTTTAGTCTTGATTTTTGGGTAGAGGCCCATGTGGATGTTATGGGTAAATGTTGAAGACCCTTGTGAATAATTGATAGTTTTTTCCCCATTAGTTTAGCATTTTTAGGTATTTTCTGAAGTTGCCTATTGATTTTGTCTGTCTTGTGGTTATCTGTTCATCTCTGGGGTTTGTTTTGGGGAATTTGTTGTGGGGCTTGTGTTGTCTTGAAGATCTTGTTGGAGAGCATCATGGAGAGAAGATTGTAGATCAAGACTCAGAGACCCAGAGCTTGGATTTTTCCCTGTTTGTGAGGTTTGAGATCCTGAAGTTTGAGGGAAGTTCATGGTACTTTCCTGAATGACTTTCATTCTTTCTTCTCACCTCTTTCTTAAGTATCCAATGATGTTGGAGACAACTTGTGAGTTTAGTTTCTCCTGAGGAGGAATGTAAACTGATCACCTGTTGTTGAGCCACATGGGATACACCTCCTAAGTGGAAGCCTCCTAGTACTTTCCTGAGGAAGGTCCTATGGGTCTATTCACTTAGTTCCATTAGATTATCTAGGATTTCTCAAGTATCCAATGATGTTGGAGCCAACTTGTGAGTTTAGTTTCTCCTGAGGAGGAATGTAAACTGATCACAGTTGTTGAGCCACATAGGGTACAACTCCTAAGTGGAAGCCTCCTAGTACTTTCCTGAGGAAGGTCCTATGAGTCTGTTCATTTAGTTCCACTAGTTCAGATAGGATTTCCTAAATATCCAGTGATGTTAGAGCCTGCTTGTGAGTTTAATTTCTCCTGAGGAGGAATGTAAACTGATCACAGTGGTTGAGCCACATAGGGTATGACTCCTGAGTATACACCTCCTAGTGCTTTCCTGAGGAAGACACTATGAGTCTGCTTACTTAGCTCCCTTTCTTTGGTAAGCTTGTTCTGAAGCTTGAAGACTGGGATTGTTTTCTTTTGGTTTTGCTTTAGGGATTTGCTTAGATCTGATTAGATTCTGTGTTAGGGTTAGGATTAGAGAATAGATGATTCTTTCTCAAGCAGGTTTTGTTTGCCTGATGGCACTTCATTTCTTTTGCTGTTCATTGCTTGATAGCATGTTGTTTATCTTCAGTATGATTACTGTTATTTCATGACTGGCTTGAGGTTGAGATGAGCTTGTGGAGGCTGAAGCCCCACACACATTTCCTCCCTCACTTGCATTGCATGCATTTTACTGTTAAAGCTGATGCTTTTGTCTGTTTTGGTGTATCATTGACATGATCCCTTATGACTCTCATTTCTTCTGATGAGGATTTGATGATAGACTTTTAGGTTGAAACCTATGCATGACAACATCTAGGAGTTCCCTGTTCAAACCTCAACCATAGGATGAATCCATGGCATGACAACAGTAGGACTTGATAGTCTCCCTCCTAGTTGGGCCTGTTCTCTTCTCATCTCGAAGCGGTTTAAAATACAGTAATCATGAATGATTTCTTTCGTACATTATGAGCCTTAAGCTATCTGAGAAAGGACGCATTCCCTCTCAGGTCATAGTCTCTAGTGCGGTTGAGATCGCAAACATAATAAAAAGCACTTCTTTTAGGAGATGACCCGTAGTTACCCGAACTACGTTTGCTCTGATCTTTCATACCAGATGAAAGTACGTAGGCATAGGATGCGACGTCCTAGCGAGCAACCTTCAACCTTCACCCGTAGTTAGCCGAACTACGTTGAATTTGATTTCTCATTCTCTGATGAGAATACGTAGGCATAAAGTACGACGCTTTGCCGAGTCATTTTTCTTTTCTTTTTCAGCCAGCCTTGATAGGTAGATAGATTATAACCAACCCGTCCGAGTAAACAAACAAGCGAGGATCCCGTCGAGTACGACGGACGTGAGGGGTGCTAATACCTTCCCCTTGCGTAACCGACTCCCGAACCCAGACAATGGTTGCGACGACCTTGTCTTACCCTTATTCGTCAGGTTTTTCCGATCGTTTCCTTTCCCGCTCTGAGGGATAAATAACGAAAGGTGGCGACTCTTCTGTCATGCCGGCACCTTATTTTCGCGCAAGCGACAGCTGGCGACTCTGCTGGGGACCGAACCCAGAGTCTCTGGTTCTCCGGTTCCCTATGAGAGTCAATCCTATCGTTTGTGTGTTTGCTTGTTGGGTTGCGTTTATTTATCGCATTTTTACTTCCCGCATTTTATTTCCAGTTTGATATGATTATCTGTGCTGCTGTGGGAGAGGGATGTTACTGTGAGTGAAAAGCCGGACCTGGGCTTGAGTACACACCTAGATATAGTTGCGGAGAAGTAGTAGACGAACCTGTCTGCTGAGCAGGCACAGTTCTCTACGAAAATCTGCGCTCAGACGAGATTCTTGCAGAGGTGCTCCTTTCCGGTCCTGAGGATCTGAGGGGAGTCCAGACGTGAGGATTGTCGACTCTGGGGACCGATCATTTGGAAGTCAGCTAAGAGAGGCCTCTTCATGACTTGATAATGCCACTCCTTCTGGGAATCGTATTGTCACTCATGAAAGTCTGTGACGCTGATGACCGCATAGGATGCCGTACCTTCGTCCGTGGATTAGGTCCATACCTGTGAGTGGGGTTGGGATATTGCAGGAAACTTTGACCTCCAGACTACCTGGTTTTCTTGGCAGTGAATCAGTTATGTTGGGTTCTCAGTTGCAGATATGTTCTTGACAGAGCGGGTTTTTGATCAAAGGATTTTATCATCGGGTGTATATCTGTTCTTGAAAGAGCAGGTTTCGATCAGAGTATTGTCATCAGAGGTTTGTTCCGGATAGAGCAGATTTTGAGTGGGGTTTGAAGATCTCATCGGCAGTTGTTGTTTGTTCTTAATAGGGCAGATTTTGAGTGGGGTCCGAGGATCTCATCAGCAGCTGTGTGTTTGTTCCGGATAGGGTAGATTTTTGATTTGGGGTCTGAAGACTTCGTCGACAGATATTCCTCGATATTGCACCCGGGATCCTTGTTATCAGGCACTTACTCTGGGCAGAGCAGAATGTTGATCTCGATCCTATCAGATGGTCATTCTCGGCAGATCAGATCAGTGGTTTTACACCAGGGTTTCCTTCTCATTCGTGACTGTTGACACCGAATCTCCACAGCAGCCACCTGGATATATTGTTGCATGCCTGCATTTTGCATTAGTTTGCATAATCATTCGCATTCCATTGGCGTGTGTCTGTGGCAGGTACCGTTTCCCGATCCAGGATCTCTCGCCTCTTATTGTATTACTGCAGCCTCTCTCAGGAAGACTGATGCGTACGAGTTCTCGGTCCTTGATGTGTCGAATCTAACCATTGCTGATACTATATGTGGGATTGCTGTTTCCATGATTGGGCCCGGATTCCCCTCCTTATTATTGTCAGCACTGGTACTAAGGCGCCAGGATCGGGGGAAATCTCTCAAGCACACAGACACACGCATACATCTGCATAAAGCATTTTGCATGACATACATTCTGTTGCCTTTCCTAACCTTTAATGTTGCAGGTTTTTCAGGTACTCAGGTTTCGAGCTGCTTTCGATCTCCAGGATTGATCAAAGACTCATCCACCGCTACTCAACTCGCGCTAATCAGACAAGGATAATGGACCAGGTGCAGTCAGATGTTCAAGAGCTCCGTGAACGGATGGATCGTTTCATGGAACTGATGCAAGTAGTTGCGAATGGGCAAGACCAGCTTCGTACTTTGGTTCAACCTCTCATCTCCAGGGTTGACAGTAATGGAATACTTCACGGCGGGGCCGTGCCCACTCCTCCTCCAGGGGATACTCCACAGAACGTTGTTCCTGCTGCTGGGGGCAACGGCAGTGCTAACGGCAATCTGATGACTAATCTCGGACTCAATGCGGCGGGCGTCGGCAATGGTAGTTTGGGAGCCAATGTTAACATAGGGCCGGTCAACGGCAATGCTGGTGCAGGAAATCTGTTGGTGCCTCAACCATGGCTGGAGGACCATCAGGATGACGTATTCTCTCAGAGAGGTGTAGAAGCAGAGTTGAATGCTGAAGCTCGACTCAGGTTCAAGGTGCTGGAAGACAAGATGAGAAACATAGAAAATCAGAACACATTGGGCGTTGACATGTCCAAACTCGGGTTGATTGCTGACTTTAAAGTACCTCACAAGTTCAAGGTGCCTACCTTTGAGAAGTATAAGGGTACTACTTGCCCCCGTGTTCACCTCCGATCTTATTATAGAAAGATGTCCGCTTATTCTGACGATGAGAAGCTGTTGATGCACTTCTTTCAGGATAGTCTTTCTGGTCCATCGCTCGAATGGTATATGGGTTTGGAGCCCGCTACTGTGCGCACCTGGAAAGATCTTGCAGAAGCGTTTGTTCTCCACTATCAATACAATAGCGACTTGGCTCCCAACCGAGTTCAGCTGCAGAATCTCTCACAACGGAACAATGAAAGCTTTAAAGAATACGCCCAGCGGTGGCGTGAATTGGCTGCTCGGGTTCAACCGCCGATGGTTGAGCGTGAGCTAGTGCAAATGTTCGTGGCTACCCTTCCCGGAATCTACTATGAAAAGCTGGTCAGTGGCATGTCTGGGACATTCTCGGCTCTCATCACTCTGGGCGAGCATGTTGAGAACGGTATAAAGATTGGAAAAATTCAGGGCGAATCATCCTCAGTTGGAGGAGCTAGTAAGAAACCTTACGCTGGCAAGCGTCGAGAGGGAGATACCAGTGCTGTCACTAATGCTAGGAGAAAGGGCAAGGGCCCTCAGCCTCAGATTGCTAGCATAAATATCCCAGCTGCCCCACCGCAGCAGCAGCAGCAGCAGCCTCAGCAGCAGAATCAGCAGGGGTATAGGAGATATCAGAATCGGGCTCCTACGACAAATCGTCAGTTTGAAACTCCACCTATGTCGTATGCACAGCTTTTGCAAACGTTGCTTCAGCTCCAATTAATTCAAAAGAGGACGTTGGCTCCCTTAACAGGGGCACCACCACCGGGGTATGACGCCAGTGCTACTTGTGAATTCCACACTGGGGCACCTGGCCATACGATTGAGAATTGTAAAGCTTTCAAGCACAAAGTCCAAGACTTGGTGGACGCCAAGGTTATCAACTTTTCTGACAACGTGCCCAACGTCACCAAGAACCCGATGCCTCATCATAAGGGGGGCGGAGTGAATGCTGTTATCACTGAAGAGGGTTCAGACTTGCTGACGGATGTCAAAGATTTGAAGACGCCGTTGAGTTTTGTCAAGGCTAAGTTGCTGAAGAAGGGCTTCTTCCCTGGGTGTGGAGAGTTATGTATGGCTTGTGCTACACTTCCTGATGGGTGTGAGCAGCTGATCGAAGGTATCCAAAGTCTGATGTCCGAGGGTATTTTGCAATTCAGCCGGAGCGTTGAAAGTGCATCAGGGGAAGTCGTACTGAAGCAGGCAGATGAAGTTGCTACCATTACTATTCCTCGTCACCCTATTACTATTTCTGCGCCTCGCCCGCCTACTATTACTATCACCAGGGCCGGACCAATCCCATTCGAGAGCACCAATGCCGTTCCATGGCATTATGGCGCCGAAGTTTATTGTAATGGTCAGAAGATAGAGCTAGAGCTGTTCGGATCGACTGTGCAGAATCTTACCGAAGTCGGTAGCATCACTAGAAGCGGTAGAGTGTTTGCGCCAGCAGAGGTTGAAGCAGAGAAGGAGGTCCGAGCTGACGCTGTGGATAAGGGTAAAGGCAAAGCTATCGAAGAGGTCCCTGCAGGGGCAGAGAAGGACTTGCTAGTTAAAGATGCTGAAGAGTTCATGCGACTAATCAAGAAGAGTGACTACAAAATTGTAGATCATCTTCATCAGACTCCGTCAAAGATCTCGATTCTTAACTTGTTGTTGTGTTCTGAGGCGCACCGCAACGCGTTACTGAAAGTATTGAATGCTGCATACGTGCCGCAGGAGATATCAGTAAATCAACTGGAAGAAGTGGTGGCTCATGTTAATGCTGGTAATGGGCTGGGATTTACAGATCTGGAGTTGACTCCTAAAGGAAGAGATCACAACAACGCCTTGCACGTCTCAATAGAGTGCAGAGGCACGATTATGTCACATGTCCTGGTGGATACGGGTTCCTCGCTTAATGTGCTTCTGAAGAAGGCACTGATGAAGTTGGACACCCGTGGACTGCTTTGCACGCCCAGCGATCTGGTCGTGAAAGCCTTTGATGGGACCAAGCGCCACGTCTTTGGAGAGTTGACCCTGCCAATTCAAGTTGGTCCAGAGACGTTCAATACGGTTTTCTATATCATGGATATCATGCCCGCCTATAGTTGCCTCTTAGGTCGGCCATGGATCCATTCTGCTGGTGCCGTGACGTCCACGCTGCATCAGAAGCTCAAATATGTTGTTGGGGGCAGCATAGTAACCGTCTGTGGTGAAGAGGACATCATGGTGAGCCACCTGTCGTCCTTTAAATACGTCGAAATGGATGGCGAGATCCATGAAACACTCTGCCAAGCTTTTGAAACCGTCAAGGTGAAGGAGGTAGCTCCCGTCGTCGCAGAGAAGCAAGAGTTGAACCTCTCCTCGTTTAAGGAAGCTCGGGCCGTTGTCGAAGCTGGTTCCACCTCAGGCTGGGGGCACGTTTTGGATATACCAATCAAGCAGGATAAGTTTGGATTGGGATATTCTCCTGGAGCTGAAGCTTCATCTTCTTCTGGAAGCTCGTCTCGTGGGAAAGGGCCGATCCTATTCACCAAGGGGGGAGTAATTTTCGAGAGCATCAACGCTGCGTCGGAGGACAGCGGGGACAGTGATTGCGATCTTGACGCCTGGATTCAACCGAGCAAGTCGGGCGAGCGCCTCCACAATTGGACCATCAAGGAGATTATCAAGCTGACAAGTGAAGAGTAATGATTTGCTTTTTACAATCTTTGTACAACCCTATGTCCTGCCCGGGGCATAGTGGTTTTACTGTCAGGGCCTTGTTGGATTATGTGTATGCATTTTGTTAATAAATAAAAGGCGTTTTCTTCGTAATCAATATTGTGTTCTCTGTTATTCCTGTTTTATGTTTATTTCGAAAAACAGCAAAATGGCAACGAGGTTCGTGCTAACCTGCATATTCTTGCTTTAAACTTAACCCTTGTTATTGCAGGATCCACGTAACAGATGACATCGACTCTGGACCCTCTACGGCTCACTACGACTTTGATTGCCCGATCTATCAAGCCGAGGATGAGATTGATGAAGACGAAGACCTTCCGGAAGAGTTGGCCCGCTTGTTGAGACAAGAGGAGAAGGTTATTCTGCCTCACGAAGAGGATGTTGAGATCATAAATCTGGGTTCTGAGGAGCTTATCAGGAATGTCAGAATAGGG
The DNA here is from genome assembly GCA_963859935.3 of Lathyrus sativus. NCBI lineage: Eukaryota > Viridiplantae > Streptophyta > Magnoliopsida > Fabales > Fabaceae > Lathyrus > Lathyrus sativus. The sequence continues at coordinate 278,043,761 of OZ012739.1, forward strand.
GCTGCGCTGCAGAATGATGTCAAGCATAGACTGGTCGAGATGCTTCGAGAGTATAGGGACGTCTTTGCTTGGTCATACGAGGATATGCCCGGACTTGACACTGATATCGTGGTTCATCGCTTGCCGTTGCGAGAAGATTGCCCTCCAGTCAAGCAGAAGCTTAGGAGGACGAGACCAGACATGGCTGTAAAAATCAAAGAAGAGGTCCAGAAGCAGTTGGACGCAGGATTTCTAGCCGTTACCACTTACCCTCCGTGGGTCGCCAACATAGTGCCTGTACCGAAGAAGGACGGTAAGGTACGCATGTGCGTCGACTATCGGGATTTGAATAGGGCGAGCCCTAAGGATGATTTCCCGTTGCCTCATATCGATGTGTTGGTCGACAATACAGCCCAATTTTCCGTGTTTTCGTTCATGGATGGCTTCTCCGGTTACAATCAGATTAAGATGGCACCGGAAGACATGGAGAAAACGACGTTTATCACCCCCTGGGGAACATTTTGCTATAAGGTAATGCCCTTCGGTCTGAAGAATGCAGGGGCCACTTACCAGCGAGCAATGGTAACTTTGTTTCATGATATGATTCATCATGAGATCGAGGTCTATGTTGATGACATGATTGCAAAGTCCCAAATGGAGGAAGAGCATCTGGTCAATTTGTTGAAGCTGTTTGAAAGGCTTAGGAAGTTCAGGCTGAGGCTGAATCCTAACAAGTGCACTTTCGGGGTCGGTCCGGAAAGTTATTGGGGTTTATCGTTAGTGAACGAGGTATTGAAGTTGATCCTGCGAAAATAAAAGCTATCCAAGAAATGCCAGCGCCGAAAACAGAAAAATAAGTTCGTGGTTTCCTGGGCCGAATAAACTACATTACAAGGTTTATCTCTCAGCTCACGGCCACTTGTGAACCGATGTTCAAGCTTTTAAAGAAAGATCAGGCGGTTACTTGGAATGAGGATTGCCAGAAGGCATTCGACAAAATAAAGCAGTATCTTCAAGAACCTCCAATCTTGATACCCCCAGTGGCTGGACGGCCATTAATCATGTACCTAACGGTTCTGGAGAATAGTATGGGGTGTGTTCTCGGTCAGCACGACGAGACGGGCAGAAAAGAGCATGCCATTTATTATTTGAGTAAAAAGTTCACTGAGTGTGAATCTCGATACTCGATGCTGGAGAAGACGTGTTGTGCATTAGCTTGGGCCGCCAAACGTCTACGACAGTATATGCTCAACCACACCACTATGCTAATTTCGAAGATGGATCCGATCAAGTACGTCTTCGAAAAGCAGGCTCTTTCGGGCAGAATTGCCAGATGGCAGATGGTGTTAACGGAATATGATATTCAGTACGTCTCTCAGAAAGCCATTAAGGGAAGCGTATTGTCTGATTACCTTGCCGAACAGCCAATCGAAGACTACCAGCCGATGAAGTTTGAATTCCCTGACGAGGACATTATGTTTCTCAAAGCGAAGGATTGCGATGAGCCATTGCCCGATGAGGGGCCAGATAGGAAGTCTCAGTGGAAGTTGATATTCGACGGAGCGGTTAATTCCTACGGAAGTGGTATCGGGGCTATCATCACGACTCCTCACGGATCCCACATCCCGTTTACTGCGAGACTGACATTTCCAGTTACCAACAATGAAGCCGAGTATGAAGCATGTATTATGGGTCTAGAAGAGGCAATTGATTTGAGAATCAAGAATCTAGACATATATGGTGACTCAGCGCTTGTAATCAATCAGATCAAAGGGGAGTGGGAAACTCGTCAAGCGAATTTAGTACCGTACATGAACTATGCCAGGAGGCTGCTTCCGTTCTTCGACCGAGTAGAGCTTCATCATGTACCCCGGGCTGAAAATCAGATGGCTGATGCCTTAGCCACGTTGGCTTCATGTATAAAGTCAATTATTGGAATGAGGCTCCAAGAATTGTGCTTTCGCGTCTTGATAGACCAGCATTTGTGTTTGCAATCGAGGATGCCAACGACGGCAAGCCATGGTTCCACGATATCCAGACCTTCCTTATGACCAAGGAGTATCCTGCGGGTGCGTCAACCCAGGATTAGAAGACTCTGAGGAGGCTATCTGGAAACTTTTATCTCAATCCTGATGGAGTGCTGTATAAGAGAAACCACGATCTCGTGCTACTCAGATGTGTAGATGAGAAAGAGGCGAGCATGCTCATGGAAGAAGTCCATGAGGGCACATTTGGTACGCACGCCGGTGGGCATGCCATGACGAGAAAGATCCTGAGAGCAGGGTATTACTGGCTGACTATGGAGTCGGATTGCTTCAGATTCGCGAAGAAATGTCATAAATGCCAGATTTATGCTGATAAAGTTCATGTGCCGCCGTGCCCATTGAATGTCATGTCCTCCCCTTGGCCGTTCTCCATGTGGGGCATCGACATGATAGGCAAGATCGAGCCCACTGCATCCAATGGTCATCGTTTTATTCTGGTAGCTATCGACTACTTCACCAAATGGGTGGAGGCAGCCTCGTACGCTAATGTGACCAAGAAGGTGGTAGCTAAATTCATAAAGAAGGACATCATCTGTCGCTATGGAATTCCCGAGCGGATCATTACTGATAATGGTTTGAATTTGAATAACAAGATGATGAAGGAGCTGTGCCAGAGCTTCAAGATTGAACACCACAACTCATCTCCTTATCGGCCAAAGATGAATGGCGCTGTTGAAGCGGCCAACAAGAACATCAAGAAGATTGTTCAGAAGATGGTTGTGACGTACAAAGATTGGCACGAGATGCTGCCGTTTGCCTTGCATGGTTATCGTATGACGGTGCGTACGTCGACCGGGGCAACTCCTTTCTCCTTGGTGTACGGTATGGAAGTTGTCCTACCGTTAGAAGTGGAGATTCCTTCTTTGCGAGTTTTGGTTGATGTGAAACTCGACGAGGCAGAATGGATTACGAATCGTTTGAACCAGCTCAGCCTGATGGACGAGAAGAGGTTAGCATCAATTGCATTTGGTCGCCTGTACCAAATCCGAATGAAGAAAGCTTACGATAAGAAGGTGCGTCCTAGAAGCTTTCAGACGGGTGATCTCGTCCTGAAGAAAATCCTTCCGCCACACTCCGATCACCAGGGCAAGTGGACTCCGAATTATGAAGGGCCGTATGTTGTCAGCAAGGTCTTCTCGGGAGGAGCTTTGCTGTTATCCACGATGGATGGTGAAGATTTTGCATCCCCAGTGAACGCGGACGCAGTTAAAAAATACTTTGCTTGAAAGAGACCCGCTGGACAAAAAAGAAAGAGTCCAGGCAAAAAAGGGCATCCCGGCGAACCAAAAACAGAATAAAAGGTTCGGGCAAAAATTAGGGATATATTGAAAAAAATGTACACCCGCGAAGTCGAAAACCTACACTGGGCGGCTTCGGCAAAAAAGGGTATCCCGGTGAACTGAAAACCCATAAAGGGCGGTTCACGCAAAAGTTAGGGATTTGAATAAGCAAATGACTGCGTTCCGCGTGTGGACTTTCATTGTTTAGTGGTTTGGAAGACCTGAGGGCCGTTTATCTGAATCAATCTCTTCCGAGGCTGAAGCATCGGAGAAGTATCGAAGTCGAGTGGGTCTTAGAGGGATCAACTCATGGTGTTCGTCTACGCCTCGTTGCCGACATTTGTATATACTGATGTATATTTATGTTTTATTTTTGCGCGGCTTCCTCATTCCAGGAGCTTGCCTCTGTTGTAAAGCATTTTTGCCCATTCAAGGGTTCACCATCAATAAAATGCACATTATTCAGCAATTCTGCTTGCCTGTTTAGCATTTATCTGTTTTGTTTACGAATGAAAACGCCGATGTTTTTTAATAAAATGCGCATACATAAACTTACGGGCCTAGGCCCATTGATTGTTGAAACACTTAATTAACTGGATATTGTCACGAGATAATAACCTGGATAGGCCCCTTTGAGGAGGGTATCTTGTCTGTCTGTTTGTGTTGTTGCAGGTGTAGCACCTTCCAGTAGATGTGTCGTGCGCATCCCCGAAGCGGGGCGGGCCCTCCTTCTCCAGCAGTGTTCAGTGGTCTCCGCAGAATCTGAACGCAAATAGTGAGCATTGATATGACTCCCCAGGCAGAGAGGATTCTCTTCCCCAAGCAGACGCATCCTGAAGGAACGCCACCTCATCGGCTGAGTCAAGGGCCGAAGCTCGTTCCCCCCAGCACCGGGTCACAAGTGCAGATTTCATAGGAATGTCCGGGTGCCGAGGCTCGTGTTTTCCCAGTAAAGCCGCCGCAGCAGGATTCTTCCCCAGCACCGGGTCACAAGTGCAGGATTCGCAGGAAGTTGTTCGTATACCGAAGTATGCGGTAACTGATGGTGCCAGACCGAAGTCTCCAGCGGAATTGAGATTCCCCACCAGAGTTATGTTCTCTCCTGAAGTTGGATGATTCCCTCTTCCCCAGTAGAGTGTTGGAACGGCTGACAGTGTATTCCCCTGCAGGGTTGTACTCTCCCCTGAAGTCAGATGATTCTTTCTTCCCCGGCGAAATTGAGTTTCCTCATCAGATTTGTACTCTCCCCTGAAGTCAGATGATTCTTTCTTCCCCGGCGAAATTGAGTTTCCTCATCAGATTTGTACTCTCCAATGAAGTGGAATGATTTCTCTCCCCGGCTGAGTCCGCAAACCTCCAGAAGAGCCGAGTCCTTGGAAGTTGATCAGATCATGATTGATCTTTCCCCAGTGGAATGTGGAGCAGCTAAAGTTGTTTTCCCACAGAGTTGTTACCCCCAGAAAAGTAGCCATGGCGGCCGCACAGTTCATTCCCGCGATTGACATCGCTTTCCTCCAGCAGGTTCGGGTTCTCGTAAAGCTTCGTCCCCTGCAGCAGTCAGCTGAAGTTGTTTGCCCTGCAGCAGTCAACCGGAAGATCAATTCCCTAGGCGGAGTCCAATTGATATTGGCGTGTCCACGTTCTCCTCAGCAGGATGATTCCTCTACCTGAGTAGTGCTTTCTCCTCGACAGGAGAATTTCCCCCTCGGCATTTATTTTGCTGACGGGATCGCATCATTGTGCATGACTGCATAGCATTTAACACTGCATAGCATTTAACGTTGCATAGCATTGTGCATGATTGCATGGCATTTAGCATAAACGCATATCATTCCCACCGTGTGGGGCATAGCGCAGAAGCATATGCATCATAAGCATGATCTAGGTCATTATTATTCTTGCCTTACAGGTGTTCGGCCGAAGGATCGGTTGCTCAGGATGATTCCTGATATTCTCCCCAACAAGGTTGCTTTCTTAAGATGATTCTTAAGACCCCGGTGTAATCCCCACGGTCGCTCGCTCAAGATGATTCTTGAGATCCCCAGCGAATAAGTCTTCAATTCAAGACGATCCTTGAATTCCTCAGCAGAGCCATTTGCTTAAGATGATTCTTAAGACCTCAGTACAGCTTCCCGAGTTATGTGCTCCCCAGTAGCATCCCCAGCAAAAGTTGCCCAGAATAATTCTTGGAATCCCCAACGGAGTAAGGATCTTCTCCCCAGCAGGTGGTTGGCGTTTCCCCAGCAGCAGGCAGGTAGATTGATATCCCCAGCCGAGCACAGTCATGATTGGCAGATGGAATGTTTCCCCAAGCGGACCCTGAAGGATTATCCAGCAAGCCGAAGTTTGTTTATCCCCGTGAGTTCGAGGACTTAATGACCTGAGTGTCTTGTAGCCCGAAGGCTATGTTCCCTAGAAGGGTCGTTCCCCCAGAAAGCCGTTCAGAGCATTTATCGCTTTCCCCATGCAGAGTATAGCAGAAGATAGTGTGTTGATCAGCGTGATGTGTTGTGTTCTTCGGAGGAGTCTGTCATCCTCAAGTGCAAGTCCAGTTGAGACAAGCAGAAAATGCAGTTCCCTTGAAGGGTAGCTTTTCCTCAGCATAATGGTCACTCTCCCCGAGAGGATGATCCCTCTTCCCAGCATTTATTTTGCTGGGGCATTTCCTTGCATGATTGCATATCATTACGCTCATTCTTCCAGCATTTGCAGGTGGTTACCGTACAGAAGTACTTGCTCCCTAGTAAAGTTGGTAGGAATCGTCTGAGTGAACTCTGTCGTTATTCCCCAGCAGTTGTTGAAGTCGTTTGGGTGAACTCTCTCGTCTTTCTGCAGCAATGTCAAGGTTGTTTGGGTGAACCCTTCTTCCTTTTCCCCTGTGAGTCGTCAGGGTTGTTTGGGTGAACCCTCGTTCTTCTCTCCTCAACCGAGTTGTTAACTTGATGATCATGTCCGGTGACCCGGCGTGTTTGCTTTTATTTAGCAACGACTTGACAAAATGTCAAGAGAATAGCAGCGTATATGTTTGAGTCCAAGCTCAGGTTTCATACCTTTGGATATGTTTGATTCCAAGCTCAGGTTTCGTACCTTTGGATATGTTTGCTTCCAAGCTCAGGTTTCGTACCTTTGGATGTGTTTGACTCCAAGCTCAGGTTTCGTACCTTTGGATATGTTTGCTTCCAAGCTCAGGTTTTGTACCTTTGGATGTGTTTGACTCCAAGCTCAGGTTTCGTACCTTTGGATATGTTTGAGTCCAAGCTCAGGTTTCGTACCTTTGGATATGTTTGCTTCTAAGCTCAGGTTTCGTACCTTTGGATATGTTTGAGTCCAAGCTCAGGTTTCGTACCTTTGGATATGTTTGAGTCCAAGCTCAGGTTTCGTACCTTTGGATATGTTTGCTTCCAAGCTCAGGTTTCGTACCTTTGGATGTGTTTGACTCCAAGCTCAGGTTTCGTACCTTTGGATATGTTTGCTTCCAAGCTCAGGTTTCGTACCTTTGGATATGTTTGAGTCCAAGCTCAGGTTTCGTACCTTTGGATGTGTTTGAATCCAAGCTCAGGTTTCGTACCTTTGGATATGTTTGATTCCAAGCTCAGGTTTCGTACCTTTGGATATGTTTGAGTCCAAGCTCAGGTTTCGTACCTTTGGATATGTTTGCTTCCAAGCTCAGGTTTCGTACCTTTGGATGTGTTTGACTCCAAGCTCAGGTTTCGTACCTTTGGATATGTTTGCTTCCAAGCTCAGGTTTCGTACCTTTGGATGTGTTTGAGTCCAAGCTCAGGTTTCGTACCTTTGGATGTGTTTGACTCCGAGCTCAGGTTTCGTACCTTTGGATGTGTTTGATTCCAAGCTCAGGTTTCGTACCTTTGGATGTGTTTGACTCCGAGCTCAGGTTTCGTACCTTTGGATATGTTTGAGTCCAAGCTCAGGTTTCGTACCTTTGGATATGTTTGACTCCGAGCTCAGGTTTCGTACCTTTGGATATGTTTGATTCCAAGCTCAGGTTTCGTACCTTTGGATATGTTTGAGTCCAAGCTCAGGTTTCGTACCTTTGGATATGTTTGCTTCCAAGCTCAGGTTTCGTACCTTTGGATGTGTTTGACTCCAAGCTCAGGTTTCGTACCTTTGGATATGTTTGCTTCCAAGCTCAGGTTTCGTACCTTTGGATATGTTTGAGTCCAAGCTCAGGTTTCGTACCTTTGGATGTGTTTGAGTCCAAGCTCAGGTTTCGTACCTTTGGATGTGTTTGAATCCAAGCTCAGGTTTCGTACCTTTGGATATGTTTGATTCCAAGCTCAGGTTTCGTACCTTTGGATGTGTTTGACTCCAAGCTCAGGTTTCGTACCTTTGGATATGTTTGGTTCCAAGCTCAGGTTTCGTACCTTTGGATATGTTTGAGTCCAAGCTCAGGTTTCGTACCTTTGGATGTGTTTGAATCCAAGCTCAGGTTTCGTACCTTTGGATATGTTTGATTCCAAGCTCAGGTTTCGTACCTTTGGATATGTTTGAGTCCAAGCTCAGGTTTCGTACCTTTGGATGTGTTTGAATCCAAGCTCAGGTTTCGTACCTTTGGATATGTTTGAGTCCAAGCTTTGGTTTCGTACCTTTGGATATGTTTGATTCCAAGCTCAGGTTTCGTACCTTTGGATATGTTTGAGTCCAAGCTCAGGTTTCGTACCTTTGGATATGTTTGATTCCAAGCTCAGGTTTCGTACCTTTGGATATGTTCGCCTCCAAGCTCAGGTTTCGTACCTTTGGATATGTTTGCCTCCAATATTAGGATGTGTACCGTGGAAGTGTTTGTTTCCATCCCAAGCTCAGGTTTCGTACCTTTGAGATGTATACTTCAGATTCCCGGACCGGGTTGGTGTTCGACGGCGAGGATTGAACGTTTGGATTTGACGGCGAGGTCAGATCAGGTTTGTTCGACGGCGAGGTTGAATGTTTGTTTGACGGCGAGGTCAGACTCTTTAAAATCCTCATCAGAGATTGTTTGTACGACGGCGATGTCGAGTGGCTCTATGAGGATGTTTGTTTCCGACGGCGATGTCAGATTCAGTTTCTCCAGCGGCGATGCGGGGTATTCTGTCAGATGTGTTTCCGATGGCGATGTCAGATCAGTATCTCTCCAGCTAGGTGCCGTGCAGCTAGCATTGCAATATTCAAGGATTTGCTCCCCGCAGAGTACCGTGTGCTCGCGCAGTTGGCAAATTTTCGGGTTTACCGATATTCAATTGTCTCGCACCTTGATTGGTTGAGAGCCGTTCGCTTCTCACCCAGTCAGGTTCAAGCCGTTTGAATAGGGGCAGCTTTTGCACCCCAAAATTTTACCAACAATTATTTATTCATTGAGTATTTGAAAATGGATACCTTCATCAGAAAGTTCAAGAGATCCTCAGAAGAAGTGGATTGAAACCAGGGTTGTGTGCTTCATAGCTTGAGAGTTGTGGGTACTCCTCAGATGATTATGAGACTTTGAGAATGGACTTAATATTTTGAGAAAGCCTATGAGATGTCTTGATAGCCATCATGAAGCCCAGAGAGGTCATTATGCAAGAATTCAGGAGATTCAACCATGAATGGTAGAATTAGGGTTTTGACTGGGTCAACCCTAGGATAAATGAAAACTTGGAGAAGGTTGAGACTTAATCCAAGGGCCATGAGATCATGGAATGATGCATAGAGATGTTATAAGGGTGATTCCTAGACCAACTCATCATGGTTGAGGATTTTGAGAAGTCTCAAGTCAGGGTTTCCAAGGATTGTCAGTGAAAAAACCCTAATTTGATCCCTATCTTCCAGGCAGTTTTAGCTCAAGATGTGATTGATATCTCATCTTCCCCACAACATTAATATTGTAGAGCTTGTTCTTAGATTTAATTTGAGTGGTGGAAGTCCTTGATAGGAGTTGCAGAGCTCAAGTTATGGTTTTGACAAATTACAGGTCAGCAGAGGTATGTGAATCTGGGTCCTTGAAAGTCACCCAACTTGCAGACAACTTTTGCCCTAGTAGGATGATTCCTATGATCTCTTGGTCAACATGAATGTTGAAGGGCATCTTTTTAGATTTAATTTGAGTGGTAGAAGTCCTTGATAGGATTTGTAGAACTCAACTTATGGTTTGAACAAGACAGGGGTATTTTGGTCATTTGTCAGTTATAGGTCATTTTAAGCAAAGGCCATATCTCCTAGTTCCAAGCCTCAAATGGAAAAACTCAAAACATGAAAGTTGTTAAAAATGGGATTTTAAGTCTATAAAAAAGGTCATGAATTGTTGGAAAAGCTCATAGCATGGATTTTTAAAAGTGGTTCAAATGGCTTGTAAATGGCTTATAAGTTGAAAAAGTTGAATTTGAAAATTGGTTTGGGAGATCTATGAATCCAAAATGGGTCATACAATATATCATTTTGATTGGAAACATCATTTTAAAAACAATGGTTTAGCCACATTTTTGAGTTTAGGCTTAAAAATTGGAGTTGCTTTGTAAATTTGTTACTTGCACTTTAAGGCATCAAATGGAAAGATGGGAAAATGCTACATAAGGACTTGTAAGGCTTTGTTTTCATTTTACCATATCATGTGGGGAGAATTTAAGTAAGATTGCATGGTTTATCATGAGATTGCATGAGATTCACTCAAGATGACAAATTCAAATTATCATTGCATGAGAAGTTCTAGAAACTTCATGGAAGGTTCTCCAAAGTTCTAGAGGCTTCTATTCTCATCTATATAAGCCCTAGAGTGACTCCATGCATTGGTTAGAGATTCTTAGAGCTTGCATACCACATTTCAATTCTTTCACTCCAAAATGAATTTTAATCCCAAACTCCATTGAAACTTCATCAATCACTACAATTCTGATTATCATCATCATATACAAGCAACATTGAGTATTTGGAAAGAAAAATCAAGAAGAATTCGTGGCTGGCTCATGTATTCCAAGTGATCACTCCAACTTGCATGAAGGATTGGCCAGGTCGATTCAAAAAGTGTGAGCACAAACTACTGCAAACAGAAGCATATAGATCCCTTAAAGATCATCTAGAGGAAGTACCAAGTCTTGAATTGAAGGAGAACCACCATAGCCATCACCACTTGCAAGGTATGCATTTTCCTTCGAATCTCATTATTTATGCATAGTTAAGTTATGTGGTTAGGAGAAATGTGATAGAGGCCAATATAGGATGAATCATGATGAGTTTTAGAGCATTTCATGTAGGTTTGTTTTATGGCCATTTTTGTTTTGAGTTCAAGAACTCATGCCTTAGTGTACTATAACCTGAGTTTTGTGGTTTAGAATAATCACCATGGAGTGTAGATCATTCTAGGTTAATTTCAGCCAAGACCATTTCCATGCATAACAGAAGAAAGTAATGGTGTCCAAGACTTCCATCGTGCGTATTTCTTTTTAGAGTGAGTATTAAGAGAATCCATGACCATGGTCGTATAGAGGGCAATGAGTAGGTTAAGTTTGATGTTTGGATCGTGAGTTTTCATTGCGAGATGAGGGAGCTATGGATGATGGAAGATTCGCGGGTGGAGGATGTTTCATGAAACCCTAGCTGGCTCGAGGTAGGAGACATAATCCTCACCTTTGATTCGTTTGGAAATATTGACTAACTCAACCCATCCAACGGCCCAAATTGAATAACGAAACGGAGGGAAAAATTCAAAGCCAAAACACGCCGTTTTGTTAAATGAGGGGCGCCTGGGCTTATCCCGTGTTCTATCCGCACCCCCCCTATAATCAGCCCATCTTGAAAACTAACTAGCGTGTCCTTCTATTTGCACCCCCATCCCCTTTATTTTGTTTTCTTTTATTTTTTATTCTTTTAATATTTTCTTGTTCTTTAAAAATTCATATAAAATAGAAAATTTAATATTTTTTAATTCTTGTTTTTTTCATATGTTAATAAATCTGTCTAGAAAATTATGAATAAATAAAATGTCCATTTTATTTTCTTTTCATATTTTTAATAGATTTTTCTTTTAAATAGCTTTTAAAATAGGATTAATTTTGTGCATGATTTTGTAGAATTTCTTTTAGGGCTTTCCTTTAGTCTTTTTAACTCATTCTTTTTTGTGTAATTAGATATTGAACCATAGTTCCCCATAGGATTTAATTCTTGATTTTTAAATTTTGATTAGTTTAATTAGGGTAGCATTAGGGTATCCTAATTAGGGTTTAGGTTGTGCATAGGTAAGGAAATTCATTTTCTTTAAATAGTTTAGTCTTGATTTTTGGGTAGAGGCCCATGTGGATGTTATGGGTAAATGTTGAAGACCCTTGTGAATAATTGATAGTTTTTTCCCCATTAGTTTAGCATTTTTAGGTATTTTCTGAAGTTGCCTATTGATTTTGTCTGTCTTGTGGTTATTTGTTCATCTCTGGGGTTTGTTTTGGGGAATTTGTTGTGGGGCTTGTGTTGTCTTGAAGATCTTGTTGGAGAGCATCATGGAGAGAAGATTGTAGATCAAGACTCAGAGACCCAGAGCTTGGATTTTTCCCTATTTGTGAGGTTTGAGATCCTGAAGTTTGAGGGAAGTTCATGGTACTTTCCTGAGGAAGGCACTATGAATGACTTTCATTCTTTCTTCTCACCTCTTTCTTAAGTATCCAATGATGTTGGAGCCGACTTGTGAGTTTAGTTTCTCCTGAGGAGGAATGTAAACTGATCACCTGTTGTTGAGCCACATGGGATACACCTCCTAAGTGGAAGCCTCCTAGTACTTTCCTGAGGAAGGTCCTATGGCTCTATTCACTTAGTTCCATTAGTTTATCTAGGATTTCTCAAGTATCCAATGATGTTGGAGCCAACTTGTGAGTTTAGTTTCTCCTGAGGAGGAATGTAAACTGATCACAGTTGTTGAGCCACATAGGGTACAACTCCTAAGTGGAAGCCTCCTAGTACTTTCCTGAGGAAGGTCCTATGAGTCTGTTCATTTAGTTCCACTAGTTCAGATAGGATTTCCTAAATATCCAGTGATGTTGGAGCCTGCTTGTGAGTTTAATTTCTCCTGAGGAGGAATGTAAACTGATCACAGTGGTTGAGCCACATAGGGTATGACTCCTGAGTATACACCTCCTAGTGCTTTCTTGAGGAAGACACTATGAGTCTGCTTACTTAGCTCCCTTTCTTTGGTAAGCTTGTTCTGAAGCTTGAAGACTGGGATTGTTTTCTTTTGGTTTTGCTTTAGGGCTTTGCTTAGATCTGATTAGATTTTGTGTTAGGGTTAGGATTAGAGAATAGATGATTCTTTCTCAAGCAGGTTTTGTTTGCCTGATGGCACTTCATTTCTTTTGCTGTTCATTGCTTGATAGCATGTTGTTTATCTTCAGTATGATTACTGTTATTTCATGACTGGCTTGAGGTTGAGATGAGCTTGTGGAGGCTGAAGCCCCACACACATTTCCTCCCTCACTTGCATTGCATGCATTTTACTGTTAAAGCTGATGCTTTTGTCTGTTTTGGTGTATCATTGACATGATCCCTTATGACTCTCATTTCTTCTGATGAGGATTTGATGATAGACTTTTAGGTTGAAACCTATGCATGACAACATCTAGGAGTTCCCTGTTCAAACCTCAACCATAGGATGAATCCATGGCATGACAACAGTAGGACTTGATAGTCTCCCTCCTAGTTGGGCCTGTTCTCTTCTCATCTCGAAGCGGTTTAAAATACAGTAATTATGAATGATTTCTTTCGTACGTTACGAGCCTTAAGCTATCTGAGAAAGGACGCATTCCCTCTCAGGTCATAGTCTCTAGTGCGGTTGAGATCGCAAACATAATAAAAAGCACTTCTTTTAGGAGATGACCCGTAGTTACCCGAACTACGTTTGCTCTGATCTTTCATACCAGATGAAAGTACGTAGGCATAGGATGCGACGTCCTAGCGAGCAACCTTCAACCTTCACCCGTAGTTAGTCGAACTACGTTGACTCTGATTTCTCATTCTATGATGAGAATACGTAGGCATAAAGTACGACGCTTTGCCGAGTCATTTTTCTTTTCTTTTTCAGCCAGCCTTGATAGGTAGATAGATTATAACCAACCCGTCCGAGTAAACAAACAAGCGAGGATCCTGTCGAGTACGACGGACGTGAGGGGTGATAATACCTTCCCCTTGCGTAACCGACTCCCGAACCCAGACAATGGTTGCGACGACCTTGTCTTACCCTTATTCATCAGGTTTTTCCGATCGTTTCCTTTCCCGCTCTGAGGGATAAATAACGAAAGGTGGCGACTCTTCTGTCATGCCGGCACCTTATTTTCGCGCAAGCGACAATAGCCTTACTAGAAGTGTAAGGGACGGGTCCAGGCACATTAATTACCAAAGGAGTAACAGTCGGCTTTCTGCTATTATAAACGATTTCGATACGCTCCACTTCCTTAAAGTGAGGCACTATAACACAAACTTCTTCTGCCCTCTTATCTGAAACTTCCTGATCATTATCTGCCAAATAATCTTGAATCATGTTGACGGAGGGTGAACCATGTAGGGTAACGGATTAACCTGCACATTAGGGTCGGAATCCATGAAGGACAAAATTTTGCACTTAATGAGCCTCTGGACATCGGTTTTCATACCAAAACAACTCTCAATATCGTGACCTGGAGCACCCTGATGATAGGGACAAAACTTGTCCGCTCTGTAAGAAGGAGGAGGATTTGCGGGAACCATAGGTGGAACTTTTGTCTGAATATGGCCCTTCTAAATCAGAGCTGGAAACAAATCAGCATATTTCATAGGAATGGGCTCAAAATTTATCTTTCTATACACACGACCCTGATTGTTAAATGGCCGATTCTGCTGAGGATACTGCGGATTTTGCTGAGGCTATAGCTGTTGAGCATTGGGGGACTGAGATTGCTGACTCGGCTACGGAGATTGTTGAGGTTGATAAGCTGGAGCATTAAACACTGGTGATACTTCCGCAACTTGGTATGATGGTGAATACCTTCTTCTATGTCTTCCTTCCTGTACGGTGTTCACCCCCTGTTCTTTTTTCTTCACAAACCCACTCCCATACTTCTTAACATTGTTAGGAGCACTCTCTTCCTTAGCCAACCTTCCTTCACGGACACCTTCCTCTAAATGCATTCCCATATTAACCATTTCAGTAAAGTCACTGGGTGAACTGGCTACCATCTTCTCATAAAAGAAAGGACCAAGGGTCTTCAGAAAAATCTTGGTCATCTCTTTTTCTTCTAACGGTGGTGTGACTTGCGCGGCCAACTCGCGCCAATGTTGGGCATATTCCTTAAAATTCTCCTTATCTTTCTGTGTCATAGCCCTCAATTGAACACGGTCAGGAGCCATGTCCATATTATACTTATACGGCTTGACAAAGGCTCCTCCTAGGTCATTGAAAGTTTGAATCTTCGTACTATCCAACCCCATATACCATTGAGTGCAACGCCTGTCAGACTATCTTGGAAATAGTGAATGAGCAGTTGATCATTGTCAGTTTGGGAAGACATTTTCCTGGCATACATAATAAGATGACTCTGAGGGCAAGTATTCCCCTTGTACTTCTCAAAATCAGGGACCTTGAACTTCGGTGGAACCTTGAAATTTGGGACCAAGCACAGCTCAGAAGCACTCTTTCCAAACAAATCCTTCCCACGAAGAGCCTTCAACACCTTTTGCATCTCAGAAAATTAGTCTTGAAACCCATCCATCCTTTCTTCCAAACCCACAGTTTCGGTCGGTGACCCCTGTAAAATTGGCTCATCCAAAATATAAAGAACAAGGTTTACATGTGGAGATGCAGTAGTCATCACAGCAGTAACTGCAGGAGTAGCTTGGACAGCGGTCACAGCAGGGATCTCAGGCACAGACGGACGGTAGCCGGCCGAAAAGAAATTAGGAGACATCCCCCACGGGAAACCTTGAGGCATGTTGTAGGTCATTTCAGCAACAGAAGACACCACTGGGATCGGTGTGGGTGTTACTTCAGAGATAACAGTCCTCTGAACATCTTGGTTGTTGAGTGCGGCCTGGTTGGACAAAGCTTCCACTAGACCATTCAACCTCTCCAAACTTTCTTTCAGAACTGCAACTTCATCACGGAGCACTCTGTTATCTTGTTTAAGCTGGTCCATCTTTTGGCGTTGATTAGCTCGAGTGTTGTATTAGTGATTCAGCTTGTCTGTGGAGATGAAGCAAGAGTGAGACCCTGGAATGCAAACAATGCCATGCCTATGCAAAAATGCAAATGAATATGAAACTTCAAGAAACTCAAATTATCTTTGGTATTGTAACATTGGAAAAAACTTATTTTATTTTGATATTAGAGAGGCATTACAAAGCAAAGTACTCTTTTTAAGAGCTTATTACATTGAACCAAAAGCAAAAGAGAAACTCGGAGATCTACTCCATATGCTCCTTCTGTGCGTGAAGTTCTTCTTCTAACTGGCTGACGCGTTCTTGTAATTCGGCCTTCTCATTGATGAGTCGATCGACACGTTCCTTCCAAGCCATAGCAGCTGGGGGAAGATCATCTCTGGCGACAGTTCCGGAAGAGGTGTGAGAGGAAAATAAATCCTCTCGCGCCTTTCTCTTCTTTGCAAATTCCATCTCTAGCAGCTTCTGGGACTTCTCTTTCTCTACTTTGAGGGTGAAAAACTTGTTCCTCCAAGCGGCTTTCAGTTTCCGAGCCTCATCCAAAGCGGCCTTCAACTGATCTACTTCACTCACATCAAACCAATCTGGATCATGAAAAGCCAAAACCATAGGTTCATGAAAATGAAACGGCATCTTGCGGTCGAGAGCCCTTTCTCGCACCCAATGTAGATATTCTTCAGAGGCATCGTCATTAGGGAATCCTAAAGCAGTCATCCCTTCCTTATTGACGTATCTCCACGCGTAACTTATGACAGACTTCAATTCTGGATCTTCTCCTTCTTTGAGAAAGATCCCTTCCAGGAGAGCTTGGTTAGGTACTTCGATCATGGGATGCCCAAATTGTCTGCGGGCTAAGGCGGGATTGTAACTTATGCATCCTTCTCTCCCAGTAAGCGGTATGTTGGTGAATCCTCTGATGTTAGGAATCATACATATACCTCCATAAGTAGGGTCATACCACACAATGTCAGAGTGAGTAAGGGCCATAACTACCTCGGACCAATGGGGCGATTCTACCTCATCCCAAATAGATGGATGTCGAGTTAGGCGAGCAACAAACCATGAATACAGCAAAGCGGTACAACAAACGATATGTCCTCCTCCTTTATCATTCTTCGAGTGGATTGAATAATACGTGTCAGCTAGCAAGGTAGGGACTGGATTCTTAAGGATGAACAGCTTAATTGCATCCATATCAACAAAATCATCAATCTTTGGGAACCAGAAAATCCCATAGACCAATAAAGCAAAGGTAGCTTCCAAGATAAGGACCTCTTTTCTTTCATCATGGTAACGGACTTTTTCGATCAAGAAATCAGCTGGGAATCCAAGGACTCTTTCCTTGGTGGTTAAGTGTGCTTGAACATCTGCTAGGCTGAGGTGAGTAGCATTTGCAATTTCTTGGTGACTGGGCGTGTCTTCCTGGCCTGTGAATATAGGTCGGGCAGTCACAGGTTTCTTTAAGAAATCAGAATATTCCTCCAGAGTCGGCATCAACTGGTAATCCGGAAAAGTGAAACAATGGTACAACGGATCATAAAACTGAACAAGGTTCTCCAACAGCCCTCCCTTCATCTTGAGCTCGAGAAAACGGAAGACTTCTCCATATTTTGTTGCAAAAGCGTGACGGTTCTCAATGAGATTTGCTAGCTCTCTTAAGCTTTCAATGTTAGGACTCTGAAAAGTGTACTCCAATGATTCTCTCTTGAAGTCCATGGTTACAATACCTGTGAAATAAAATTGAGTTTCTTGAAGTGAATAAGGAAAGAATGCAATGCAAGATGAATAGGACTTCATGGGATCCCAACTATTTATAAACATTGCGGTAAAAGAAAAATGTTTTATTATTTTTGAAACGGATTACAAATAATTGCTTTTAAAAGTTCCAAATAAATAGCTAAATAAAAGCTAATGAAAGCCCTAAAGAAGTTTTGAATTCCGCTACTTGAGCTCTTCTTCCAACTGGGTCTTCTCACGGATAAGGTTGTGCACAATCAGCTTCCAAATAGTACATTGTGGGTCGGAGAAAAATAAATCCTCCATGGCTTTCCTCTTCTTGTAGGGAAGTAACTCTTCATCCTTCGATTGTAGCTGCTTCTGAAGTTCATCCTTCTATTTCTGAAGTTCATCCTTTTGTTTCTGAAGTTCATCGTTCTCTGCAACCACTACTTGATACTTGTTTTTCCATGACTCTAACTCACATTGCGACTTCCTCAAGGCAACCTCTAACTTCTCAGCTTCATACATAAAGACATAAGTGGGCTCTCTCCTCGGAGATATAGGATCTTGACGAGAATAGGGCATTTTCAGTTTGATTGCTCTCTCTCTCTCTCTGACCCACTGGAGGTATGGCTCCAAGGACACACAATTAAGTTTTCCAAGGCTTTTCTTCCCTTTCTTGTGCAAATGATCCCATGCAGCCAAAATCTGTCTCGGAGTTCCTTGTCATAAAATGCTTTCCACTTGAACACTCTTAGGCGGTTCCTTCAACGGAAATCCCAACTGTCGACGAGCTAAGACTAGATTGTAACTGATCCCTCCATTAAAACTAAGTAACGGTATATTAGCAAAATCCCCACACCCATCAAGAATCAAGGTCCCATCATATGCTTGGTTGTACCAATCAATGTCTGAGTGGGTCAATGCCATAACTCTCGGAGACCAAAGCCTTTTATCGAGACTCAAAAAATAACTAGACTTAGGCATGTGCGAAATAAACCACTTGTAAAGTAAGGGCACACAGCAGGTGATCATCCCTCCACCATAGAAGTTTCGGAGATGTATAGAATGATAAGTATTACCCAATAGAGTTGGCACTGGGTTATTCTTTAGAAAGATCTTGATAGCATTAAGGTCGACAAACCTTTCAAAGCTTTGGAATAGAAACACTCCATAAACGAGTAAAGCAAAGATTGCTTCGAACGGGGTCTTGTTCGTATAATCGGCATAAAACATAGCCTTGTTGATTAAGAAATCCGTAGTTAAGCCTAAAATACCACCCTTACTAATTAAGTTTCTCCTGACGTCGGATACTTTCAGATAAAGAGCCTTAGCAATATCTCTTTCCTCAGGGTCCTTCTCCAAGAAGGGGAAGGGAGATTCTTCTAGGATAGGTAGACCAACCAAAAAAGGAATACTCTTCCAATGTAGTTAATAGATGGAAGTCTGAGAACGTAAAACAATGATATAGCGGATCATAAAATTGCAATAAAGTGGAGAGAAGTCCTTCGTCTACTTGGCGACTCAATAAAGATATTAGCTTTCCATATTTGCTCTTGAACTTGCCCTGGTCTTCAATCAAATTCCTTCTTTAGGTCACCCAATTTAGGACTTTTAAATGTGTATTTCAAAGTGTGTCTTTCATTAGACGTCATGGCGACCTGCAATGTCCATAAACAAAAGGGAATCCCATGAAGTCCAATGTAGAATGATGCTATATGAATGCAACAAACACAAGTAAGCACATAAGGACACAAAGATAAACAAACAAGGGAGACCCTAGGTTTGCAACGAGCATGGAGCAAAGGTATACCCATTCCCAAAGGTTGTGGACTAAAGGTTGATTGTACCTGCAGAACAAGGTTCTAAAGAGGTTCCCAAAGTCATCAGCCCATCTTTCGGATATTATCAATTTCCCAATTACTCGGTGATTAATAATATTCTCAAGAGGACTTTTTTTGAGTGTAGCATCGCGTAGCACTACTTCGGGTGTACTCCCTCGTAGTCCCGCGCTACATCCTAATAAAGACCAAAGTGAGGTTAAAGGTAACTACGGTCCTCAATATCATAGACTCCAATCGAAAATAGTAAAAGTCTTCACAATTACTCGTTCAACTGAACTATTTTCGAAAGGGTCTCAACTGAGCGTGATTTTCAAGTCAACTTGGTCCGGATTCAACTCCCTATAAGTCTCATCGAACATATCACTATCCTATCTTAAGTTTACTCAAGTCCAGGTGTAGGACTTTGTCTCACCACTCAAAGGTGTCAACCCAAAGAAATAAAGGACACAAACAAATAAGCAAGTAAGCAAATATATAAAGCAATAAACAAGCAAAGCAAGATAGGGAAACCCACTGAGAGTCCCCAGTGAAGTCGCCATTTCTGTCGCGGTGAAATTTGGATACCAAACTATTGATTAGTTTGAATCTTTAATTCATTTTTGCAACCAAACTTTGATTTGTCCAAAGGAAGGGATAAAGATCGAAATACCCACAATGCAATGCAAATGCAAAGGTTTAGAGAGTTATAGGTTCGGGGGCCGGTTAAACTTAGGGAAGGTGCTAGCATCCTAAGTTTCTGTAGTACTCTACAGGAACCTCTTGTTTTAATGTTTGTTTTCTTGCTATGGTTTATCTGCTTAATGGTTGAAAGACCTAGGGGTTTATTTCTAAGTATACTCGATAAGATATCGCATCTTATGCCTACATATCCTTACGGGAGTGGAATCAGAGTATCTGTAGTTCCCCTAAAGGGTTTGAGGAGTTCTTTGATTATGGTCAAAGTTCCTACGGGTTAAGGGTAGTTGATTGATTGATTTTAGGAGAAAAGACGAGTTGTCATTTTAAGGGAGATTTAACCGCCACAAGTGTAAGAGATTATATTTATTGTGGGGTGGAGATTCTATCTCGCTTAAGATGATTAACATCTTTCTCTAATGTTTGAGTGATTGTATTGTTGTTTGTTTTGTTTTCCTATGTTGTAAAAGAGAAGGTCCTTCCTATGGGGTAGGATCTATCTTAAGTGATCGACTTGAGTGGGATCAAGGATCATGGGGGAAATGGTGCAAATGTATATGCAATACACACAAGCGTTGAGTCATGTGTAGGTTCTTCCTTTGGATGGTATGCGACGCGAGGAAGGATAAATATGATAATTGTAAATTGCGGAAGATAAATTGCGAGTAAAGTAAAGCATACACACGCATGAAAGCGCTAAGTGCAAGTGAGTGAATACGTGAACAGAGTGTGAGCGTGCACGATTGATTTAGTTTTACGATGCGAGTTTTATCTTAGGCGAAGTTGATTTTAAGGGTGGGCTGAATTATTTTGAGAAAAGTTGAATTAGTTAATAAAAGGTTTAGATTAATTGATGAAGTTGATTTTAGAGAAAATATTAATTTAATTTATTAGCAAAAGGTTGATTGATTTTAAGAGAAATATACTGTGAGATTGATTTAAAAATGCGTTATTCGCTTTTAAAAAAAAACTTAGATTATATGGATCAATGCTATGAGAAAATTACTTGGTTATTTCGGTGAGATTTAAATTTTAGGAAAAAGTTGAATTATAAAGATTGATTTTTATGAGATTATATAAGTTTTATTAGTGCAATTAGATCAAATTAAAAATGACTTGATTTTGGATAGAAATTATTTTACAAGTAACTAAATAGAATGAGTTTTAAAAGATTTCAATATTCATTAAGTAGATTTTATAATGTTAAGTTGAAAAGGAAAAGATTTTTATTAATTAAACAAGTTATTATGAAATATGCTTTTTGGTGTTTAAATTGATAACATTAAATTATAAATAGCTAAATAGTGGAGATAAAAGGCTTTATTAGTTTAATTAAATAAAAGGATGATAAAAAAAAAAAAGAAATCGATTAAAAGAGTGGGATATTTAATTAATTGATAAAAATAAAAACATTAGGTAAATTTTAAATAAAAAGGTTAATTTATTAAAACTGATTAAGTGATAATTAAGGGTTAATTAGAGGTTTAAGGGTGATTAGTTGATACGAGTGTATGGTGTAGTGTGTGTGTATCGTACAATTACAGTTTACAATATGAGAACATGGAAGAACGAAAACGAATGAGAAAAAAACGAATGAAACCCTAGCCCCTCTCGTCGTCGTCTTCCTCTCACGACCTCTACTTCCTCTTCTTCCTACATTAAACCTGCAAAACAAACAACCATGGTAATGATAATCAGATTCATATGAGAATTTTACCCAAAGAAGACCGGCGATGGCTCAACGAGGACGGTGGCGACGGCTTCGTGATTTCGACAAGGGATTCGCAGTGATGGCTTTCACGGTGCGGTTGATGAGCTTCTGACTCCGGTCGGTGGTTCTGGCGATACTTGCAGGAAAAGGATAAGCTTCCTCTCGATCTCTGGGTTTTCTCAGTTTTAGGGTTTCGGCAGTACTTGCGAATTCGGTTTCTTCTGTCTCAAATTCCCCTTTTTATAGGCTTCATATGAGATTAAATGCCATGATTGCTTGATTGGATTTTCAGTTTTGGTTTAGACAATGTTTTGAAAAAATTTCTTTTTCGAATGATTGGATTCAATGTTGTTGATGAGAATCATTCTTGTGTGATTTGAGTTGAAGAATCTTTCGTTGATGCTGAGGAATCTGACAGGATCTGAATGGGATTTTTTTTTTGAATGGGGTATATTCCTCAATTGATTTACTAACTCTGAATTTTGGCTTGGCAGGTGTGAATAACAAAAGGATTTGGGCCAAAAGAGAGTTAACAGTCCAGGGAAGTTATGGTAACGGAACTGGTGAGCCCCAAAGTTGCGAATTCATCTCTGTTTCCGTAGTGATGCTGCTGCTGAAGTTAAGTCTTGCCCTGTTTTGCTGTTTCCTCATGTTTTCCTCATGCTTTGTCTGTTGTTTGAGTTGCTTCAAAGATTTAGTGGCCTCATCCGTTCCTCTTGACAGGTTGCGAAGAGAAGTGCGCCCAGGTGAAGCAAACTTCTTCTCGTACAAGGACTTATAAAGGACCTTGGAGAAGTGTGATCGAGAAGCTGATGCGGAGTGCTCATTGCGCCTCATAGTGATATGCCTCTTTTGAAAATATGAAGTAAAGCTGGTAAGCTGTCGTGATGACATTGTAGTGTTTACGATCTCCGAGCCACCTTCCGTTTTGACTATCATGCTCACCTAACTCTTGTTGTAGCAGGATTTGATAAAGTTACAAGTTTGAGCAGGGATTAGTACAATCATGTGAATGATAAGGTGGAATTCTAACCCTTCTGAAAAGCATTCAATCATTCCCTAATGCTTCAAAATAGCTTACTGTGAAACAAGTTGCATCACTCATCATCCTCAAATCATCTTAAAGTACACTGATTTGAATACAGGTATCGAGTTTGAGGGTTGATGATCCTGAGGTGTTTGCGAACAGAAATAGTACTTGGCTACCTGGAGGCCCTTTAACACTTCAATATTCTGAGGGAATTTAGAAAATGGCGTGGAGTTGGGACCCTTCTCTATTTGGGCTGCTAGCACAGCTTGTTGTATCAACTCCAAAATTGACTCGCAAAGTTCCAAAGCAAAACCTGTTCTTCTCAGAACCTGGTACTATGATATGATTTGGAAGTATAACATGCTAGTGCAGTGGAATAGGCAAGTTCTCCAGCTTTCTCTGAAGTTTTGAAGTATCTTCTTCAGTGTTAAGGGCACAGACTTGTAGTTCCAGAAGCTATGTTCGTAGGACCATTGGCAGTAATAGGCACAGGGCTTGTTCTAGAGCTTTTCGTTGGATATTATCTGTTGAGAAGCTGATGGTGTTGTCTTTAAGGTACAGAGTTTCCTCTATCTGGAGTATGGATTGTAATTAGAAATTTCAAATATGCCTGAGCTTAATGAATTTGAGCCCTTGTTTCTCCTTTATGCAGGGCATTGATGTTGTTGTCGCTGTTGTTGCACCATGGTAATCGTGGATGTGGGAACATTGTTTGCAGCAAGGGAGTTCAAAACCTCCCGATGTGATGAAAGAACCTGTGCGCGTACAGTTCACCCATGTTAGGTATGAAATAAGGAATATTGTAAGCATCGGGGCGTCGTAAGCTGAAAAGCCAAGCATATCGCGAGAATTTTGCTGTTGTGACTGTGACGGTGCATAGGATGGACTTGTATCATGTACCAATCCAACATTGGTATAGTTGTCTAGATTCTGAGAGCTTGAGGATTTCTTGTGACAAGAGGATCCCGTTAAGCCTTTCCCATCCAAATTTGAGACCTTGTATGCGGCATGATTCTTTTCATGATTGGAACCTTCGGTAGGGGTTAAATTATTAGTCATGCTTTAATATCTTCTTCTGTTCTCTATCATGAACACCGTCGTATTCGGAAGTCAAATAATTATGTTGTGTTTTGGTTTGTAGGAAGTGATGACGCCAAATCATGTATAAAGATGGTGTAAGGGTGGACGCGTTCTTCCGTGGTAAGCTCGTTAACTTCTCCAAATTAGCAATATTGTCGGAGCAGCAGTGATATCATTAGAAATTATCATAAACGCAGGTCTTGGTTAAACTCCAACTTTGAACGAGTTCTAAGAGGAAGTGAATCTCTTGCTGCGTAAAGCTCTGTGGAGAGACTCTTCCCTATCTGATTAGGTTCTCCGCTGACAGAGAGGGTTGTTCGATGAAGTGGGAAAACGTGAGGAAACAGAAGGATTTTGGATGCTTAGGATTAGGACTTAGGGATTTGTGGTAGCTATTAACTTTTCTGTAATTCTCCTACGTTGTAATTGTTATGGTTTGTGTGTAGCTCTGAATGTTCTTGAGGTGGCTCAGATGTTGGGTTTGTAATGAGTTCTAGCAAATATAATTTCAATCTTGTAAACTTTGGATCTTAAATCTTGAAATGCCAATTGGATTAAAGTATGAATTATAATTTTATCATGAAAAAGAGGGAGAGTTGCACTTGCAACTTCGAGACTTCTTATGTATAGTTCCATTTCCCTTACAAACCCACTACTTTATTCAGTAGCTTAAATTATGACTTGTACTTCTTATTGATTTGCAATGCTTTATGTCGGAAGAACTTGTATGTGGTGGTAGCTAATTAATAAGACACTCTCGAGCGAACAATATTACTGTTAGTTACTCCTTCAGTCTCTACTTGGAAATTACTCGTAAATGAACCAAATGTCTTGATTGTCGCCTTGAGGACCCTTAGAGTCCTATTCCGCAAACTCCTTGAAACAAAACTAAACCAGTGTAGTAACATCCTCAATTATCGTTCTTTGAAATCACACATGAAGATATGTCCGTACTCAATTTCAAGATACCCATTAGCCAGAGGTATTCCCAGCTTGAATTCTTGAATGGTGAACTTTAAACTCAAATGTACCAGTCACGTCCTTGGGATTCTTTGTTTGTAAGAATCTATACCTTGACACCACTGCACCTGCACGAGCTGGTCAGCCCCGAAACATAAATATTAAATTAAAGTAAAAGAACAAAAGAAACATGTGGGATCTTATGGTCAAAAATTAGGGTGCGACAGATTCCCCTATTTAAGTTACTTCTATCCGGAGATATGGAGATTGAAGTCTCCGCCTCGACGAGATAGGAGAGCCTTAAATATAAACACTACACGGATTTTTGTCCCTAAGAGACCACCGAATGCATATGATGTGCAATGATATGAGGATGCAAGACAGACGGTCCTGTGGGGAAATGATGTCACAGGGAAAAAAAACTAGACACAACACGCGAGAAACAAAGGAGCAGCAGACTCAACGGAGTGAGACTCCACGGAGACAGGAAATAACCAGCAATGGGGAATCTCCAAACGTATAAAAGTGTAGCACATACACCAAGAACATGGTGATTTATCAGTAGGTGAGAAACTTGTAATCGAAGGATAAATTTATTACCAAATGTGGTGGTCGGTAATCGTTTAAATGGATTTTCTTGATCGAGTCAATAATCCTGTTTTGTTCGTATTCTTTATTCTTCTCTTTAAATCCAATTAAAAAGACAGTAAAATGTGTAAACCTCCCTCATGCTTCATGATCTGAGTTCCATGAACGGGTCTCAACTCTGAAAAACGCCTCCCCACGCTTCATGGTCTGGGTACCATGAACGGGTCTTAGCTCTGAAAAATGCCTCCCCACGCCTCGTGATTTGGAATCCACGAACGGGTCTTAGCTCTGAAAAACGCTTCCCCACGCCTCGTGATTTGGAATCCACGAACGGGTCTTAGCTCTGAAAAACGCTTCCCCGCGCCTCGTGATTTGGAATCCACGAACGAGTCTTAGCTCTGAAAAACGCCTCCCCACGCCTCGTGATTTGGAATCCACGAACGGGTCTTAGCTGTAGATTTAGTGGTAGATGTCACTGTAGATCGTGGAGCTTCTTGGCTGTGAGCCATAATGTGTTGTAAATTGTAGAACTTTGTAGATGTGAGTTGTAGATGTAAGTGTCTATGTAGATGTAGTTCGTTGTAGATATAATTTATAATGTAATCTGTAATGTGATGGAGATTGTAAAGCTTCACCAGGGATCTTCGGGAGAGATGTGAGCCAGTTAAATTGTAATGTACGTTTTCTCAAATAAGGGGACTAATGAGATAAGCTTCTTCGACTTCCCTGGGGAGATGTCACTGGATACAAATAAACTTGTGTGATGAATTCACTGGGGAATTCATTCGTGAGAAGCATCTTTGTTGTAGTTGTAAAATACTATTGTGAACTCTCAAATAGAGTATCTGTATTGTCTTCGGCGAACCTCTCTGATGGATTTCTGGAGAGATGTCATTTGACGAATTGACGATGTTGAAGAACCCGCTGAGGGTGAATGAACGGTCTTGTAGAAACTGCCATTTGTCGTTTTGAATAAGATCTTAGTCAAAACGAGTTGCTCAAATAAAGAGATTGTTTATAGCCCAAATGTAGATGTTTGAGAAAATCTTGTGATACTATTGTCGGAGAAATGTCTGTCTTCATGAATACTCTTTCTGGGGAATAGAGTGCAAAATAAATGCACGCTTAGTCCATGTTCAAAAGTTGGAGATGTCCCTCATGCGGTTGCTACAAGCCAAAGTTAAACTCCAACTTTGAACGAGTTCTAAGAGGAAGTGAATCTCTTGCTGCATAAAGCTCTGTGGAGAGACTCTTCACTGTCTGATTAGGTTCTCCGCTGACAGAGAGGGTTGTTCGATGAAGTGGGAAAACGTGAGGAAACAGAAGGATTTCGGATGCTTAGGATTAGGACTTAGGGAATTGTGGTAGCTGTTAACTTTTCTGTAATTCTCCTACGTTGTAATTGTTATGGTTTGTGTGTAGCTCTGAATGTTCTTGAGGTGGCTCAGATGTTGGCTTTGTAATGAGTTCTAGCAAATATAATTTCAATCTTGTAAACTTTGGATCTTAAATCTTGAAATGCCAATTGGATTAAAGTATGAATTATAATTTTATCATGAAAAAGAGGGAGAGTTGCACTTGCAACTTCGAGACTTCTTCTGTATAATTCCATTTCCCTTACAAACCCACTACTTTATTCAGTAGCTTAAATTATGACTTGTATTTCTTGTTGATTTGCAATGCCTTATGTCGGAAGAACTTGTATGTGGTGGTAGCTAATTAATAAGAGACTCTCGAGCTGACAATATTACTGTTAGTTACTCCTTCAGTCTCTACTTGGAAATTACTCGTAAATGAACCAAATGTCTTGATTGTCGCCTTGAGGACCCTTAGAGTCATATTCCGCAAACTCCTCGAAACAAAATTAAACCAGTGTAGTAACATCCTCAGTTGTCGTTCTTTGAAATCACACATGAAGATATGTTCGTACTCAATTTCAAGATACCCATTAGCCAGAGGTATTCCCAGCTTGAATTCTAGAATGGTGAACTTTAAACTCAAATGTACCAGTCACGTCCTTGGGATTCTTTGTTTGTAAGAATGTATACCTTGATACCACTGCACCTGCACGAGCTAGTCAGCCGCGAAACATAAATATAAAATTAAAGTAAAAGAACAAATGAAACAGGTGGGATCTTACGGTCAAAAATTAGGGTGCGACAATTATCATCTGCATTGCACTGACATATGTGCAGGAGATCAAGAGGTATGACTACCAACAGAAGGCTACCAAGGTCAGGGAGCTATTCAAGAGTCTTCATTCAAGTATTCAAGGGTTGATATCCTCATCAAAGAATTCAAAGATCCTCAGAGAGAGGGTTGGACACAAGAATGCATATCTCCTAACTTGAGGGTTGTGAGAGGCCATCAGATGATTCTAAATCCATGGAGTTGGACCTGAAGCCATGAGATAGA
This sequence comes from Lathyrus sativus, assembly GCA_963859935.3. NCBI lineage: Eukaryota > Viridiplantae > Streptophyta > Magnoliopsida > Fabales > Fabaceae > Lathyrus > Lathyrus sativus. The sequence goes on from OZ012739.1 coordinate 278,071,222, forward strand.
TCATGAGAAGTATTGAAAGTCATTTTGAAGCCTAGACAGGTCAATATGCAAAGTATATGAAGCTACAACCAAGATTGATGCAACTAGGGTATCATCTGGTCAACCCTAGGTCAACAGATGATTTGAAGAAGTTTGAGACCTAATTTCAAGGCCATGTGATCATGGAATGATGTGTTGAGACACACAGGGGATGACTCCAAGACTCTCTCATCATGAATCAAGGGTGTGAGGAGTTCCTAAGCTAGGGTTTCTAAGCTTGACAGTGTAAAATCCCCTGGTTTGGTGCCTAACTGCAAGACCACATAACTCAAGATGTAATTTTCATCTCAAATTTACCCCAACATGATTTTTGTAGAGCATGATCATAGCTTTAATTTGAGTGCTAGAAGTCCTTGATAGGGTTTATAGAACTCAAGTTATGAAGCAGACAAGTTATAGGTCATCAGATGAATGTGATTGTGGTACTTGAAAGTCAACCAAATTCCATGCCATTTATGACCTAGAAGGAAGCTTCTCCTCAACTTCAGGACAACATGAATGTTGTTCCTTATCTTCTTAGATTTCCAAAAAGTACTAGAAGTCCATGATTGGATTTGTAGAACTCAAGATATGAGCTTTGCAAGGCAAGGGTATTTTGGGAAGTTGAGATTACAAGTCATTTTGGATTATAGGTCCATTTCACCATCTTACATGCCTCAGATGGAGATTTGTCCAACTTGAAAGTTGCTCAAAATGAGTTTATTTACTCAACCAGGCATCAAGGGTTAATTGATATGGATTAGAATGAGAGTTGGTTGAAGAAAATTTGACAAAAAGAGATTTAAAAGGCATTAAATGAGAAAATTGCAAAATAATTCATATTGGTTCAAGATATTGCAAGTTTGTGCATATTTTGAGTGTAAATGATATTTGTAACACATTGGCATTGGTAGAATTTCAAATTGAGTTACATTTCATGGCCAAATTTGGAGTTACTTCAAGGAGATGTTACATGACAAAAACCATCCATTGATTGAAATTGAGGGATGAATCATAGCCCTTCATTCACACCACCATCCCAACAATGCATTTGAGCCAAATTGGAGGCATAAACAGAGCTGTATTCGTGACTTCCATGGTGAGTTTTTGGAAGGAAAAGTGAAAAATTGAAATTGGACTTTCAGTCAAGTTTGGGCCTCTATTGCAGCCCAGAAAGTTTCTATATAAGCTCATGAATGAATCCAGATGAGGGTTGGTGATGGATTGAGCAGGATCAGGTAAGACACAGTTGAAAAAAGTTAGTTAGAATTGAAATTTGAGTTTTACCATTGGATCCTTTTCTGAAGAAATTGAAGATTCAAGAAGCATCTACCATCATCACTGAGTGATTTTGCACAGCTTGGGTCAAGGATTGGTGGTTGAATCATCCACTGTTGAAGCATTTATCAGGTTTTATTCTTTTCATGATTACTCTCAATTGTTGATGAATTAGAGTAGTTTTTGTATGTGGTTACGTAGTACTTAGGTCCTAGATGGATTTAGGATTGATCTTGGAACCATTTGTGAGATTTCTTGATGATGAGAAAAAACTTTGATGGATCGGTTATGGTTGTTTCTTGGTTGATATCAAGATTTGAACCTAGGTTTATGATCAGTGTGATGTGTAGAAGAGATTAGTGGAAAGAACTTAGAGTTTGGAGATGATTCTTGGAAGTGTGCATTTTCTGTTTGGCTTCGTATCTGCTTGGATTTTGAGAAAAAATAAGAACAAACCATGGCAGATTGACCTACGTGAAGAGATGAAGAGATTGGTACAATTATTTTTGAGTTTGGTGAAATTTAGATCTCTGGTTATTTCCCCCTCGCCGGAGAAGACGACCGGAGTCTTCTCCGGCCACCACCAAATTCCCTCCCTTAGTTTTAGGTTTAAATGAGGAAGATGAAGTCTAGGCCGTTAGATTCTTTTAACTTCATTGACTGAGTAGGATAATCCAATGTGTGTGATTCAATTTCAGAATGTTGAATGTTGACTTGAGTACGTGGCACGTTGATGCGTGTCAGATTTGATTACCTTCTGGTTGTATGGCATAGATTAGAGACTATGGTGAACCATATAAGAGCATGCAATCCATAATGAAATGCTCCGTTTCATTTATCCCCTTCAGAGCCTGTGTGGCACGTTCTCTACCTTAGGATAGGTTGACCAGTAGGCTAATCTTGTGGCTGTGATATTTTCTTGCAGTTTTTAATTCTTTAATTCATTTTTGTATTTTCTTTTATTCATTTTATCATTTTTAATGCTTTAAAAATACTTAGAATTGCTGGAAAATTATGGAAAAAATCATGAATGATCCCTGACATGTTTAGCATTTTTTCACACCATTTAATTGCATTTTTGGTTGATTTTCCATTTATTGCTATTTTTTCATTTTTATTAGATGATTAATAATGTCAAAAATACATGATTGGCTTGCTGATTTTTGTACTAGATCATGGTTATGATTTAGGATCTGAATTTTTACATGATTTATTTAGAAATCTTGATAGAGTTGTGTGATTTTTTATTTGGTTTTTTAGAAACTTTTAGGTATAGGTTTGAGATAGATTTCTAGGACCTTTCCCTTGTGGACTTCACTTAACACACTTTAGGTTTAACACTTAGATAGTGCCCTTAAACTTAGAGTTAGGCTCTGATTTTTCTACCATAGGTTCATAACAACCTTAAGAGACCCTAGGAGTTTTGGTAGAATATTCAGGGATGATTTCCTATTTTAATTAGATTTTAGATAATGATTTTTTTTTAGGATGACCCTAACTTAGCATATCAACTAGTTTGGTTCCAAAAGTGATATTTAGCAAACTTTAGGTTCCCCACTCCTTCTTGCTAGTATGGAGAATAGGTTGATACCTTTGTGGAAGAATTTTCAATGCTTGATAGTGTTCATAGATCCCTTAGGATAGATATCCTTTAGTGCTTAGATATTAGGGTTTCTTAGAAGTTTATGTGATGGCTTCTTTCCCCTGTGTGGTTTCTTTGCTTGGCTTTGCCCTATTCTCCTTCCCTAAGTCTTGATGAGGATCCCTCTTGGGAGAGCCTAATCCTTCCTTTGGTTGGATTTTGTGCATTCCTTAAGAGGTTGAGCCTTAGATAGACATTCAATGGCATAGTATATTCCTTTGGTTTATACTATCTTCCTCCTCCAAGTCCCTTTCTTAGGATCCCTCTTGGGAGAGGCTAATCCTTCATTTGGTTGGATTTTGTGCATTCCTCAACAGGTTGAGCCTTAGATGGATATTTTATGTTGATACACCTTAACCAAATACCTTAGATTGACATTTAGGACCAACACTCAGTTTCTCTGTCCTATTGACATAGGATCCCTCTTAGGAGAGCCTAATCCTTCCTTTGGTTGGATTCTGTGCATTCCTCAAGAGGTTGAGCCCATGATGGACTCTTGTGTTGATACACATCTAGCCTGATGTGGCCTGGGATGATTTCCCTATTGCTCATCTTGGTTACACTTCTCCTCCCTGTTTGATTGATTTGCTTGTTGCATTAGGATAGATTTGCATGAGTAGAGACTTTTGTTTAGGTGCATGACTGCATTGAAAGGTTGAGCCAGTCTCCCTTTGCTTGTTTTCATGAAAGGTTGAGGTGGTCCTCCCTTTGCTTAGTTGCTTATTTGCTTCATACTTGCCTCTGATGTTTGCATTGAAGGTTGAGGTGATCCTCCCTTGCTTGTGTGTTCTTTTATGTTTGCATTAGAAGTTAAGGTTTCCTCCTTCTGATTGTGATGATGCATTGCATATCCATTCATGTTCTTATTTCAGTAGCTTGATAGTTCTATTCATCTGCTTAATGATTTTTGCTTTGTTTTTGTTTCCCCTTTAACATGTTCCCTTAGGATCTCTAACCTCTCTTCTTCAAGAGAGGTTATGATATACTTTAGGATGAATCCATGCATGATAACATTAGGGTAGACTCCTTTTCAAACTCAACAATAGGATGAATCAATTGCATGACAACAATAGGATGCTTGATAGTTTCCCCTGTAGGGTTCTTTCTCCTTCTCATCTCCAAAACAACAGTAAAATACGTAATAAAGGCAAATTCATACCGTACGTTACGAGCCTTAAGCCACTTGGGAAATGATAATTGAGCGGTCTCCTCTCAATCGTCTAGGGTGTTTAGTATACGTCCTTTGGACGATATGCGACACATTCGTTCTTAAGTCATAGTCTCTAGTGCAGTGTGAATTATAAACATTCATAAAAACACTTCTTTCGTAAAAGAAAAAAAACAAATATCAAACCTCTTTTTGCCCCGTGGGCTCTTAATTACAGGAAAACCTTTTCTGATGAAAAGAGTGATGTTAAACTTTCGTTCTACCGCAAACAGGCCTTGTCCCTAACTGCTGGAACTGTTGTTTAACTTTACTCGGGAAAAACAGATGAATTAACATGTGTTTCATTATCCCGAACTACGTTCGCTCTGATTCCTCTGACGAGAATACATAGGCACAAGACGCGACGTCTTGGCGAGCAACCTTCCCCCTTCACTCGTAGTTAGTCGAACTACGTTGGCTCTGATTTCTCGTTCCAGATGGGAATACATAGGCACGAAGCGCGATGCTTTGCCGAGTCACTTTTTTTTTCCTTTCTTTTTCTTTTGAACCATCCTTGATAGGTAGATTGTTAAACCAACCCGTCAGATAAACACAACAAGCGTGGATCCCGTTGAGTACAACCGACGTGAGGGGTGCTAATACGTTCCCCTTGCGTAACCGACTCCTGAACCTAGACTTGTTTGCGATGACCTTGTTCTTTCCTTTTCGTTAGGTTTATTCTGATCGTTTCCTTTCCCTCTTGTGGGATAAATAACGAAAGGTGGCGACTCTTCTGTCCTTGCTCGCACCTTTTTTCGCAGTAGCAACAGCTGGCGACTCTGCTGGGGATAGGATGGTTCCTGATGCGAGTCTCGCCTTGGATTTTCCTCCTAGCTGTCTGGGTCATCCCCAGCAGCTGGCGACTCTGCTGGGGACTCCAACGGTTCCCTATGCGAGTCAATCCTAGTGCTTGCAAGTTTATCTGTTGGGTTTGCATTTATTTATCGCACTTTACTTTCCTGCACTTTACTTTCAGTATAATATGATTATTTTCTGTGCTGTTGTGGGAGGGACTGATTCTGATGAGTGAGAAGCCAGACCCAGGCTTGAGAGAAAACATAGCGTTAGAGTGGATTAGTGGTCGACTTGCTTGCTTTGCTCGCACCAGTTCCCATTTAATCCACACTTAGACAAGATTCTCTTTGATGACTTCCTATCGGTCCTTTGGACTCGAGAGGATTTTGGATCTGAGGATTGTCGACTCTGGGGACCGATCATTTGTGACTCAGCTGAGTGATGCCTCTTCAGGGGATGATGATGCCAAACCAGAGATGGCGAACATATCATCATTTCTTGAAAGTCTGTGACGCTGATGAACGCATAGGATGCCATACTTGTGAGCGGGGTTGGGCTATGCAGGAAACTTTTACCTTCAGACAACCTGGTTTTCTCTTGACAGTTTGAATAAGTGGCATTGGTATCAATGGGTCCTAATAATCAGAGTTGTGTTATGTTCTCGCCGAAGCAGAATTTTGGTCCTTCTCAACCAACAACACAGTCATCTTGATCTCCTGCCACATGTTTGCATTTTTGCATTTTTGCATTCTCATTCGCATTTCATTAACATGTGTCTGTGTTGCAGGTGCATACTTCTCCCCTGATTCTAGTGGTCTTGATCCTTATGGCTGACATGGCATCTTTGAAGAAAACAGTGGCTTACAAGCTACCAACACCGGATATCCGAGAGTTACGGGGTTTGATTTCTTTGGCTGATAAAAAAGTGATGGAGGACTTCAGAAAAAGCTATGGGAGACTTCTGAATATTGTGTGCAAGCTTTCTACGTATGAGTTGAACGGCCTCTACGCTCTTCTGCAGTTTTATAACCCGCAGCTCAGATGCTTCGTTTTTCCAGACTATGTCCTAGCTCCAACCTTAGAAGAGTATTCTGGCTTGCTGGGGGTACCTTTGTTGAATCAGATGCCTTATTACTGTGTTGATGATGAACCTGACTTAAGTAAGTTGGTTGCTGCCCTTCATTTAGATAACTCAGAGCTGAAAGGGAAGTTGTGTAGAAAAATTGGAGTTTACGATTTCTCTTTGCCTTTCTTGGTGGAGAAGGCCCAATGGTTTGCCAAGAAGGGTTGTTGGGTTGTATTCAATGCCATCTTAGCCCTTTGCGTATATGGTATCGTGTTGTTCCCAAGTCACCCGGATTTCATAGGTATAGATGCTTGCCACGTATTTGCTTCCGGGAATCCAGTGCCCACTCTTCTCGGAGATGTTTATCATTCAGTTCACAGCAAGAATGAAAACAGAAAGGGGAAGAATGTGGTGTGTTGTGCTCCTTTGCTGTACAAGTGGTTTTCCAGCCATCTTCCTAAAACGGGTTTATTCATTGATTCTACTGAGACTTCACCCTGGTCTGCACGTTTGATGGGTTTGTCTGCTAACAATGTCACTTGGTTTGATAGAGATCTACTAGGCAAAGAGATTGTGTATAGTTGCGGTGGCTTTCCTAACGTCCCCCTGGTCGAAAGGAACGGGTGTATCAATTACAATCCCTCTTTGCTGGTAAGACAATTTGGATATGTGCTAAGAGGTCCTCTTGAAGAGGAAGAGATACAAGAATCTCTGTATCTCACAGGGTTGCTTGAAGGTGACACTTTGGTTAAAGTAGAGAAAGCTTGGAGCAAAATTCATAGAAAGGGAAAAGTTTTGCTAGGAAAGAGCAACAACAAAGCCTTTGATCCATATGTAGCCTGGATCCGAGAAAGAGCCGCCAAGTTTCTAATGCCATTCCCTGTAGTGGAGCCATTATATCCCCCCATGGTTAAAGAACCAACCACAGTTGATATTCAGAAGCTCAACCAGGTGCTCTAAGGGAAGGAAGAGCTACGGAAAGCCAATGAAGAGCTGGAGAAAGAAATTGCTCAACTCCGAAGCGAGAAGAGCGAAGTTGTGTACTCCTGTAAGAAGCAGACGGAGTTGATAAACCACTTGGGTGCCAGTTTGACCAAGGAGACTGATTCTAGAGAACGTCTGGGGTTAGATTTCAAAGTTGTTAACACTGTCCTCGCCACCAAGAAGCAAGACTTAGATAGGGCGTATCTGAAGATATCCAAATTCGAGACATTGTGGAACAACACTCTAACCAACCACAAAGAGCGAGAGGAGAAGCTGAAGCAGCAGATAACCAAGTTGAAGATTCAGCTTGAGACCAAGGACAAGAAGATAGAGGCTGAAGTATCACTTCAACGAGACGTTCGGTACAGATTGGTTGAAACCAAGGCAAACCTGCAAGATTGTCAACTCAGAGTTGATGCTAAGAGGTGCAGAGTGGAAGACTGCTCTGGAGAAGGTGCTTATGGGGACGTTGCCAAGGACCTCCAAGACACCATCAGGCAGAGGGAGCTACTGATCCGGGGTCTGCTCACCAAGCCTGACCATCCCACTACGAAGAAGTTATTGGAAGATTTTTGTGCCCGTAGCCGCACTTGATTTCTTTGTATTTCTTTGTATCTTTTATGCATTGATATGCTGACCACCACCAGGCTTGTTGGTTGGGGTCACACCTTTTGCTTCAGTTGTATTTGATTACAGTTGTACGCTGCCCACGGGGTTTTTTTTAGATATATATGAGGATTTCTTTCCATGATTGGATGTTAGACTTTATTTGTCTTGGAAAATAGAATCGGGGGGAATTTCCCCAAGGCACAGACACACGTTTGCATTTGCATAATCATTTCGCATAGCATGTGCCTCTAGCTTGTTTATCTAACCCCTTGTGTTTTACAGATATGTTTCAGGATTGAACGAAGGCAGATTCACCGGTATTCCACCAGAGCAAATCAGGTCAGAGTCATGGAATAGGTTCAAGCTGACGTTCAAGAGCTAAGGGAGAAGATGGATCGTTATATGGACCTCATGCAAGTGGTCGCCAATGGCCAGGAACAACTCAGGACTCTATTTCAACCTTTGATTGCACGCATTGATAGCAACGGTGTGTTGCATGGTGGGAGTGCTGCAAACCCTCCGCTTGTTGAGACCCCTCATGCTAACATCCCTGTTACTGGAGGGAATGGAAGTGGCAATGGTAATGTTGTTGCTAATGCTGGAGCTAATGGGAATACGACTGGAGCCGGAAATGGCAACTTTGAAGCCAATGGTAATGTTGGTATGGGAAATGGCAATACTGGTGGAACGGGTAATGCCGGGAACGCTGGTGTTGGTAATTTGTATGGTCTTGATGCTGCTGGGTTTGCTCATGGCAATGGCCATCAACCTTGGCAGGAGGATCATCAAGAGGACTTATTCTCAATGAAAGGAGTCGAGGGCGAACTGAATTCTGAAGCTCGTTTAAGATTCAAAGCGCTTGAAGACAAGATGAAGAGTTTTGAGAACTTGAATTCCATGAGCGTTGATATGACCAAGCTAGGGCTGATCCCAGACCTCAAGGTGCCTCCAAAGTTTAAGGTACCTGACTTCGAGAAGTATAAGGGCACCATTTGTCCCCGTGTCCATCTGAGGTCTTACTATCGGAAGATGTCTGCACATTCTGACGATGAGAAGTTGCTGATGCACTTCTTCCAAGACAGCCTGTCAGGCCCCTCGTTGGAATGGTACACGGGTTTGGAGCCCACAAGTGTACACAGTTGGAAAGACCTTGCTGAAGCATTCGTGCACCACTATCAGTACAACAACGATCTGGCTCCCAACCGGGTCCAGCTACAAAATTTGTCTCAGAGGAATAACGAAGGCTTTAAGGAGTACGCCCAGAGGTGGTGTGAACTGGCAGCAAGAGTTCAGCCACCGATGGTTGAGCGAAAACTTGTCGAGATGTTCGTGGCTACTCTTCTAGGTGTTTATTACGAGAAGATTGTTAGTGGTATGCCGGGAAGCTTCTCCGACCTCATAATCACTAGAGAACATGTGGAGAATGGCATCAAACTCGGAAAGATTCAGGGTGTAGATGTACCCTCAGCTGGAGGGGGAAAGAAGCCTTTCAATGGTAAAAGATGCGAAGGTGAGATGAGCTCAGTGTCTAGTGCTCAGGGAAAAGGAAAAGGCTAGTGCTAGCAGGTCACTAGTATTACTATTTTGACTGTCCAGCAACCTCAGCAGCAACAGAACTAACAAGGGTATCAGAGGTACCAGGGTAAAGCACCATTGTCAAGTCGTCACCTTGAAACCCCACCTATGTCGTACGCTCAGCTATTGCAGACATTGCTTTAGTTGCAGCTGATTCAGAAGAGAACTTTGGCTCCCTTGACAGGGGCACGTCCACCTGGCTACAATGCGAATGCGAGATGTGAGTTTCATTCGAGGGCACCTGGCCACTCGATTGACAACTATAAAGCATTTAAGCACAAGGTATAGGATATGGTCGACGCCAAGATAATCAACTTGGATTTAACGAAACCAAGTGGTGTTTTCAGGTCTTTGACATCAGTCAATAAGTCCGAATCTTCCTCTTCGATGATGGCGCTAACCCCAACTCCCCCGTGGTTGGGCATAGGGTTCTTCGTAACATTCGAAAATTATCAAGCTGCAACTGAAGAAGGGTATTTCCCAGGCTGTGGGAAGTTCTGTATGGATTGTGCGAACCATTCAGACGGCTATGATCAGTTGGTAGGGGGATCCAGAGCTTGATGAACGAGGGAATCCTGCAGTTCAGTCGGAAGACTGAGAATGAATTGGGAGAGGTAATGCTGAAGCAGAAGGATGAGGTTGCCACTATCACCATCCCCCGTAAAACAATTACCATTTCTGCATCAAGACCACCTACGATCACCATAACGAAGGCTGGTCCTATACCGTTTGAGAGCACTAATGTTGTTCCATGGCACTACGGGGCAGAGGTTTACTGCAATGGACAGAAGTTGGAGCTAGATCCATCCGGGCAATCTGTTGACAACCTAGTCGGGACTGGGGGAATAACGTGTAGTGGAAGAGTGTTTTCTCCACCGGAAACTGTAGCTGACAGAGCTGACAAGGCCGAGAAGACTGACAGAGGTAAAGGTAAGGTCGTCGAAGAAACCTCCCATGAGGTAGAAAAAGACCTGCTTGTGAAAGATGTCGAGGAATTTATGAGGCTGATCAAGAAAAGCGACTATAAGATAGTTGATCATCTTCATCAGACACCGTCTAAGATCTCTATTATGAATCTGTTGTTGTGTTCCGAGGCACACCGCAACACCTTGCTGAAGGTTCTGAATACAGCATATGTACCGCAAGAGATCTCTGCCAACCAGCTAGAGGGAGTGGTTGCTCATGTGAATGCTGGTAACGGATTAGGGTTTACTGACTTAGAGCCAACGCCAAAAGGAAGGAACCATAATAGTGCCTTGCATATCTCGATAGAATATCGAGGAACGGTCATGTCCCATGTGCTCGTGGACACGAGATCATCTCTGAACGTTCTCCCTAAGAAAGCTCTGATGAGGCTGGATACAAGAGGGCTGATATGTACACCCAGTGATCTGGTGGTGAAAGCTTTTGATGGGACTAAGCGGTTCGTCTTTGGAGAAGTATCTCTGCCCATTCAGGTTGGGCCAGAAACCTTTGACGCGGTTTTCTATATCATGGATATCATGCCTGCCTATAGCTGTCTGTTGGGCCATCCTTGGATCCATTCTGCGGGGGCAGTAACTTCCACATTGCACCAGAAACTGAAGTATGCTGTGGGTGGCAACATCGTGACTGTCTGTGGAGAAGAGGATATAATGGTGATCCATTTGTCATCTTTTAAGTATATTGAGGTGGATGGCGAGATCCACGAAACTTTGTGTCAGGCATTTGAGTCCGTTAAAGTCAAGGATGTGATTTCGACGATGATCGAAAAACCCGAGGTGACCCTCTCTTCCTTCAAGGAAGCTTAAGCTGTGGTTCAACCTGGTTCTACCCAGGGCTGGGGGCAAGTCCTGGACATCCCTAACAAGCAAGATAGGTTTGGGTTAGGGTATTCTCCTTCTTCTGTTGCCTCATCCTCTCGCAGTACGTCGTGCATCAAGGGGTCGATTCAGTTTACAAAGGGTTGAGTAATATTTGAGAATGTCAACGCCGTGTCTGAGGACGACGAGGATAGTGACTGTGACCTGGACTCCTGGATCCAACCGTGCAAGCCAGGCCAGAGCCTCAACAATTGGTCCATCCAGGATTTCATCCAAGTGACGTGTAAAGAGTAATGCTTTGTTTTTTCCAATTATTGTACAACCTTATGCTCTACCCGGGGCATAACGGTTTTATTGTCAGGGCCTTGATTGCTTATGCATGTACATATTATCAATAAATCAAAGGGCGTTTTCTTTGCATTTAAATTTTGTGATCTCTGTTATTCTTGTTTTATTTTTGTTTTGGAAAACAATAAAATGGAAATATGGTTAGTGCTGACCTGCATATCCTCTTTTTAAGCTTAACCATTATTATTGCAGGATTCGCACTACAGATGACATCGACCCTGAACCTTCTATGACTCACTTTGACTTCAATTGCCCGATATATCAAGCTGAAGAAGAGATTGTTGAGGATGAAGACCTTCCGGAAGAGTTGGCTCGATTGTTGAAACAAGAAGATAAGATCATTCTGCCTCACGAGGAAGAAATTGAGATTATTAATCTGGGGTCTGAGGAAGTTGTCAAAAATGTCCGAATAGGGGCTGCATTACAGAGTGACGTCAAGCAAAGACTGATCGAGATGCTTCGAGAGTATAGTGACATCTTTGCTTGGTCGTATGAAGATATGCCCGGGCTCGACACTGACATAGTGGTTCATCATCTACCATTGCGCGAGGATTGTCCTCTAGTTAAACAGAAGCTTAGAAGGACACGACCAGACATGGCTGTTAAGATCAAAGAAGAGGTCCAAAAGCAGTTGGATGCTGGATTCTTAGTCGTGACTACTTACCCTCTGTGGGTCGCCAACATAGTACCTGTACCGAAGAAGGACGTTAAGCTGCGAATGTGTGTTGATTATCGGGATTTGAATAAGGCGAGCCCTAAAGATGATTTCCTGCTCCCTCATATTGACGTATTGGTCGACAATACTGCTCAATTTTTCGTGTTTTCGTTCATGGATGGCTTCTCCGGCTATAACCAAATCAAGATGGCGCCGGAGGACATTCTGCTACAAGGTAATGCCTTTCGGTCTGAAGAACGCAGGGGAAACTTACCAGCGGGCGATGGTCACTTTGTTTCATGACATGATTCACCATGAGATTGAAGTCTATGTTGATGATATGATTGCGAAGTCCCAAACGGAGGAGGGACATCTGGTCAATTTGCTAAAGCTATTTGAAAGGCTTAGGAAGTTCAGGTTGAGGTTGAATCCTAACAAATGTACTTTCAGAGTATGGTCCGAAAAACTACTGGGGTTTATTGTGAGCGAAAAAGGCATTGAGGTTGATCCTGCAAAGATAAAAGCAATACAAGATATGCCAGCGCCAAAAACTAAAAAAGAAGTTTGTGCTTTCTAGGGAGATTGAACTACATTGCTCGGTTCATATCTCAAATCACGGCCACATGCGAACCAATGTTTAAGCTGTTGAAAAAAGATCAGGCGATTATCTGGAACGAGGATTGCCAGAGGGCATTCGAAAAAATAAAACAGTATTTGCAGGAACCTCCCAATTTGATACCCCCAGTGGCTGGAAGGCCTCTAATCATGTACTTGACGGTTCTTAAGAATAGCATGGGTTGCGTTCTCGGTCAGCACGACGAGACTGGAAGAAAGGAGCATGCCATTTATTATTTGAGTAAAAAGTTCCCAGATTGTGAGTCTCGTTACTCAATGCTGGAGAAAACATGTTGCGCACTCGCGTGGGCTGTCAAATGTTTACGACAGTATATGCTCAATCACATGACCATGCTAATTTTGAAGATGGATCCGATCAAGTACGTCTTCAAAAAGAAAGCGCTTTCAGGCAGGATTGCCAGGTGGCAAATGGTACTGACGGAGTATGATATTCAATATGTTTCCCAGAAAGCCATCAAGGGAAGTGTTTTGTCTGAGTACCTTGCCGAACAGCCTATCGAAGACTATCAGCCGATGAAATTTGAATTCCATGACGAGGATATCATGTTCCTTAAGATGAAGGACTACGAAGAACCGCTACCCGACGAGGGGCCTGAGAGGAGTTCTCAGTGCCAATTGATATTCGACGGTGCAGTTAATTTGTATGGAAGTGGAATTGGGGCAATCATTACGACTCCTCAGGGGTCCCACATCCCGTTCACTGCCAGATTGACATTTCCGGTCACCAACAATGAAGCAGAATATGAGGCATGCATCATGGGTTTAGAAGAAGCCATTAATTTGAGAATTAAGAACCTGGATGTATACGGTGATTCGACACTTGTTAACCAAATAAAAGGGGAGTGGGAGACTTGTCAACCGAACCTGATCCCATACATGAATTATGCTAGAAGGCTGATTCCTTTCTTTAATTGAGTGGAGCTCCATCATGTGCCTAGAGCTGAAAATCAGATGGCTGATGCCTTAGCCACGTTGGCTTCAATGTACAAAGTCAATTTTTGGAATGAAGCTCCAAGAATTGTCATTTCACGCCTCGATAGGCCTGCATTCGTTTTTGCAATTGAGGAAGCCTCCGATGGCAAGCCATGGTTCCATGACATCCAGAACTTTCTTATGACTAAGGAGTATCCAGTGGGAGCGTCAACCCAGGATAAAAAGACTCTGAAGAGGCTGTCTGGAAATTTCTACCTCAATCCTGATGGAGTTCTGTATAAGAGAAATCACGATCTAGTGCTATTCAGATGCGTGGACGAAAAAGAAGCAGGTTTGCTTTAGAGGAGGCCCACGAGGGCACATTTGGTACGCACGCCGGCGGACATGCCATGACACAGAAAATATTATGAGCAGGATATTACTGGCTAACAATGGAGTCAGATTGTTTCAAATTCGCGAAGAGATGTCACAAATGCCAGATTTATGTAGACAAAATCCATGTTCCGCCGTGCCCGTTGAATGTCATGTCATCCTCGTGGCCGTTTTCCATGTGGGGTATTGATATGATCGGCAAGGTCGAACCCACTGCATCTAATGGACACCGCTTCATTTTGGTAGCCATCGAATACTTCACCAAGTGGGTGGAGGCAGCCTCGTACGCTAATGTGACCAAACAAGTGGTAGCTAGATTCATCAAGAAGGACATCATCTGTAGATATAGAATTCCCGAGCGGATCATTACTGACAATGGTTCGAATCTAAACAAAAAGATGATGAAGGAGTTATGCCAGAACTTCAAGATTGAACATCACAACTCATCGCCCTATCGGTCGAAGATGAATGGCGTTGTCGAAGCGGCCAACAAAAACATCAAAAAGATAGTGCAAAAGATGGTTGTCACTTACAAAGATTGGCATGAGATACTGCCTTTTGCTCTGCACGGTTATTGTACGATGGTACGCACATCAACCGGGGCAACTCCTTTCTCACTAGTGTACGATATGGAAGTTGTCCTACCGCTGGAGGTTGAGATTCCTTCTCTAAGAGTTCTGATCGACGTGAAGCTCGACGAGGCAGAATGGATAAAGAATAGACTAAATCAACTGAGCCTGATGGATGAGAAGAGATTAGCATCGATTGTATACGGTCGTTTGTACTAGAGCCGAATGAAGAAAGCTTATGATAAGAAGGTGCGTCCTAGAAGCTTTCAGACGGGCGATCTTGTGTTGAAAAAGATTCTCCCACCACATTCCGATCACAGGGGCAAGTGGACTCCTAACTACGAAGGTCCATATGTCGTCAGCAAGGTCTTCTCAGGAGGAGCCTTACTGTTGTCCACGATGGATGGCAAATATTTTGCATCCCCTGTGAACGCGGACGCAGTTAAAAAATACTTTGCTTAGAATGACCTGCTGGAAAGAAAAAAGAATATCCAGGCAAAAATGGGGCATCCCGGCGAACCATAAAAAAGGAATAAAAGGTTCGGGAAAAAATTAGGGATATAAATGAAAAAAGGTACACCTGCAAAGTCGAAAACCTGAAAGGGCGGCTTTGGCAAAAAAGGGTATCACGGTGAATCGAAAACCCGAAAGGGCGGTTCAGGCAAAAGTTAGGGATTAAAAAAACAAATGACTGCATTCCACGTGTGAACTTTCATTATTTAGTGGATTGGGGAGACCTGAGGGCCGTTTATCCAAATTAATCTCTTCTAAAGCTGAAGCGTCGGAGAAGTATCGAAGTCGAGTGGGTCATAGAGGGATCAACTCATGGTGTTCGTCAACACAGCATTGCTGACATTTGTGTATATATTATTGTATATTTCTGTATATACTTACGCAGCTTCCTCATTTCAGGAGCTTGCATCTGTTGTAAAACATTTTGCCTATTTACAGGCTCGTTTATCAATAAACATATACTATTCAGTATTTCTGTTTGCTTGTTTTAGCTTTTATCTGTTTTGTTTGCGAAAAAACGCCCGATGCTTTTGTTAAAATGAGCATACATAAACTTGCTGGCCTAGGCCGATAATTGTTAAAACGTTGAATTACCTGAACATTGTCACAGATGATAACCTTGATAGGTCCCTTTGTGAAGGGTATCTTGTCTGTTTGTTCACTTTGTTGCAAGGCCTTCACCCTCTAAGCAGTATGCCAAGATGTATTCTAGGCAGGATTATCATTTCACCAGCTGAGTCATGCGTAGAGGTGTATACTCGTTCCCAGCAGTGGGTCAACAGGCAGTGTTCTCGTAGAAGACTATCCGCAAGTGTTCAGCTCTCGATGGTTCAGACTGAAGTCTCCGGCAGAGTTGAAACTCCCCACAGAGTTGTGTTCTCCCCGGCAGGTAGGAGTTATTCTAGCGTCTGGTTGTCTATCCTCGACTGAATTTGCAGTCCTCCAAGAGAGCCGAGTCCTTGGAGGCCGTTCAGGCCATCATTGGTTTTCTCCAGCAGAAGAGTGTATCGAATAGCTGTTGCTATACTTCCCCATCGGAGTCCGTATCTCCATGAAGATTCTATCTGCGAAGGCCGTGCAGTTTATTTCTGAGATTGATATCTTTTCCTCAGCAGACTATGGTTCGTATACCCAGTTGAGCGAGAACAGGTTCTCATAGAGCTTTGTTTCCTAGTGGAAAGTCGTCTGAGGTTCGTTTCCCCAGGTTAAGTCCAATTGAAATTGGTGTGATTTCTTCTCCTCAGCAGGATGATTCCTTCTCCCCATCAAGACGTTTCTTTCTCCTTGACAGGAGGAGTTTCCCTTCTGCATTTATTTTGCTGATTTGGTTTCGTAGCATTTTGCATGATTGCATAGCATTTACCCTAAACGTGTAGCATTTCCATCGTATGAAACATTACGCCATTGTCGAACATATGCATGTGAAACATGATCTAGGTCGTTACCGTTCTTGTGTGTATGTGTTCCTCAGCGGAGTTGTTTGTTCAGGATGATTCTTGAATTCCTCAGCATAGTTTATTTGTCCAGGATGATTCCTGAATCCCCAAAGCAGAGTTACTTGATAGTTCTCCTGAATCCCCAGCGGAAATGTGTCATCCCTAGCAGGTTTCAAACAGAGAAGTTGAAACTTCCCTTGAAGACTTGATGATTGAAGTCTGGCAGCAGTGCCAAACTCCCTCTGACTTACTGATGAAGTCCGGCTATGATGTCGAAGAAGTTCTCCTAACTGACGCGGAGTGCCTGACGGCAAAAGATTAGATACCTTTATTGGTTCATCATTGGCTAAGGGTTCTATTTCCCGACTTGATGATTCAGTCCGATAGAGAGTGTCAAACGTTCCTAATGACCTGATAGGTCCAGAGGAGTTCTTTTGTTGTGACGCAGAATGCCCGACGGCAATATCAGTTATCCTTCACTAGTTACCGTGTAACCAGTGACCCCTTATTGACTTGATGACGAAGTCCTGCAGCGAAATCAGATGATCATCCTGACGGAGATTTGAGATTAATCATTCACCAGCAAGTTGCCGTGCAACTATCATTTCAGTTTCCGAAGATTTTCCCACCAATCATAGTATCATTTACTTGTGCGGTTGGCAAATTTCCGGGTTTATTGGTATTCAACCGTCTTTTACCTTGATTGTCTGAGAGCCGTTTGCTTCTCACCCAGTCAGGTCCAAGCCATTTGAATAGGGGCAGCTGTTGCACCCCAAAATTTGCCTAACCTTTTTCTTTACCTAGCTTGTGTTTCATTGCATTCATTTTAGCATTATCATCTGCATTGCATTGACATGTGCCCAGGAGATCAAGAGGTATGACTACCAACAGAAGTCTACCAAGGTCAGGGAGCTATTCAAGATTCTTCATTCGAGTATTCAAGGGTTGATATCCTCATCAAAGAAATCAAAGATCCTCAGAGAGAGGGTTGGACACAAGAATGCATATCTCCTAACTTAAGGGTTGTGGGAGGCCATCAGATGATTCTAAATCCATGGAGTTGGACCTGAAGCCTTGAGAGAGCTCATGAGAAGTATTGAAAGTCATTTTGAAGCCTAGACAGGTCAATATGCAAAGTATATGAAGCTACAACCAAGATTGATGCAACTAGGGTTTCATCTTGTCAACCCTAGGTCAACAGATGATTTGAAGAAGGTTGAGACATAATTTCAAGGCCATGTGACCATGGAATGATGTGTTGAGACACATAAGTGATGATTCCAATACTATCTCATCATAAATCAAGGGTGTGAGGAGTTCCTAAGCTAGGGTTTCTAAGCTTGCACTGTAAAATCCCCTGGTTTGGTGCCTAACTTCAAGACCACATAACTCAAGATGTGATTTTCATCTCACCTTGACCCCAACATGATTGTTATAGATAATGATCATAGCTTTAATTTGAGTGCTAAAAGTCCTTGATAGGGTTTATAGAACTCAAGTTATGAAGAAGACAAGTTACAGGTCATCAGATGAATGTGATTTTGGTACTTGTAAGTCAACCAACTTCCACGCCATTTATGACCTAGAAGGAAGCTTCTCCTCAACTTCAGGCCAACATGAATGTTGTTCCTTATCTTCTTAGATTTCCAAAAAGTACTAGAAGTCCATGATTAGATTTGTAAAACTCAAGATATGTGTTTTGCAAGGCAAGGGTATTTTGGGAAGTTGAGATTACGAGTCATTTTGGATTATAGGTCCATTTCACCATCTTACATGCCTCAGATGGAGATTTGTCCAACGTGAAAGTTGCTCAAAATAAGTTTCTTTACTCAACCAGGCATCAAGGGTTAATTGATATGGATTAGAATGAGAGTTGGTTGAAGAAAATTTGACAAAAAGAGATTTAAAAGGCATTAAATGAGAAAATTGCAAAATAATTCATATTGGTTCAAGATATTGCAAGTTTGTGCATATTTTGAGTGTAAATGATATTTGTAACACATTGGCATTGGTAGAATTTCAAATTGAGTTACATTTCATGGCCAAATTTGGAGTTACTTCAAGGAGATGTTACATGACAAAAACCATCCATTGATTGAAATTGAGGGATGAATCATAGCCCTTCATTCACACCACCATCCCAGCAATGCATTTGAGCCAAATTGGAGGCATAAACAGAGCTGTATTCGTGACTTCCATGGTGAGTTTTTGGAAGGAAAAGTGAAAAATTGAAATTGGACTTTCAGTCAAGTTTGGGCCTCTATTGCAGCCCAGAAAGTTTCTATATAAGCTCATGAATGAATCCAGATGAGGGTTGGTGATGGATTGAGCAGGATCAGGTAAGACACAGTTGAAAAAAGTTAGTTAGAATTGAAATTTGAGTTTTACCATTGGATCCTTTTCTGAAGAAATTGAAGATTCAAGAAGCATCTACCATCATCACTGAGTGATTTTGCACAGCTTGGGTCAAGGATTGGTGGTTGAATCATCCACTGTTGAAGCATTTATCAGGTTTTATTCTTTTCACGATTACTCTCAATTGTTGATGAATTAGAGTAGTTTTTGTATGTGGTTACGTAGTACTTAGGTCCTAGATGGATTTAGGATTGATCTTGGAACCATTTGTGAGATTTCTTGATGATGAGAAAAAACTTTGATGGATCGGTTATGGTTGTTTCTTGGTTGATATCAAGATTTGAACCTAGGTTTATGATCAGTGTGATGTGTAGAAGAGATTAGTGGAAAGAATTTAGAGTTTGAAGATGATTCTTGGAAGTGTGCATTTTCATTTTGGCTTCGTATCTGCTTGGATTTTGAGAAAAAATAAGAACAAACCATGGCAAATTGACCTACGTGGAGAGATGAAGAGATTGGTACAATTATTTTTGAGTTTGGTGAAATTTAAATCTCTGGTTATTTCCCCCTCGCCGGAGAAGACGACCGGAGTCTTCTCCGGCCACCACCAAATTCCCTCCCTTAGTTTCAAGTTTAAACGAGGAAGATGAAGTCTAGGCCGTTAGATTATTTTAACTCCATTGACTGAGTAGGATAATCCAATGTGTGTGATTCATTTTCAAAATGTTGACCGTTGACTTGAGTACGTGGCACGCTGATGTGTGTCAGATTTGATTACCTTCTGGTTGTATGGCATAGATTAGAGACTATGGTGAACCATAGTCAACATAAGAGCATGCAATCCATAATGAAACGCTCTGTTTCATTTATCCCCTTCAGAGCCTGCGTGGCACGTTCTCTACCTTAGGATAGGTTGACCAGTAGGCTAATCTTGTGGCTGTGATGTTTTCTTGCAGTTTTTAATTCTTTAATTCATTTTTGTATTTTCTTTTATTCATTTTATCATTTTTAATGCTTTAAAAATACTTAGAATTGTTGGAAGATTATGGAAAAAATCATGAATGATCCCTGACATGTTTAGCATTTTTCCATACCATTTCATTTCATTTTTGGTTGATTTTCCATTTATTGTTATTTTTCATTTTTATTAGATGATTAATAATGTCAAAAATACATGATTGGCTTGCTGATTTTTGTACTAGATCATGGTTATGATTTAGGATCTGAATTTTTGCATGATTGCTTTAGACATCTTGATAGAGTTGTGTGATTTTTTATTTTGTTTTTTAGAAACTTTTAGGTATAGGTTTGAGATAGATTTCTAGGACCTTTCCCTTGTGGACTTCACTTAACACACTTTAGGTTTAACACTTAGATTGTGCCCTTAAACTTAGAGTTAAGCTCTGATTTTTCTACCATAGGTTCATAACAACCTTAGGAGACCCTAGGAGTTTTGGTAGAATATTCAGGGATGATTTCCTATTTTAATTAGATTTTAGATAATGATTGTTTTTAGGATGACCCTAACTTAGCATATCAACTAGCTTGGTTCCAAAAGTGATCTTTTGCAAACTTTAGGTTCCCCACTCCTTCTTGCTAGTATAGAGAATAGGTTGATACCTTTGTGGAAGAACTTTCAATGCTTGATAGTGTTCATAGATCCGTTAGGATAGATATCCTTTAGTGCTTAGATATTAGGGTTTCTTAGAAGTTTCTGTGATGGCTTCTTTCCCCTGTGTGGTTTCTTTGCTTGGCTTTGCCCTATTCTCCTTCCCCAAGTCTTGATGAGGATCCCTCTTGGGAGAGCCTAATCCTTCCTTTGGTTGGATTCTGTGCATTCCTCAAGAGGTTGAGCCTTGGATAGACATTCAATGGCATAGTATATTCCTTTGGTTTATACTATCTTCCTCCTCCAAGTCCCTTTCTTAGGATCCCTCTTGGGAGAGCCTAATCCTTCCTTTGGTTGGATTTTGTGCATTCCTCAACAGGTTGAGCCTTAGATGGATATTTTGTGTTGATACACCTTAACCAAATACCTTAGATTGACATTTAGGACCAACACTCAGTTTCTCTATCCTATTGACATAGGATCCCTCTTGGGAGAGCCTAATCCTTCCTTTGGTTGGATTCTGTGCATTCCTCAAGAGGTTGAGCCCATGATGGACTCTTGTGTTGATACACATCTAGCCTGATGTGGCCTGGGATTATTTCCCTGTTGCTCATCTTGGTTACACTTCTCCTCCCTATTTTATTGATTTGCTTGTTGCATTAGGATAGATTTGCATGAGTAGAGACTTTTGTTTAGGTGCATGACTGCATTAAAAGGTTGAGCCAGTCTCCGTTTGCTTGTTTGCATGAAAGGTTGAGGTGGTCCTCCCTTTGCTTGGTTGCTTATTTGCTTCATACTTACCTCTGATGTTTGAATTGAAGGTTGAGGTGATCCTACCTTGCTTGTCTGTTCTTTTATGTTTGCATTAGAAGTTGAGGTTTCCTCCTTCTGCTTGTGATGATGCATTGCATATCCATCATGTTCTTTTTTCAATAGCTTGATAGTTGTATTCATCTGCTTAATGATTTTTGCTTTGTTTCTGTTTCCCCTTTAACATGTTCCCTTAGGATCTCTAACCTCTGTTCTTCAAGAGAGGTTATAATATACTTTAGGATGAATCCATGCATGATAACATTAGGGTAGACTCCTTTTCAAACTCAACAATAGGATGAATCAATTGCATGACAACAGTAGGATGCTTGATAGTTTCCCCTATAGGGTTCTTTCTCCTTCTCATCTCCAAAACAACAGTAAAATACGTAATAAAGGCAAATTCGTATCGTACGTTACGAGCCTTAAGCCACTTGGGAAATGATAATTGAGCGGTCTCCTCTCAATCGTCTAGAGTGTTTAGTATACGTCCTTTGGACGATATGCGATGCATTCGTTCCTAAGTCATAGTCTCTAGTGCAGTGTGAATTACAAACATTCATAAAAACACTTCTTTCGTAAAAGACAAAAAACAAATATCAAACCTCTTTCTGCCCTGTGGGCTCTTAATTCAAGGAAAAACTTTTCTGATGAAAAGAGTGTTGTTAAACTTCCGTTCTACTGCAAATAGGCATTGTCCCTAACTGCTGGAACTGTTGTTTAACTTTACTCGGGAAAAACAGATGAATCAACCTGTGTTTTGTTATCCCGAACTACGTTCGCTCTGATTCCTCTGACGAGAATATGTAGGCACAAGATGCGACGTCTTGCGAGCAACCTTCCCCCTTCACCCGTAGTTAGCCGAACTACATTGACTCTGATTTCTTGTTCCAGACGGGAATATGTAGGCACGAAGCGTGATGCTTTGCCGAGTCACTTTTTTTCCTTTCTTTTTCTTTTGAACCAGCTTTGATAGGTATATAGTTAAACCAACCCGTCAGATAAACACAACAAGCATGGATCCCGTTGAGTACAACGGACGTGAGGGGTGCTAATACCTTCCCCTTGCGTAACCGACGCCCGAACCCAGACTTGGTTGCGATGACCTTGTCCTTTCCTTTTCGTTAGGTTTGTTTCGATCGTTTCCTTTCCCTCCTGTAGGATAAATAACGAAAGGTGGCGACTCTTCTATCCTTGCCGGCACCTTTTTTCGCAGTAGCGACAACATCACCGTCAAGTATCGACCTCAAGTCGAAGGGAAACATATGAACTCACCGTCAAGATGGAGCATCTAACTTCGTCGTCGGACAATCACATATTTGATACACACCTGACCTCACCGTCAAGATTTACTAATCAAATGGAGGAAATCATCTGACATCACCGTCAATCCTCTATTGGGGATAACATACCTGATCTTACCACCAATCACCTTTGGTAACCAATTACTGACATCACCGCCATATGAAGCTAATACATCTCTGACATCACCGCCGATCAATCTTTTGACAACCTCCTGACATCACCGTCATATAAAATGGAGAATCACAATCTTAGTAAACTTTGGACATCACCATCACATACCCATAAACACATCATCCGAATGGGCTAGCCACTAACATCGTCGTCGGACCCTTTACAAGGAGAAGCTTCAACCATACTACTCTGAGGGATAGGGACGAAACTTTTAACTTCGCAAGTCTGCTTTGGGAGTTCTGAAAAACTTTCGAATAACTCTGTCGAGGAACACCTTCATACAAGAAAGATACCCACATAGCTCATGTTTCACATGCGTATGTTTGGCCATGGCGTAATGCTCCACACAGAGTGGAAATGCTACGCGTTTAGGGTAGATGCTATGCAATCATGCAAAATGCTACGGAACCAAATCAATAAAACAAATGTTGAAGGGAAAAACCCTCCTGTCAAGGAGAAGGAATCATCCTGCTGGGGAGAAGGAATCATCCTGATGAGGAGAAGGATCACACCAATTTCAATCGGACTTAACCCGGGGAAACGAACCTTAGACGACTTTCCGTTAGGAAACAAAGTTCTACGAGAACCTGTACCTGCTCAACTGAGTATACGATCCTCAAACTAGTGAGGAAAAGATGCCAACCGCAAAAATAAAATGCATGGCCTTCGCAGATAGAACTTTACCGGAGATACGGACTCCGATGGGGAAGTATAGCAATAGCTAGCTGTTGCACCCCAAAATTTGACCAACATTTATTTATCCATCAAGTGTTTGAAAGTTGATGCCTTCATCAGAAAGTTCAAGAGATCCTCAGAAGAATTGGTTGAAACCAAGGTTGTGTGTCTCATAACTTGAGAGTTGTGGGTGCTCCTCAGATGATTCTGAGACTTTGAGAATGGACTTGAAGCTTTGAGAAAGCCTATGAGATGTCTTGAAAGCCATCATGAAGTCCAGAGAGGTCATTGTACAAGAATTCAGAAGATTCAACCATGAATGGTAGAATTAGGGTTTTGACTGGGTTAACCCTAGATCAGCTGAAGATTTGAAGAAGGCTGAGACCTAATCCAAGGGCTATGAGATCATGGAATGATGTATTGAGATACTATAAAGTTGATTCCTAGGCCAGCTCATCATGATTGAGGAGTTTGAGAAGTTTTGAGTTAGGGTTTCAGAGGATTGTCAGTAAAAAACCCTAATTTGATCCCTATCTTCCAGGCAGTTTTAGCTCAAGATGTGATTGATATCTCATCTTACCCACAACATGAATGTTGTAGAGCTTGTTCTTAGCTTTAATTTGAGTGGTAGAAGTCCTTGATAGGATGTGCAGAGCTCAAGTTATGGTTTTGACAAATTACAGGTCAGCTGAGGTGTGTGAATCTGGGTCCTTGAAAGTCACCCAACTTGCAGACAACTTTTACCCTAGTAGGATGATTCCTATGATCCCTTGGTCAACATAAATGTTTAATATAATCTTCTTAGCTTTCTAGAGAGTACTAGAAGTCCTTGATAGGATTTGTAGAACTCAACTTATGGTTTGAACAAGACAAGGGTATTTTGGTCATTTGGCAGTTATAGGTCATTTTAAGCAAAGGCCATATCTCCTATTTCCAAGCCTCAAATGAAAAAACTCAAAACATAAAAGTTGTTCAAAATGGGATTTTAAGCCTAGAAAAGAGGTCATGAGTTATTGAAAGAGCTTGTAGCAAGGATTTTTATGATTGGGTAAAAACAACCTAAAAATGGCTTATAAGTTAAAAAAGTTGAAATGGAATTTTGGTTTAGGAGATGTACAAATCCAAAATGGGTCATCCAATATGTCATTTTGACTCCAAAAATTATTTTAAAAACAATGGTTCAAGTAGAATTTTGATTTGAGGTCTCAAAATGGAAGTTGCTTTGTAATTTTCATTCTTGCATAATAAGGCAACTTGAGAAACTTCACATAAAGCAAAACCAAAGCTTGTTTTTCACTCATTCTCTTTCAATATCTCACAAGGGGAGATTTTAAAGCCAAATTGAAAGTCTTAAGGCATGAGATAAGGGATATACAATGTATCATTTCATGAGATTTTCCATAACATTCTAGCACTTTCCATGAGTTTCTATACACTTCTTTTGATTGTTATAAGAAGGATGAATCACCATGAGATCAAGGTTGGTGAAAGTTGCTGAGTTCATTGGAGAGAGATAGAGAGAAAGTGCCATTGCAAGGTTTCTTCAAGATCAAGCAAGATCCAATTTCTTCTTCTACAAGCCTCATCCACCTCAACTCTTGCAAACAGAAAGGTATTCATCATTGGAGGAGCATTTGGAGAAGATTTCAAGTGCTAGATCAAGCACTAACACCACTCACCATTGATCTTTAGCAGGTTGGTAACTTGATCTATAAGTCCTTATTTAGGTGCATTCTGTTAGAATTTTAGGTGGAAAGGTAGCATGCTAGGTTAGAGGAAGATTTTCTGAAAGTTTGAGAGGGATCCATGGAGTTTCGTGGCAGGGTGCCAATTCTTGCAAGATTGATAATAGGTTGTTCATGGAGTTTTAATGGATATGGTATAGTTTAAAATGGCTAGGGCAACATGTAGAACAAGTTTAGATCACTAGATTGAAGCTCTATCATGTTTGATCTCAGAGAATCATGGTGGAACCCAAGCATTCGTGTATTCTGTTAGAGTGATATGTGGAGTTTCAGGGAAAACTATTGGTATCATCGTGTTCGGGGTGATTAGTAGAGCAAGTTTGCTCTTGGAAGTTTTGGATTTCATTGAGGGATCAGAGAGAACGAGTTGATGGAAACTCTGGCATGGAGTTACGGTTTCTGAAAACCCTAGGGTGTGTTTGGAGAAGATGAGCTCCCTGTCGTTGGATCATCTTGGCTTATTTGACTTATTAGTTTGATCGCACGGCCGAGATTCAATTTCAGAAGTGGAGGGAAGTCGCAGCTTCAAAACGATGCGTTTAATTAAGTGAGGAGTCCTGGGCTTCAGCAGACCAATGCTATTCACACCTCCACCATGGGCCCAATCAAAAAATGAACTAACATGGGTTGCTATTCGTACCGTATCCTTTTCATTTTTTCTTTAATTTTTCTCTTCATTTTCTGAACGCATGGGCCCTAGTATTTTGATATCTGCACCCCCGGTCCCTTGGCCCACTATGGATTTGAACTGGGCGCCTCTGCTGTTCTCACCCCCCTCCCCTTTAATTCAATTTCTTGTATTTTTAATTTCTTTTATTTTCTTGCATATTAAAAAAATCATATAAAATAGAAAACTTAATATTTTTCACTTCTTGTTTTTTTCACATATTCACAAGCATGTCTAGAAAAATGTAAATAAATAAAATCCCATTTTATTTTTCTTTTAATATTTTTAGCATATTATTCTTGTAAATAGTCTTTTTAATTGATTTTGGTTAATACTTGATTTTGTATAATTTCTTTTAGGACTTTCCCTTAGGATTTTTGAGCCATTCTTTTTGGCATAGTTAGGTATTGAATCATAGATCATATGGGATTTAATTCACAATTTGTAGATTAAAATTTGATATAGTTTGCTTGTTTGACATTTAGGTGCTCAAATTAGGGTTTTAGGTTGCATAAGTAGATTTGAACCATTTTGTTTTGGGGTTTATAGGCCAAATTAGTGTATGGGGAATATATGGGTTAAGGGTAAGTATGTATAGAATCCCCTAGAATTTTGCTAGAATATTGTATGGTGTTTTAGTATTTTTAACTGATTTTTGAATGTATGGTTAGTATGTGTGTTGCTTAAAGGCATAGGTTGTATTGTTTTGTTTTCTTTTCTTCTCCTTTGAGTGTGGGAGCCTTGAAGATTGAGTTGAAGACCTTGTGGATCATCATTGAAGCTTTGAATACTTTGCAGAGGAGTTTAGCTAGCTTTTGTTGTTTTGTTTATAG
Source organism: Lathyrus sativus (assembly GCA_963859935.3). Classification (NCBI taxonomy): domain Eukaryota; kingdom Viridiplantae; phylum Streptophyta; class Magnoliopsida; order Fabales; family Fabaceae; genus Lathyrus; species Lathyrus sativus. Next base: position 278,097,830 of record OZ012739.1, read on the forward strand.
GATCATAAGTGCATAAGTAGAGCTTTAGATAGAATAATTCCATTCAATAAACAAGGAGTGTCTTGTTCACCTCCTTCCTTCTCTGTGACATAAAGTCCCTTAGGGGTATTCACCTCTCTCCTTTGGAGGGATTAGTGACCTTTCCCTCTGAGGTAGAACTTTGAGAGAGCCTTTCCTTTTGATGTTAAGTCCTCAATGGCATCCTTTGGAAGTCAGTGAGCACTCTAACATCCTCCCCTCATCCTGTTGACTGAATCTTGTTTGCTGGAGCATTTGAGCCATTGAAGATAGAAGCTGAAGCTTTGAAGAGGATGATTCCTTGAAGATTATTGAAGTCTGAAGACTTTGTGAAGATCAAGTTGATACCTGAATATCCCTGAAGATAGTGAAGCCTGAAGGTGGAGCTGATCAAAGAAGCTGAAGCTTAAGGGAGAAGATGAGTTGATACTCATGTTGTAGGGTTGATACCTGGAAAGCAAGTGATCTCTGAAGTCTGAAGACTGAGTTGCTGCTGGAGGAGCTGAAGCTTTCTTCTGTTTTCTTTTCTGTATTGTGTGTTTTGTCTGATTTGTCTGTTGCATTAGATTAAGTCCATCTAGAATAAGTTCAGTCTAGGAGCATGATTGCATTAGAGGTTGAGTTGCTCCCTCTGCTTGTATTGTTATTGCTTGGCTTTGCTTGCGGGTATTCGGTAGAGCCCAGCTCCCTTGCCCATGTATTTATGTTGCTTGATAGCATGTTTCCTTTTATCTGTATGATTGCAGTTTACTGTATTTTGCTTGATAGCATGTTGTTTATTTTTCAGTATGATTACTGTTATTTCATGACTGGCTTGAGGTTGAGACGAGCTTGTGGAGGCTGAAGCCCCACACATTTCCTCCCTCACTTGCATTGCATGCATTTTACTGTTAAGCTGATGCTTTGTCTGTTTTGGTGTATCATTGACATGATCCCTTAGGACTCTCATTTCCTTTGATAAGGATTTGATGATAGACTTTTAGGTTGAAACCTATGCATGACAACATCTAGGAGTTCCCTGTTCAAACCTCGACCATAGGATGAATCCATGGCATGATAACAGTAGGACTTGATAGTCTCCCTCCTAGTTGGGCCTGTTCTCTTCTCATCTCGAAACAGTTTAAGATCCAGTAATCATGAATGCTTTCTTTCGTACGTTACGAGCCTTAAGCTATCTGAGAAAGGATTGTGGGAGAGCTTCTTTTCCACTGTCTGGATGTTTAGTATGGTACCCTTTGGGTGACATGCGACGCATTCACTCTCAGGTCATAGTCTCTAGTGCGGTTGAAATCACAAACACAATAAAAAACACTTCTTTCGTAAAAAACAGGAAATAAACCGTAGTTTCCCGAACTACGGGAGCTCTGATCTCTCATGCCTGTTGAGAGTACGTAGGCACAAGATGGCGAAGTCTTGGCGAGCTACCTTCCCCCATAACCCTTCGTAGGCCGAACTACGTTGACTCTGATTTCTCATTCTCTGATGAGAATACGTAAGGCATAAAGTGTGATGCTTTGTCGAGTCATTTTTCTTTTCTTTTTCAGCCAGCCTTGATAGGTAGATAGATTATAACCAACCCGTCCAAGTAAACAAACAAGCGAGGATCCCGTCGAGTACGACGGACGTGAGGGGTGCTAATACCTTCCCCTTGCGTAACCGACTCCCGAACCCAGACAATGGTTGCGATGACCTTGTCTTACCCTTTTTCGTCAGGTTTTTCCGATTGTTTCCTTTCCCGCTCTGAGGGATAAATAATGAAAGGTGGCGACTCTTCTGTCATGCCGGCACCTTATTTTCGCGCAAGCGACAGCTGGCGACTCTGCTGGGGACTTGATAGTTTCCTAGGGATCCAACGTCCCGAAAGCGAGTCAGTTTTGGGATCCAACGTCCCTTAAGAGAGTCAATCCTACCGCTTGTGTGTTTGCTTGTTGGGTTGCGTTTATTTATCGCATTTTTTACTTCTCGCACTTTATTTCCCGCATTTTATTTCCAGTATAATATGATTATTTGTGCTGTTGTGGGATAGGAGTTCTGATGAGTGAGAAGCCAGACCCAGGCTTGAGTGCACTATAGACTTAGAGTGGAAATTAGTGGGCGCGTGCTTTCTTTGCAGGCACTAGTGTCTCATGAAATCCACGCTCAGACGAGGTTCATCCGGTTGGCTTCACTTTCAACCCTTTGGGTTGAGACGGTTGCTGGTTTGGTGGATTGTCGACTCTGGGGACCGATCATTTGTGATTCAGCTAAGTGAGGCCTCTTCAAGACTTGATGATGCCACTCCTTCTGGGAATCGTATCGTCAGTTTTGAAAGTCTGTGACGCTGATGAACGTATAGGATGCCGTACCTTGAGTCAGTTTAGGTCCATACCTGTGAGCGGGACTGGGTTTATTGCAGGAAACTTAGACCTTCAGACTACCTGGTTTTCTTGACAGTGAATCAGTTATGTTGGTACCAGGGTTTCTCAATTGCAGACTTGTCTGTTCTTGATAGAACAGGCTTTGATCAGTGTATTATCATCAGTGGTTTGTTCTGGATGGAGCAGATTTTGAGTGAGGTCTGAAGACCTCATCAGCAGATGTTATTTGTTCTTGATAGGGCAGATTTTGAGTGGGGTCTGAAGATCTCATCAGCAGTTGTGTGTTTGTTCTTGATAGGGCAAATTTTTGATTTGGGGTCTGAAGACTTCATCAACAGATGTTCCTTGATCTTGCACCCGGGGTCCTTATTATCAGGCACTTATCCTTGACAGAGCGGAATTTTGATCTCGGTCCTATCAGATGGTTATTCTCAGCAGATCAGATTAGTGGTCTTACACCGGGGTTTTCTTCTCATCAGTGATTGTTGATACAGAATCTCCATAGCAGCTATCCGGATATATTATTGCATGCTTGCATTTTGCATTAGTTTGCATATTCATCTGCATTCCATTAACGTGTGTCTGTGTTGCAGGTACCGTTTCCCCGATCCCAGATCTCTCGCCTTCTGCTGTTATTATGGCCTCTCTCAGGAAGACTGTTGCGTACAAATTCCCAACCCCCGATGTGTCGAAGCTGACTGGTTTGATAGCCCTGGCAAGGGATTGTGTGAAGGATAGGTTCAGGAAGTCTTATGGCAGGTTACTTAGTCTGGTTTGCAAACCTTCTACGTCCGAGTTGAATGGGTTACATGCTCTTCTGCAGTTTTATGACCCTCCCTTGAGGTGTTTCACTTTTCATGACTTCGTCCTCGCGCCGACATTGGAAGAGTATGCTGATATGCTGGGTGTGCCTATCAAAGGGCAAATGCCTTTTGTCCACATGGATGCTGAGCCTGATTTGGCTGGTTTAGCTTCCTCACTCCATTTGAGCGCCTCTGAGTTAGTGGTGACGAGTTGGAACAAGGTTCCTGGGTTCTCTCTGCAGTTTCTGATAGCTAAGGCTCAGCAGTATGCTAAGGACAAATGTTGGGACGCATTCAACGCCATCCTTGCTTTATGCATATATGGCATTATCCTGTTCCCCAACATGCCTGATTTCGTGGACTTTGATGCATTCCACATCTTCTCCTCAGGGAATCCAGTCCCTACTCTGATCGGAGACGTCTACCACTCAGTGCATTACAAGAATGAGAACCGGAGAGGGAAGAATGTCTCATGCTGCGTACCATTGTTGTACAAGTGGTTTGATAGTCATTTGCCCAAGAGGGGTTCTTCCGTCTTGTCTGCAGCCACAGCTGAGTGGCCTGAGCGTCTCATGAGTTTGTCGGCAGAAGATATTGATTGGTTCGTTGATAGAGACAGGTTAGGCACCGAGATGATCTTCAGTTGTAGTGGGTTTCCTAATGTACCTCTGATAGGTAGGAAGGGTTGCATCAACTACAATCCGTCGTTGCTAGTTCGTCAGTTCGCATACGCTTTGAGGACTCCACCGAAGGAGGAGGAGGTACAGGAATCTCTGTACCTCACGGGTACTCTAGAGGGGGATTTGTTGTCCAAACTTCAGCGTGCGTGGAACAGTATCAGCAAGAGGGGAAAGCCTTTGTTGGGAAAGAGCAACAGCCAAGCCTACCCTCCTTATTCAGCTTGGATCAGAGCCAGAGCCAACGCTATAGGGATGCCATTCCCTCATGTCAGACCAGAGAGTCCTCCACCAGTTGAAGAGCCCACCACTGTGTCCATTCATCAGCACAACCAGGTATTAGCTGAGCGGGATGAACTAAGGCGGGCAAACGCAGAAATAGAGAAGGAGTTAGCTCAGCTTCGAAGTGAGAGGAATGAAGCCGTGCATGCCTTCAAAAAGAAAACAGAGTCGGTAAACCAACTGGGTGCAGACTTGGCAAAGCAGATTGCTGATCGGGAACGCTTGGGTCAAGACTTCAGGGCTGCTAATAATGTCCTAGCTACGAAGAAGCAGCATCTGGAAGAGGCATATCGGAGGATATCTAAGTTCGACCAGCATTGGAAGACTTCCATGGCCACCAGGAAGGAGCGAGAGGACAAACTGATGCTGCAGATTTCTAAGCTGGAAACCGAAGTCAAGGACAGTGAGCGGAGGTTTGATGAAGAGACCGCCCGCAGATACGCCGCTGAAGCTCGTCTCAACAAAGCTCTTGCTAACCTGAAGGAGCATAAGCTGATGTTTGAGTCTAAGAAGCGGAAACTGGAGGATTGCTTCGGCGAAGGAGCTTGGGAGAGTTCAGTTCAGGGGCTTCAGCATACCATCAGGCAGAGGGAACTACTCGTCGAGGGGTTGCTCACTTTGCCAGATCGTTCAGAGACGAAGGAGTTATTAGCAGAGTATCGCGCCCGCGGCCATACTTGACTAGTTATATTCCTGTTGTTTCAATCTTTGATGTATGCTGACCATCACCAGACTTGTTGGCTGAGGTCATGTTGTTGATTTGTTTTGTACTCGCTGATACCGTGTACTGCCTTGACAGGCCTTTCCATATATATATGAGATTGATGTTTCCATGATTGGGCTCGGATTTCTTCGTCTTCTTATTATTATCAGCACTGGCACTAAGGCACTAGGATCGGGGGAAAACCTCCCACGCACACAGACACACGCATGCATCTGCATGAAGCATATTTACATGGCGTATATCTTATTGCTTTTCCTAACCTTTATTGTTGACAGGTTTTGCAGGTTCACAGGTTTCGAGCTGTTTCCGGTCTCCAGGATTGATCAAAGACCCATCCACCGCTACTCAACTCGCGCTAATCAGACAAGGATCATGGACCAGGTGCAGTCAGATGTTCAAGAGCTCCGTGAACGGATGGATCGTTTCATGGAACTGATGCAGGTGGTCGCTAATGGTCAGGACTAGCTTTGCACTTTGGTTCAACCTCTGATCTCCAGGGTTGACAGTAATGGCATACTTCATGGAGGGGCTGTGCCTACTCCTCCTCCAGTGGACGCTCCACAAAACGTTGTTCCTGTTGCCGGGGGCAACAGCAGTGCTAACGGCAATCTGATGACTAATATCGGGCTCAACGCGGAAGGCGTCGACAATGGTAGTCTGGGAGCCAATGTTAACATAGGGCCGATCAACGGCAATGCTGGTGTAGGAAATCTGTTGGTGCCTCAACCGTGGCTAGAGGACCATCAGGATGACGTATTCTCTCAGCGAGGTGTAGAGGCAGAGTTGAACGCTGAAGCTCGACTCAGGTTCAAAGCGCTGGAAGACAAGATGAGAGACATTGAAAATCAGAATACATTGGGCGTTGATATGTCCAAGCTCGGGTTAATTGCTGATTTCAAGGTGCCTCATAAGTTCAAGGTGCCTGTCTTTGAGAAGTATAAGGGTACTACTTGCCCCCGTGTTCACCTTCGATCTTATTATAGAAAGATGTTCGCTTATTCTGACGATGAGAAGTTGTTGATGCACTTCTTCCAAGATAGTCTTTCTGGTCCATCACTCGAATGGTATATGGGTTTGGAGCCTGCTACTGTGTGCACCTGGAAAGACCTCGCTGAAGCGTTCGTCCTCCACTATCAATACAATAGTGACTTGGCTCCCAACCGGGTCCAGCTCCAGAATCTCTCACAACGGAACAATGAAAGCTTTAAAGAGTACGCCCAGCGGTGGTGTGAATTGGCTGCTCGGGTTCAACCGCCGATGGTTGAGCGTGAGCTAGTGCAAATGTTCGTGGCTACCCTTCCTGGAATCTACTATGAAAAGCTGGTCAGTGGCATGTCTGGGACATTCTCGGCTCTCATCACTATGGGCGAGCATGTCGAGAACGGTATAAAGATTGGAAAAATTCAAGGCGAATCATCCTCAGCTGGAGGAGGTAGCAGGAAACCTTACGCTGGCAAGCGTCGAGAGGGAGATGCCAGTGCTGTCACTAATGCTCGGAGAAAGGGCAAGGGCCCTCAGCAGCAGATTGCTAGCATAAATATCCCAGCAGCTCCACCGCAGCAGCAGCAGCAGCAGCAGCAGCCTCAGCAGCAGAATCAGCAGGGGTATAGAAGATATCAGAATCGGGCTCCTCTGACAAATCGTCATTTTGAAACTCCACCTATGTCGTATGCACAACTCTTGCAAACGTTGCTTCAGCTTCAGTTAGTTCAAAAGAGGACAATGGCTCCCTTAACAGGGGCACCACCACCGGGGTATAACGCCAACGCCACTTGTGATTTCCATACTGGGGTACCAGGCCATACGATTGAGAATTGCAAGGCTTTTAAGCACAAAGTGCAGGACTTGGTGGACGCCAAGGTTATTAACTTTTCTGATAGTGTGCCCAACGTTACCAAGAACCCTATGCCTCATCATAAGGGAGGCGGAGTGAATGCCGTTATCACTGAGGAGAATGCAGACTTGCTGACTGACGTTAAAGACTTGAAAACGCCGCTTAGTTTTGTCAAGGCTAAGTTGCTGAAGAAGGGCTTCTTCCCTGGATGTGGAGAGTTATGTATGGCTTGTGCTACACTTCCTGATGGGTGTGAGCAGCTGGTCGAAGGTATCCAAAGTCTGATGTCTGAGGGTATTTTGCAGTTCAGCCGGAGCGTTGAAAGTGCATCAGGGGAAGTCGTGCTGAAGCAGGCAGATGAAGTTGCTACCATTACTATTCCTCGTCACCCTATTACTATTTCTGCGCCCCGACCGCCTACTATTACTATCACCAGGGCCGGACCAATCCCATTCGAAATCACTAACGTCGTTCCATGGCATTACGGCGCCGAAGTCTATTGCAATGGTCAGAAGTTAGAGCTTGAGCCGTACGGATCGTCGGTGCAGAATCTTGCCGGAGTCAGTGGCATTACTCGAAGCGGTAGAGGGTTCGCGCCAGCAGAGGTTGCGGCAGAGAAAGCGGTCCGAGCTGACGCTGTAGATAAGGGTAAAGGCAAAGCTGTCGAGGAGGTCCCTTCTGGGGCAGAAAAAGATCTGCTAGTTAAAGATGCTGAAGAATTCATGCGGCTAATCAAGAAGAGCGACTACAAGATTGTAGATCATCTTCACCAGACTCCGTCAAAGATCTCTATTCTTAACTTGTTGCTGTGTTCTGAAGCGCACCGCAACGCATTACTGAAGGTATTGAACACTGCCTACGTGCCGCAGGAGATATCAGTAAATCAGCTGGAAGAGGTGGTGGCCCATGTTAATGCTGGTAATGGGCTGGGATTTACAGATCTGGAGCGGACTCCTAAAGGAAGAGATCACAACAGCGCCTTGCACGTCTCAATAGAGTGCAGAGGCACGATCATGTCGCATGTCCTGGTGGATACGGGTTCGTCGCTTAATGTGCTTCCGAAGAAGGAACTAATGAAGTTGGATACCCGTGGGTTGCTTTGCACGCCCAGTGATTTGGTGGTGAAAGCCTTTGATGGAACTAAGCGCCACGTTTTCGGAGAGTTGACCCTGCCAATTCAAGTTGGTCCAGAGACGTTCAATACGGTTTTCTATATCATGGATATCATGCCTGCCTACAGTTGCCTTTTAGGTCGGCCATGGATCCATGCCGCTGGTGCCGTGACGTCCACGCTGCATCAAAAGCTTAAATATGCTGTCGGGGGCAGCATAGTAACCGTCTGTGGTGAGGAGGACATTATGGTGAGCCATTTGTCATCCTTTAAATATGTTGAAATGGATGGCGAAATCCATGAAACTCTCTGCCAGGCATTTGAAACCGTCAAGGTGAAAGAGGTAGCTCCTGTCGTCATAGAGAAGCAAGAGATGAATCTCTCCTCGTTTAAGGAAGCTCGGGCCGTCGTCGAAGCCGGTTCCACCCCAGGCTGGGGGCATGTTTTGGATATACCAATCAAGCAGGATAAGTTTGGATTGGGATATTCTCCGGAAGCTGAAGCTTCATCTTCTTCTAGCAGTTCGTCTCGTGGGAAGGGGCCGATCCTATTCACCAAAGGCGGAGTAATTTTCGAAAGCATCAACGCAGCGTCTGAGGACAGCGGGGATAGTGATTGTGATCTTGACGCCTGGATTCAGCCAAGCAAGTCGGGCGAGCACCTCAACAATTGGACCATCAAGGAGATTATCCAGCTGACAAGTGAAGAGTAATGATTTGCTTTTTACAATCTTTGTACAACCCTATGTCCTGCCCGGGGCATAGCGGTTTTATTGTCAGGGCCTTGTTGGATTATGTACATGCATTTTGTTAATAAATAAAAGGCGTTTTCTTCGTACTCAAATATTGTGTTCTCTGTTATTCCTGTTTTATGTTTATTTCGAAAAATAGCAAAATGGCAACGGGGTTTGTGCTAACCTGCATATTCTTGCTTTAAACTTAACCCTTGTTATTGCAGGATCCACATAACAGATGACATCGACTCTGGACCCTCTACGGCTCACTACGACTTCGATTGCCCGATATATCAAGCCGAGGATGAGATTGATGAAGACGAAGACCTTCCGGAAGAGTTGGCCCGCTTGTTAAGACAAGAGGAAAAGGTTATTCTGCCTCACGAGGAGGAAATTGAGATCGTAAACCTGGGTTCTGAAGAGCTCGTCAAAAATGTCAGAGTAGGGGCTGCGTTGCAGAGTGATGTCAAGCATAGATTGGTCGAGATGCTTCGAGAGTATAGTGACGTCTTTGCTTGGTCATACGAAGATATGCCCGGACTTGACACTGACATCGTGGTTCATCGCTTGCCGTTGCGAGAAGATTACCCTCCAGTCAAGCAGAAGCTTAGGAGGACGAGACCAGACATGGCTGTAAAAATCAAAGAAGAAGTCCAGAAGCAGTTGGACGCAGGATTTTTAGCCGTTACCACCTACCCTCCGTGGGTCGCCAACATAGTGCCTGTACCGAAGAAGGACGGTAAGGTACGCATGTGCGTCGACTATCGGGATTTGAATAGGGCGAGCCCTAAGGATGATTTCCCGTTGCCTCATATCGATGTGTTGGTCGACAATACAGCCCAGTTTTCCGTGTTTTCGTTCATGGATGGCTTCTCCGGTTACAATCAGATTAAGATGGCACCGGAGGACATGGAGAAAACGACGTTTATCACCCCCTGGGGAACATTCTACTATAAGGTAATGCCCTTCGGTCTAAAGAACGCAGGGGCCACTTACCAGCGAGCAATGGTCACTTTGTTTCATGATATGATTCATCATGAGATCGAGGTCTATGTTGATGACATGATTGCAAAGTCCCAAACGGAGGAAGAGCATCTGGTCAACTTATTGAAGCTTTTTGAGAGGCTTAGGAAATTCAGGCTGAGGCTGAATCCTAACAAGTGCACTTTCGGAGTGCGGTCCGGAAAGTTATTGGGGTTTATCGTTAGTGAACGAGGTATCGAAGTTGATCCTGCGAAAATAAAAGCTATTCAAGAAATGCCAGCGCCAAAAACAGAAAAAGAAGTTCGTGGTTTCTTGGGCCGAATAAACTACATTGCAAGGTTTATTTCTCAGCTCACGGCCACTTGTGAACCGATGTTCAAGCTTTTAAAGAAAGATCAGGCGATTACTTGGAATGAGGATTGCCAGAAGGCATTCGACAAAATAAAGCAGTATCTTCAAGAACCTCCAATCTTGATACCCCCAGTGGCTGGACGGCCATTAATCATGTACCTGACGGTTCTGGAGAATAGTATGGGGTGTGTTCTCGGTCACCACGACGAGACGGGCAGAAAAGAGCATGCCATTTATTATTTGAGTAAAAAGTTCACTGAGTGTGAATCTCGATACTCGATGCTGGAGAAGACGTGTTGTGCATTAGCTTGGGCTGCCAAACGTCTACGACAGTATATGCTCAATCACACCACTATGCTAATTTCGAAGATGGATCCGATCAAGTACGTCTTCGAGAAGCAGGCTCTTTCGGGCAGAATTGCCAGATGGCAAATGGTGTTAACAGAATATGATATTCAGTATGTCTCCCAGAAAGCCATTAAGGGAAGCGTATTGTCTGATTACCTTGCCGAACAGCCAATCGAAGACTACCAGCCGATGAAGTTCGAATTCCCTGACGAGGATATTATGTTTCTCAAAGCGAAGGATTGCGATGAGCCATTGCCCGATGAGGGGCCAGATAGGAAGTCTCAGTGGAAGTTGATATTCGACCGAGCGGTTAATTCCTATGGAAGTGGTATCGGGGCTATCATCACGACTCCTCACGGATCCCACATCCCGTTTACTGCGAGATTGACGTTTCCAGTTACCAACAATGAGGCAGAGTATGAAGCTTGTATCATGGGTCTAGAAGAGGCAATTGATTTGAGAATCAAGAATCTAGACGTATATGGTGACTCAGCGCTCGTAATCAACCAGATTAAAGGGGAGTGGGAAAATCGTCAAGCTAATTTGGTGTCGTACATGAATTATGCCCGGAGGCTGCTTCCGTTCTTCGATCGAGTGGAACTCCATCATGTGCCCAGGGCTGAAAATCAGATGGCTGATGCCTTAGCCACGTTGGCTTCAATGTATAAAGTCAATTTTTGGAATGAGGCTCCAAGAATTGTGCTTTCGCGTCTTGATAGACCGGCATTTGTCTTTGCAATCGAGGATGCCAATGACGGCAAGCCATGGTTCCACGATATCCAGACCTTCCTTATGACTAAGGAGTATCCTGCGGGTGCGTCTACCCAGGATAAGAAGACTCTGAGGAGGCTGTCTGGAAACTTTTATCTCAATCCTGATGGAGTGTTGTATAAGAGAAACCATGATCTCGTGCTACTCAGATGTGTAGATGAGAAAGAGGCAAGTATACTCATGGAAGAAGTTCATGAGGGCACATTTGGTACGCACGCCGGCGGGCATGCCATGACGAGAAAGATCCTGAGAGCAGGGTATTACTGGCTGACTATGGAGTCAGATTGCTTCAGATTCGCGAAGAAATGTCATAAATGCCAGATTTATGCTGATAAAGTTCATGTGCCGCCGTGCCCATTGAATGTCATGTCCTCCCCTTGGCTGTTCTCCATGTGGGGCATCGACATGATAGGCAAGATCGAGCCCACTGCATCCAATGGTCATCGTTTCATTCTGGTAGCTATCGACTACTTCACCAAATGGGTGGAGGCAGCCTCGTACGCTAATGTGACCAAGCAGGTGGTAGCTAAATTCATAAAGAGGGACATCATCTGTCGCTATGGGATTCCCGAGCGGATCATTACTGATAATGGTTCGAATTTGAATAACAAGATGATGAAGGAGCTGTGCCAGAGCTTCAAGATTGAACACCACAACTCATCTCCTTACCGACCAAAGATGAATGGCGTTGTTGAGGCCGCCAACAAGAACATCAAGAAGATTGTTCAGAAGATGGTTGTGACGTACAAAGATTGGCACGAGATGCTGCCGTTTGCCTTGCACGGTTATCGTACGACGGTGCGTATGTCGATCGGGGCAACTCCTTTCTCCTTGGTGTACGGTATGGAAGTTGTCCTACCATTAGAAGTGGAGATTCCCTCTTTGCGAGTTTTGGTTGATGTGAAACTCGACGAGGCAGAATGGATTACGAATCGCTTGAACCAACTCAGCCTGATGGACGAGAAGAGGTTAGCATCGATTGCATTTGGTCGCCTGTACTAGAGCCGAATGAAGAAAGCTTATGATAAGAAAGTGCGTCCTAGAAGCTTTCAGACGGGTGATCTCGTCCTGAAGAAGATTCTTCCACCACACTCCGATCACCGGGGCAAGTGGACTCCGAATTATGAAGGGTCGTATGTCGTCAGCAAGGTCTTCTCGGGAGGGGCTTTGTTGTTATCCACGATGGATGGTGAAGATTTTGCATCCCCGGTGAACGCGGACGCAGTTAAAAAATACTTTGCTTGAAAGAGACCCGCTGGACAAAAAAAAGAAAGAGTCCAGGCAAAAAAGGGGCATCCCGGCGAACCAAAAACAGAATAAAAGGTTCGGGCAAAAATTAGGGATATATTGAAAAATGTACACCCGCGAAGTCGAAAACCTACACTGGGCGGCTTCGGCAAGAAAGGGTATCCCGGTGAACTGAAAACCCGTAAAGGGCGGTTCACGCAAAAGTTAGGGATTTTAATAAGCAAATGACTGCGTTCCGCGTGTGGACTTTCATTGTTTCGTGGTTGGGAGGACCTGAGGGTCTTTTATCTGAATCAATCTCTTCCGAAGCTGAAGCGTCGGAGAAGTATCGAAGTCGAGTGGGTCTTAGAGGGATCAACTCATGGTGTTCGTCTACGCCTCGTTGCCGACATTTGCATATACTGATGTATATTTATGTTTTATTGTTGCGCGGCTTCCTCATTCCAGGAGCTTGCCTCTGTTGTAAAACGTTTTCGCCCATTCAGGGGTTCACCATCAATAAAATGCACATTATTCAGCAATTCTGCTTGTCTGTTTAGCATTTATCTGTTTTGTTTGCAAATGAAAACGCCGACGTTTTTGATAAAATGCGCATACATAAACTTGCGGGCCTAGGCCCATCGGTTGTTGAAAAAATTAATTACCTGAATATTTTCACGAGATAATAACCTTGATAGGCCCCTTTGAGGAGGGTATCTTGTCTGTTTGTTTGTGTTGTTGCAGGTGTAGCACCTTCCAGAAGATGTGTCGTGCGCATCCCCGAGGCAGGGCAAGTCCTCCTTCCAGCAGAGTTCAGTAGTCTCTCCTCCGCAGAATCTGAACGCAGAATGGTGAGCATTGATATGCCTCCCCAGGCGAAGAGGATTCTCTTCCCCAAGCAGACGCATCCTGAAGGAACGTCATCCTCATCAGCTGAGTCGCTCGCCGGAGCTCGTATTCTCCCCCAGCACCGGGTCACAAGTGCAGGTTTCATAGAAATGTCCGGGTACTGAAGCTCGTGTTTTCCCCAGTAAAGTCGCCGCAGCAGGTGTTTCCCCAGCACCGGGTCACAAGTGCAAGTCTTGTAGGAAGCTGTTCGTATGCCGAAGGATGCGGTGACTGTTGGTGCCAGACTGAAGTCTCCAGCGGAATTGAGATTCCCCACCAGAGCCGCATTCTCTCCAGAAGTCGGATGATTCCCTCTCCCCCAGTAGAGTGTTGGAACAACTGATGTTGTATTCCCCTGCAGAGTTGTACTCTCCCCCGAAGTCAGATGATTCTTTCTTCCCCAGCAGAATTGAAATTCCTCATCAGAGTCGTACTCTCCAGTGAAGTAGAATGATTTCTCTCCCCGGCTGAGTCCGCGAAAAAGCCAAATCCTTGGAAGCAGTTGGGACCATGAGTGGATTTTCCCTAGCAGAGTATTAAACAGTTGGTGTTGTATTTTCCCCAGAGTCGCACTCTCCCCAGCGAAGCAGAATGACTTCTCCTTCCTCAGCCGAGTTTGCAGATGTCCAAGAGGGCCGAATCCTTGGAAGTTGATCAGATCATGATTGGTCTTTCCCCAGTGGAGTGTGGAGCAGCTGAAGTTGTTTCCCCGCAGAGTCCTCATCCCCAGAAGAGCAGCCGAGACGGCCGCGCAGTTCATTCTCGCGATTGATATCAGCGGGTCCAGGTTCTCGTACAGCTTCGTCCACTGCAGTAATCAACTGAAGTTGTTTTCCCTGCAGCAGTCAACAAAAGATCCATTCCCCAGACGGAGTCCGATTGATATTGGCATGTCCACGTTCTCCTCAGCAGGATGATTCCTCTACCTGAGTGGTTCTTTCTCCTTGACAAGAGGATTTCCCCCTCGGCATTTATTTTGCTGACGGGATCGCATCATTGTGCATGACTGCATAGCATTTAACATTGCATAGCATTTAGCATAAACGCATAGCATTTCCACCGTGTGGGGCAGGGCACCGAAGCATACGCATCATAAGCATGATCTAGGTTATTATCATTCTTGTTTTACAGGTGCTCCACCAAAAGACCAGTTGCTCAGGATGATTCCTGATGCTCTCCCCAACGAGGTCGTTCTCTTAAGATGATTCTTAGGACCCCGGTGTAATTCCCACAGTCGCTCGCTCAAGATGATTCTTGAGATCCCCAGCGAAGGCTGCAGTTCAAAACGATTCTTGGATTCCTCAGCAGGGCTGGTTGCTTAAGATGATTCTTAAGGCCTCAGCGCAGTTTCCCGAGTTGTTTGCTTAGGATGATTCTTGAGCTTCCCAATAGCGTCCCCAGCAAGAGTTGCCCCGGAAGATTCCTGGAATACCCGGCAGAATGAAGTCTCCAGAAAGGTTATCAGTTCAGGATGATTCTTGAAGGCGCCCGACGGATTTGTGTGTTCAAGAGGATTCTTGAAGTCCTTAGCAGCGTGATATGTTTGCTTCAACAGTGATGTCTAATCTAAAGATTGACTTCGTAAACGCCTGAAGGCGGTATCAGAATGTCCCTGCGGATTCAGATTTCCGTGTTGATGAATCAACGTGTGTCTGAAGACAGAGTTCAGAAGTTGGTAGGTCCAATTTTTGGTATGCAAGATGATCCGTGTTGGCCTGAAGGCCAAGTCAGTTGTCCTGAGGTGATGATTGATCGCGATCAAGTGGATAGTTTTTATTCTGACTGAAGTCGAAGATGTTTCTCCAGCTGAAGCGAAGGTGCCTGAAGGCAAGGTTATCCCTAAGGTCATGAATGACCTAGGATTCATTTTTCGGACTGAAGGCCGAAGTATATCCCTGACTGAAGTCACGGATACTCTATAGCAGAGGTGGAGTTGCCTGAAGGCAGACCCATGTATCCTTGAAGGCCAAAGACCATTTCTTCAGACTGAAGTCGAAGATACTTCCTGCAGAGTTGCCGACGGGCAAAGTTTACATCCTTGAAGGTCAAGGATGTTTATCTTCAGAAGAACTTGAAGATCTTTTCTAGCTGAAGCTGGAAGTGGCCAGGGGCCAGGGTTTCATATAGTTCTGATGTTGAAGTTCTACAGTGGGATCATTGTGCAGTAGTATTCCGATGTTCGTTATGGTTCTGAGGGTGAACCCCAGATCAGAGTGTGCTCGTTTAAGTCGCTCATTCCCAGCGGAGTAGTTTCAAATACGCAAGTGTACCTTTTGTTCCACTTACCAGGGGTGAACCCCAGGTCAGAGTATGGATGTGTTCGACGGCGAGGTCAGATCAGGTTTATGTTCGACGGCGAGGTTGGATATTTGTTTGACGGCGAGGTCAGATCAGGTTTGCGTTCGACGGCGAGGTTGAATGCTTGTTTGACGGCGAGGTCAGATTATGATTGGTTCGACGGCGATGTTGAATGTGTTCAACGGCGAGGTTGGATGTTTGTTTTGACGGCGAGGTCAGATTAGGTTTATGTTCGACGGCGATGTCAGACTCTTTAAATCCCCAGCAAAGATGATGTTTGTACGACGGCGATGTCGAGTGTTTCTCAAAGCGATGTTTGTTTCCGACGGCGATGTCAGATTCAGTTTTCCAGCGGTGATGTTGGGCATGTCAAGTTGATCCAGTCTTCTGACGGCGATGTTAGGTGATGCAGATCCTTTAGTTCTCCAGCGGCGATGCGGGGTATGTCAGACGTAGTTCTCCAGCGGCGATGCGGGGCATTTTGTCAGATTTAGTTCTCCAGCGGCGATGTTGGTGTTTTGTTTATGACGGTGATGTCAGATTTAGTTCTCCAGCGGCGATGTTGGTGTTTTGTTTCTGACGGCGATGTCAGATTTAGTTCTCCAGCGGCGATGTTGGGTATTCTGGTTGATCGACGGCGATGTCAGATTTAGTTCTCCAGCGGCGATGTTGGGTGTTTTGGTTGTTCGACGGCGATGTCGGGTTCTCTAGTCTTCCAGCGGCGATGTTGGGTGTTGTGGTTGTCTGAAGGCAATATCAGAAGAAGTTAACGTGGATAACTGACGGCGACGTCAGATCGATATTTTTCCAGTTAGTTGTCGTGCAGCTAGTGTCGCAGTTTTTCGAAGATTTGTTCCCCGCAGAGTATCGTGTGCTCGTGCAGTTGGCAAATTTTCGGGTTTATCGGTATTCAACCGTCTCGCACCTTGATTGGCTGAGGGTCGTTCGCTCCTCACCCAGTCAGGTTCAAGCCGTTTGAATAGGGGCAGCTGTTGCACCCCAAAATTTGACCAACATTTATTTATCCATCAAGTGTTTGAAAGTTGATGCCTTCATCAGAAAGTTCAAGAGATCCTCAGAAGAATTGGTTGAAACCAAGGTTGTGTGTCTCATAACTTGAGAGTTGTGGGTGCTCCTCAGATGATTCTGAGACTTTGAGAATGGACTTGAAGCTTTGAGAAAGCCTATGAGATGTCTTGAAAGCCATCATGAAGTCCAGAGAGGTCATTGTGCAAGAATTCAGAAGATTCAACCATGAATGGTAGAATTAGGGTTTTGACTGGGTCAACCCTAGATCAGATGAAGATTTGGAGAAGGCTGAGACCTAATCCAAGGGCTATGAGATCATGGAATGATGTATTGAGATACTATAAAGTTGATTCCTAGGCCAGCTCATCATGATTGAGGAGTTTGAGAAGTTTTGAGTTAGGGTTTCAGAGGATTGTCAGTGAAAAACCCTAATTTGATCCCTATCTTCCAGGCAGTTTTAGCTCTGGATGTGATTGATATCTCATCTTCCCCACAACATGAATGTTGTAGAGCTTGTTCTTAGCTTTAATTTGAGTGGTAGAAGTCCTTGATAGGATGTGCAGAGCTCAAGTTATGGTTTTGACAAATTACAGGTCAGCTGAGGTGTGTGAATCTGGGTCCTTGAAAGTCACCCAACTTGCAGACAACTTTTGCCCTAGTAGGATGATTCCTATGATCCCTTGGTCAACATAAATGTTGAAGAGAATCTTCTTATATTTCTAGATAGTACTAGAAGTCCTTGATAGGATTTGTAGAACTCAACTTATGGTTTGAACAAGACAAGGGTATTTTGGTCATTTGGCAGTTATAGGTCATTTTAAGCAAAGGCCATATCTCCTATTTCCAAGCCTCAAATGAAAAAACTCAAAACATCAAAGTTGTTCAAAATGGGATTTTAAGCCTAGAAAAGAGGTCATGAGTTATTGAAAGAGCTTGTAGCAAGGATTTTCATGATTGGGTAAAAACAACCTAAAATTGGCTTATAAGTTAAAAAAGTTGAAATGGAATTTTGGTTTAGGAGATGTACAAATCCAAAATGGGTCATCCAATATGTCATTTTGACTCCAAACATTATTTTAAAAACAATGGTTCAAGTAGAATTTTGATTTGAGGTCTCAAAATGGAAGTTGCTTTGTAATTTTCATTCTTGCATAATAAGGCAACTTGAGAAACTTCACATAAAGCAAAACCAAAGCTTGTTTTTCACTCATTCTTTTTCAATATCTCACAAGGGGAGATTTTAAAGCCAAATTGAAAGTCTTAAGGCATGAGATAAGGGATATACAATGTATCATTTCATGAGATTTTCCATAACATTCTAGCACTTTCCATGAGTTTCTAGACTCTTCTTTTGATTGTTATAAGAAGGATGAATCACCATGAGATCAAGGTTGGTGAAAGTTACTGAGTTCATTGGAGAGAGATAGAGAGAAAGTGCCATTGCAAGGTTTCTTCAAGATCAAGCAAGATCCAATTTCTTCTTCTACAAGCCTCATCCACCTCAACTCATGCAAACAGAAAGGTATTCATCATTGGAGGAGCATTTGGAGAAGATTTCAAGTGCTAGATCAAGCTCTAACACCACTCACCATTGATCTTTAGCAGGTTGGTAACTTGATCTATAAGTCCTTATTTAGGTGCATTCTGTTAGAATTTTAGGTGGAAAGGTAGCATGCTAGGTTAGAGGAAGATTTTCTGAAAGTTTGAGAGGGATCCATGGAGTTTCGTGGCAGGGTGCCAATTCTTGCAAGATTGATAATAGGCTGTTCATGGAGTTTTAATGGATATGGTATAGTTTAAAATGGCTAGGGCAACATGTAGAACAAGTTTAGATCACTAGATTGAAGCTCTATCATGTTTGATCTCAGAGAATCATGGTGGAACCCAAGCATTCGTGTATTTTGTTAGAGTGATATGTGGAGTTTCAGGGAAAACTATTGGTATCATCGTGTTCGGGGTGATTAGTAGAGCAAGTTTGCTCTTGGAAGTTTTGGATTTCATTGAGGGATCAGAGAGAACGAGTTGATGGAAACTATGGCATGGAGTTACGGTTTCTGAAAACCCTAGGGTGTGTTTGGAGAAGATGAGCTCCCTGCCGTTGGATCATCTTGGCTTATTTGACTTATTAGTCTGATCGCACGGCCGAGATTCAATTTCAGAAGTGGAGGGAAGTCGCAGCTTCAAAACGATGCGTTTAATTAAGTGAGGAGTCCTGGGCTTCAGCAGACCAATGCTATTCACACCTCCACCATGGGCCCAATCAAAAAATGAACTAACATGGGTTGCTATTCGTACCGTATCCTTTTCATTTTTTATTTAATTTTTCTCTTCATTTTCTGAACGCATGGGCCCTAGTATTTTGATATCTGCACCCCCGGTCCCTTGGCCCACTATGGATTTGAACTGGGCGCCTCTGCTGTTCTCACCCCCCTCCCCTTTAATTCAATTTCTTGTATTTTTAATTTCTTTTATTTTCTTGCATATTAAAAAAATCATATAAAATAGAAAACTTAATATTTTTCACTTCTTGTTTTTTTCACATATTCACAATCATGTCTAGAAAAATGTAAATAAATAAAATCCCATTTTATTTTTCTTTTAATATTTTTAGCATATTATTCTTGTAAATAGTCTTTTTAATTGATTTTGGTTAATACTTGATTTTGTATAATTTCTTTTAGGACTTTCCCTTAGGATTTTTGAGCCATTCTTTTTGGCATAGTTAGGTATTGAATCATAGATCATATGGGATTTAATTCACAATTTGTAGATTAAAATTTGATATAGTTTTCTTGTTTGACATTTAGGTGCTCAAATTAGGGTTTTAGGTTGCATAAGTATATTTGAACCATTTTGTTTTGGGGTTTATAGGCCAAATTAGTGTATGGGGAATATATGGGTTAAGGGTAAGTACGTATAGAATCCCCTAGAATTTTTCTAGAATATTGTATGGTGTTTTAGTATTTTTAACTGATTTTTGAATGTATGGTTAGTATGTGTGTTGCTTAAAGGCATAGGTTGTATTGTTTTGTTTTCTTTTCTTCTCCTTTGAGTGTGGGAGCCTTGAAGTTTGAGTTGAAGACCTTGTGGATCATCATTGAAGCTTTGAAGACTTTGCAGAGGAGTTTAGCTAGCTTTTGTTGTTTTGTTTATAGGATCATAAGTGCATAAGTAGAGCTTTAGATAGAATAATTCCATTCAATAAACAAGGAGTGTCTTGTTCACCTCCTTCCTTCTCTGTGACATAAAGTCCCTTAGGGGTATTCACCTCTCTCCTTTTGAGGGATTAGTGACCTTGCCCTCTGAGGTAGAACTTTGAGAGAGCCTTTCCTTTTGATGTTAAGTCCTCAATGGCATCCTTTGGAAGTCAGTGAGCACTCTAACATCCTCCCCTCATCCTGTTGACTGAATCTTGTTTGCTGGAGCATTTGAGCCATTGAAGATAGAAGCTGAAGCTTTGAAGAGGATGATTCCTTGAAGATTATTGAAGTCTGAAGACTTTGTGAAGATCAAGTTGATACCTGAATATCCCTGAAGATAGTGAAGCCTGAAGGTGGAGCTGATCAAAGAAGCTGAAGCTTAAGGGAGAAGATGAGTTGATACTCATGTTGTAGGGTTGATACCTGGAAAGCAAGTGATCTTTGAAGTCTGAAGACTGAGTTGCTGCTGGAGGAGCTGAAGCTTTCTTCTGTTTTCTTTTCTGTATTGTGTGTTTTGTCTGATTTGTCTGTTGCATTAGATTAAGTCCATCTAGAATAAGTTCAGTCTAGGAGCATGATTGCATTAGAGGTTGAGTTGCTCCCTCTGCTTGTATTGTTATTGCTTGGCTTTGCTTGCGGGTATTCGGTAGAGCCCAGCTCCCTTGCCCATGTATTTATGTTGCTTGATAGCATGTTTCCTTTTATCTGTATGATTGCAGTTTACTGTATTTTGCTTGATAGCATGTTGTTTATTTTTCAGTATGATTACTGTTATTTCATGACTGGCTTAAGGTTGAGACGAGCTTGTGGAGGCTGAAGCCCCACACATTTCCTCCCTCACTTGCATTGCATGCATTTTACTGTTAAGTTGATGCTTTGTCTGTTTTGGTGTATCATTGACATGATCCCTTAGGACTCTCATTTCCTTTGATAAGGATTTGATGATAGACTTTTAGGTTGAAACCTATGCATGACAACATCTAGGAGTTCCCTGTTCAAACCTCGACCATAGGATGAATCCATGGCATGATAACAGTAGGACTTGATAGTCTCCCTCCTAGTTGGGCATGTTCTCTTCTCATCTCGAAACAGTTTAAGATCCAGTAATCATGAATGCTTTCTTTCGTACGTTACGAGCCTTAAGCTATCTGAGAAAGGATTGTGGGAGAGCTTCTTTTCCACTGTCTGGATGTTTAGTATGGTACCCTTTGGGTGACATGCGACGCATTCACTCTCAGGTCATAGTCTCTAGTGCGGTTGAAATCGCAAACACAATAAAAAACACTTCTTTCGTAAAAAACAGGAAATAAACCGTAGTTTCCCGAACTACGGGAGCTCTGATCTCTCATGCCTGTTGAGAGTACGTAGGCACAAGATGGCGAAGTCTTGGAGAGCTACCTTCCCCCATAACCCTTCGTAGGCCGAACTACGTTGACTCTGATTTCTCATTCTCTGATGAGAATACGTAGGCATAAAGTGCGACGCTTTGCCGAGTCATTTTTCTTTTCTTTTTCAGCCAGCCTTGATAGGTAGATAAATTATAACCAACCCGTCCAAGTAAACAAACAAGCGAGGATCCCGTCGAGTACGACGGACGTGAGGGGTGCTAATACCTTCCCCTTGCGTAACCGACTCCCGAACCCAGACAATGGTTGCGATGACCTTGTCTTACCCTTTTTCGTCAGGTTTTTCCGATTGTTTCCTTTCCCGCTCTGAGGGATAAATAACGAAAGGTGGCGACTCTTCTGTCATGCCGGCACCTTATTTTCGCGCAAGCGACACTAGCGAACACTCTCTCTTGCTGGAGAAGACAAACAATGACCTGAACGGCCTTCCAGAATTCGGCCCTCCTGGTGAACTGCAAACTTGGCCGAGGATAGCCAACCAGACGCTGGAATAAATCCTACCTCCCATGGAGAATACAACTCTGTGGGGGAGCTCAACTCTACCGGAGACTTCAGTCTGAACTATGGAGAGCTGAACACTTACGGATAATCTGCTACGAGAAAACTGCATGTTGACCCACTACTGGGAACGAGGGTACACCCTACGCATGACTCAGCTGGGGATATGATGATCCTGCCTGGGATACATCTTTGGCACACTGCCTGGAGGGTAATGGCCCTGCAACAAAGTGAACAAATAGACAAGATACCCTTCACAAAGGGACCTATCAAGGTTATCATCTGTGACAATGGTCAGGTAATTCAACGTTTTAACAATTATTGGCCTAGGCCAGCAAGTTTATATATGTGTATTTTAACAAAAACATCGAGCGTTTCTTCGCAAACAAAACAGATAAAAGCTAAAACAAACACCAAGCAAACAGAATATTGAATAGTATATGTTTATTTATAAACGAGCCTGTAAATAGGCAAAACGTTTTACAACAGATGCAAGCTCCTGAAATGAGGAAGCTGCGCAAGTATATACAGAAATATACAACAACAATATACACAAATGTCAGCAATGTGGTGTAGACGAACACCATGAGTTGATCCCTCTATGACCCACTCGACTTCGATACTTCTCTGACGCTTTATCTTCATAAGAGATTGATTTGGATAAACGGACCTCAGGTCTCCCCAAACCACTAAGCAATGAAAGTTCACACGTGAACCGCAGTCATTTACTTCTTTAATCCCTAACTTTTGCCTGAACCGCCCTTTCTTGTTTTCGATTCACCGGGATACCCTTTTTTGCCAAAGCCGCCCTTTCAGGTTTTCGACTTTGCGGGTGTACATTTTTCATTTATATCCCTAATTTTTGCCCGAACCTTTTATTTTTCTGGTTTGCCGGGATGCCCTATTTTTTCCTGGATATTCTTTTTTCTTTCCAGCGGGTCATTTTAAGCAAAGTATTTTTTAACTGCGTCCATGCAAAATCTTCGCCATCCATTGTAGATAACAGTAAGGCTCCTCCCGAGAAGACCTTTCTGAAGGCATATCGACCTTCATAGTTGGGAGTCCATTTGCCTCTGTGATCAGAGTGTGGTGGGAGAATCTTTTTCAGCACAAGATCGCCCATCTGAAAGCTTCTAGGATGCACCTTCTTATCGAACGCTTTCTTCATCCGACTTTAATACAATCGACCGTATGCAATGGATGCCAACCTCTTCTCATCCATTAGGCTCAGCTGATTCAGTCTATTATTTATCCATTCTGCCTCATCGAGTTTCACGTCGACCAGAACTCTTAAAGAAGGAATCTCGACCTCCAGCGGTAGGACAGCTTCCATACCGTATACTAGCGAAAAAGGAGTTGCCCCGGTTGATGTGCGTACCGTTGTACGATAACCGTGCAGAGAAAATGGCAACATATTATGCCAATCTTTATATGTGACAACCATCTTTTCACTATCTTCTTGATATTTTTGTTGGCCGCTTCGACAGTGCCATTCATCTTAGACCGATAGGGAGATGAGTTGTGATGTTCAATCTTGAAGCTCTGGCATAACTCCTTCATCATCTTGTTGTTCAAATTTAAACCATTGTCAGTAATGATTCGCTCGGGAATTCCATATCTGCAGATGATGTCCTTCTTTATGAATCTGGCTACCACTTGTTTGGTCACATTAGTGTACGAGGCTGCCTCCACCCACTTAATGAAGTAGTCGATGGCTACCAAAATGAAGCGGTGTCCATTAGACGCGGTGGGTTCGATCTTGCCGATCATATCGATACCCCACATGGAGAACGACCACGGGGACGACATAACATTCAACGGGAACGGCGGCACATGGATTTTGTCTGCATAGATCTGGCATTTGTGACATTTCTTCGCGAATTTGAAACAATCTGACTCCATCGTCAGCCAGTAATACCCTGCTCGTAATATCTTTCTAGTCATGGCATGTCCGTCGGCATGCGTACCAAATGTGCCTTCATGGACTTCTTCCATGAGAAAACTTGCTTCCTTTTTATCCACACATCTGAGTAGCACCAAATCATGATTCCTCTTGTAGAGAACCCCATCCGGATTGAGGTAGAAATTGCCAGACAACCTCCTAAGAGTCTTCTGATCCTGGGTCAACTCCCCCACCAGATACTCCTTGGTCTTAAGGAAGTTCTGGATATCATAGAACCACGGCTTGTCATCGGTGGCCTCCTCAATTGCAAATACAAATACAGGTCTGTCAAGACCAGAGATGACAATTCTGGGAGCTTCATTCCAAAAATTGACCTTGTACATGGAGGACAAGGTTGCTAGAGCATCGGCCATCTGGTTCTCTGCTCTCGGCACGTGGTGGAATTCTACCTGATCGAAGAATGGCAGCAACCTTCTCGCGTAATTCATGTAAGGGACCAAATTCGAATGTCTAGTCTCCCACTCCCCTTTGATCTGGTTAACAACGAGTGTTGAGTCACCGTATACATCCAGGTTTTTGATTCTCAAATCAATGGCTTCTTCTAAACCCATGATGCATGCCTCATATTCTGCTTCATTGTTGGTGACCAGAAAAGTTAATCTGGCAGCGAATGGGATGTGGGACCCTTGGAGAGTCATAATGATTGCCCTGATACCACTTCCATAGGAATTAACTGCACCGTTGAATATCAACTTCCACTGGGAGCCAAGTTCTAGCCCTTCATCGGGCAGTGGTTCGTCACAGTCCTTCATCTTGAGAAACATAATATCTTCATCGGGAAACTCGAATTTCATTGGCTGGTAGTGTTCGATAGGCTGTTCGGCAAGGTACTCAGACAAAACACTTCCCTTGATGGCCTTCTGGGAAACATATTGAATATCGTACTCTGCCAGTACCATTTGCCACCTATCAATTTTGCCCGAAAGCGCTTGCTTTTCGAAGACATACTTGATCGGATCCATCTTCGAAATTAGCATGGTCATGTGATTGAGCATATACTGTCTTAAACGTTTGGCAGCCCACGCGAGTGCGTAACACGTTTTCTCCAGCATCGAGTAACGAGACTCACAATCTGTGAACTTTTTACTCAGATAATATATGGCATGCTCCCTTCTTCCAGTCTCGTCATGCTGACCGAGAGCGCAACCCATGATATTCTCAAGAACTGTTAAGTACATGATTAAAGGTCTTCCGGCCACTGGGGTATCAAAATTGGAGGCTCCTGCAAATACTATTTTATTTTGTCGAATGCCCTCTGGCAATACTCATTCCAAACAATCGCCTGATCTTTTTTCAACAGCTTGAACATTGGTTCGCATGTGGCCGTGAGTTGAGATATGAACCGAGCAATGTAGTTCAATCTCCCCAGAAAGCCACGAACTTCTTTTTCAGTCTTTGGCGCTGGCATATCTTGAATTTCCTTTATCTTTGCAGGATCAACCTCAATGCCTTTTTCGCTCACGATAAACCCCAGTAGTTTTCCGGACCGTAGTCCGAAAGTACATTTGTTAGGATTCAGCCTCAACCTGAACTTCCTAAGCCTCTCAAATAGCTTCAGCAAATTGACCAGATGTCCCTCCTCCGTTTGGGACTTCGCTATCATGTCATCAACATAGACTTCAATCTCATGATGAATCATGTCATAAAGCAAAGTGACCATCGCCCGCTGGTAAGTTGCCCCTGCGTTCTTCAGACTGAAAGGCATTACTTTGTAGCAGAACGTTCCCCATGGTGTAATGAACGTGGTTTTCTCTATGTCTTCCAGGGCCATATTGATTTGTTTATAGCCGGAGAAGCCATCCATGAACGAAAATACAGAAAATTGAGCGGTATTGTCGACTAATACATCAATATAAGGGAGCGGGAAATTGTCTTTAGGGCTCGCCTTGCTCAAATCCCGATAATCCACACACATTCGCACCTTGCTGTCTTTCTTCGGTACAGGCACTATGTTGGCGACCCACAGAGGGTAAGTAGTCACGGCCAAGAATCCAGCATCCAACTGCTTTTGGACCTCTTCTTTGATTTTGACGGTCGTATCTGGTCGTGTCCTTCTAAACTTCTGCTTAACGGGAGGACAATCTTCGTGCAATGGTAGGTGATGAACCACTATGTCAGTGTTGAGCCCGAGCATATCTTCATAAGACCAAGCAAAGATGTCACTATACTCTCGAAGCATCTCGATCAGTCTTTGCTTGACGTCGCTCTGTAATGCAGCCCCTATCCTGACATTTCTGACAACTTCCTCAGACCCCAGATTAATAATCTCGACTACCTCCTCGTGAGGCAGAATGATCTTATCCTCTGTTTCAATAGTCGAGCCAATTCTTCTGGAAGGTCTTCATCCTCATCAATCTCTTCTTCAGCTTGATATATCGGGCAATCAAAGTCAAAGTGAGTCATAGAAGGTTCAGGATCGATGTCATCTGTAGTGTGATTCCTGCAGTGAAAATGGTTAAACTTAAAAGAGGATATGCAGGTCAGCACAAACCGTATTTCCATTTTATTGTTTTTTTTTACACAAAAATAAAACAAGAATAACAGGGATCACAAAATTTGAATGCAAAGAAAACGCCCTTTGATTTATTGATAATATGTACATGCATAAGCAATCAAGGCCCTGACAATAAAACTGTTATGCCTCGGGTAGAGCATAAGGTTGTACAATAATTGGAAAAAACAAAGCATTACTCTTTACGCGTCACTTGAATGAAATCCTGGATGGACCAATTGTTGAGGCTCTGGCCTGGCTTACACGGTTGGATCCATGAGTCCATATCGCAATCGATATCTCCTTCCCCATCGGACACAGTGTTGACACGCTCAAATATCACTCCCCCTTTTGTGAAAAGCACCGGCCCCTTGTAGCGTGGCACGCTCTAAGAGAATGAAGTAGAAGAAGAGGGATGGTACCCCAAGCTAAACTTATCTTGTTTGTTGGGGATTTCCAGCACCTGCCCCCAGCCTTGGGTTGAACCAGTCTGTACTACAGCTTGAGCTTCCTTGAAGGAAGAGAGAGTCATCTCGGGCACTTTGCCCACCACATGAGATATGTCCTTGACCTTGACTGTTTCGAATGCCTGACACAACATTTTGTGGATCTCGCCGTCCACCTCCACATACTTGAAAGACGACAGATGGCTCACCATAATATCTTCCTCCCCGCAGACGATAACAATGCTACCACCCACAGCATACTTCAACTTCTGATGCAGCGTAGAGGTCACACCTCCCGCTGAATGGATCCAGGGCCGGCCTAGCAAGCAGCTGTAGGCGGGCTGGATATCCATGATATAAAATACTGCATCGAAGGTTTTGGGCCCCACTTGGATGGGAAACGTCACTTCTCCGAACACGGACCTGTCGCTACTCGAAAAATGCATTGTGCAACGACGGAGAGGCAAAAAAGATAGACAGAAGAGTCGCCACCGAACTTTATTTATCCCATGAGGGGAAAGGAAAATATCGAGAAAACCTTAAGAAAGAAATGGATAAGATGGTCTCGCGACCAAGAACGGGTTCGGAAGCCGGTTATGTGAGGGGAAGGTATTAGCACCCCTCGCATCCATCGTACTCGATGGAAACCATTTTTTTGTCGACATGTGAATTTATTTGCTTAAATATTATGCTTAAAAGAGTGTTCTTAGGGGTAAAGAGAAAGGGTTTAGAAACAGGGAAAAAGGAGATAATGGGGATGAAAGGAGGAAGAACAGACTCGGTAGGACTTTGTGGTCCTAGGCCTACGTATTCTCTATAGGCATGGGAAAATCAGAGTCGACGTAGTTCGGGGCTACGGATATAGGGGGAATGTTCTCGGCAAGGATTGTGGCCCTTGTGCCTACGTATCTTTACTCAAAAGAAGTAAAGAATCAGAGCAGTCGTAGTTCGGCCTACGGTTTGTTAATGTTTTTATGGATGATGTTATCGTGCGCATTCTAGCAGTTTAGGTGTTTTGCCGCTCGCATGTGAGGAGACTTATGCGTTACCTATTTGCGGTAGAACGGACGTAACATATCCTTTTTGAAATGATTAGATTTTCGCCATGCGAGGCAAGATGTCACATTTGATTTGTGAGGCTGTTTTTAGGGGAGAGGTAGATCCTCGGATAGTAACCCCTTGCGGGTAGTACCCAATTCTTTATCTCAAATTTGTTTGTTATGAAGTGGTGTGGCGAACGTAGCGTCTTCATATTGAAAGACGAGTATCAAAACCATCCACACTATAGTGAATATCCTGACACTCGGAGAGGAAGAAGACTACACTCAATCCCCTCTCTTTAATTCAATACAAAGTGAACTTCATTCTCTTATTAAAGATGTTTTTTGGTTTTGAATGGTAAGTGCTTTGTGACAGAGAACCCTACGGTAAACGTTAGCACTCGGGATAGGAGAAGGCCTACGCCTAACCACTCCACGACCATTCAATTTTTTGTTAAGAAAAGAATTTGAAAAAGCACTCGGTACGGGACCGAGGTTTTATGTGAGAAGGTTGTGGAGGGGTGGTGAATAGAGTCGCGTCTTTGTATTGAAAGACGAGTATTGAAACCACCCACACTATAGTGAGCATCCCAACACTCGGAGAGGAAGAAATCTACACTTAATCCTCTCTTTTTAATTCAATACAAAGACAATTTGTTTTTCTTTATTGAATAGTTTTAAAATGGGCTAAAAAGCCCAAATAACAAAAGAGAAATAAAATGAGAATTAAAATAAAAAAAGATGGAAAATAAAATAGCACATTAGAATATTAAACTATGATCTTCTGGTTTTTATGATATTTAAAAAATATTAAATATAAAATAAGGAAAAAAAACAAAAATAAAATAAAACAAACAAAATGTAAAAAAAGAATGCAGCACCCAAGGCTTGAACTCAAGACCTTGGGGCTGCAATAACAACACAAAGCCAACTCTACCACTAATACACGCGTGCAAGCAAATGAAAAAGGAGAAACAAAAGATAAAACGTAAAAATAAAATGAAATCAAAGCAAAAATGCCCCAGACGGGCTCAAACTCAGGACATGGGCGTGATAAGGCAAGGCGTTTAACCACTGGGGTGGCGATACATCCATGTATTGATGCCACCCCATAAATATATGAACTTAAACGTGTGCATGGCTGGGCAAGATGCAAGGCAAGGCAAGTGAAAACTCATGAAATACGGTTTCGTCATAACTCTCTCAAAACTCCACCAGATTCAATGAAACAAAAGTCCATCTCACTCAATTTTTCACAAGGAACATGATGGTGCTGTTAGTTTTCCCAAATAATGTACACACAAAGAAATTTGATGGCTCACGCATAATGGAGCTTGAGATGCATTTTGAAGTTTTTAGATCTAAACAGATGCAATTATTGGTAGAAGATAGTTTGAGCAAAGTCCGAACATGATTTTGAATGAGTCTCAACAGAGAGTTTGTTCAGAATGCATCAGAGCCAAACATTGGTATGTGAGTTGCAAAGGGTGAAGTTGGAAATGCATTTGAAAACCAATGGATCAAAACAGATGCACTTAGAGCAAGAGATTGATATGAGCAAGTTCCAAATATGGCATTGAATGAGTTCTAACAAGCAATTTGGTTTAAAACACATCAGAACAAGAAATGGTATTTGAGTTGCAAATGATGAAAATTGTGCCTTTAATGAATTATACAATTCAACAACATCAATGCTTCTATGACAGCCAGCAAGACAGTTCATGATTAAAAGTATTGACACAAATCTTAATAGCCCCCAAACATCATGCATCATCCAAAAATATAAAATTAAAAAAGGTTCTGATGGAATATAGACTAATTATCCTTCCTGCAAACTTGGACAACAAGTAGAGCAACAAGATAAAATCCATCCTGTCATCAATGCTTGACAAAATCCTGGCCTAAGTTCAAACTGTGACAGCAACCTCATCCACAAATTGAAACAAAGAAACTCTTTTCAGCCTACTTCAAACATGCCAATCATACTCAGCAAATTTGAGGCCTTTCAAAGACCTCCTTCATATACTAAAGCCAATAGGTTTTGGTAGTGATACACATTATGAGGATCTAAACAGCACTGCACCAATTTGGTCCTGAGTTTACACAACCAAGCAGCAACATCCTCCTCCAAAACTCAAACAAACAAAGAACCTGGCTAAGTCCTATCACCCTAACTCACCTAGCCTGCCCAAACACTTGTGGATAATGCTTAGCAAACTTGTGGCACTCAACAGGCCTCCCACAGGCTGACTGTAATAACCAAAACATCAATCCTATGACAACAAGCTTGGTCATCAACCTCTGTTCCAAACAAATCCTTAGATGAGAACCACAACAATAACCCAACCTCTTAACACAACAACCAGGTATGAGTTAACAAACTCAGCCCTTAAGAACAGAATATTGATAGCATGATCACCACCTGAACATGTCAAAGTCCAACCTAAACCAACCAACTAAAACTCACAGCCTAAAGTCACAAACTCAAGGACATTAAACCATCACTAAGCAGTACCAAGAATCTGTCATACAATGCCAAGAGTCTAGCTTATATGAACTTTGAAAGGGGCAATGGAAATTCTGGTAAGATTTCTAAAATGATAAACCTCTAGATCCTTATAGACAGCCAACACATGAAATTCTAACATACAAGGCACCAACAACCTAGCAGTAGTAGAAAGGAAGACAGTCATCAAAATCACATCCTATGCAAGCTAGACAGATCCAGTATCACCATCATATGTCAACAAAGTCTAAAACAGGTTCATGACAGTCCTTACCTGGTGTCGCTACTGCGAAAATCGGCGCCGGCTGACAGAAGAGTCGCCATCGTGGGTTATTTATCCCAACAGAGGGAAAGGGAAGGCTCGAAGTAAACCTCACAAAAAACGGGAAAAGGTATGGTCATCGCAACCAAAACCTGGATTCGGGAGTCGGTTACGCAAGGGGAAGGTATTAGCACCCCTCACGTCCGTCGTACTCGACGGGATCCACGCTTGCTTGGGTTGTCTAAAGGATGCAAAACAATCTATCTACGGCTGCTAAATCTAAACGGAAGGGAATTGACTCGATAGAGCGCCGCACTCTATGCCTACGTATTCTCAAGAGAGAAAGTCAGAGTCATCGTAGTTCGGGAAACTACAGGGAATTGGCTCGCCAAGACCTCGCGTCTTGTGCCTACGTACT
Organism: Lathyrus sativus; assembly: GCA_963859935.3. Taxonomy (NCBI): domain Eukaryota; kingdom Viridiplantae; phylum Streptophyta; class Magnoliopsida; order Fabales; family Fabaceae; genus Lathyrus; species Lathyrus sativus. Next base: position 278,128,495 of record OZ012739.1, read on the forward strand.
TCCACACTGTATGGAAGATCAGAGCTTTACGTAGTTCAGGATAACTACGGCTAAACAGGGTATTCTCACACAGCAGTGAGAAATCAATCTGGTTTTAAAGGTACGGGAACCTATGGGAAAAACTACGGTCTGGCCTCAAATGCACAAGGGCAAGAGAGAAGGGTAACAATCAGTCGTCAGCGGGAAAGTCTCGATCGCACAGCAGCGAGAGAACAGAAGGTTAGTCGTTAGTGTGCTCGCTAGGATATCGCATCCTATGCCTACATATTCTCGTCTGGTACGAGAAATCAGAGCAGCTGTAGTTCGGCTACTTTCGGGACCACAGCTCAAATCTCATTTTATTAATATTCTGAAAATGGTTACAATGATTGAATACTGGAAATAAACTCCTAGGAAATACTATCCTATCCATCTATCATGGAAAATCAAATGGGAAATAGTCCCCTAACAAGTGGACTTCTAAACTACCCCTAAAAGTGTAAAAACTCCCCTAACAAATGGACATTTAAAACTATCCCTAAAAAGGTAAAAAGTCCCCTAACAAATGGACATTTAAAACTATCCCTAAAATAAACTCCATGAAGAAAATATACTCTAAAAAAATATTAAATCTACAAGCTAATATTTTTTCCTATTTTTCATACTTCTATTTTCTTTTCCTTCCATATTTTTCATATTCTTTTTCAAGTATTTTTTCTATATTTCTTTTTCAAGTATTTTTCTATATTTCTTTTCTCTTTTCTTTTTCTCTTTATTTTCATATATATTTTTTCTATATTTTTTTCACTATTTTTTCCAATATTCTCCTTTTTCAAACATATTTTTATATTCTTTTTCTTTTCATATTTCTTTTTTCTTTTTCTTTTTTCAAAATATATTCCTTTTCATATACTATAATAAAGAAAAAAAACAAAAAGAAAATAAGAAAGGGGAAGGGGGGTACAGCAGTACAAGGGGGTGTGCAGTAATAAAAACAAAAACAAAAACAGAAACAATATGGGCCCAGCCCAATGCACTAATGCAGAAAGTAAGGAAACCAGGGGAGGGGTGTTGTTAACGAAACGGGGGGTGCTGATAGCAGAAGAGCCCAGCCCAACTAACAACAAAAAAACGGAGGCGGGGTCCAAAAACGGGGGGTGCGTACGGATCAGAAAACACAATTGGGCCTCAGAAGCCCCAAATCTAACACGGTCCCTTTCTCCTTCGTTCCAACCCTAGATCCCCTTCTCCTCCTTTCACTGTTCACCTCCAGACGGCGCCTCTCCATCTCCGAACTCTCTCTCTCGTTTCCTCCTCCCAATCTCCTCCCTTCTCAACCTTTCTCAGCTTCACCCTCCTTCAACTCTCGTTCTTCATTTCCTTGTTCAAATCAAAAGACCCTTCCAAACCTTATAACACCAACGAAATAACAACGATACCATAATTGATATAAAACTGGACATGCAAACGAATCCACGGCTTGAAGATCGGAGGTTCATAGATCCGTTGGTCTCGAAGATGAATACAGTTAACAGTAGATCTGGACGATGTTGATGGTGGTGAATCTTGGAAGATTTTTGAACGTTGCTTGAAGAAGTTCTTACCTGGAATGTTTCTGGACATTTGTTGAAGATTGATGATGATGATTGTTGTGAAGACGTTCTTGGTTGGAGATTTCTGGAAATCTTGATGATTGTTGTGAAGACGTTCTTGGTTGGAGATTTCTGGAAATCTTGATGAGCTTCTGGAAACAAAACTGAAGATGGACGAACATTCCTGAATATGGATCTAGCATGCTTCGAAGAGATCTGACGGATTCTTGAAGGTTGATGAAGGACGAAACAGACTCTTTGATGAAATGGATCCAGATTTGGTTGAAATTACCAGAAAACATCTTGATGAAGGGATGAACGAGGGTGAATACTGCTGAGCACCATTGAAGATCTGGGAAGATTTGTTGTAGCTGAAGCTTTTCTGGAAAACACTTGAACATCAATGGAGATTTGAATGCAGATCTTGAAGCATATTCATGGCTGAACCGATGAATGATGAACAAATATGTTGATGAGGATCTTTTGAAGAATCTGGCTGAAGCTTCTTGATGAACGATGAGCAATTTCTAGAAAAAGTACTGATGCAGGTTGAAGGATTCTGGAGAATTGTTCTTGGTGAGATGATGAAGATGGATGAACGAACCTTGAATGGCGAGGAACTTCTGGAGAAAACAAGGAGGGGCACGGTGGGGATCGATCGGAGTTGATGAAGGTTGATGAAGAATCTGGGATGGATGAACATTGGTGATGAGGAAGATGAAGATTGAAGATTTTCTGGGGATTTGCAGTTTTCCGGCGGTAGTTTACGGCGGAGGGCGGTGGTCGGAGGCAGTTGGAGGTTGGTTAGGGGTTACCGGAGTTGGTTGGTGGTGGCCGGAATCTGGTTGGGGACGGTGGTTGCATGGTCGCCGGCCATGCAACCGGCGATGATCAAGTGTTGCCAAGTGGCGTTGGGATGGAGTCAGTGGAGGCCATGCAGGAAGCCACGTGGGGGGAGGGAGAAAGTGGAAAAAACGTGGCAGATTCTGGGGTGAATGAAAATGTGAGGTGGGGCTTCAGAATTGCACGCGTGGCTTTGCTTAAATACGACACCTGGCATGCAATTCTCTGGACTGAAGAAAAATGGACAAAAAATGGACTGATGAAACTGGGCCTCCAAACTGCATTCTGGGCCCAACGAACTGCTACAATAAAAACCCCAAAAAACTGAATTACCAATGGATTAACCCAATTAAAAACTAATCAAAAATTAAACCTAATTAACTAATTACAATCTGACAAATTAATTCTAAAACTACAATTAAATGCTAACTGAAAATTAAACTAATCTAGTTAATTCTAACAAACTCTAATTAAAAGATTAAACTCCTAATTAAATCTAAAAGAAGAATTAACATCTAATTAAACCTATATTAAACTAAAACTAATAAAACTCTAATAACCTCTATTTAAAAAATCTATTAAATTTCTATTAAATTTCTGATAAAATCTATACTATTATTCTATAATATCTATTAAAATTCTATTTAAAACTAATAAAAGAAAAATCTATTATATTCTAAAAAAACTATTAATCTATTAAAACTCTATAAAAATGTAAAAAAATGATTTAAAGCTATTAAAATATTAAAAAAAACCTATTTAAATTCTAAAAAAAACTATAAAGCCTATTTAAAATCCACAAAAGGCTATAAAATCCTAAAAAAATGCAGACAAATGCAAATAACCAATACAAAAGAGAGCATGAGACCAGATCGAAGCAAAACAGTAAATCCCGATACCAAAAATCTCAAAAATCACTGCATAAACTGAAAACACCCAGGAAGCGCGCGACTTCCCAAAATAAACTCCGATTATCCAAACCGGTCTGAGATACCTGAAAAGCGAAAAACAGGGCTGTAATCCCGATAAAATCACCATGATTGAAGAAATGCGCTATATGCAGTATGCAAATGCGAATGCGAAATGCGTCGAAGCATGAACCCGAAAGCGGCACCGTTTGGTCAAATTTTAGGGTGCAACAGCTGCCCCTATTCAAGCGACTTGGACTTGAAGGGTTGAAGAGCGCTCAGCCTTCAAACATTCAGAGGTACGAGACGGTTGAATACCAATAAACCCGAAAATTTGCCAACCGCAGAAATATACTGCAAACTGCTTGGGGAACGAAATCCCGAACTGAACCCAGTCGTCACGGCAAAAAACTGATCGATCATCTGGTAAAGAACTCCTGATTTTAACACACGTTACTCGTGTGATACCCCTGATAACAAACCTGAGGGTTGCAACAAAACATCTGATCTTCTCACATCGTCTACTGATAGACAGGAAGAAGAATATACTCACATCGTCTAAAGATAGACGGAAAGAAAAATATGCTCACATCGTCTGAAGATAGACGGAAAGGCACCCAAAATCCATACTCACATCGTCTAAGGATAGACGGAAAGAAAAATGTGCTCACATCGTCTGAAGATAGACGGAAAGGCACCCAAAATCCATACTCACATCGTCTAAGGATAGACGGAAAGACACCCAAAATCCATACTCACATCGTCTAATGATAGACGGAAAGACACCCATAAACCCATACTCACATCGTCTAAGGATAGACGGAAAGACACCCAAAATCCATACTCACATCGTCTAATGATAGACGGAAAGACACCCATAAACCCATACTCACATCGTCTAAGGATAGACGGAAAGACACCCAAAATCCAATACTCACATCGTCTAAGGATAGACGGGAAGACACCCTTGATCCATACTCACATCGTCTAATGATAGACGGGAAGACACCCAAAATCCATACTCACATCGTCTAAGGATAGACGGAAAGACACCCTTAATCCATACTCACATCGTCTAAGGATAGACGGAAAGACACCCAAAATCCATACTCACATCGTCTAATGATAGACGGAAAGACACCCATAAACCCATACTCACATCGTCTAAGGATAGACGGAAAGACACCCATACGCCATTCAACACCATTCCTCAAACTTCAGAATCCTTTCGCCTACGGGAATTGATGGAAAGAACAATATCCTTAAAGGGACCACATCATCAGTAAGGACCGACGGGAAGAAAACCACCTTCAAAGAGCCATGTCGTCAATAAGAATCGACAATCAGGAAAACCGAACATTCTTCAAAGAACCTCGACGTCAATAAGGATCGACGGTCAGAAAAATCCCTCTTGAAATGTCACCTCATCCAATAAACAGAAAGAAAACCACTATCCGAAAGATCACTTTGAAACCCCTCAACATCTAAAGATAGCCGGAGAAGACTCGCTGGGGAAACACACCATCCGCATGATCTGACGATAAGAAACCCGCTGAAAAACCACCTGAAACTTCACATCGTCTACTGATAGACGGAAGAACACCACTTGCTAAAGAAACCCCATCTTGAAACCCCACTAGAAAATTAACCGAAACTTCACATCGTCTACTGATAGACGGGACGAAAACCACACTCTGGAGAAACCCCATCTTGAAACCCCGCTGAAAGATCAACTGAAACTTCACATCGTCTAATGATAGACGGAAAGAAAGCCATATTCGAACTCAAGACGTCTAATGATAGACGGAGAAATCCACTTATTAGAGGAACACATCATCAATATGAATTGACGAGAAGAAAAGCCTGTCGATACCAGATGACTGATTGATCAAAGCATAATTGTTGTATGATCTGAAATACGAATAATCTGCTGAACTGTCTGAACACTGCTGCTGGATTAATGCCCCTGAACTGATCACAGAGTAATGCACGTGCCATGTGAGGCTGATAGAAACCCTGGCTTATGCTTCGTATGCATATGCATATGCTTGAATTTTTCTAGGGCGTAATGCTCCATTCAGGATGGAAATGCTACGCATTTTGAAAATGAAATGCAAGTATGATGCAAATATGATGATATGCAACATGCAAATGCAGGCTCGGGCTGCTGGAGAAAGTCGGGTACAGAAAACCACTTCAGCAAAATAAATGCTGAAGACAAAGCCAACTCCGCTGGGGATAAACCGGATATCACAGTATCATTCCAGAAAAATAAATGCTGGAAGAGTGAAATCAACTCCGCTGGGGAAATTGGGAACTTAACCAAGCACCTCGCTGAAGTAACACCCTGCTGGGGAATATAACTCTGCTGGGGAATAGCAGATGTGCCAAGTATGATTGGACTTCTCTGGGGATAGCTTACCCGTGCCAATGAAAAATTGGACTTTGCTGGAGAAAGTGGGCGGAGTCTTCCTGCGTACTGATGAAGACTGGATTTGGAAACTGATGCGCCAACACGGATGGGCCTCACAGTGACCTCCAACATGGTTTTAGACTTTTAGGCTATCTGTGATGGGTCAGGTACAACTGACGCTGGGAAACATTCTGTCTGAATACACCGTCTCTGGTTGAAGAGTCAAAGGACAGTAACACGACTTCCCGACATTCGCCTCGCACTCGAAAATTGGCTGAATCTGCTCGAATAACTCTGAATAACTCTGCTGATACGAAGAAGAACAATCCCTTCGCTTCTGATATGCCCCAGCCTGCGGGACCTCTGTGGTGATAGTCCTCAAAAGGAAATCTGAAAATCTGTACCCTGATGGTCTGATATGAAATGCCCCAGCATTCTGAACTTCGGAGAGATACTTCCCATCAAATGCTTCTTGAATAAAGAATGACTTCTGGGCTCTTAAGATGGTCTGCCCCTGACTGCAATGACTTTGCTCCTGATTATCTGATCCGGAGTAGTGCCCTTGACTACGAGATATTTACCGAATCTCAACCTGATTGCCCCAGGATAACTGACTTCGAAAGGCTGAACTGACTGGGGATCACTGGATGATAGCTTTCCCCTGCTCTCGGAACATTCGGGCGCTCTGTATTCTATCCTGACCATACCTTCCATCGTAGAAGACTTTCCTGCTGTCTAGCGCTTACTCGCAAGTAAAAACAAGTTGTTATGCCTGAAAGATATACTAATGCAACGCATATGATAGTTTTGACATCCAATCTGTTCACTGGGAAAAGGAAAAACAATTTATGGCATATAATGCACAAAACATTTATCAAGAATATCAACATCAGTACCAACATGGTAAGAGGAACCCTTTCAGGAGTCAGAATCGACGCGACCTTTACCGAAGTATGCTTCCGAAACAAACCTGCTTCAATTAGGACTTTTGAAGGTTGTAACGTGGTCAGGTTCACGGTTTTGAAAGAAAGGATAAAGGCTCAAAGTTTATTTTAACCCACCCATTTGCCTTGATGTTCTCCCATCCTACGTTCAGCTAATTCGACCTTAGCGCTCACCTCTCAGAGGCTGAAAGATAGGAGTGATAGTTCGAGAAACCATGAGTTTTTGGAGTGACAGTTACTCACTCTTCGTCTTTGACACTTGAGGTCACACGGCTCGTATCTCATTTGAGGATTTCTTTTTTTTAACCCTTTCATCTTTTTTTCTTATCCCTAACTTTTGCCTGGACTGACTCCTTTCGAGTTTCTTTTGATTCTTTAAGTCCAGCGGGATGCCCTCATTTTTGCCTAAGTCATTTGGTTTGAAGTTTTGACTTAGCAGGCTTCTGATTCTTTTTACTTTCTCTTTTTCCGAACAAGTCGTGTGACACTGGTTACCTGACTCATTGGAGAATGCTGTGACTGTCTCACTCTTGATTTAACCATTGTGGTTTTTTAGGCACGACCTCTAGGGGTGTGATTGATCCTCGAACGGACACTCCTTTTGCAACTTGAACGCTCGGCCAAATTAGCTAACACCTACCCTGCCCCAGGTTAAAGATGGAGGGTTTTTTGTTTTCAGAAAGAACTCCTACTACTAGGCTCAAAGGGGTTGACAAGGGATTATCTTCCTTATATCACCGGTGTTTAGGGATTTGAAGCAATGCCTGTACATCATCAGCAGGTTTTATTTCAAAAGCATACCATATCAGAAGTTGCATGTCGTCCATTTCGTCATCCTCCTCAGATCCTTCTTAACCAATAATTGGACATCTGTAAAAACAAATAGTGAACACGAATGGATTTAATCAAAACATGCATATTTATTTCATTATCATCAATTGAATGCAAACAACAAGTTTTACGAACAAGATTGCAATTTAAATAGGAAAGAAACTACAAACGTAAAGAAATGACAAGATAAAACAAAGAAAAAATGCCAGCTTCCGAGAATCGGGCTTTCACATCTGTCCTGCTGCTGAACCAGCCATCTTCACAATCAGTTATTAGAGGCAACTCAATATTGTTCTGATCTGCTCTCAGCGACCCAACCAAATTTATAGAGCCCCTCCCCCTCATTCAGATGATTTTGGGCCCTTCCTGCCCGAAGTTGATTGTTGCACTGTCAAGTAGGTCCTGCACCTTGTGCTTGAAGGCCAGACAATCTTCAATGTTGTGCCCCGGTGCTCCTGAATGGAAATCACAGCGCTCCTTGATATCATAACCTGCTGGAGGCGTACCTGTCAGCGGAGCTAACTTCCTCTTCTCAACCAACTGTAATCGTAGCAACACCTGAAGAAGTTCGGCATATGGCATCGGAGGCACACTAAATACCCTCACCGGCCTCTGATTTTGAGCTCTTCGCTGATTCGGATGCTGTTGCCTCTGCCACTGTTGAGATCGTTGTTGTCGTCGCTGGAATCGGGTTGACTGTTGAACAACCTTCGTAGCAAATACAACATCGGTTTCTTGACTTTCACCGTACTGATTAAGGCACTCCTTATGCTTAGCCATCTTCTTTCTCAGATCTGCCCCTGGAATAGGCAACAGTTGTGGGCATGGAAATTCTGACACCATGGAGTCCAGGATACGTTTCTGACCTACTGCAGCTTTAGAAACATCCATCATCTTAGCATCAACTGGGATAGGATCAATACGTACAGCTACACCGCTCGGCGAGAATTCAATATCTTTCGAGTCAATCAGGTCTTGAACATTGTGCTTAAAAGCATGACAACCCTCGATGTCGTGTCCGAGTGCCCCAGAATGAAATTCACATTGCTTACTGGTATCGTACCCATAAGGAAGCGCTCCTGTGGGTGGGTCCAACATTCTCTTTTCAACCTTTTTGAACCTCAATAAAGTCTGCAAGAGCTCAGCATACGTTGAAGGTGGCGCCTCAAATACCCTCTTTGGCTTTCCCTCCTGAATCCTCTGTTGAGTCGGATGTACCCTTGGTTGTACTTGTTCAGGTTCCACAGGCACAGGTGGCACGAGCTTCTGCACTGCGGCTTCAAATAGCTGATCATCCTCTTTCCTAAGCACATTCTTGACTACTTCCATGATCAAGCTCATTTGGGTCTTCAGCTGACTATTTTCCTCTCTGAGGATCTTCTGCTCCAGACGCATCTCTTGCATATCTCTCATCATCTGCCCCAGCTGGCTTCGGACTTCAATCAATTCAACCTGATTCTGTTCCATATCTCTGAAGGAATTCCTGCAACAAACTGGATGATGAGGAAATAAGACCCACGATTCTGATGTACCTGTTAAACGATAATGCAATGCAGAAAGCAAACACATATTCATGACAAAACAAAGAGAAACTCAAGCTATAAGCACCCAGACGAACATCTCCCACACACGTATAACCAACAAAAACAGCACGTAAGCACAAGTGAGTACGAATATAACGACCCCAGCCAACAATCCTAGTGGTGGTCAGCAAAACTAATGCACAGAAGCTAAACGGGTTAGGCAGAGAAAACAGATGCGACACCCGGCACAGAAACCTCTAGAAACTTCTCCCATATTCAACTGAACTCTCTGCTTGACATTCTTCAGAACACACACTTCCCGTGGAGTCTTCCATGACATTAACTGACGAACCCACACAACTGGATGACGGAGAATCGTTGATCTGAACAAAACCCTGGGGCGCGATGAAAATCCGGTTAGAGTCCAACAGATCCTGAACCTGGCTTCTAAGCACCTTACAATCATTTGTTGAATGCCCCTGTGCCCCAACATGGTACTCACAGCGGGCGCTGGCATCAAAACCTGGAGGATATGGTGGAATCATTGGATTAGTCTCTTTCGGCACTATCAATCCACCTCTGACCATATCTGGCAACAACTGACTGTACGACACCGGTAGCTGAGTAAACTGCCTTTCAGGTTTCCTTGGTCTTCGTCGGGCGTGCTGACGCGATCGTCGACAGGATGACCGTTGACTTGAAGTGTCTGAAAACTGATCCTGAGATGCCAGAGATTCTGAGACGACGTCATTTCCTTCTTCCCACTCTCCTTGAGAACTGACAACTGACTCATTCTTATCAACTGGGATATAAGGAGCATCTCGAAGCTTTCCACTCTTGAGTCCTCTCTCAACAAGCTCCCCCATTCTCATCAGACCCACAAAACTTGTACAACCGAACAATTTGTCATAATAATGGCCTTTCAGAGTACCCAAGAAGATGTCAACCATTTCTCTTTCCTGAAGCGGTGGTTGAACACTAGCAGCCAATTCCTTCCATCTTTGCACATACCCTCTGAATGATTCATTCTCCGCCCGAGATAATTCTTGCAGATGTACGAGACTAGGAGCCATATCCAGGTTGTAATCGTACTGCTTCAGGAAAGCTCTGGCTAAATCCACCCATGATCGAATCTGATTGCTCTTTAACTGCACATACCACCTCAAAGATGCCCCAGTCAGGCTATACTGAAAGCAATGGATCATCAACTTGTCATTTCACACAAACGAAGTCATTCTTCGACAGAACATCATCAAATGTTGCTTCGGACAGCTAGCTCCCGTGTACTTTTCGAACTTCGGCACTTTGAACTTATAAGGCAACACCAGGTCAGGAACCAAACACATGTCTGCAGCATTCAGGTTAACAGCATCTTTGACCTCCAAAGCTTTAACTCTTTCTTCCAATACTCGGAACCTTCTATCACTTTCAAGAGCTCTTGAGTTTACAGTCCTGGCTACCGGGATGTCTCTGCGTGGATTCCTCTCAGGGAAAACAGCACCTTGATTGTTAACAGGAGGAGGACGTTCATTTCGGGCAACAAACTGCTCATGTCGATCTCGGTTCTCAATAGTAGGCTGTACAACTTGATCTGCAGTAACGTTGTTTGCTTGCGGGAAGTCTTCCATAGAATCATACCGATGGCGGGACATCATAGTAAACCCTGTCAAGGTGTTAGGAGACTGGAAATTGCCTTCAGACATAGCTATCAATTACCTTTAACTGACTACACTGCTTGGTTCTGCTCAAATCTGCTTCAGTCTGCTTCAACCCCTTGGTCGTCTTCTGACAATCAACAGTTGCTCAATCAAACTCCGGGTACTCACCTTCAAGAAACAAAGGCTGGATCAAACCTCTGGCTAACTGGAGAAATGCTATGCAATATGATGCGAAGATGCCTATGCAAATGCAATGCAATGCAACAAACACGGGATCACAGCCCCCACACAACAAGCTGAGTGCCACTGCACTGCTGACGGAGTAGGTTCTCTCTAAAAGAGAACACCAGGATAGCTGGTAGTCTGGAAGTCAAGGTTTCGCAAAAAAGAAAAACCCCCCCACTCACGGGTATGGACCTAAGATACGGCATCCTATGCGGTCGTCAGCGTCACAGACTTTCATGAGGAATGATACGATTCCCAGAAGGAGTGGCATCGTCATCTCATGAAGAGGCCTCACTTAGCTGACTTCCAATTGATCGGTCCCCAGAGTCGACAATCCTCACGTCTGGACTCCCCTATGATCCTCAAGACCTTAGAGAAGCACCTCAGAGAGAACCTCGTCTGAGCGTGAATTTCGTGGGGACGCTCTGCCTGCTCAGCAGACAAGTTCGTCCACTAATATCCACAACTACATCTAAATGCATACTCAAGCAGCCCAGGTCCGGTTATCACTCAAAATATCACCCTCCCCAGCACAACGGCAACAGATAATGGCGATAAAAAAATAAACACCCAAAAGACAAGCAAACAAGCGCTAGGATTGACTCTCTCAGGGGACGTTGGATCCCACATGCATAAGAACTATCGCAATCCTTAGCAGCCAGGGGACGTTGGGTCCCCAGCAGAGTCGCCAGCTGTCGCTACTGCGAAAATCGGCCGGCTGACAGAAGAGTCGCCACCGTGCGTTATTTATCCCAACGGAGGGAAAGGGAATGCTCGAAGTGAACCTCGCAAAAAATGGGAAAAGGTATGGCCATCGCAACCAAAACCTGGATTCGGGAGTCGGTTACGCAAGGGGAAGGTATTAGCACCCCTCACGTCCGTCGTACTCGACGGGATCCACGCTTGCTTGGGTTGTCTAAAGGATGCAAAACAATCTATCTACGGCTGCTAAATCTAAACGGAAGGGAATTGACTCGATAGAGCGTCGCACTCTATGCCTACGTATTCTCAAGAGAGAAAGTCAGAGTCATCGTAGTTCGGGAAACTACAGGGAATTGGCTCGCCAAGACCTCGCGTCTTGTGCCTACGTACTTCCACACTGCATGGAAGATCAGAGCTTTACGTAGTTCAGGCTAACTACGGCTAAACAGGGTGTTCTCACACAGCAGTGAGAAATCAATCTGGTTTTAAAGGTACGGGAACCTATGGGAAAAACTACGGTCTGGTCTCAAATGCACAAGGGCAAGAGAGAAGGGTAACAATCAGTCGTCAGCGGGAAAGTCTCGATCGCACAGCAGCGAGAGAACAGAAGGTTAGTCGTTAGTGTGCTCGCTAGGATATTGCATCCTATGCCTACATATTCTCGTCTGGTACGAGAAATCAGAGCAGCTGTAGTTCGGCTACTTTCGGGACCACAGCTCAAATCTCATTTTATTAATATTCTGAAAATGGTTACAATGATTGAATACTAGAAATAAACTCCTAGGAAATACTATCCTATCCATCTATCATGGAAAATCAAATGGGAAATAGTCCCCTAACAAGTGGACTTCTAAACTACCCCTAAAAGTGTAAAAAGTCCCCTAACAAATGGACATTTAAAACTATCCCTAAAAAGGTAAAAAGTCCCCTAACAAATGGACATTTAAAACTATCCCTAAAATAAACTCCATGAAGAAAATATACTCTAAAAAAATATTAAATCTACAAGCTAATATTTTTTCCTATTTTTCATACTTCTATTTTCTTTTCCTTCCATATTTTTCATATTCTTTTTCAAGTATTTTTTCTATATTTCTTTTTCAAGTATTTTTCTATATTTCTTTTCTCTTTTCTTTTTCTCTTTATTTTCATATATATTTTTTCTATATTTTTTTCACTATTTTTTCCAATATTCTCCTTTTTCAAACATATTTTTATATTCTTTTTCTTTTCATATTTCTTTTTTCTTTTTCTTTTTTCAAAATATATTCCTTTTCATATACTATAATAAAGAAAAAAAACAAAAAGAAAATAAGAAAGGGGAAGGGGGGTACAGCAGTACAAGGGGGTGTGCAGTAATAAAAACAAAAACAAAAACAGAAACAATATGGGCCCAGCCCAATGCACTAATGCAGAAAGTAAGGAAACCAGGGGAGGGGGTGTTGTTAACGAAACGGGGGGTGCTGATAGCAGAAGAGCCCAGCCCAACTAACAACAAAAAAACGGAGGCGGGGTCCAAAAACGGGGGGTGCGTACGGATCAGAAAACACAATTGGGCCTCAGAAGCCCCAAATCCAACACAGTCCCTTTCTCCTTCGTTCCAACCCTAGATCCCCTTCTCCTCCTTTCACTGTTCACCTCCAGACGGCGCCTCTCCATCTCCGAACTCTCTCTCTCGTTTCCTCCTCCCAATCTCCTCCCTTCTCAACCTTTCTCAGCTTCACCCTCCTTCAACTCTCGTTCTTCATTTCCTTGTTCAAATCAAAAGACCCTTCCAAACCTTATAACACCAACAAAATAACAATGATACCATAATTGATATAAAACTGGACATGCAAACGAATCCACGGCTTGAAGATCGGAGGTTCATAGATCCGTTGGTCTCGAAGATGAATACAGTTAACAGTAGATCTGGACGATGTTGATGATGGTGAATCTTGGAAGATTTTCGAACGTTGCTTGAAGAAGTTCTTACCTGGAATGTTTCTGGACATTTGTTGAAGATTGATGATGATGATTGTTGTGAAGACGTTCTTGGTTGGAGATTTCTGGAAATCTTGATGAGCTTCTGGAAACGAAACTGAAGATGGACGAACATTCCTGAATATGGATCTAGCATGCTTCGAAGAGATCTGACGGATTCTTGAAGGTTGATGAAGGACGAAACGGACTCTTTGATGAAATGGATCCAGATTTGGTTGAAATTACCAGAAAACATCTTGATGAAGGGATGAACACGGATGAACGAGGGTGAATAATGTTGAGCGCCATTGAAGATCTGGGAAGATTTGCTGTAGCTGAAGCTTTTCTGGAAAACGCTTGAACATCAATGGAGATTTGAATGCAGATCTTGAAGCATATTCATGGCTGAACCGATGAATGATGAACAAATATGTTGATGAGGATCTTTTGAAGAATCTGGCTGAAGCTTCTTGATGAACGATGAGCAATTTATGGAAAAAGTACTGATGCAGGTTGAAGGATTCTGGAGAATTGTTCTTGGTGAGATGATGAAGATGGATGAACGAACCTTGAATGGCGAGGAACTTCTGGAGAAAACAAGGAGGGGCACGGTGGGGATCGATCGGAGTTGATGAAGGTTGATGAAGAATCTGGGATGGATGAACATTGGTGATGAGGAAGATGAAGATTGAAGATTTTCTGGGGATTTGCAGTTTTCCGGCGGTAGTTTACGGCGGAGGGCGGTGGTCGGAGGCAGTTGGAGGTTGGTTAGGGGTTACCGGAGTTGGTTGGTGGTGGCCGGAATCTGGTTGGGGACGGTGGTTGCATGGCCGCCGGCCATGCAACCGGCGATGATCAGGTGTTGCCAAGTGGCGTTGGGATGGAGTTAGTGGAGGCCATGCAGGAAGCCACGTGGGGGGAGGGAGAAAGTGGAAAAAACGTGGCAGATTCTGGGGTGAATGAAAATGTGAGGTGGGGCTTCAGAATTGCACGCGTGGCTTTGCTTAAATACGACACCTGGCATGCAATTCTCTGGACTGAAGAAAAATGGACAAAAAATGGACTGATGAAACTGGGCCTCCAAACTGCATTCTGGGCCCAACGAACTGCTACAATAAAAACCCAAAAAAACTGAATTACCAATGGATTAACCCAATTAAAAACTAATCAAAAATTAAACCTAATTAACTAATTAAAATCTGACTAATTAATTCTAAAACTACAATTAAATGCTAACTGAAAATTAAACTAATCTAGTTAATTCTAACAAACTCTAATTAAAAGATTAAACTCCTAATTAAATCTAAAAGAAGAATTAACATCTAATTAAACCTATATTAAACTAAAACTAATAAAACTCTAATAACCTCTATTTAAAAAATCTATTAAATTTCTATTAAATTTCTGATAAAATCTATACTATTATTCTATAATATCTATTAAAATTCTATTTAAAACTAATAAAAGAAAAATCTATTATATTCTAATAAAACTATTTAAAAAAAACTATTAACCTATTAAAACTCTATAAAAATCTATAAAAAAAATGATTTAAAGCTATTAAAATATTAAAAAACCTATTTAAATTCTAAAAAAAACTATAAAGCCTATTTAAAATCCATAAAAGGCTATAAAATCCTAAAAAAATGCAGACAAATGCAAATAACCAATACAAAAGAGAGCATGAGACCAGATCGAAGCAAAACAGTAAATCCCGATACCAAAAATCTCAAAAATCACTGCATAAACTGAAAACACCCAGGAAGCGCGCGACTTCCCAAAATAAACTCCGATTATCCAAACCGGTCTGAGATACCCGAAAAGCGAAAAACAGGGCTGTAATCCCGATAAAATCACCATGATTGAAGAAATGCGCTATATGCAGTATGCAAATGCGAATGCGAAATGCGTCGAAGCATGAACCCGAAAGCGGCACCGGTTGGTCAAATTTTAGGGTGCAACACCTGGTACCTCAATTCTGTTCCAAAACCAACAGCAATCTAATGCCCTACACTTGTGACAGTAACTACTGAGGACTAGCAACCAATCACAACTTAACTCTAAAAACCAAGGCAACAACTGGCATGATAATGTTAAATCCTAAATGAACCATGTATTGCATCATCACACATCCACATTCCCAAAAGCAACAAATCCCAAACACATACCCTAATGACAGTTTAGCAGCAACTATAATGAATTGAACAAGCTTGACAATGTTGATCACCATATGCTTCAGCAACATCCAAATGAATCATCTCACAAGAGGTTATAACAAAAATACATTGTGACTTGACTGACATCTAAACAGCAATGCTTATAATTCAAAGGAGTTGGCACATTAAAACTTGGAAATGGCTTGACAGAACTAAAACATCTTCAAAAACAAATGGACCAGCAATGCACTGTATATTCCAAACTGTACTTGCACATTCTAACTAGAACATGTTGTACATTAGCAGATCCTGACCTAAGCTAAAGTTTCCAATAACAGTCAACAATTCCCACGCTGAACCAACACATACCAGTTAAATAACAAAAGATATGGTATGTCCCCAACAAACTTTAGAATAGCCCAAATCATCATAGACACAAACATGACTATGTTGATCATCAATAACTTATAGGTCTCATATGAAAAACATAGACTTATGACAGCAATCCAATTCATCATGTTCAATAAATTCAAAACAGAAAAGCAACAGACCAAAAGGGTTTGGTTTTGAGAAAACATAAACAAAAACCAAGTTTTACATTATAATGCAAACATGTTTCCTTCATAACAGTCACCAATGCAAACACACATAGGGTATAGACTAAGTAAGTTCACGTCAAATCAGCCATGCTATCATGGCAATGTTCAAATCAAATGGTTACTTCAATGCCAATTTTCAACCTTCTTAAACAAAACAGAAATGACCGTTATGCACACAAATAAAACGGTTTGATCATTTCATGCTTTTGACAACATTGAGCAGAAGCAAAACATTGATACACAACTTACTACCAACCTCTTCATCTAAATGAATTGCTCTTAAATGAAATGCTACCAACTCATGCCATCAAACACACATAACTTCCAGTAGGAGATTCAAACCTAGCATAACAGGGCACCAAGATCCTAATAGCAATGCTTTCACAAAGGCAACAAAATACATCTATAGACTTTTCAAACCAACACTCACTTGATCCAAACAGCAGCCTAACAAGCTTGTTTATACCTGACATGCTTAGCAACCATAACTTAGTTTCAAATAGCAGTAAACCCTGTTATGTAGGGGCTTTGCTCATGAGTTAAGGCCTATAACAGAATTTTAACACAAAGCCAGTCCAAAAAGAAACAAATGCAAGTTCATCATGACAATGCCAAACACATATCAATGTATATTTCAACATGAGAGTTACCACTCATACAAACAATCATAAACCAAGTTCAGCAGGTGATGTAAAGATTCCAACATTTCTGACTAGTGTATATGTATAAGAAAAGGAACAGCTAGAAATCACATACCTCTTGTAGAGCTCCAATATGAGCTAGATGCTTTGATTAAGAACACTTTGAGCAAGATATCCACCCTTTGATGCAAGCTTCAGAACAGCCCCTCCACAAGTTGTTTCTTTGCAAGATTAAAGTTACTTCTCCTTGAAGTAATGAGTGATAAGTGATGACAGTTTTAGCAAATGTTGCTCCAGCTGGTTTTTAATGACTTGGACAGTTGGTATAACATAATATGTGGTGTTCAAAGTGTTAAAGAGTTTAGAACTAGTCTAGGAAGTGTGTTTCATCATCTTATGCAGAAAAGTCAATGTTCATGGTGTAGGAAGTTGACTTTTTTAGTTAAGGTATTTTTGGGTGGTTTAATGGTTGGAAAACCTCCTAAACATCATTTTGAGGTTGTATGGATGATTTTTGAGGTGGTTGGATGATTAGAAATGATGTTGGTCTGAGGTTTGCATAGGACAGATTTTGTGGTTTTGAAGGGTTTGAGATGGTTCACAAAATGAGAGAGTTCTGGTTTCTCTATGAAGAATGGTGGATAGGGTTTTCTCAAGTTGTTGTTTAGCTTAAATACCAAGTGAAAAGGTAAAATGGCAAGCTTTACCATGGTGAAAAATCAAGGGGTAGATTTGCATTTTCTTTTGGAGGGAGATTTTAGAAGAAAATTTGTCCAAGATTTGTGTCAGCTGCATACTCAAGTCTTGGCTCAAAGTGATGCATACATTAAGGAGTATGAAGGTCATGGAGGTGACTGAAGTGAGGCTAGAGAGTAGGAGAGGCTGCTGCTACAGATTTTTCATCATAAAGTTTCTCTTTCCTCTTGATTTTTGATTAAAATAATGGCAACTTGCCTACAACTTGCAAAGTCTACCAAACCCCTCTTTTTATGCACTTCTACTCATCAAACCCTCTCAATATCAGATTAAGACATGATCCAATAGTTGAGAATGATCCAAGTGGCTGAAAAATGAATTTGTGAAAAAGTGGAAGTGGTGCACTCAAGTGTGGAGACCTCAACTTGCTGGATTCATAACTCTCAGCTCACAAGGGCTATGGAGGATTTATAATACATTTTGGAAATCCCTCATGGAGCTCTACAACTTTCATGTTTACATGATCTTCAGATTCCAAGTGGAACTATGTCAAAAATCCCTCCAAAGTTGGCTGAAAACATGATTTGCAAGGCCAAAAAACTTAGAAATTTTCTGTGTTTTCCCCTCTTGTAAAGATTTTGATCATAACTCCAAATCTACTCATTTTTTTCACATGGACCTCTGTGATACTTTTGTAGGATTTTCCAAGACCTTTCCAACAGGCTTTGAACCAACTCAGTTGGATGTGTGGTTAAGAAAGTATGGTCTTGCCCCTTTCAAAACCCTAATTCCCGATTTCTCGATTAATCCTCCATCCTTGATCCTATGGTCATGAAACTTCATGGATAGGTCTAATATGGAATTAGTAATATTTTTGCTTCACACTTTGAGGTCAAATTCCTTATGGTTGAAGAGTTGACTTTTTGGTCAACGAAACGATCGATCGATGATTACCGAGTTGGTTGTTGATGTTCTGGGTCTTCTGAGGCCTTGAAACTTATTAAGTGGACTTCACTAAGCCATATAAGCTTCATGGACCATAATTCCATCATTGGAACACCTTTTAAATCAAAATTCAAACTACTGTTGACTTTTTCCCTAAATCTCCTGATTTTCAATTGACTGATCAATTGAAGCTCTTCTGATTAAAATTGATGGTCAATCTCTCATCCCCAAACACCTTAGGACATATGGAAGGCCATGGAAACAAGTCTTGCTCTCGAAAATAGATTTATCCTGATTAAAATTGAAACCCTAGTTTCACCCTTTTTGCCTGGGCATTATGCAGATGAACTGGGTGATCATTCCAACTCCACCATGACCTCTGAGGTGCTCAACAAACTTCTACCTCATGCATCTACCAATGATGAAACCTCAAAATTTCTTGACAACCCTCTGATGGTTTTTACCGATGCCTTTGATTAACAAAAAAGTATGGGCAAATTTAGGGAATGACAACGGACCGCCGTGTTCCATCAAAAGCTCTCACCACTAGAACACTAGGAGTACAGATCAATCCCCTAGTATCAAGCTTCATCAATGCTTTTTTAGGGAGAACGTTCAGAGATGATCCCGTGTCCACGAGCACATGGGACATGACCGTTCCTCGACATTCTATTGAGATATGCAATGCGCTGTTATGGTTCCTTACTTTGGGTGTCAGCTCTAAGTCAGTAAATCCCAATCCGTTGCCGGTGTTCACATGTGCAACCACCCCCTCAAGCTGGTTAACAGAAATCTCTTGGGGTACATATGCGGCATTAAGGATCTTCAGCAATGCGTTACGGTGTGCTTCGGAGCAAAGCAACAAAATCAGGATGGAAATCTTCGAAGGCGTCTGCTGTAAATGGTCAACTATTTTGTAGTCGCTCTTCTTGATTAATCTCATGAACTCTTCAGCATCCTTTACCAGCAAGTCTTTTTCTACCTCCCGAGAGGTCTCTTCAACGACTGCTTTGCTTTTGCCCTTATCCACCCTGTCGGCAGCAACTTCAGGTGGCGAGAATACTCTTCCACTGCGAGTAATCCCGCCTGATCCAACCATATTATCCACAGATTCCACAGGTGGGCCTTTCAAGTCCAGCTTCTGACCATTACAGTAAATCTCCGCTCCAAAATTCCATGGGACAGTGTTGGTACTTTCAAATGGTATAGGACCGACTTTCGTTATAGTGATAGTGGGCGGCCTCGGAGCAGAAATGGTGACGGTCTTATACGGGATGGTGATTGTAGCAATCTCATCCTTCTACTTGGTTATCACTTCCCCATATTTGTTCTCAACCTTTCGATCAAATTATAGGACCCCTTTATCAATCAGACCCTGAATCCCTACCTTCAGCTGATCACAACCATCCATATGTCTCGCACATTCAATACAAAACTCCCCACAGCCTGGGAATACACCCTTCTTCAAAAGTTTAGCTTTGACAAAGCTAAGTGTTGTTTTCAAATCATTGACATTCTTCACCAAATTCAAGTCTTCTTCTTCGGTGATTGCATTAACCCCTGCACCCCCGTGATTAGGCATAGGGTTCTGTATGACATTCGGCACGTCGTTGGAGAAGTTTATCATCTTATTGTCAACCATGTCTTGCACCTTGTGCTTAAACGCTTTACAGTTGTCGATCGAGTGGCCTGGTGCCCCCGAATGAAACTCACAGCGGATGTTCGTGTCATACCCAGGTGGTGGTGGCCCTGTCAAGGGAGCCATGGTTCTCTTTTGAATGAGCTGTAGTTGAAGCAATGCCTGCAATAGCTGACCATACGGCATGGGTGGAGTGCCAATGTGGCGATTTGCTAATGGACCTTTACCCTGGTACCTCCGGTACCCCTGTTGGTTCTGCGATGACTGCTGTTGAGGTTGTTGTTGTTGTGGAGCAGCAGGGATAGTTATGCTTGCAACCCTTTATTGTTGACGGTTCTGTGATGGCTTTCTGTTCCCTCGGGGCCCAGATACAGAGTTGGCTTCACCCTCTCTCTTCTTTCCTCCAAACATTTTCTTTCCTCCAGCTAAGGAATTCTCACCGGCATAAATCTTACCAAGCTTAATCTCGTTCTCAACTTGCTCACCAGTGATATTAAGTCAAAGAAACTCCCTGAAATGCTGCTGATTAGCTTTTCATAATAAACACCCGGCGGCATTGCCACAAACATATCCACCAGTTCACGTTCAACCATCGGCGGTTGGACCCTGGCTGCCAATTCACACCACCGCTGGGCGTATTCCTTGAAGCATTCCCCACTCTTCTATGATAGATTTTTCAGCTGGACTCGGTTGGGAGCCAGGTCACTATTGTACTGGTAATGGTTTACGAAAGCTTCAGCAAGATCCTTCCAGCTACATACACTCGCAGGCTCCAAGCCCATGTACCATTCCAGTGAAGGTCCTGACAAACTATCTTGAAAGAAGTGCGTCAGCAACTTCTCGTCGTCGGAGTACGCCGACATCTTCCGGTAATAAGATCTCAAGTGGACACGAGGACAGGTGATGCCCTTGTATTTATCAAAGTCAGGCACTTTGAATTTTGGCGGTATTTTGAGATCGGGGATCAGCCCCAAGTTAGCCATATCGAGCCCCATGGAATTCAGATTCTCAAGGCTTTTCATCTTGTCCTCGAGCATTTTGAACCTTTGGCTGGCCTCAGAAGGTAGCTCAGCCTCGTCACCTCTCATCGAGAATACGTCAGCTTGACGATCCTCATTCCGGGGTTGATGAACATTTCCATGGACAAGACCTGCAGCTTCAGGCCCATGGAAGTTACCAGCATTAACTCCAGCGTTGTTACCACTTATACCAATGTTACCGTTAGCATCCCCAATGAAACCATTACCAGCCCCAGTATGGGCAGTACCTATTCCAGTGTTCCCATTGCCCACAGTGTTGGGAATGACCATAGTTGGTCCAGAGTTGTCAGCCCGGGGAGTCTCATCAAGAGGAGGGTTGGTAGTTTCACCTCCGTGCAAAACCCCATTGGCGTCAACGCGTGCAATTAAGGGCTGCACGAGGGTTCTGAGTTGCTCTTGCCCGCTGGCAACTACTTGCATGATGTCCATGAACGGATACATCCTCTCCCTGAATTCTTGCATTTCAGCTTGAACCTGCTCCATAGCTCTGAGTTGATTAGCTCGGGTGGAGTAACGGTGAATTGGTCTGCAATCAATCCTGAAACACAACTATAAAGAAAACATAAGGGGTTAGATAAATGAGCACAAGGTACCTGCTATGCAAAAATGATGCTTATGCAAATGCAGACACGTATCTATGCATTAGGGGAATCTCCCCCTCGATTCTAGTTCCAGGACCACAGTGAGACAAATAAGAAGCCAATCACGAAGATAACCAATATTTGATATATAAAGGGCCCACATAGGCAGCGTACAGGAGCAACTGAGTACAACTGAATCAAAGACAATAGAGTAACCTCAACCAACAGGCCTGGTGATGGTCAACAATACAACTGTGAACGAAAGCCACAAAGAAATACAAACGAATCAAGTGCGGCTGCGGGCACGGAAATCTTCTAATAGTTCCTTTGTCTCGGGGTGATCAGGCCTGGTAAGCAATCCTCGAATAAGCAGATCTCTCTGTCTGACGGTGCTCTGGATGTCTTTAACAAAGTCTTCCCGGGCTTCTTCTCCAAAGCAATCTTCCAGCTTGCGTTTCTTGGAACCGGCCCGGGGTTTGCAATCCCTCAAGTTTGTTGTGGCTTCCTTCAACTTGAGCTCAACGTTACGCCTGAGTGATGCTTCAGCTTCAATCTTCTCGTGTTGGGCCTCAAGCTGAATTGTCAGTTTGGAAATTTGTTGCTTCAGCTTCTCTTCCCGCTCCTTGTGATTAGTCAAAATAGCGTTCCACGTTGCCTCGAATTTGGAGATCTTTAAATAGGCTCTGTCCAAGTCTTGCTTCTTGGTGGCGAGAACACTATTAAAGGCTTTGAAGTCCAACCCCATACATTCTCGAGCATCAATCTCTTTAGTTAAGCTGGCACCCAGATGGTTTATCAACTCGGTCTGCTTCTTGCAGGAGTACACAACTTCACTCTTCTCACTTCGGAGTTGAGCAATTTCTTTTTCTAAGTCTTCGTTGGCTTTCTTCAGCTCTTCATTCTTAGCCTGAAGCTAATTATACTTCTGAATTTCAATCATGGTAGGCTCTTCAACCTCTGGATTGCAATCCTGCTTGACAGACGGAAAGGGCATCATCACCTTTTATGCCCTGCTATGAACCCAGGTCACATAAGGAGTATAAGCTTGACTATTGCTCTTCCTTAATGAGGTCTTCCCTTTCCGGTGGGTGTTGTTCCAGGCATGTCCAAATCTGGCCAAGTCGTCCCCTTCCAATGCGCCAGTGAGGTACAGAGATTCCTGTACCTCCTCGTCCTTCGGAGGGCCCCTCAAGGCATATCCAAATTGTCTGATGGCGATAGATGGATTGTAATTGATGCAGCCTTTCCTACCAACCAGAGGGATGTTAGGAAAGTTCCCACAACTATAAATGATCTCAATCCCCAGGAGGTTTTTATCAAACCAGACAATGTCTTCGGCAGACAAACTCATCAAGCACTCAGACCACTCCTTTGTATCTGCAGTCTCCAAGAAAGAACCAGCTTTAGGTAAATGGCTGACAAACCATCTATAAAACAGTGAAGCACATCAGAACACACTCTTGCCTCTTCTATTCTCGTTCTTATAATGCACCGAATGATACACATCCCCAAGTGAGGTAGGGATGGGATTCCCTGAGACGAAAATACGAAGAGCATCCACATCCACAAAGTCTGGAATATTGGGGAACAACATGATACCATATATGCATAATGCCAGGATAGCTTTGAACGTCACCCAACGACCCTTTTTGGCAAAGTGTCGGGCTTTGTCAGCCAGAAAAGGCAATGGGAATCCAGGAGCTCCGTTTCTCCTGGTTGCTCTCCCCTTCAACTCAGAAACCTCCATATGCAAGGCTGCAGCAATATTATCCAGATTAGGCTCATCATCAGTATGATAAAAAGGTACTTGATCAAGGATGGGTACTTCCAAGAAGGCAGAGAACTCTTCCAATGTGGGAGCCAGCACATAACTTGGAAACGTGAAGCACCGCAACTGAGGATCATAAAACTGTAGCAGAGCCTGGAGACCATTTAATTCATACAAAGATGGCATGCACACAGCACTTAGCAGCTTCCCATAGGTTTTCCTGAAATCCCTCATCACTTCCTTATCAGCCAAAGAAATCAAACTCCGTAATGTGGTAATATCTGGTGTAGGAAATTTGTAAGCCAAAGTTCTTCTCAAGTTGGGTTCCATGTCGGAGATAAAAGAAACAAGATCACTAGAATCAAGGAGGAACTGCACACCTGCAATATAGATATGTGTTAAATGTAATGCAAAATGAAAATGCAAAATGCAAAATGCAGTAGGAGATCAAGAGTGTTGTGCTGTTGACTGGAGGGTCAGAATTCTACTTCGGCAAGAATATAACACAACTCTGATAATAAGGATCCACTGATACCAATAGTACTGATGCAAACTGTAGAGAAAACCGGGTTGTCTGAAGGTCAAAGTTTCCTGCATAACCCAGTCACACTCACAAGTATGGACCTAAACCACTGATAAAGGTACGGCATACTATGCGTTCATCAGCGTCACAGACTTTTAGGAAATGATGATACGTTCACCATTTCTGGTTTGGCATCATCCTCTCTTGAAGAGGCCTCACTTATCTAAATCACAAATGATCGGTCCCCAGAGTCGACAATCCTTAGATCTGAAATCCTTTCAACGGCCCACTGGGCTGGAAACAGAAATCATCTCAAAGAATCTCGTATGAGCGCAGATTTCGTGGGAACTAGTGCATGCCTAACATACAGGTTCACCACTAATCTGCTTTTAATGTTATGTATATACTCAAGCCTAGGTCTGGCTTATCACTCATCAGAGCACCCCTCCTACAACAGCACAACAATAATAATATAATGCTGAAAAATAAATTGCGGGAAAGTAAAGATATAGTACAACAAGCATGTACAAAACCTAAAGATAAACACACAAGCGCTAGGATTGACTCGCATAGGGAACCATTGGAGTCCCCGGCAGAGTCGCCAGCTATCGCTACTTCGAAAAAAGGTGCCGGCAAAGACAGAAGAGTCGCCACCTATCGTTATTTATCCCAAAGAAGGGAAAGGAAACGATTAGGAAAAACCTAGCAAAAAAGGGATAAGATCGGTCATCGCAACCAAATCTTTGGGTTCGGGAGTCAGTTACGCAAGGGGAAGGTATTAGCACCCCTCACGTCCGTTGTACTCAACAGAATCCACGCTTGTTTGTTTATCTGACGAGTTGTTTATCTATCTACCTATCAAGGCTGGCTCAAAAGAAAAAGAAAGAGGAGAAAAATGACTCGACAGAGCGTCGCTGCTCTGGGCCTACGTATTCCCTCGTGCAATGGGAAAGTCAGAGTCAACGTAGTTCGGCTAACTACGGGTGATGTGGGAAAGGTTGCTCGCCAAGACATCGTGTCTTGTGCCTACGTACTTTCATCTGGTATGAAAGATCAGAGCGAACGTAGTTCGGGATAAAACGGAACACATGTTGATTCACGCGTCTTTTACCCGAGTAAGGTTAAACTACAGTTCCAGCAGTTAGGGACAACACCTGTTTGCGGTAGAACCGAAGCTTAACAACACTCTTTTCAACTGAAAAGGTTTTCTGAATTAAGAGAGCCCCAAAGGGTAAAAAGAAGTTTGATGTTTGTTTTGTCTTTTACGAGAAGAAGTGTTTTTTATGAATGTTTGTAATTCATACTGCACTAGAGACTATGACTTAGGAGCGAATGCATCGCATATCGTCCTAAGGACATATGCTAACACTCTAGATAATTGAGAGGCAACCACCCAATCATCATTTCCCAAGTAGCTTAAGGCTTGTAACGTACGGTAAAAATTAGCCTTTATTAAGTGTTTTACTGTTGTTTAAAGATGAGAAGGAGAAAAGGACTCTACAGGGAAACTATCAAGCTTCCTACTGTTGTCATACAATATGGCCCTAATGTTGAGTTTGAAAGGGGAATCTACCCTACTGTTATCATGCATGGATTCATCCTAAAGGTCTATCATCACTATCCTTATCAAAGGAAGTGAGGGCCCTAAGGGAACATGATAAAGGGAAACAACATCAACAACAAAAATCATTAAGCTGAAGGAGTAAAGCTATCAAGCAGATAAAATGCATGTAATGCAGCAATACAAGCAAGGGAGGAACACCTCAACCTTAGATGCAAACATAGATGCTCAGAGAAAAAGAACACACAAGCAAGGGAGGATCGCCTCAACCTTCAATGCAATCAAGAAAGGGCAAGTACGAAAGCAGAGAAACAATCAAGCAAAGGGAGGCACACCTCAACCTTTAATGTAATCATGCACCTAAACAAGAGTATCTACTCATGCAAATCTATCCTAATGCATCACAGCAAGCAGGTAATCAAATCAATCCATCAGGAGAGAGATAGACAAGATGAGCAACAAGGAAGTCATCCGAAGGCTACATCAGGTTTAGATGTGTGTCAACACAAGAGTCCATCTGGGGCTCAAACTTCTCATGGAATGCACAGAGTTCTTCCACAGGAAGAACTAGGCTCTCACAAGAAGGATCCCTAGAATGTAGGACAGATGAGAATGGTGGAACCTAGATGTCAATCTAAGGTGTCTGGTTAATGTGTATCAACACAAGAGTCCTCAAGGCTCAGACCTCTCATGAAATGCACAGAGTTCTTCCACAGGAAGAACTAGGCTCTCACAAGAGGGATCCCTATGTCATGGGACTGGGAAGGGAAAAGGATAAACATAATAAAAACCAAAGGGATTTCACCATGTTCAATGTGCATCAGCACAAGAGTCCATCAGAGGCTCACACTTCCTATGGAATGCACAGAGTTCCTCCACAGGAGGAACTAGGCTCTCACAGGAAGGATCCTGAGAATGCAGGACAAGAAGGAGAAAGTGTGTACAAAGTACTTGAGTCCTCAAGGCTCGACTCTTTATGGAATGCACAGAGTTCCTCTACAGGAGGAACTAGGCTCTCACAAAGAGGATCCTAATTGTCATAGGACTAGGAAAGAAAAGAGGAGGATGAGGATGGGAAGCAAAGTAAACTCCACAGGAGCTTACTAAGGCACTCAACCAATCTCAACACATTCAAGGAGTGGCCCTTGGTGGCTTAACTTCTTCATGGAATGCACAGAGTTCCTCCACGGGAGGAACTAGGCTCTCACTAGAAGGATCCAAAATAGGCCTAGGTTATTGAGGTGGAAGGGACAAGGCAAAGCCAAGCAAAGAAGCCACACAAGGGAGAGAAATCATCACACAAGCTTCTAAAGAAACCCTAATGGTTAGGCTCTAAAGGAAGTCCATCCTAAGGGAGTTACCAACCTATTGAAAGCTTTAAAACTACCTTACAAAGGTCTCAACCTAGATACTAAGGGTTCATGTAATGAATAGGTACTTAAGGTTTGCTAAAAGTTCACTTAAAAGCAAAACTATGAGAAGGTCATGTGTAGGACACACTAAAAACAGCCATAAGGTGACATCTAAGAAAAATAGGAAATCACTCCTAAAAAATCTAAGAAAAATTCTAAAGATCACTTAAGGTCTTAAGAGTCTAGGGCTAAAATCTTGGATCAAAATTCTAATCCTAAGGGCATTAACAGAGAGCAGCATCCTAAGGTGTGCTATGGAAGGTGTAAATGGGAAGGGTCCTAAAGATTCAATTCAAAACCTATCCTAAAGCTCCTAAAAATTAGGACAAAAATACTACAGCATCCTACAATGTGCCTAGAACCAGCATGCAAAAAAATAAGGAACTCATTCCAAACATCTATCAAGATATAAATTCTACAAGATGAACATACAATTTTTCACATTTTAAATGGCTATTTAAAAGGAAAATATGCAATTAAATGAAAAATGAATTAAAAATGGAATTAAAAAATACACAAAATTAGAAGACATCTCAATTCATGTTCATGATTTTTTTTCAGCATTTATTGGCATTCTTTACTATTTTTAGTGAATTAAAATGATCATGTGATAAAACATAAAAAAAAGAAAAGAAAAAAGAAATGAAAATACTAAACCTGCGTGGCGAATAGCAAAAATAAACAGTTAAAATAACCTATGGGCCCTAAAGGGGGGTGCGCGTATCAATTGCAGCCCAAGTCCATCAGGGATTAAACATGATCACATGCGCTTCAGTCAAAGTTGTACCACGGTACGTCTTAATCCTCACCTTGCAAGACTAAAGTATGCTAATCTAATGTTATCCATGCTGCCACGTAAGCTAGTCAAAGTCAGCAAAGCTGAAACTCAACCACACGCATTGGATTGGGATACTAAGTCAAGTAAGTCATCAAGATCCAATGGTTACTGACTCAACTTCCTCATTTGAATCATCAAACAGGAGGGAAAAACCAGTGGTGGCCGGAGAAGACTTCGGTCGTCTTCTTCGGCGAGAGCTACAGTAGCTCTGCACGAAAACTTCATGAAACCCTAGTTTTTTGATATCAATCAAATCCTCACGCTTCAGGCATCAATAATCCAAGATCAAAATTCATTTTCATCCATGGAATCAACAGAACCGAATCCATCTCATTCTTGTGCTCTGCTAACAAGTATCACCAAATCCAGATTTCTTTACACTAATCGAATCCTCATGCTATGTACGTCCTTAATCCATTATTAAAACTCAATTCTAACCTAGGAATAACTCAAACCGAATCAATCTAAATCTTGTGTCATGGCAAAAATTCTCACGAACAGCCTCCAATTCTAACCTAAATCCAACTAGGAGTCTTAGGGATCCTAACAACATGCATAATAGGTTCTACTTCCTCATAATTTAAGTGAAAAATGGAAAGAAAAAAACCTGTAAAGAAGCTTCAACAGAGGCACGATATTGTGATGAAACTTGCTCATATCAATCCAAAAACACTCTATGATTGATGATGAAGCTTTCTTGATGCTCGAATTTGCTTGAAGAGGCCTGAATCTTAGAACTCGATTTTCACCCTCAAGCTCACTTTTTCTAACTGCTTCTTACATTTTCTTGCACCAAAACCATCCAACCTTCATCTGGAAACGATCTAGTGTTTATATAGAACATGTTTGGATACATTTCAGGCCGAATGGAGGTCCAAACAGCCCAATTGGAAATTCAGTTTTCTTCACTTTTTTGCTTTGTGAACTGCACGAAAACAGAGCTAATTCACTTCTAAATTGATCCATTTTGCTTGTTGGTGATGTAAGGAGTGTGGATGGCTGAGATTAGTTCTTTACTTTAGTCTCAATGGTTAATTTGTATTTTGTTTCTTCAAGCTTAAGAAACATGAGGAAAGACCATGTAAATGACTTCAATTCTCAAATGTGGTAATTGCATTGTTCTTAGAATGCATTGGTGACTCAAAAAATGCACTCATATGCCTTGAAATGGTTCACTTTGAATTAAATTGAATTTTTGACTTTAAATGCCTTTAAAGTTCCCTTTTATGAAATTTTCTTCAACCAATTCTCAATCCAATCCATATCAATGAATCCTTGGCATTTGATTGAATAAATAACCCCATTTTGAGCAACTTTCAAGTTAGACAAATTTGCATTTGAGGTATGCAAAGTGGTGAAATGGATCTATAACCAAAAGTGACTTATAATCTTACTTTCCCAAAATGCCCTTGCCTTGCAAGCTCCATATCTTGAGTTCTACAAATACAATCAAGGACTTCTAGTAATATTTGGAAATCTAAGATGATAAGGAACAACATTCCTGTTAGGGTCAAGGACAGGTGAGACCTCCTTCTAGGTCAAAAGTGGCATGGAAGTTGGTTGACTTTCAAGTACCAAACTCACATTCATTTGATGACCTGTAACTTGTCTGCTTCATAAATTGAGTTTTATAAATCCTATCAAGGACTTCTAGTACTCAAATTAAAGGTAGGAACATGCTCTGCAAGTCTCACATTTATGTCAGGATGAGATGAAACTTGTATCTTGAGTTATGTGGTCTTAAAGTTAGGCACTAAACCAGGGGATTTTACACTGTCAAGCTTAGAAACCCTAGCCTAGGAACTTCTCACACTCTTGATCATTGATGAGTTGGTATTGGAATCATCCCTTGGGGGTCTCAACAAATCCTTCCATGATCACATGGCCTTGAAACTAGGTCTCAACCTCTTTCAGTTCACCTGTTGACTTAGGGTTGACCAGGTGGAAACCCTAATTGCACCAATCTTGATTGCAGCCTCTTATACCTTGCATAATGACTTACCCAAGCTCTATAGTGACTAGAAAGCCATCTCATGAGCTCTCTCAATGCTTGACATCCATATCCATAGATTCAAAATCGTCTGATGCTCTCCCACAACCATCAAGTTAGGAAATGTGCACATTTGGCTTCAGCCACTTCTCTGGGGATCTCTGACTTCTTTGATGAGGATATCAACCCTTAAAACACTTGAATAAAAACTCTTGAATAACCTTAGAACATGGTGGTAGACCTTCCTTGGTAAGCACAAATCTCTCAATCCCCTGCATATGAGTGATGGTATGCAAATGATAATGCTATATGAAATGCAATGAAACATAAGCTAGGTAAAGAAAAAGGTTACACAAATTTTGGGGTGCAACACTAGTCTCTGTGAACATGGAACTCTTGTTCTGATAGAGTGATAAGGCTATTCTAAGAGGCAGAATGAAAGCCTGAACTCATCAGCAGGATGTCTTATCAGATGTTGTGACACCAAGGAGTAACTTTAGGGCCTCAATGGATGTTGTGGTACATCATTTGAAGATAATCCTCTCAGGTATGAATGGAATTGATACTATCTCATGCAGTTTGCAGGAGCTGTGTGAAGGAGTAGGTGTTACAGGTCCAAGTCTTGGTGTATCTAAGTTGCCTTGGAGCATGTAGGATATGAAGATCAAGCTTGCTAGAGCTCTGAAAGATGTTGAGTAACCAAATAGTGACATTTGGTTATTTAAGTTGTGAGCCTTTAGAAAACTAATTACTCTTGTGCAGAAGGGTAGTTGGTTGAAGACCAAAGGAGGATCTGGTTCTGTTCATATATTGGAGCTTGTGATAGAAGCTCTAAGTTGTGTATGGAAGATTACCCTTTTTTGGAGATGTTTTTGATCAAGCTGGTGGAGCTGTATTCTCTGAAGATCTTCAGTTGGATTACTAAGCAGTAGTAAGTCCAGTTGATGGCATACCAAGAACCATTGGATGGTGTAAACATCATCTGGAGAAGGACTTGAAGATCTGTTGTGGAACTTGTGATTCACATCTTGGCTAAGGAGTACTCTATCTTGTCATACGGGAGAATGGTAAGGTAAAAGGACTGTCTTTGAGTATGATGTGAAGGTATTGTACAAGACTGGAGTGGATCATTGGTTGATTGCATTCTGATGTGATAAAGTCCCTAGTTGAATCAGAAGCGTTCTAACTTATCATATGGGAGAATGATGAGGAAAGAATGTCTTGGATTATGGGGTGTCTATCTTGTACTCATCCTAAGGTTAGAATACTTGTGGAGAAGTGGTCTCTTCTGCTACAAGTAACTATAGGAAGAGGTGGATCAGTTTGGTGCCTTCTCCATGTATGAGCATAAGGGTGGTCGTGAGATATAATGTGGAGACCTTGGAGCATCTGTTATAGAAGATAGGGGGAGAGCTTTTTTCTGATGGGTGTACTAGTTGCTTATAGTTCAAGTAGTGGGTGAATGAGTTCAGCAGGTGTGTTTAACAAGGAGTGCGCTCTTGAAGACATGAAGATGAGTCTTATGTTTTCCATTCACGTGCTTCTAGAAAAAGAGCACTGGTTAGCCTTTATATGGGGAGTTATACTTGTATCTAGGATCTGTTGCTGCAAGAGTACAGTTGTATCTCAAGATTGTTTGTAGCCTCAAGTGGGTTGTGACTGTATGTATCTAGGAGGATGGAATGTTATACCAGATGTTGTGACATTAGGTTACTGCTCCAGCTCATGGTGAACCTGACAGTGCCTCTTGTCTGTCATTGGGTATCAATGGATCAACTCAAGTATTTGGGCCTCTATCCAAGTGTTGTGCCTTGTATGACTGGTAAAGATGAAGATCAGGACATCATCAGCTCTGATCTTGTGCATATGGAAGTCAAGTAAGCATAGCATTCACCCTGACATCTTGAAGACTTTTTCTAGCTGAATCTGGGAGATCTTGTAGATAGTTATGTCCATCATGTGACTACCTCTCCTATAAGGTTTGGTTCTGGTGTGGCTTGTGAAACAAAGGGTGCAGAGTTGCATGTGTTTCCATGTGTTTGGGTTCTCTCTTTTAGGGGGAGTGTTGTTTATGCATGACAGGGGGAGTTGCATACCTATCTGATGTGTGGTTGCATTACTTGTGTTGACATTGTGCTGCTATGGAGTTGTGTACAGAGTGTGTTGATTCTCAGGCAAGCTTATGTTCTTGAACCACTAATGAGGTTGTAATGTCAGACAAGATGTCTTGACATTGTGTTGGCTGGTGTATTGTTTTGCCTTGGCAATATGTTTATGGGTTACTGTCTGGGAGAATTTATTTTTCTCTGCAGAATATTTGCGTGTCTCAAATTGGGGATTTAAGATCAATTGTTACTTATGGCAAGTAGTTAATTGATTATCCTTTAATTGGTGATGTCAAAAGTGTCATTCCTGAAGGTGCAGCTTTAGGCAAGGCAAGAACCCAAGATCTAATGACAATGGTCATGGGGTAACTCCATGCTGAAATATGATGTGGAGGATGCACACATAAGGATATAGCTTACAGCATTTGATGGTGCAGCTTTCAAGCAGCTTGTGTATCTCATAGGAGATTGTGAGATGACGAGATTTTTGGAGATCATGTGTAGTTAGTCAGCTGAGTCCTGCTTTGAAGCATGGTGATTATGGTACATTTACTCCAAATTTTTATCAATTTTGACTAAACCAAGGGGGAGTAAAGTGTAGTTATCTGCCGCTACTGCCATGGAGAGAGCAACTATTAAGGGGGAGCATTTAAGCAAGCTACTGATGTTGCTACCGTTGCTGCCCTGACAAGTTTGCTTGGGTGTTTTAGCAAAAATTTGCCAAAGGGGAAGATTGTTAGTACCATGGTTCTATGGTTCTAGGATTGGCTAAATTTTGGTAAAACATGACTCTGCACTGATGTTAAGCCAGATATCACAACATCCTCATATACTGTTATGACAGTACTGTTGTCATGTGTTTAAACAGGATGTCATTACCAATGTCATGACATCGTTGTCTGGTGCAGCAGGAACCAGCAAGAGCTGATGACATAATTGCTGTCATGGGTGCAGTAGGAGCTAGCAGGAGCTGATGATAGAACTGTTGTCATGGGTGCAGAAGGAGCTAGCAGGAGCTGATGACAGAACTGTTGTCATGGATGCAGAAGGAGCTAGCAGGAGCTGATGACAGAACTGCTGTCATAGATGTCATTACCAATGTCATGACATCGCTGTCTGGTGCAGCAGGAGCTGATGATAGAACTGTTTTCATGGATGTCATACTGAATGTCATGACATCAATGTCTTGTACAGCAGGGGCTGCTATGTTATATCTCTTGACAGAAGTGTTTTCGTCCTGTTGGATATTCCTCATCAGTATGTGCTGGCCAAAGAGATTCATTAGGAACAAAATGCAGATTTAATTAGTGTTCATAAAAAGGATCTTTGAGACTTTTTAGGAAACTATAATATGTTTGTTTCTACTGTCATGAAGAAGATTCTACAGAAGTGTTCAGCAGGGCAAGCTGGAAAGCTAAGAGTAAGTGAAGTTGAATGTCATGACTGAATGTTATGACATTGATCGTATGACATCAGGCGTGAAGGGTTTGTTTTTCTGTTATGATACCTGATATATCTCAGGCTAGATTTCAGGAAACCTGTTATGGCTCCTTAGCTATCTTATGCGAGATTCTAGTCAGGGCTGGACAGAACATGAAGTAGTTGTGACCTAATTTAACAGCACCTTGAATTATGGAAAGTGGTTTAACTTGGTTAAACCTAAAGTTTGTTACTTGTAACCAGCCCAAGCCCAGTCTGCATTGCTATAAAAGGAGAAGCAGAAGCAAGGAAAAAGAAAGCACTCACATCAAGAACAACCAGAGTGTAAAATAAAGGTTTAGGGTTTAAGAGTCCCTTGTGTGTGTCCTTGTAAGTCACCCTTTGTATCTTTTGATACATTACGGTAGACATATTTGTGAGTGGAGAATTCTGTTGTATGCAGTGATTCTTCATGTGTGTACGGGTCTTAGGATTTCGTGTGTGCCAAGCAATTATATATTGTATAATTGCTTTGGTTAGTGTGTATGAACCGTTGTGTTCATTGTCCTTGATTGAAGCTGTTAAGCAAAATCAAGTATTGTGACTTTGAAGAGTGTCTTCTAAAGTCTGTCTTTTGTATTGAATTGTATATCACTGCTATGATTAAGGGGGAGTGAGTGGGTATACTCTTGTCTAGTGGTCTCTAGGCAGAAATTGCATTGGGTAGAGATTAAGTGAGGAGTTGTAAACGGGGGAGTTTAGCTCTAAATTGATTCTGTTAATAGTGGATTTCCTTCTTGGCTTGGTAGCCCCCAGATGTAGGTGAGGTTGCATCGAACTGGGTAAACAATTCATTGTGTTATTTATCTTTAAGCATTTACAATTCTGCACAATTTAAATGTTTAGATAAATAGTATGTCAGCCTGCAGATGTTACAACAGACGTCATGACGTTGGTCATGACATTGGTACAATTTAAAGAAAATTAAATTGGACATGGTCTGTCCTCGTCCTTGTTGAGAAGAGATCAATGTTCTTGGGACATATGAGATCTACATATCAGAATTTCACATTTAAAACCTCTTGTTTGTATTGGGGGAATGTCTAAGGAAGTCTCCACTCGGTTCATGAGTTTGTTCTTAAAGAAAAAGCTCTATTTTGGTTTGTGAAGATTTTCTAGTGAAAATCTACACATCGGTTCTTGAGCTCGTCTAGTTCAAATGCTCTATCGGTTTAAGATCACCCAGTTAAAATCTCTCACGGTTCATAAGTTTATCCTTGTGTAAAAACTTAGTGGGTTCGAGATTAGCCTGGTAAAAATCTCTCTTGGTTCTTGAGTTCAACCTGGTGTAAAAGATTAGTTGGCTAGAGATAAGCCTAGTAAAAATATTGATTTGATTTATGGCCTGCCTGTGTAAAACCCTGGTTTAATTTAGAGAATGGTCACCTTAAAGATCTTGGTTCGGTTCGTGGTCAACTTATGTAGAACCCCAATTTGGTTCAGAGATATACAACTCAAAACTTTGTCTTGATTTGAGATTAGCTAGTGGAAAATCTTTGTTTTGTTTGGAGACTAACCGCTTTAAGCTATTATTCATTGTTTGGCTAGAAGTTAGCCAGAAAACTTCATTTCCTTGTATAAGGAGGTTTGTGAGAAAATCCTTCGAAAAGCTCTCAAGTTTAATGGATACTCTTGAGGATAATTCTTGGTGACATGAGTATGTCTTCTTGGCCAGACTTGTATAATTCTCTGGTGTTATTTTGTTTTTGTCTTAAATCTTTTACTTTCCATTATTTTTCTCTCCTATGGTTTTCTGCTGCCAATTTATTCATTTGTTTTATAAAACATTTTCAAACTATGATTTTATAAATTATTCTATTTTAAACAAAAAAATTTTAGACCTCCACAATTCACCCTCCTCACTCTTGTGTATGGAGTCGCATGTCCAACAGATAAGACAAATTTCATGTAGAAAATCCTTGACATGGAAAAAGAACGAGATGTTAGGGCCAAGTGGTTGTAGGATCTTCATAAGGTGAATGAGTCTCAAGAGGAAGTGTGGGAGATCCATGAGGGATAACTGATCATCTTGATGAGGAATGTTTATGACTTATTTGACCAAAATCTCATCGAAGTGTATGGTGTTTTCGACCAAGCAGACGATAAACCGGAAGCGCTTTCCTCAAGTGTCCATGTTACCCTCTCACGACTTTACCCATGGAAGGTGTTATGGGATGAAGCTTTGGTGGATGATGACGATGTCCCATATTAGGGCGGTGATGCATGTTTTATATATCATTTTGATTGGGCATTGTGCCTCTATGTTATCCTGTAATATATATGAATAACACTATTTATTTACCATTTTTGGTTTGATAATCTTTATAGCTTTTTCATTATATTGGTAAGATTATTCTCAGCCTTGTCTTCTAGCTTGGATTAAATTTGCGATAACTCTGCTATTTTGACCTGCCTTATAGGGGTCCGGATAACCTTGTTATGCTCTTGTTTATTTGTTTCCTTTAGTGTTATCTATATTGTTTTGCCTGGGAATTTTCCTTGGGAAGGAACTAATGTAATCTTTGGAATTTGTTGTTACCCATCCCAGTCTATGGGAGCTAGTGTAACCATTGAGCTTTATCTCTACTCGTCCCAGTTGATGTGAGGTGGTGTAACCATTGAGCTTTGTCGTTACCCTCAAAGTTGATGGAATTTAGAGTAAGTCTTCACCATTGGTGGGAACCCTTCTGGGCCAAGGGTAGGGTTCTCGTCCCTACCCTTAGGTTTTTATCTTGGTTTGAGTTGGATCTCTCCTGGGTTCCACCACATAAGATTTTTGAGTGGCTAGTTCTTAAAAGGGGGTGCTCCAACTGCGCCTTTACCTATTACGCCTAGTAGGATTCCGTTTCATAAAGAGAACTTATGCCACATCGACGAGGAGTATAATGTTATTTATGCGAAAGTTATTTCGTTAGAGAAAATATTCATTTATTAAATTTTTTAAAAGCCTTGGAAAGTACTTATCTTGCACATTGCAAAGATTTGTACGCATTCCTTTGATAATTCGCACCACGAGGTCCACATGTGATCATTTGGCAGCTGGCTTGGACATCGGTTTTACCTTTGATGGGTTTCTCTTCAAAGGAATTTGTGGCATGGTCCAGAGGCCACTCACATAATAATCTTTATTTTTTGAGGGGTCTATTCCTTCTCAATTGAGTCGTGGGGCACGACTCCTTTAGGTTTTCGTGCCTAGTACTTGTCAGAGATCATATCCCAAAATTACTTTGGGCTTCTACCTCTCTCAAGTATCAAGGTGGATTACATGGATTCTTTCCTGATCGTTATATCTACCCTTGGCTGTAGACATATTTTGACTTCATTATTGAGTGGATGTATGTTTTGATAGATTGACTTAACTAGTAGATACTGATATCTATTTTAGTGTTCCATTCCAATCATTCTTTCTCTGGGAGATTTGGGGACAATATGCTTATCATTTACAGTAGAAACATGTTCAACATGTATGTCTTTCCTCCTAGAATGCTGACGAATGTGATGGATACATGTAGTATGTCTTCTATTCCATGGCTTGTGCGCTCGAAATCTACCTTCATGTTTGTCTCGAGCTATGTTTGAATTAATTGTGCTTCAACTGCATTTATAGTATTCTAGAGAGGCTTGACCAATCCAATGATATGGACGAATTTTAAACTTTTCATCAGAGGTTAGTTTTCTCCTTCATGATATAATCGATTCATAAATTATTTTGGTTTATCTTTCCGGTAGGGTGAGGTCTAGCAGCAGGAGATTATTATCATTACAGTGTTTCCTTCCCAATCTCATTAATTACAGTAATCAAAGTCAATGTTAGATCGGGAGGTTTTAAGGAGTTCCTTTCCGCGAGGTTGGGGATGAACTCCCCTTTCCTATTATGATTCCATTACGGTGTGACTTTGGTTCAAATAAGATTTGATCATGGAATTTCATGGTAACCATATGTCAATTCCCATATATGTCGCCATTGTTCTGTAATGGAACCAAAATTATGATTGATTTATGGTGATGGACTTCTGATGTGGTGGTATGGATATCCAATACGGTAGTGTGTGGGTGGATATACAGGGTTAGCACTCCAACACCTAAATCAATTAGAGAGTCCAAAATAAGTGAAGTGTAAGTTCGAAAAGATAGTATGTGTCTTAAGTCTGGAGTGTGTAACTTATATATGATGGATATTTTTATGTATTCTTTGCATTGTTGGCCTTGATATATGAACCTTACCCATATTGAGCCTTTGGCTTAGCCATACAAATATTAAAAGTAATTGATGAAGATAAGTTAAGAAACTATTTTTCAATTTTCATGCATCTAATGTTCTCATGCAGCAGCAGCATAAGAATTTAATAATTCAATAAATATTTTAACTTGATTTCTTTTCTTCTAGTGGCTAAGCAACATAATAAAATTTTTATAAAAATTAGTGAGGCTCATCCCACTAGTACTACATCATTCTCAAAAGTGAACATAACAACAATTAATCACTAGGAAAATTTGTGGTTGTGGCGAAGAAATGGTTGTTGTATTGGTTTTTATCATAACCACATGGTAATAATAAGAACACATTTTTTTCACTTGAAGTGGGAAAATGTTGGAAAGAATGAAAAAAATGGACACAATAACAAAACAAAATGAAAATATTTGATATCATTATGGAAGAAAAAGTCATTAGAATCATACTTGTCATACAATGAAGAATCTAGGTGACACTTTGTTGGGTGAGAATGTGGATAATAAATGGTCTATAGCGGGTGTATAGACCTCCCAATTAAATTCTTTTGAAAAATAGTTTGAAAAACTTTTAAGTAGAGTTTATAAATTAAAAATGACTTTGTGTGGTAGAAGCGAGTTTAGCATAAATGAGATCATGCTTATCAATTGGAATTAACACGAAGATATTTAAACAATTCACAACATAATTGAGATCGATAATCAAATTAAACCAAATGAACAAACTACAATGTATTGAATAATTGATAAATTACACAAGTAGTGTTATCTTACAATTACCAATACTAATAAGATTCAACAACCATAGTTTTCAGGTTTAATCTACAACAAGACAAAGTTGGATTACCAATTCTAACAAAACCTACACATTTAAAAAAAATTACTACCAAGGAAAGATCTTAATGGCATGCAATTTATAGATAGAAATGAAAAACAACCTAATCATGTAATTAACTACAAAAATAAAAATGTGTGTGTGTGTGTGTGTGTGTGTGTGAGAGAGAGAGAGAGAGAGAGAGAGAGAGAGAGAGACGTGTACACCATGATTTATAGTGGTTTGGCACATTCGTCTTTGCTTTGTACTTAATCCAATATCCATTTGTTTCCCATTGAAAATTTGTTGGTTTTTCAATATGATTTGTAACAAAATCAGAAGAGTTCGTACAATCACTATGTCCAAAATAAATGCTGAAAAATAAATAGCTTATTTTTGGATCATTGATTGTTACACTATCTACAAACTGAACTCTATGCAAAATCTTTACTCGAATTTTCTTCTGGAATCTTCTAGTCCCAATAACCTTCTCCTAAGTTTACGTATGTGGCAATCTTTACTCGAATCCATCAGTATCGAGCATTGTGTGTCTGAAGATTGAAAAGAACCCCTACCTCGTCATCAGGCTTCCCCACGGGAATACTAAGATCAACCTGGATTGAAGAACCTCCTACTTTTTCAATAGAATAGTCATAACTAATCACAATAATGCACACCCTTGCAAACCTCTTAAATCTTATCCAAATCTTCACAGAAATGTTAAATTCAAAAACAAATATCCTCATTCTATCACGAATCTTCAAAGATCAGATTCGGATCCATACAACAATGAAAAAAGAATGAGGTAGAATATGAAATAAATCATCTGCAATTGTTTGCAAAAGATACAAAAATCTTTTGAAAAAAAATGAAAGAACAAGTGGTTTGTGAGTTTTCAAATCATCAATGGAAGTATGTGTTTTCTAACATTATGAAAGATTAAAGAGAAAAAAATGATTTATAGGTGCGAGAGATTAAGCACAAAAGAAGGCTAAAAATCGTGTTTGATTTGAGTCATGAGTACTTATGTGATTTTAGTCAAATGGAAAAGTAATTTGGAACAAAATCTACAATTTATAAGAAACCCATTTTGCTATGATTCAAGGCAAGAGAAATCTATGAATGAATCATGCAATATTGTGATTCGAGTCAGGAACAAGTGGTAATTCGACTCAAATAAGACAGGGGAAAACCAACATTCATGATTTGACTTATGAACAACTTGTGATTTGAGCCACAGTGTTTATGATTCGAATCATACACAAATTGTGATTCGAGTAACATAATTTGGATTTTTTTCAGTTTGATTTAATTTGACTCACATGGTTGTGTGATTCAAATCACACACCCGCAATCTCAATTTTTTTTACAATTTGAAGACCTTTTGAGAATTCATTTAGGTCCTAACTTAAACCAATCTCAAATATGGCTCTTGATCCAAAAATTCGACTAATTGACTTAAGACATTGTTCATACTCAAACGCAAACAGTTTGAATTATGCATGCTAAAATACACATATCTAAAACCCGATCCTTAAATGTGTTATTGAAGAGGAGACTCAATGATAAAAAAAACTAAAATTTAAATAAAGCTTAAAGGACAAGCAATAAAACCATATAGCAAAGACATGCATAGTCTTCCCCTTAATGTAGCAGAGACATGCAACTTCAGTCTCCACCTTTTTTTATGCTTGGCAAGCTTTGACTTAGTATTTAGTCGACTTTAAGAAAAAGCAAAGTTTAATGAATGCTTTTCTTCAATTGCTTGCGATCTCCCTAAAATATTGAACAATACACAACATGATAAAACTCATAAAAAATTTAGACTTACATTACAACTTCTTCTCTTTTGACAAGATCAAAAAGAGTTCGATGTGAATGAGCCTAAACACAAAATAACTAGCAACATAAAGGATATTCTAGAGAAAAAAATGAGATATACCTAGCTAAGAAGAATATCCAACATCAAATATTAAATACATAATAAGAAGATAAACATGCTAAATGCAACATATACGCAATTAGACACGCAACTACACAGAAACAAATTACTCCCTCTGTTTTTTATTATAAGTCATTTTAGAAAAAAAAATTGTACCACAATATAAGTCACTTTACATTACCAATGAATAATTAATGTTATTTTCCCTATTATACCGTTAAAATTTTATTATTCTCTCTCCTTTCAATTATATAAATTTATCTTCCTCGTGTCATTATTGAAGGACAATTTTGTAAAAATATTCATAATTTCTCATTTTCATACAACAATTATTACTTTTCTTAATACGTGTGAAAAAGTCCAAAATGACTTATAATAAAAAACGGAGGTAGTACTAGGTGATCACAACTTACATAAATGGAAGATTAAATAATGCATGAACAAACACAATAATACTCAAATGCACATAATTATAATGATTCATTTAAAAAGGTTTTTAATTTAAAAAGTAAATGAACATATGTAGACCAGAATATAAACAATGATATAAAAGAGTGTAAAAATTATAGGAACATACAATAGGGTTTGTCATAGTAAATCTATTTAAAACACGAAGAATCCAAGATTTCCAATTCCCTATGTATCTTTTGAAAATGTTCAGAGGATAACGATTTTGTAAAGATATCAGCAGGCTAATTTTTCATATCCACATATTCAAAAAAATAACATCACTTTTTTAAATATGATCCCTAAGGAAATAATGTCAGATTTCTATATGTTTATTACGTGAATAAAGTACATGATTCTTAATGAGGCTTATCGCCCTAGTGTTATCGCACTTGATTAGAATTTAACCAAGTTTTAAATCATAATCCAATAATTGTTGCTTTATCTATAAGACTTGTGTGAAACAATTACCAACAACTACATATTCAACCTCAGTGATAGAAATAAAAATGATATGGTGCTTCTTACTGTGCCAATAAATCAAACAATTTCCAACAAATGACAAGTACCACTAGTGCTTTTCCTATCCGACTTACGAATAGTAAAATTTGAATTGGAAAAACCTACTAAGCTTTATTAGCTACATTTAGGAAACCAAAGACCATGTTGCAAGGTTTTGTTAAGTTACCTCAAAATTCTTTTTACAATCTTAAAGTAGAATTCCCTAGGAAACACCTGAAATCTAGCACAGATACACACACTTAACATGATATTTGTCCTTCTCGTAGTTAAATAGAGTAAAGATCATGTTATACCTATATATTTTATAATGTTGATCTCTACCCCCATTCTCATCTTTGTCTATTAGCACATTTGATGCCATGGGGGTTGAGATGCTCTTTGAATTTTACATATCAAATTTCTTTAGAAGCTCCAAGCAATACTTTTTTTGGCTTATGAATGTGTCATCTTCCGCTTGATTGATTTGCAATCCTAAGATGTATGTAAGCACTCCCAATAGAGACATTTCAAATTCACCCTAAATTAAACTAGAAAAATCATTTCCATTGGATTCATCAGTAGATCCAATAAAATATCATCAAAGAAAATTTAAACTAAGAGAATATGCTTTGCTTTAAGTCTAATAAACAAAGTTGTGTCCACTTTACCACGGTTAAATCCTTGTTTAATTAAGAACCCGATAAGGCACTCATACCAAGCTCTAGAAGCTTGTTCAAGACCATATAGGGCTCTTTTGAGTTTTAAAATATAGTCTGGATTATCATGATCCCCAAAACCAGGAGGTTGAGATACATAGACTTCTTAGTTTATATAGTCATTAAGAAAATATTATTAACATTCATTTGATACAATTTAAAATCGATACAGCAAGTGAATACCAAAAGAAGTTTAATAGCTTCAAGACAAGCTACGAGAGCATAAGTTTCCTCTATTCCTTCATCCTGACTATATCCTTTTGCCACTAGCCTAGATTTATTTATAGTAATTATGAAATTTCATCCAATTTGTTCATAAAAACCCATCTAGTGCCAATGATGGTTTTATCAAATGGAGTGGAACAAGGCCCAAAACGTTATTTTGTTCAAATTGAATGAACTCTTCTTGCATATAAAGTAGCCATCCCTCGTCAAGTAAGACATCAGATATTTTTTTAGGTTAAATTTGAGAGATAAAAGAATAATACTTACAGAATTGTTATTGTGATCTCGTACTTACACCTTTTCAGATGTTGCGTAGTACTTGATCCAACATATGATCTTTTGCAACAATTCAATCTAGAGGAAGCTAAGGTGAGGTCTCTTGTTTATCTTCATCTTGTTATCTTTCCCATTTGTATTGAATAATGTCCTCTTTGGTTTTGTTGGAAAAGGATCCTCTTTGATATTGTTGTCATATATCAAGTTTACTGTTATCACACCTGAAACATCAGAAGAAATACTTTTCCCTGACTTTTGATGTTCTATGATTGTAAACTCTACATGCTTTACTCGAAAACAAGTAACCTATAAATATTCGTTCATCGGACTTAGCATTAAATTTACCAATATTGTCCTTTCTGTTGTTTAAAATAAAGCATTTGCAACTGAAAAAATGAAAATAGGAAATGTTGGGTTTCTTTCCTTTGAGTAACTCATAGGGTGTTTTCTGACATGGCATGCACTATTAATCACATCTGCCTAAAAGTACTTAGGAAAACTCATTTTGCTTATCATTTTTTGAGCTAATTCTTCTAAAACACGATTTCCACGCTCAACAACTCCATTTTGTTGTGGAGTTCTCGAACATGAGAAGTTATGAGTAATTATGTTTTCATTACAAAAAAATTCAAATTTATAGTTTACAAACTAGCCACCATGGTCACTACGGAGTGTGACAAATTTCAAAATTAAAATGATTTTGGACACTCTCAGCAAATTTAACAAAAGCTTTAAAGGTTTCTTCCATATGGACTAAGAATAAAGTTCAAGTAAATCTAGAATAGCCGTCCACAATTACAAACCCGTAATATTTATTGCATAAAATTATTGTCCTCGAAGGGCCAGATAAGTCTGGATGGTAAAGCTCAAGAGGTTTTGAAGTTGAAACAACCTTTTTTTAGAATTAAAAGACACTCTTCTTTGCTTTCATATTTGGCACGCAACACAAATTTGTGTTTTGAAAACTTTATTCTTGTTAGATTAATTACTAGATTTTTAGATGTTATCTTATTTATCAAGTCAAAATGTACAAGTCCTAAACGTTTATGCCATAACCAAGAATCTTCGTTCTTAATTACTAAACATTTAATACCATACATTAACACATCATCAAAGTTAAGCAAATAGATATTATCAACCCCATAACCCTTAAAAACTAAAAAAAAAATTACATTATGCTCAATTAAGCAAATTAAGGTATCGAAAACAATATAATATCCATTCTCACATAATTGACTAATGTTAAGTAAATTGTATTTAAGCCCTTTGACTAATAAAACACCTTTAATGGTAATTGTGGATGGATTTCCCACAACACATTCTCCTAGAAGTTTACTTCGTGTGTTTTCTCCATATGTGACATGATTACTTTCTTTGTGATCAAACATGATAAACATCAAAGTGTCTCCCATCATGTGTCTTTATCAACCTCTGTCAAGGAACCATAAATTTTTCGCTGAAACAAGACATTCCTACATACAATCAAACAAGTAATTTAGGTACCTAACAAGTGGGTCCTTGATGGTTAGTTAAAGAATACTTAGGTACCAAGCCATGATACAATTAGGAACTTTGACATTTCTTATATGGAAAAGAGGTATGCTGTGACATTTATCACTACAATAATGACATGTAGTTTTAGATGAAATGATCTTTCTATTTCTTCTAGCAAGTTGAGTGTTTTACTAGTTTTTCATCT
This sequence comes from Lathyrus sativus, assembly GCA_963859935.3. Lineage (NCBI taxonomy): Eukaryota > Viridiplantae > Streptophyta > Magnoliopsida > Fabales > Fabaceae > Lathyrus > Lathyrus sativus. Next base: position 278,172,898 of record OZ012739.1, read on the forward strand.
AAAGTATCTGAAGCATTAAAACGCTCATCTACGAAAGATGCATGTTCTTCCTTTAAGGAATCTAAATCACTATTAAGACCATTAGTCTCCTTTTCAAATTTTGAAATTATTTTTCTTTGGAGAGAAATTTTCTTAAAAGAACTAAGAGCATCTACATGCATTTCACTAAACGCTTTCAGTAATAGTTTATAAGAAGGTTTAACTTCAGGGTCAAAAGTATATATATCAGAGTCTTCACTTTTCTTGTGTGCCATCAACCGCAGGTTAGCGCATTCACCATCTAAAAATGAAGCAGGATATAAAGAGTAGCTCTCATTTTCTTCTTCCTAAGTGATATAGGCTCTACAACCTTTAGCATGTTTTTTCCTTCATCTTGTAGAATTCCTTATTCTTTTTCTTATGATGTCTGTTGAGACTTGGACACATGGTTCAATATCTTTTTATTATTATTTATTTGTTCAAGCAAATCTTTTTATTATTATTATTATTAATCTCTTAAAATTAAATTAAATATCCATATAAAAATTTTAAACAATTTATTTAAACAATATTATTTCTTTGATTTGTTAAGTAACCAACAAACCATCAAGAGAGGGATTCTTAACAATACATCTAGAACCATTTATTAAAATGTTCCTACTTATTTTATACAATACTTTGTTCTTTCTTCTAGTTTCAGGAAGCTGTCAAGACATTGTTTCTGCATAATGCATATATAAAAGAAAAAAATGTTTTTGGATGTTCAAGCAATACTAGTTACTACTATTAGTAATAATTCATATTTTATTATATTACTTTCTTAAGCCCATAAGTTTGTTAGAGGGTATTTTAGTATTTATCTTATTCTAGTAACCCTAGTTTTAGCTTATAAATAGGGTGACAATCATTGTAACCAAATATCATGTTTTGTAGCCGTCATTCTCTTTAATAGAATATTTCCCTATTTCATCATTTATTCTATCTTTGCACCAACAAATTGGTATCTAGAGCTCCGGTTCAGATTCATTGGGAAACACGGGAAACACGAGTGAACGTGAGGTCTTGTGTGTTTGATTTTGTTTCTCAGATTCTTGTTGAATCTTGAACAAAATCTGATCAGAATTTTTTAATTCTGTGGGTTGGGAAACACTGTGTGAGAAAACTCTGAGTTTATTGTGCAAAGTAGAAGATGAACGGAAACGGCAACATGAACACCAAACTTCCAGTATTTGACGGTAAAAATTGGAATCGTTGGATGATCCAAATGCGTGTACTGTTTGGTACTCAAGATGTTCTGGATCTTGTCACTGATGGTTATGTTCCGGTAGCAGCAGATGCGACTGATGAACAGAAAAACGCGCAAAAGGAAGTAAGGAAGAAGGATCAGAAAGCATTGTTCTTCATTCATCAATGTGTGGATGTAAACGTGTTTGAGAAGATTGCAGACTCTACAACAGCAAAGGCTGCATGGGACACTCTGGTGAGATGTTATGGTGGTGACGCATTAGTGAAGAAGGTGAAGCTTCAGTCCTTAAGAAAGCAATATGAGAATCTCAACATGAAGAATAATGAGAAAGTTTCTGAATACATCTCCAGAGTGATTCTGATCACTAATGAGATGAAGGCATGTGGAGAAACTCTTTCTGAAGAAACAATCATGGAGAAAGTGTTGAGATCCCTTACTCCTCAATTTGATTACATTGTGGTAGCAATAGAACATTCCAAAGATCTGAGCACAATGAGAATTGAAGAGCTGCAGAGCAGTCTAGAAGCGCAAGAGTTGCGTCTGACTGAGAGAAACTCTGAAAAGGAAGTAGAACAGCAGGCTCTGAAAGCAACTTCTGATAGGAGGTATCATAAGCAGTCAGAAGCCAGGAGAAGATCTGATGATGGTCAGAAGTCAGAAACCTCAACCTCTAATAGACAAAAGAATGCTCAGAAGGGAAAAGAGAAGTATGACAAGAAGAAGATCCAATGTTACTGTTGTAAGAAGTTTGGTCACTTTGCTAGAGTTTGTTGGTCAAACAAGGAGAAGAAATCAGAAGAAGCAAATATAGCCAGAAGTTCTGATGACGAATCTGTGCTATTGATGGCCTCTGAATCTGATGATCTGACAGACTGGTGGTATATGGACACTGGCTGTTCAAATCATCTTACTGGAAACAAGAAATGGCTGGTTGACTCTGACTCTGAAAAGAGGACAAAGATCAGATGTGCTGATGACAAATATCTTAATGCAGAAGGTATGGGAAATGTCAGAGTGACTCTGAACAATGGGAAAACAGCATTGATTCAGAATGTGTGGTATATACCTGGCATCAGAAGCAATCTGATGAGTGTGGGACAATTAATTGAGAAAGGTTTCTCAGTTACCATGAAGGACAATCTTCTGAAGCTGTATGACTGTAATCAGAAGTTGATTATGGAGTCAGAACAGGGAAGGAATAGAACATTCAAGGTGAATGTCAGAACTGCAGACTCAGAATGTCTTAGTGCAACATGTGCTGAGAAGGAGAGTGAGCTGTGGCACAGAAGATTTGGTCATTTGAATTTCAGAAGCTTACAACATCTGAATTCAAAGAAATTGGTACATGGAATTCCTGCAATTAAGAAGCCTGAAAAGTCATGCAAAGTTTGCATGGAAGGAAAACAACCAAGATTGCCATTTGCGTCAGAAGTTGCTCCAAGAGCAAAACATGCCTTGGGAGTTGTACATTCTGATGTGTGTGGTCCATTTCCAGTGGCATCAATTGGAGGGAATAAATACTTTATGTTATTTGTTGATGAATTCACAAGAATGACATGGGTATCCCTTATTAAATTTAAACATGAGGTGTTTGATGAATTCAAGAAGTTCAGAATGAAGGCTGAGAATCAGAGTGGACAGAAGTTGAAGATTCTTAGAACTGATGGCGGAGGTGAGTATAACTCCAAAGAGTTCCAGAAGTTCTGTGAGGAGAATGGAATTGAGCATGAGGTTACTGCTCCTTATACCCCTCAACACAATGGTCTTGCTGAAAGAAGAAACCGTACTTTGCTTGATATGGTGAGAAGCATGCTAAAGGAGAAGAAGCTTCCTCAGAAGCTCTGGGGAGAAGCTGTTGCCACTGCAACGTATGTACTCAACAGATGTCCTACGAAGAAGTTGAAGGAAATAGTTCCTATGCAGAAGTGGACTGGAGACAAGCAAAGTGTTAGTCATCTAAAGGTGTTTGGTTCTGTTTGCTATAAACATGTTCCATAAGCCAGAAGACAGAAGCTAGATGATAGAAGCAAAGTGATGATTCTGATAGGGTACCACAGTACAGGTGCATACAAGCTCTATTGTCCAGAAACCAACAAAATTGAATTCAGCAGAGATGTGATTATGAAGGAATCAGAAGTTTGGAATTGGGATAAGTCTCAATCTGATTCTGATGTTAGAACTTCTGAAGAAAGGTCAGAGTTAAGAATTTCTAAAGTTGGAATAAATTCTGACGTTGATTCTGACTCTGATAGTGATTCTGACTCTGGAGAAGACTCAGAAGATGAAGGTGACTCTGATGATCCAGACTCTGATGGTAATCCAGATTCTGGTGGAAATTCAGACTCTGAAGATGGCCAAGGCTCTGGAGGAAGTCAAGCCTCTGAAGCTATCTGAAGTTCAAGACTCTGGAAATATGCCAGATCCTGAAGTTGGTCAAAGCTCTGGAGAAAGTCAATCATCTGAAGCTCAAGACTCTGAACAAGTTCAGAGACCACAAAGAATCAGAAGCGTTCCCAGAAGATTTGCAGAATTTGACATGCTGCAAGACACTGAAGTAGACTCTGAAGGAGAAGTTATTCAGTGTGCCATGTTAGTAGACTCTGAACCTATAAGTACAGAGGAGGCTCTTAAGCAGAAGCTCTGGCTGAAGGCCATGAAAGAAGAACTTGATGCTATAGAGAGAAACAAGACTTGGAAGCTGACAGAACTTCCAAAAGACAAGAAAGCCATCAGCGTCAGATGGGTTTTCAAGCAGAAGTTAAAGCCAGATGGTTCAATTGGCAAACATAAAGCAAGGTTGGTAGCCAGAGGATTTCTACAGAAACCTGGGCTGGATTATTCTGAAGTGTTTGCACCTGTAGCAAGACATGAAACAATCAGAATGGTGATTGCAATAGCTGCTAACAGAAATTGGCCTCTGATGCATTTAGATGTAAAATCTGCATTTCTGAATGGTCCATTAGAAGAATAAGTTTACGTGTCACAACCTCCTGGATTTGTGAAAAAGAATCAGGAAGGGATGGTGTACAGATTATACAAAGCTCTATATGGATTGAAACAAGCGCCCAGAGCTTGGAATCAGAAGATTGATTCATTTTTCAAGAAGCAAGGCTTTCAGAAATGTGAGATGGAGTACGGTGTCTATGTTCAGCATACTTCTGAAGGCAATATGACTCTGGTATGTTTATATGTTGATGATATACTATTGACTGGAAGTTCTGAACAGGAGATAGCCAAGTTCAAGAAAGTTCTGATGAATAAATTTGAAATGACTGATCTAGGCAAAATGACAAACTTTCTAGGGATGGAGTTCAGATATTCTGAGAAAGGTATCATTTTGCATCAGCTCAAGTATGAATTAAAACTTCTGAAGAGATTTGATTTGAAGAATTGTAAGATGGCTGTCACACCTTCTGATACAAATCAGAAACTGGATTCAGACTCTGAAGGAAAGGATGTGGACACTACAACCTTCAAACAGTTGGTTGGTTCTCTGAGGTATCTGTGCAATACCAGACCTGATATCTGCTACTCAGTTGGGATGGTTAGTAGGTTCATGAGTAAACCTAAGTGGTCCCATTATCAAGCTGCTGTCAGGATTCTGAGGTATATCAAGGGAACTCTGAAGTATGGAGTGTTATTTCCCTCTGGAGGAAATAATGAGTCAGAACTTCTGAGTTATTCAGACTCTGATTGGTGTGGAGACAGAGTTGACAGAAGAAGTACATCTGGGTACTTGTTCAAATTTCTGGGAGGTCCTATTTCTTGGTGTTCCAAGAAGCAACCTGTTGTGGCGTTATCAACCTGTGAAGCTGAATACATTGCAGGTGCTGTTACTACATGCCAAGCTGTGTGGATTCTGAATCTGTTGCAGGATCTGAAGATTAAAGTAAGCAAACCTCTGAAGTTGATGATTGACAACAAGTCTGCAATCAACCTTGCCAGAAACCCAGTGCTGCATGGGAGAAGCAAGCATATTGAGACCAAGTATCATTTTCTGAGACATCAAGTTCAGAGTGGAGTGTTAGAAGTTGTACACTGCAGCACTCAGAAGCAGTTGGCAGATGTTCTGACGAAAGCTATCAAGACTGATCAATTTCTCAGATTAAGGGATGGAATTGGTGTTACAAGTTTTGATGGAATATGAATTAAGGGATGGTATTAGTAATAATTCATATTTTATTATATTACTTTCTTAAGCCCATAAGTTTGTTAGAGGGTATTTTAGTATTTATCTTATTCTAGTAACCCTAGTTTTAGCTTATAAATAGGGTGACAATCATTGTAACCAAATATCATGTTTTGTAGCCGTCATTCTCTTTAATAGAATATTTCCCTATTTCATCATTTATTCTATCTTTGTACCAACAACTACTCTCATGTTTTTGGATGATTGCTTATGTGAAAATGATGATGTTACATGAGAATCTCGTTGTTACTGCAGAGTTGTTCTATTCAAAAACCTTAAATTATAGTTTGAAATTTACACTATTTTAGCTATCAAAAATCTAGATTGAATTATGGTTATGATATCATCTCTTCAAGCGAAACTTTCTTTCCAAAAGTTAAGGAGTGAGTATATAATAAAGACAACCTCCAAAACAAAACACATTAATTTTTGTTACAAGGCATCGTTACAAAACACATGGAAGTCATGGGAGAGTTTAATTCGGTAGTTATAAAACGTGATTTTCATAGCAACAACAACAAGCACCAGTGGTCTAGTGGTAGAATAGTACCATGTCATGGTCAGACCTTGGGTTCGATTTCTAGCTGAAGCAAAATTTAGGGCTGTGATGACAAATATTGTAATGTTAGGTAACATTACCTTTCCTGAAATACTGGATGAAAATATACCTCTGAGCTCTAATTTTTTTATCATTTATTACCACCGATCCATGGGAAATTTGAACTTGTTTGTTTATGCATGAATATCATTCAGAATCTTAAAAGTATAACTTTAAAGAACGACTTTTGTATGTCAAATTTGTAAACACGAGAATACAAAATTAAACTATATGAATTTCATAACTCACACCTTAAAAACAATCTTGGATAAGAAAATAAACATGAAAAAAATAAGAAAGTAATTAGAAAATGTATACAAGAAAGTTATCTACTATATTAGTCTTGGAATTTTCAAGAGCTTCCTCATCTTCAATATCAATCCAATCAACTTCTACTTTTAGATTGGTTGTGTCAACTTCAGCAGTACCTATTGGTTGTTTTCACCTTTTTAATACAATTTTTTCTGCTTTGTTTTCCAAGGATTTAAGAAGCGCGACCATCATTACCTTCCAATAACTATAGTTTGTGACATCCAAAACAGATGGTTTGTTGACTGGTCCCTCATCTTTCATTGTCTCTATTTGAGCATAACTTATCTTTCTTGGAGCTCAGGTTAAGGTGTTTGCTCTAATGTCAATTGCAATTTTGTTTTTTGGAGACAGATGTCGAACACGATGCTCTGACAACAGATTCAACAAGATACATCACAACCACTACAATAACAATTACTAGATGATGGAGCAGAAAAAATTAACAACACTTTCAATTTTTTACGTAGTTCAGTGAAACTAGACCTACGTCTAGGGGGTTGAATCCATAACCTATGAAATGAAAATCACTTATTAGTAGTTTAGTACATTTAATCTTACAAGCAACAACAAACTATATGTTGTTCAATGCCTCTTCCTAACACTACTATATTACTTTCTATTTAGAGTCCCCCTAAACATGAGAATCTACTCATTTTCTTCTCTATCACAAAGTAATCTAATATATTTATTTGTTTAGTATTTAGTGCAAGACATTTCGACAAATTTCAACATCATAAATAATTTTAATATATATCAAATAAATGACAATATAGAATATATTTTTAGATTAAAATAAAAGTTAAGATATTTGTTGTACTTTTTTTATTAAAAAAAAAACAATGTTTGCAACACTATTCAATGGTTTTTTTTTTGTCATGTATTAAAATCTTTAAATTTTATTTAGGAATGTCGAAGTAATAATTAAAAGATCGTCTCCACACCATTGAAGATAATATTCAAATTCTTAGAATTTCCAAGAACTTTCTCATCTTCAACATCAGTCTAATTAGCTTCTGGTTTCAAACTGGTTGTGTCAACTTCATCAGTAATTACTGGTTGTTTTCACCCTTTTAATACAACTTTCCATGCTTTGTTTTCCAAGGATTTGAGAAGCACGGCCATCATCACCTTCCAATACCATAGTTTGTGACATTCAAAATATGTGGTATGTTGACTGGTCCCCCTAAAGGGGTGAGAAACACAAGAAATGGAGGTTTAAATTAGGTTTCACCAACTATGAACTTTTGTGCGAAATTAAAAAACAATGCTAAAATGAGAAATAAAAATAAATAGACACTGTTATTTTTGTCCTGATTCACTATTAACAAAGTTACTACAGTCCACCCACCAAGGTGATTTTGCCTTAGACAGAAACTTAATTCAATATCTCAACAGATTACAACCTCTAAGTGTTAGAAAACAACTTAGCCCTCTCAAGTATCCAGAATAACGACTTAGTCACTTGAGGAATCTACACTTTGAAAAGTGTTACAAAGGTGTGTACAAGAATTGCTTCTAAACAAGCAGATGACATAATTGAAGTACAATAACACAAAAGTGTTTTTAGCAAGATATGAACAACAACTCCTTGCTAATTTACAAAACTAATTTAAGAACAATCTCCTAGAGATTTGCATCGTATCAACATGAGTTTTGTTAGCTTAAAAGCTTCTTTTAATGATTCTCTCATTTCTTGTAGAGCAGCACTCCAATTTAGTTGAGCATTAAACATCTTCTTCTTGAGCTTACAACTTGGTGCTTGCTTCTGCCTTGCACACATACTCTTGTGTTTTCTTCAGCTCTTTTACTTCTTGTTCTAGTTACTCTCTCTTGATTTTCTCTTTTGCTCTTGCAGCATTTTGTACTTCGACATTTAGCATTTTCACTTAGCTCGCAGCAACAGCTGCATCGGCCACATCAACATTTTTCTACACTCACAAGCTACTTTTCAAGCATTCAGATCTTCAATATATAGAGAGCATGAGAATAGATCCGTTGGAGGGTATAATAGGAAACATATTTCAACTATAATATCCCAATGTTCACTGAAGGAATGATCACATTATAATACAAAAAGTTGTCCTTGCGCCACCTAGTCTAGATAGAGGTCACAGATTATTTTGTACTTTTATATTCAGCACTTTATCCAACCATTCTTAATCTTCTGTCTTCTAATTCTTTAGAGGTTTCAAATGTAAATTTGATGAAGCATGTTGTAGAGAGATCAATACTTGTAACTTCAGAACCTAAGTCTTCAGACTTTCAAATCTTCGTTCACCAGAACTATCTTAAGAGTCTTCAGCACTTGGTCTTTTAGAAGTGATGTCTTTAGAATCTTCAGAACTTGTTCAACAGAACCTCATCTTCAAAATCTTCAAAACTTATTCAGCGCATATTTGTCTTTAGAGTCTTCAGAGTCTTCAGAACTTGATCTTTAGAAATGATGTCTTTAGAATCTTTAGAACTTCGTTCAACAGAACCTTGTCTTTACAAACTTAAGAACTTGTAGCGATAGAAGCACATCTTTTAGAAAGCCTTCAAGGATTAATAACAAAGTCTCGATCATAAGCTTTCGTACAAACGTTCTTCAGAGCTGTCGTATTAAAAGGAATTCTTGAATATTGGCTTTAACTTATACACAACATATGTTTTCTTCTAAAGTGTTTAGATCAGAGTCTGGTGACATCACACGCCTTTCTATTAAAGACAGATCTTGTTTAGCAAAAGCTACACACTAGACATAAACCATAAAGTAATGCATTATTCTCTAAGATAACATGTGCAATTATCATCAAAACTTAAGGCCAGATGCAGAATCACTCTTAATCCCAAATACATATTTCAATATGCTTTTACCACTAACCTTTGTTACAATCTCCCCCTTTTCGATGATGACATAAACCATTTTAGTTTCTTCCCCTTTGTTAGAAATCAAAAAGGTAAAAAATAGAAACAGAAAAACTAGTAAAGATAAAAGATCAAAATAAAAAATTTATTATCAGGAAAAGAGTACAAGCGAATCCCTGCAGTAACATAACAACTAGGAAAATAACAACACGACCAAAATATTTTAGGGTCTGAGGTTTATAAGCTCCCCCTGTGTTAATATAGTCTTAGAGAAGAGGTTTGTAAGCTCCTCCTAAGTTCTATTTGTGAAGTCTAAGATGTGAAGTTAGTTTCTCTAAAGAAGAACACAAAACATAATCAAAAATGAAATTTAAAAAAATAGTCAAAGAAAACATGATTATTAAAAAAAAGAAAGAGAAATATTCATTCACCTATTAGACAATTAATACAAAAGATGTTCTTGAGATGAGTTGAGTGAGCAAGTTCTGAATATTCTTGTTGAATTCTTCTTGCTTCTCAAGTCTAATTCTTATCAGCTTTTGTTCCTTATGAATGTCCTTTAAGACGTTCATCATTCGAGGAAGAAGATTAGTATCAGAATGAAATGACTAATCAGGATTAACAGCATGACCCATATAGGTTTCTACAAATTCCTCTTCAGTGGAAATTATTCCAGCAGCTTCTTTCTCCTTTTCTTTAGACACAATAGTCATTGCATCTTCTCTCTTTCTCTTTCTGCTTGAACTAGTTTCCAGATCTTGTTCTTCAGATATCCCAATCACATTTGTAATTAATGACATATCTACCAGGTCTTCACCACGAAAAGGCTTTTCAAATATGATTTACAGTGCAGATCGAGGATTAAATAACTCCATAATCTTGCAATCAATCAGAATTGTAAATATTAATTTCCATAGGGAATCCAGGTTCTCAGATTTTTGGAAATTTTCTTAGCATGGTTGATAGAGGAACATAGATAGAAGAAAAGGCATGCTGGCAAGTTGATTTTATCTCCTTTAGCCAAATGAAACATCATGTACTTGGTGTCTATACCCACATGATTGGAAGACCTACGTGAGAACCCGTTATAGATGCAACCAATGATGATCTTCTACCAAACCCTTAGATTATCAAAGAGATTTTTGCTGAAGTTGAGTCCTTTCCATTTTTGAAAATGGTAAGGGTGATCATTTCGATATTGTTTGTAAAGTTCATCGTGGATTTAAGCACTATAGCAGCATTTTTGTTATAACACCGAACACCAGAGTTGTCATGAAGGAGTAATCTAGCAATGTCAGTTTCACTTATGCATATAACATTTCCCTTAATGTTTGAGTGAACCTTGTTGTCATTTGAGACATATGCATTCTCCCAAAATTCTTTGACAAGCTTCGACTGAGTTGGCCCTTTTAGAAGGTTAAAGAAACTCTTTCAACCTTAGGTTTCCAGCATTTCCGAGAAATCAAAGACATTAACAGATAGATCCATGAAGTCTACTGTTAATTCAGATAGAATAGTCAAGTGTTCTATAGGAAGAGCTAAAGTGATTTGAGGAGTATCACCGCTTTGAAGGTTTCCCAAACGTTGTTGTTGTAGAGCCATGAGTTGATTATTGAACACGTAGTTGGCCATTTGTTTAAAGAGAGAAGGGAACATACACTAGATTTTTAGGGTTAAGAGAGTGAAAGGATTGAAAGATTAAAAGTGTGGGAAGTTTTAGCATAAGTGTGTGATGTAAAGTGAGTGAGTATTAGTAAGAGATTTTAAAATGATTATAATTAATTAGAGAAGAGAAAACAATTCAACAAGGAGGGAGTTAAAAAGGTTTATCACATAATCCCAAGAAAATCTTGACTCCCAAGGTGTCATGTTAAGCCCGAAGCAACGTGAGAACTAAGTATGGTTATCAAAAGACAATCGTCTTACAATGACATCACAAACTCTTCACTTTTTCTGACAACATGTTAATAAAGTAAACTCTTCAGTTTCCAACAGTAAAAAACAAACTCAATAGAGCATTCTAACCATGGATACTTCGGATACATGAGAACTTCACTTGTCAAAAGCCTAATATCTTAGAAGTAGAATGCTACAACTCAAACATTAGAAATATATTTTTCTATTCTCGAAGACATATATATTCCGAGGTACTTCTTTTCATTTTGGATATAGAACAGAGTTCATATGTAAGAATAAGAACAAGTTTATCTTCAGCAAGGAATTTGAAATAGATAAAAGCCATAAGAAATGACTGTATCAAAAGTTTTTAAAAGAAATAGTTCCTTTCTGAACGAAATCTCAAGGTTTTAATCCTAGAATATAAAAATAGATTCTTAGACAATTAAGTAAAAATGGTAAGAGTTAGAAAAACGTTACTCAATTATCTGGTAGACTTCCAACTAGATTATGTATCTTGAAGATATGCATGCTTCTTTAAAATCACCAGTCAATTTGCTTCTGCAGTTGAGGACATGGTTGATGATGTCTCTAGCTAGACCACTAGAGAAAATTCTCCTTAGAAACTGTCTTCACAAAATCTCCTTTCTTCCTTTAGATCTTGAATGATATGCAGAGCAGTCTTTGAGTCTTGTACAGAGACAATATCATCTTCATAGCTTCCTTGGTCTTCTCATTATGATGGATGAAACATCTCTCCTGATGTTTGTTGAATTTAGATCATCAGAGGAAACTGATTTATCCTTTTAGTCTTCTACTTTTGATCAACCGCTTCTGTCTTCACTAAGACTTGTTTCCATAAAGTCAATTGATTCAATCAACTAATTCTTAATTCCAAATTTAGAAATCCAGATACCATAAGCTAAGAGAACTAGTTGAATTCTTCTTGCATCACTGGAGTAAAATATTTGATCAAACGCTCTTCCTCAACAAATGCAGATATCATCATGAACATTAAACCACAAAATATTTCTTTAGAGGGTTTGAATGTTGATCTTGTTCTTACTGGGTTAGTTTTATCACCCAGAATCAGTACTTCAGAGAGTAATGACTTCTGTCTAAGCTTTCTCAAGGAAGTAAGAACTACAACGACTTCTGATTGAGCCTCTTCTGATTTCTTCATCTTGTACTTCTTCAGTAGCTCTAGTACCTTCAGCACCTGAAAAGGTAATTTCCATATTTACAAACTTCCAATAAGCTTCGACTTTTAACTACCAAGCTTATCATCAAATCTGACATCAAATTGATTCATCTGCAGAAGTACTTCAACTCCAAGTATTTGAAGACTTTGAACATTCTAGTCATGATGCATCAGAAGTGATCTGAAAGGATATCTGTTCAGATTAGCCTGCTACAACTTCATTAGGAATGCTTTGTTATGATAATTTCAAATATCATGATTTTAGCCATTTTTTCAAGATCATGTTCTCCCTTTTACATCTGTATCTGATTGTAAAGAACTAGGACATGGAGGACTTATTTTTATCAAATAGCTTCTCAAGCTGTTTGTTCTCAGTTTGTTGACCAAGATTATTTCTAACCTTAAACATTCTCAAACAAACACTTTGCACTTAAAGAGAAGAGAACACAGAAGGATTCATCCTTGATTCAAGATCCTTCACCAAAGTCTATTCTTTAAATACTAGTCGTAATTGAATCAATACTTCATACTGTGATATTTCATTGGTTCAAATATGTCAGTGTACAAAATTTTTGCAAACAGTCAGAATCCTGGTGATAAGGCCAGAGCTTTAATTGTACTACTGAGAACTTCTGCAAAGGAAATAGTTTTTGCTTAATCATAGACAGAAACTAATTTATCTTCTGGAGGGATCTTCTTCATCAGTGATTCCGGCTTCAACCAATAGTGCTAAGATAACTTGTTCTTCCTCTTCATCATCATCTAAGAACTCAGAATCATTATGTGTTACCTTCAGCCTTTTATTGCTTATCAAAGCTTCTTACTTAGCTTAAGATGTACTCGAAACAATCTTAGTAGAGCATCTAGTTCCTTTGAGTTTGTTGCAATGATTCTTCTTCGAGAGATGATTTTTCATTCTAAATAGAGTGACACACTATCTTCATCTTCTTTGGAATTCTTGATTTCTCTAGCTAAAGAACCTCTGATCTTCTTAGGTCTTCTGATATATGTAAACATAATAGATTTCCTCTCATCTGAATTAAACTGTTATAGCTTAATCTTCACAACTTATCAGCACGAATTCACCAATTCTTCTAGAGAAACATTGATCAGATCTGTTGTGACTAAAAAGTAGTTACTTATAAGCTTCTATTTGAATGACAAGCTTCTGATAGTCTTCTTCAAGAGATCTGATGGAGAGAGAACCTTAGTTCTAAACTCTAAGTCCTACAGCCATAGTTTAAAAACTTAATGGCAAGATTTCAACCTATTTTAACATTCTTCATCTTGAAGTCTTCATACTTCAGAATCAAAACATGAGCAATTATTTCCTTGACTAAAAGGAGTACTTAATGAGTTTTTGAGAAAGTCAAAAAGACATAACAGGCTGGCTTTGAAAAAATCTCATACTCAGTAAGAATTATCTTTCAGCAAATAAGGAACTTCTTGCTTTTTTATGATTCTTTTCATCTTTTTCCAACTGATCATTAAGATTTTCTTTCAACCTTTTACCTGTTTCACCTGAGGGAGATATGTAGTTATCAACTACCATATTCAAATGATCAGTATCACCTTTTAGAAAGAACTTTCTAAAATAGCTTTCCAGTACTCAACATTTTCACCAACAATGGTGGAAGATAAAAACTAAGAGTATTTGAGACTTTGAACAACAGGTGGTGGAGTGAAAACCATCAAGGTGTTTCCCAAAGCTCGTCTGGATCTTTATCTGACACGATTAAGTGTTTGATAAACATCAATACCAGAACCAGAGCTCTGATACCAATTAAAGGGGTGAGAAACACAAGAAAGGGGGGGTTTGAATTGGGTTTCACCAAATATGAACTTTTGTATGGAATTAAAAAACAATTCTAACAAGAGAAATAAAAATAAATAGAAATAATTATATTTATCCTGGTTCATTATTAACAAAATTACTCCAGTTCACCCACCAAGGTGATTTCATCATACACAAGGACTTAATCTAATAATCTCAACAGATTACAACCTCTAAGTGTTAGAAAGCAACTAGCCCTCTCAAGTATACAGACTAAGGACTTAGTCATTTGAGGAACCTACACTTTGAAAATTGTTATAAAGGTGTGTACAAGAACTACTTCTAAACAAGCAGATGACACAATTGAAGTACAATAACACAAAAGTGTTTCTAGCAAGATATGAACAACAACTCCTTGCTAATTTACAAAACTATCTTAAGAAAGAAAAATCTCCAAAATATTTGCATCATATCATCATGATTTTTGTGAGCTTAAAAGCTTCTTTTAATGCTTCTCACATTTCTTGTAGACCATCGCTCTAATTTGGTTAAGCATTGAGCATCTTCTTTTTGAGCTTACAAGTTGGTGCTTGCTTCTGCGTTGCACACATACTCTCGTGTTTTCTTTAGATATTTTACTTCTTGTTTTAGTTGCTCTCTCTTGATTTTCTCTTTTGCTCTTGTAGCATTTTACACTTCAGCATTTAGCATTTTCACTTAGCTCGCAGCAGCGGTTGCATCAGCTACATCAGTGTTTTTTCTGGACTCACAAGCTTCTCTTCAAGTATTCAGATCTTCAATATATATAGAGCGTGATAATATATCCTTTGGAGGGTATAATAGGAAACATATTCCAATTGTAATATCCCAACGTTCACTGAAGGAATGGTCACATCATAATACAAAAACATGTCCTTGCGCCACCTAGTCTAGGTAGAGATCATAGACTATTTTGTACTTTTATATTCAGCGCTTTATCCAACCATTCTTAATCTTCTGTCTTCTAATTCTTCAGAGGCTTCAGATGTAGATTTGATGAAACATGTTGTAGAGAGGTCAATACTTGTAACTTCAGAACCTAAGTCTTCAGAGTCTCAAATCTTCATTCAGCAGAACTATCTTAAGAGTCTTTAGCAAGGTTTTTTAAAAGTGATGTCTTTAGAATTTTCAGAACTCGTTCAAAAGAACCTTGTCTTTAGAATCTTCAGAACTTGTTTAGCATATATTTGTCTTTAGAGTCTTCAGAACTTCGTTCAACAGAACCATGTCTTCAGAACTTGATCTTTAGAAATGATGTCTTTAGAATCTTTATAACTTCTTTCAACAGAACCTTGTCTTCAGAAACTTTAGAACTTGTAGTGATAGAAACACATTTTTTAGAAAGCCTTCAAGGCTTAATAACAAAGTCTCAATAAGAAGCTTTAATACAAATGTTCTTCAAAATCGTCGTATTAAAAGGCATTCTTGAATATTGACTTTAACTTGTACACAACATATGTTTTATTCTAGAGTGTTTATATGAAAGCCTGATGATGTCACACGCCTTTCTATCAGAGACAGATCTTGATTAGAAAAAGTTACACACTAGACAGAAATCATAAAGTACTGAATTATACTCTAAGATAATATGTGCAGTTACCATCAAAACTTCAGGCCAGATGCATAGCCACTCTTGTTCTTACACCCATATCTTTCACTGTCTCCATTTGAGCATAACTTATCTTTCCTGGAGCTCAGGCTAAGGTGTTTACTCTGATGCCAATTGAAATTTTGTTTTTTTGTAGACAAATGTCAAACATAATGCTCCGACAACAGGTTCAACAAGATACATCATAACCATTACAATAACAATTACTAGATGATGGAGCAAAAACAAATAAACCACATAAACAATTTTTACCCAGTTTGGTGAAACTACACCTACATCTGGAGGTTGAGTCCACAATCTATGAAAGGAAAATCACTTATTACTAGTTTAATACAATTAGTCTTACAAACAATAACAAACTCTATGTTGTTTAATTCCTCTTCCTAACACTATCATATTACTTTGTATTTAGAGTCCTCTTCAACATGAGAACCTACTCAATTTCTTCTCTATCACAAAGTTATTTAATATATGATTTTGTTTAGTATTTAGCACAAGAAATTTTGAAAAATTTCAACATCGTAAATAATTTTAATATATATCAAATAAATCACAATATATAACACATTTTTAGATTAAAATAAAAGTTAAGATATCCTTTACCAAATTGATGTTATTTTTTTAAAAAAACAATATTTGTTGCCTTATTCAATGGTTGTTTTTTTATGTCATGTATTAAAATCTTTAAATTTTATTTAAGAATGTCGGAGTAATACATAAAATATAGTCTACACACCATTGAAGATAGTATTCAAAGTCTTGGAATTTCCAAGAACTTCCTCATCTTCAACATCAATCCAATCAGCTTCCGGTTTCAAACTGGTTGTGCTAACTTCAACAGTAATTACTTACTGTTTCCACCCTTTTAATACAACTTTTCATGCTTTATTTTCCAAGGATTTGAGAAGCGCAACCATCATCACCTTCCAATAACCATATTTTGTGACATCCAAAACAGGTGATTTGTTTACTGGCCCTCCATCTTCCATTGTCTCTATTTAAGCATAACTTATCTTTCCTGGAGCTCAGGCTAAGGTTTCTGCTCTGATGCCAATTGAAGATTTGTTTTTTGAGGACAAATGTCGAACACAATGTTCTTACAATATGTTTGACAAGATACATCATAACCACTACAATAAAAAAGACTAGATGGTGGAGTTGGAAAAAATTAATAACACAGTCTTTTTTTTACCGAGGCTGGTAAAACTACACCTACATCTAGGGGGTTGATTCCAAAACCTAAGATAGGAAAATCACTAATTAGTAGTTTAGTACAATTAGTCTTACAAGCAACAACAAACACTATGTTATCCAATGCCTCTTCCTAACATTACCATATTACTTTCTATTTAGAGGCCCCCCTAAACATGAGAACCTATTCACTTTCTTCTCTATCACACAACCCGTGACAGAGGTAAACAATCACTAAATCCTAATGATCAACTTCAATCTTAACAAGATGAAAGAATGTTGAATATTACAACTCAATTAGACAAACCTTTTATGCTAAGTTATTGAAACATAGAGATATACATAACAATGTTGAACTTGCAACTCAAATAGACAAACCTTCTATGCCAAGTTACTGAAACATATAGGTTTACATAAAAATAACAAGGACTTTTGTAAACCCTAAAACTCTAAAGTCTTTAATGTGAATGCTTGCTTTTTAATGTAGGTTTGACCTCTTTATATAGCAAAATAACTTTGGTCTTTTTCCTTGTGGATCCGCAATTATTTTTGTCTAGAATCTTTGCATATTTTGTTGGATATTAGAGTTACTCCTTGAATATCTTCAACAAAAAGATATGATTTGGTTTGTTATAAACTCAAATTTAAATCTCTTTTAAATTTGATTTGATCTTCACATTTGTCTAACAACTCATATAATCATATTACTAAACCAAAGTAATAAAACATAAATATATCTTCTCAAAAGAAACTATTAAGATGCAGTAGCCTAGTGTATGTTGCACAATGCCTAGATGTCGTACCAACATGTTGGAGCATCGTGCCCAATATGTGTCCCCTTTTCAGTTCTATATAGCTTTAGCAAGCTAGATCAATCTTGAACACTTGGACACTTCTTCAAGTTGTTGTTTTGTTAAAATGCAGTCAATCCAAATGGTCAAAATCCAATAGGAACAACACATCCCTCACATTTAAAAGAGGATTTGTAAGGATGAGTTAGGGCACCATATTTTCTCTAATACTCTTTGTATTAATGCTAATGTATATTATTACATTAAAAAAAATTGTGTTCTTAAATCATGTAAGATTCTTGAAAAAATTGTGTTCTTGCATTTGATACTCTTTGTACTGATACTCTTTGTATTGATGAGTTAAGGTAGCATATTTGCTCTGATACTCTTTATTTTGCACTAGAATTGTGTTTATGGAGGGTACCATATTTGTTTTGATACTCTTTATTTTGTAGAATAATTGTGTTTATGGATGGTACCATATTTGCTCTGATACTCTTTGTATTGATGCTAATGTATATTATTACATTAGAAAAAAAACAACCTTCTAATATCTATTTATAGGAATTATTAGGTATCAAATAATATCTAAAACCATATCTCTAATAGTCTAAGAAAAAAATTATAATCGCAACTTCATCGAATCACGCAGAACTTTTAGCATTACATGATGTAAATCGATAATGAATTAAGTTGAAGTCTATTGGAAAACTTAAGTCACATATGTAACACCCTGACTTATGTTATTTGATTTCCGTAATTTGATTATGTGTTTTTATGAATATATGTGTTATCGGTGTTTTTAGTGTGTTAGGGTACCCTGTGGTAGAGTGTAGTAACCTTAGAATTATAGACTTTAAGGGTTCAGAGGTGTTCGAACAATTGCTTAGAGCTTAGTGGTGTGGTGAGAATGACTAATTAAATAATATTAGTAAAATTAGTTGAATATTATTAATTTCAATAATTAGTGGATATTGTTATTATTATTTAATTTATAGAATTAATAATAATAATAATAATAATAATAATAATAATAATAATAATAATAATAATAATAATAATAATAATAATAATAATAATAATAATAATAATAATAATAATAATAATAATAATAATAATAATAATAGAAAAAGGAGAAGTTGAGAGGGGGTTTTGTTGTTAGATCGTGAAAACTGAGAAAAGTGAGAAAGGGGAGAAGAAAGGCTAGGGCTCAAAAGAAGAGAGAAGAGACTTCATTGTTGAGATAGAAGAATTTCAATAACTCTAAGGTAAGGGTGGATTCTATTTATATAAGGGATAACATGATGATTGGTGGGTAGATTATGTCATGTAGGTTTTGTGTTTCTTTCTCTATTCATGATTTTGATGAATTGGTATTGTGTATGTGATGAACTTCTAAATGAATTGTGAATGGTTATTGATGTTGTGATTGATAATAGAATGATGTGTCATTGTAATTTCTGTTTGTTGGAATCATATAAGTGATTGTTGTATGTTATTGATGTTGTTTGTGGTACGTGATTGAAAGTCAGAGTCGGAACAAAGTCATAAGCAATTTTTGATGAAAAGGATTTGGAATTTGGGACTTTAGAAAAGTGTTTTTTCGTATTAAAATATGTTTCAAACTATTTATAAGAAAAAGGAAGTTTTGAGAGGGTTCAAAAGTAATTTTCGTATAGTAAGTTGCAGAAAAAGTGATTTTGGACGCAGTGTAATCAATTACTGTTGTGGATGTAATCGTGTGCCCATGTGGGGTGTGAGCCAAATTATGGAAATTCCGGCGGGAATTAATATCCTGAAATAGGGATCGAGTTTTAAAATAGGAACCTATGGTGCCATATGCATTCATTCGAGTTGTGAGTCTTAATGCATTGCATTTTAGTTGTGTTTGTTATTGTGTTAGATTTATTGACATGTTGGTTGTAAATGTTGTTGTGTGGTTGTATGTTGTGGAATGGGTGTTGGGCATGAATAATCCAATTCTTGCTTATTACCATGCTTTCCTTTATCTAATTATGATATGTCACCCCTTCTATTTGAATGTTGTCTTTACACGGGGCATCGTGCAGATAACTCGCAGTAGAGGAGTTGAAGTGAGTAGAAGATGAAGTCTTCTGTTTTTCTTGTAGTGTCGATGTCTGCTCTGATGTGTAATACCAGGGTCAGGGAATGTTGTATTTTGGTGGGTTTGATAGATATTTTTGGATATCTCTATAATATTAGTTGTTTATGTTATTTTGAGGAAATAATTATGCCATGAATGATTGCTTAAGTTGATGTTTTCGCTTTTCAATTAATTTTTTGGTGTTTCAGACATGTTGATTTGTTATAGTTATTATAAATAATTTTTAAATAAATTGCATGTGTTACATATCTTTTCATATGAACAGCTGTAGTACAGATTGTGTGACATCTTAAATATATTTTGATGAAAATACTCTGATTTTAATTTAAATTGTGCGGGTTATATTTGGGGTGTTCAATTAATGGTATCAAAGCAGGTCGGTCTGTCCGATCAAGTTCTTGAGTCGTAGTGTTGTGACTGTTGAATATTGTCTTTGTTTTCTTCTAACCATATTTGTTGTTTATGGTGGAAAAAAACAGAAATGGTTGGAAGAAACATTGCTGCTTTGTAGGTTGTTACTCTGGTTGTTTAGAATCAGCCTAATGCTGGTGAGAATGATGACTTTTGTCACTTGGAAAGTTCCAGAAGAATAATCCGCCTATTTTCAAGGGTAGGTATGATCCGGATGGAGCGCATGCGTGGCTCAAGGAGATTGAAAGGATATTTCGAGTGGTGAATTGTTCTGAAGAGTAGAAGGTACGATTTGGTACTCATATGCTAGCTGAGGAGGCTGGTGACTGGTGGGTTAACACTCGTCAAGTGTTAGGAACATCAGGTAAAGTTGTTACATGGGTTGTGTTTTGTAGGGAGTTTCTGAGGAAGTAATTTCCTGAAGATGTTCGTAGTAAGAAGGAGATTGAGTTTCTGGAGCTGAAGCCGAGTAATCTGACTGTTACTGAGTATACTGCCATATTTGTGGAACTTGCTAAGTTCTATCCTCATTATAGTGAGGCGACTGCTGAGTTCTCAAAGTGTATCAAATTTGAGAGTGGTTTACGTTTTGAGATCAAGCAGGTGGTTGGATATCGACAGATCAGGAGATTTCCAAAGTTGGTGGATAGTTGTAGAATTTATAAAGAAGATAACAAAGCTCAGCTAGCTTATTATAAGAGTCTGAGTGAGAAGAGGGGAAAGCATAATGTGAACCGTGGGAAGTTTTATAATGCTCCAGCTGATAAAGGTAAATAGAGAGTTGTTGATGGTAAAAGGTTAAGTGGGGGAGGTGTTCCTGCTCCTCTTAAGTGCTATAAATGTGGTGTGTAGATGCTCTTGATTGGCTGCATTTTATGGCAAAACATTGTTGTATGAATGAATGTCACAACTGATGTTATGGCATACATGAAGAGTGTTCTGCAGGGAGAGCTAAGAGTAAGTGAAGCTGAATGTCATGGCCGGATGTTATGACATCAAGCGTATGACATCAGGACGCGCAGGTTTTGTTTTTCTGTTATTAGCTTAGGCTATAATTCAGGAAATAATTTAGGAAGCATAGTTATCTTAGGTGACATAACAGGCATAACATAGAAGACTCCTGACCTAATGATAAGTGCGCAGCTTCATGAAGAGAGGTTTATCTTGGGTAAACCTAATTTCTCCATCAAGGCCCAAAGTAAGTCTACTGCTATAAATAACAGAAGGATCATTCCTAATAGGTGAGAGCTTCTGGAGAGAGACTGGAGAGTGTGTCTTATGAGTGAAGAGGTTGTTCTTCACGTGGTTTGCGTGAGGGAAGAATGTTGGTTCTTCACGTGTGTCTTAGGATACTTGTGTGCCAAGCAATTGTCAGCTGTATAATTGCATTGGTTTAGTGTGTATGAACTGTTGTGTTCATTGTGCCACTCAAAGCTTTTAAGCAAGAGGGCTGTGTCACTTGATCAAAGATGTGAAGCAAGATCAAGGTGTGTGTTTGAAGTGTGTCTTCATATATTATTTGTTAATTGGTTTATATCACTAAGGTGATTGAGGGGGAGTGAGTGGGAAACTCTGGTCTAGTGGTCTCTAGGCTGAAGCGTCATTGGGTAGGTCTTAAGTGAAGAGTGCAAACGGGTTGTTTGACTCTGAATTAATTCTACTGATAGTGAATTTCCTCCCTGGATTGGTAGCCCCCAGATGTAGGTGTGGTTGACACTGAACTGGGTGAATAATTACTTGTGTTATTTACTGCTTTCCATTTAGAGCTTATTAGTAAGTCCAGTAGTTTGTGTTACATTGGATGTCATAACATCCATGATAACATCCATTGTGTGCTTGCCATAATTTCAATTGGCATCAGAGCAGGCACCCTGCCTGTTATTTTCCGGGTGAGATCTAGGGAAGATAAATTCTGGTACTATGGATAAAGACATAGGATTCACGAATAGACCACCAATTCTGGATGGCTCTAATTATGACTATTGGAAACCTAGGATGATTGCCTTCTTAAAGTCTTTAGACAACAAGGCATGGAGAACTGCAAACTCAAGATGGGAACATCCAGTAAAGACTGATAAAGATGGATTGTTTGTGCTTATACCTGAAGAAGAATGGACCAAAAAGCAAGAAGCCTTGGCTCTTGGGAATTCTAAAGCTTTGAATGCATTATTCAATGGTATAGACGAGA
The DNA here is from genome assembly GCA_963859935.3 of Lathyrus sativus. Classification (NCBI taxonomy): domain Eukaryota; kingdom Viridiplantae; phylum Streptophyta; class Magnoliopsida; order Fabales; family Fabaceae; genus Lathyrus; species Lathyrus sativus. The sequence goes on from OZ012739.1 coordinate 278,195,294, forward strand.
ACATTTTCAGACTGGTGCATCATTGTGAGTTGGCTAAAGAGGTTTGGGATACTCTCAAAACAACTCATGAAGGAACCTCTAAAGTCAAGATGTCAAGATTGCAAATGTTGAAAACCAAGTTTGAAAGCCTGAGGATGAAGGAGGATGAAACTATTCATGAATTCTACATGAATATACTTGAGATAGCTAACACCTCAAGAGCCTTGGAGAAAAGATGTCTGAAGAAAAGCTTGTGAGAAAGATTCTCAGATCTTTACCTAAAAGGTTTACCATGAAGGTCACTGCCATTGAAGAAGCTCAAGACATTTGCAATATGAAGGTGGATGAACTCATTGGTTCTATCTAAACCTTTGAGATGGGAATAAGTCATCAAGCTATGGAGAAAAAGAACAAAAGCTTAGCACTTATTTCAAACACTGCAGATGACTCAGAGGAAGACAATGAGGAGCATTTGTCAGAAGAAATTGCCTTGCTTGGTAGAAAATTCAACAAACTGATCAAAAGAATAGACCATAAGTCTAAGCCTTATGTCAAGAACAACTCCTCTGACACCAGCAGAAGGGAAAAATCTGAAGATACATCTAACCAAGGGAAAGGAGTTCAGTGTTATGAATGTGAGGGTTATGGTCACATTAAAACTGAGTGTCCCACCTATCTCAAGAAGCAAAAGAAGGGATTAGTAGTCACTTGGTCTGATTGAGATTCTGAAAGTGGATCAGAAGATGAGTCTGCAAAACATGTCACTGCTCTGAACAATGTATGTATATCTGATGGTGATTCAAGTGAAGATGAGCTGACTTGTGATGAAGTTTCTAATTCATATAAGAAGTTGTGCAATAGAAGTGGAGAATTATATTAGAAAGGAGAGCAACAAAAGAAACTCATAAGGGAGTTAGAAGCTGAGAAGATGGAGCATCTTGCAACAATAGAGTCTCTCAAAAGTGAAGCCAACTTGTTGAAATCTAATCTTGATCAAATGTCCAAATCCATAAGGATGCTGAACCCTGGGACTGACACTCTAGAAAAATTCTACAAAGTGGTCAGACAACAGGCAACATGTCCAGACTGAGATTTGTTGGTGAACAAAAACCCATCTTGGGGTTCAAGAAGCCAAAGACTGAGAGTCAGAGGTCAACATGGATGTCGCCAGCAATGTCACAACATCAAAGGAACAGAAGTTGGCACCAGACCAAGAACAAATTCCAAGGGTATAGGTGTTACTATTGCGGAAAACTTGGGCACATTAAACCCCTCTACTTCAAGTTACATGGTTTTCCAAGTCATCCCTATCAAGGGAAATCCAAACTGAGTGCTCATGTCAAGAAACAACATCATGCTAGACCCAAGAGGGAAGTTCCTGTCAAGAAGCAACAATGGGTTGTCAAGGAGGTTGCTCTAGTAGCTCATACCTTTCTTAAGATGCCAACCAAAAAAGATTGGTACTTTGACAGTGGCTGCTCTAGACACATGACTGGAATGGAGAACCTTTTGGTAAATATCCAACCTCATTCCTCAAGTCATGTAACATTTGGTGATGGAGCTAGAGGAGAAATCAGAGGTGCTGGACAGCTAGATTATCCTGGTGTTCCAAAATTGGATGATGTCATGTTGGTTAAAGGACTGACTGTTAATCTTATCAGTATCAGTCATCTTTGTGACCAAGGATTGAATGTTAAATTCACTAAGAGTAATTGTATTGTCACCAACAAAGAAGGTGAGGAAGTCATGAGAGGGTCTAGAGCTAAGAACAACTGCTACCTATGGGAGCCCAGAAGTAACCTCAATGTCTTGTTCAATGAAGAAAAGAAGGATCAAATATGGTTGGAGAAAGGTAGACACATTCAAAAATTAGAAAAGACCATATCTAAGACAGCAGTAAGAGGAACTGGTAAATATCATGTTAGTAGGCTAGCCAAGATAGCTTATCCAAAGAAGGGACAACAAAGAAATTTGGACCTGCTATATTGGAATTTGGTGGAGACCATGAAAAAGGCCAGAATCAAGAGATTAGTGTCACTCAGAATGTTATGACATTATATTGTGACATTCAGTGTAACATCACTATGAACTCAATTCTTCATAATAGAACAGTGTATAGTGATGACCAACTTCACTCTAGAAGAGATAGTGTAGAGCTTAAGGACTCTGACATTCAAAGGGCTAATAGTTTCACAAGGGATCACCAGACTACCCTAAGTGAAAAAGAAAGAAGCAGTTTGGAAAGGTGGTGTAATAAGAGATTATAGCAATTAATAGGGAATTATATTTTGAAAATTAATCATATTCTGATTGGTCAAAATATTAAGTTCCCTCCACTCTTGCAAGAAAACCCTTCTAGCCCCTTTATACTCTCAGAGTGCCACTGTGGTTGCTCATACAAATTCGTCTCCTTGCAGGCCTCATACAACCACCACAGAAAACCCATGATTCCACAGCCAAAGTCATCAACAATGTCTTAAACGTCCATCCCTACCAAGCATGACTCTGCTCAACACAAGAGCATTTCCCTGGAGGATATCCTGGATGTCATTCCTCTAAGCATGGCCTTTGGAAGAGGTAGTGAAGCCCAAACTTCAGCTCCTTCGCATGCAGACCAAGAAGGTAAGAATTATGAACCATCCATGAACAACTATAATATAACGGAGGACTCTACCTATGATAACAGGTATGTCGATGAACTAGTTTCCAAAATCCTCCATGAAGGTCATAATGTACATGGAATCACCATTCCTCTATCTAAGGTTTATCCACCCCCAATCTCTAATGAGAATCATGAGGATTATTATGAGTTTTCCTCTGTCAAGACTAACCCTAACATAAAGAAACTAGAAAATCTTGCTAGCTATGTGGTACAGGAGGAAGGTCAGGAGGATGGCCAAAATAGTGGTGAAAACAAGAGCACTGATAATGAGGAAGAGATGAATGAAGCTACTGGAAATGGTGATCATGTTATAGATGTGTCATCAGATGATGAACTCATCAAGAATGTTGCTCCTGGTATAGCCAGGAAACTAGTGACCAAGAAAGGAAAAGTTGTACTTGAAGGAAATCATTCCAAAAGTCAGAGAAAAAGAACTCCTGTTGGACCCTCCAAACCTTGGAGCAAGGTATCAGCTGCATCCAAGAAAAGGAAAGTTACTGATAGTAACTCTGATTCTGATAGTGATGTATTGAAAGATGCTCCTAACATCTTTCATGTAAAGAAATCATCAGGCAAGAAAACTCTTAACCCTATGCCAGCTGCCCCTCTAGACAATATCTCTTTCCATATTATTCACAGTGTGACAAAATGGCGATATGTCTACCAAAGAAGGATAGCCCTTGAGAGAGAATTAGGGAAGGATGCCTTAGAGATCAAGGAGGTAATAGATCTGATCAACAAAGCGGGACTGCTCAAGACAGTCACTAGATTTTCCCAGTGCTACGAAGGTCTGGTAAAGGAGTTCATTGTAAACATATCTAACTCAATCTCGAATAGAAACAGCAAGGAGTTCATGAAAGTGTTTGTCAGAGGAAAGTGTGTGCAATTCTCTCCTTCTGTGATCAACAAATATCTAGGGTGAGCAAATGATGGTGAGACTGAATTGGTTGCTTTAGACAACCAGGTTTGCAAGATCATCACTGCAAACCAAGTCAAAACATGGCCTTCCAAAGGAAAGTTGTCTGCAACACTGCTAAGTGTAAAGTATGCCATTCTTCATAAAATTGGTGCAACAAATTGAGTGCCTACCAACCATACTTCCACCATTGCAGTTGGCCTTGGCAAGATCATTCATGCCATAGGTACCAAAGTTAAATTTGACTTTGGTCTATACATATTTGATCAAGTTGTGAAGCACTCTACAACTAGTGCTATCAAGCTGCCCATTGCTTTCCCTTCCCTCATTTGTAAGATCATACTCAATCAATACCCTGGAATCCTGAATTCAAGTGATGTTTCCAGTAAAAGAGAACCTGCACTATCCCTTCACTTTAAACTATTTGAAGGAAGACATGTGCCAGATATGGCTTTCACTTCTAGTGAGAGGGCCAAGATCTCTAAAAGAATGGTAATAACAGAATTAAAGGAAACATGTATGGAATTGAGAGAAACCATTAGGACAGCAACTGCACGAAAGATCAAGTTAGAATCAGTTATTCAAAGTCTAGAAAGAGATATTGTTGATGGTATAGCTATGTCAGGTGAAAATTCTGCTGACTGTGACAAGGATGTCTCAACCGATGCTCATGACATTGGTTCCAGCTCTGCTGAAGAAGAAGTAGGATGATAAGGTTGATGGTTGCTGAGATGAGAATGGTGTGCTGCTGGTTTGATTATTTCATTGTTTTTGTTTTGACTTTTGTAACAACTTGCACTTGTGATGCTCTCCATGAGCATTTTTTGTTTGTAATGACCCCAAACATGTGTAATGTTACTCATTATGATCTATACTATGTTAGTAGTTTGATCTTAATTTGTGGCTAAAAAGGGGGAGAGAGTGTTAGATAACAGCAGGTAGTGACAGCAAGTTAGAGAAGTATATCTTTCACAGGTGGAAGACTTGGCTGAATTGCCGCTACAAGTGTGTTACAGGGGCTGCTGCAAATATGCATGGTTGAAGATTTTTCTAATGTGCATGTGTGATAACAGCTGATGTTGTTAGTGGTGTGTGAGTTCCTAATGAGTATAGGAATGTTTGTTAGATATTTGTGTGTTCCTTGATGGAACCTAGTAGTATTGTAGCTACTAGTAGGGTGTGTTTCTGCAGGGTGTTTGCAGAATGTATGTGGTTGTGCACCTCTTCAGAGGGAGTAACATAGGATGGTATGCTTCACAGGTGATTGTGTACTTCAGGATGTCATCTTGAATGTCACAACATCCATAATCCAGAGCAGGCTGGATGAATTTGTGTGACTGCAGGTTGGCTGCAGGTTGTGTGTACTGATGTGTTGTACATCAGTTAAGGGGGAGTAACCCAGAATGTTACTCAACATATTGTGACATCTGTAGCGTTAACTAACAGATGATTGTGTGTGAACAGGTTGATCATGAGATCTAACAGTGTGAGTGTGTGTAGACAACTCTGATAGTGTGTAGCTAGTAGCTTTCCTGCATGATATGTTAGACTTCTGCTGCATATAATCTCTGATACTGTAACAGAGTGTTTTAGCCAAAAATTTGCCAAAGGAGGAGTTTGTAGATGCTCTTGATTGGCTGCATTTTATGGAAAAACATTGTTGTATGAATGAATGTCACAACTGATGTTATGACATACATGAAGAGTGTTCTGTAGGGAGAGCTAAGAGTAAGTGAAGTTGAATGTCATCGCCGGATGTTATGATATCAAGCGTATGACATCAGGACACGCAGGGTTTGTTTTTCTGTTATTAGCTCAGGCTATACTTCAGGAAAAAATTCAGGAAGCATAGTTATCTTAGGCGATATAACAGGCATAACATAAAAGACTCCTGACCTAATGATAAGTGTGCAACTTCATAAAGAGAGGTTTATCTTGGGTAAACCTAATTTCTCCATCAAGGCCCAAAGCAAGTCTGCTGCTATAAATAACAGAAGGATCATTCCTAATAGGTGAGAGCTTCTGGAGAGAGACCGGAAAGTGTCTTGTGAGTGAAGAGGTTGTTCTTCACGTGGTTTGTGTGAGTGAAGATTTTTGGTTCTTCACATGTGTCTTAGGATACTTGTGTGCCAAGCAATTGTCAGTTGTATAATTGCATTGGTTTAGTGTGTATGAACTGTTGTGTTCATTGTGCCACTCAAAGCTTTTAAGTAAGAGGGTTGTGTCACTTGATCAAAGATGTGAAGCAAGATCAAGGTGTGTGTTTGAAGTGTGTCTTTATATCTTATTTGTGAATTGGTTTATATCACTGAGGTGATTGAGGGGGAGTGAGTGGGAAACGCTGGTCTAGTGGTCTCTAGGCTGAAGTGTCATTGGGTAGGTCTTAAGTGAAGAGTGCAAACGGGTTGTTTGACTCTGAATTAATTCTACTGATAGTGAATTTCCTCCCTGGCTTGGTAGCCCCCAGATGTAGGTGTGGTTGACACTGAACTGGGTGAACAATTACTTGTGTTATTTACTGCTTTCCATTTATAACTTATTAGTAAGTCCAGTAGTCTGTGTTACATTGGATGTCATAACATCCGTGATAACATCCATTGTGTGCTTACCAGAATTTCATGGTGAGTTGGGTCATCATGTCAGTGAGTGCAAGGGTGATGTGAAGAAGTGTTACAAGTGTGGCCAGGCCGGACATCTGATTGCTAACTGCAAAGTTAATGTGGCGACTTGCTATAATTATGGAGAACCTGGACATATTAGTACTTGTTGCCAAAAGCCGAAGCAAGCTTCTACTACATAAAAGGTGTTTGCTCTGTCAGGAACCCAAACTTCCAGTGATGACCGGTTGATCAGAGGTATATGTTATATTATAATACACCCTTGATTTCTATTATTGGTACTAATGCTACTCATTCTTTTATTGTTGTTGACTGTGTGAAAAGGCTTAGCCTTGTTGTTTCTTTTATGAAGGGAGAAATGGTTATCTAAACTCCTGCTAAGGTATCAGTGACTACTTCTCTGGTGTGTTTGAATTTTCCTCTGTCAATCTTTGATAGAGATTTTGGTGTTGATCTTATTTGCTTGCCGTTGGGAAATCTTGATGTTATCTTGGGAATGAGTTGGTTGGAGTTTAATCATGTCCATATCAATTGTTATAACAAGTCACTATGGTTTCTTGCTCTTGATGATGAGAAGGAAACTGATTTTCTGTCTGCTAGAGAGTTGAAGGAGATTTTGGAAGAGAAAGCTCAAGTGCTTGCTTTTTTTGCATCCTTATTTGTGAATAGTCAAGCGGTAATGGATGTGTTGCAAGTGGTGTATGAATTCCCAGATGTGTTTCTAAATGATATTTTGGATGTGCCACTAGAGAGAGGTAGAGTTTGCTATTGATCTTGTCTTTGGTACCAGACCTATTTCTATGGCACCATACAGGATGTCAGCATCAGAGTTAGCAGAGTTGAAGAAACAATTAGAAGAGTTGTTGGAAAAGAAATTTGTAAGACCAAGTGTATCGCCTTGGGGAGCTCCGGTGTTGTTGGTAAAGAAGAAAGATGGTAGTACGAGGTTGTGTATAAATTACAGGCAATTGAACAAAGTAACGATTAAGAACAAGTATCGCTTCCAAGACTAGATGACTTGATGGATCAGTTGGTGGGTGCACGTGCGTTTAGTAAAAATGACTTGAGGTCGGGTTATCACCAGATTCGAGTAAAGGATGAATATATTCAGAAGATGACTTTCAAAAATCGGTATGGATATTATGAGTATTTGGTAATGTTGTTCGGCGTTTCTAATGCACTTGGTGTATTTATGGAATATATGAACCGAATCTTTCATACTTACTTGGGTCAACTTGTAGTAGTTTTTTTTGATGACATTCCGATCTATTATAAATTAGAAGAAGAACATGCTAAGCATTTTTTAATTATGTTGCAAGTGTTGAAAGAGAATAAACTTTATGCTAAATTGTCGAAGTTTAAATTCTGGTTGAAAGAGGTGAGCTTTCTTGGTCATGTTATTTCAGGTGATGGTATTATTGTGAATCCATCCAAAGTAAATGTAGTTCTACAATGGGAGGCTCCGAAGTTGGTTATAGAGATTAGAAGCTTTTTGGGCTTGGTTGGTTACTATCGCAAGTTTATTAAAGGCTTTTCTAAGTTAGCACTTTCGTTGACTCAGTTGACTTGTAAAGGTAAAGCTTTTGTGTGGGATGTTCACTGTGACAAGAATTTTATTGAGCTTAAGAAGAGGTTGACTACAACTCTGATTTTGATTCTGCCTGAACCAAATGAACTTTTATAGTGTATTGTGATGCTTCTTTGAAGGGTTTAGGTGGTGTGCTGATGCAAGATGGAAAGGTTGTAGCTTATGTTTCACGACAGCTGAGGGTTCATTAGAGAAATTATCCTACTCATGATTTAGAGTTGGCTACAATGGTTTTTGTACTGAAGATTTGGAGGCATTATCTCTATGGTTCCAAATTTGAAGTATATAGTGATCATAAGAGCTTGAAGTGTCTATTTGATCATAAAGAGTTGAATATGAGGCAGAGACGATGGTTGGAATTCTTAAAAGACTATGACTTTGGCTTGAACTATCATTCTGGTAAAGCTAATGTCATGGATGATGTTTGAGTCAAAAGTCTTCGCATATGTATGCTATAAAGGTTAGAGACTTGGAATTGATTGAGCAGTTCAAAGACTTGAGTTTGGTTTGTGAGTTGACGCTGTAGAGTGTTATGCTAGTATGTTTTAATATCAACAATGGTTTTATTTTTCATAATATTAGAGAGAGTCAGAAGTTGGATTTGAAGTTAGTGGACTTGATGGTTGGAAGTAATCAGACTGAGGATGGTAACTTTAAAGTGATGAGTAAGATGTGCTGAGGTTTCCTGACATGGTCTGTATTCTGGATGATTCTGAGTTGAAAAGAATGATTATAGAGTAAAGTTATAAAAGTAGCTTGAGTATCCATCCAGGAGCTACAAATATGTATCAAGGTTTGAAGAAGATATTTGTGTAGCCTGGATTGAAGTGAGATGTGGCATAATTTGTGTATGCTTGTTTGCCTTGTCAGAAGTCGAAGGTTGAACATCAGAAACCTGTAGGGTTGATGCAACCATTAAATACTCCAGAGTGGAAGTGGGACATCATTTCTATGGATTTCGTGACTGGGTTGTCCAATACTCCAAGAGGTCATGATGCCATTTGAGTGATTGTTGGTAGATTGACGAAGTCGGCGAATTTTATTCCGGTTAACATCAATTTTTCTTTGTAGAAGTTGGCAGAGATATATATATATATATATATATATATATATGTGTGATTGTGAAGCTGCATGGAGTTCCTTTGAGTATTGTGTCAGATAGAGATTCGAGGTTCACTTCCAGATTTTAGGAGAGTTTGCAGGAGGCTTTGGGTTCGAAGCTGAGGTTGAGTTCAACTTTCCATCCACAGGCAGATGGTAAGACAGAGAGGACTATTCAGTATTTATAAGATTTGTTGAGGGTGTGTGTTCTTGAACAGTGAGGTTCTTGGGATAGTCATTTACCGTTGATTGAGTTCACTTATAATAACATTTATAATTCCAGTATTAAAATGACACCTTTTGAAGCCTTGTATGGTCAAAGGTGTAGGACACCTCTGTGTTAGCATGAATCTGGTGAGAGTGTGGTGCTTAGACCTGATATTGTTTAACAGACTACTAAGAAGGTGAAGCTGATTCGGGAGAAGATGAAAGATTCGTAGAGTAGGCATAAGAGTTATCATGATAAGAGAAGAAAGGATCTTGAGTTCTAAAAGGGAGACCATGTATTCTTGAGAGTCACTCCTGTGACCAGTGTTGGGCGTGCCTTGAAGTCGAGAAAGCTTACTCCTCGGTTTATTGGTTTGTATCAGATATCAGCGAGAGTTGGAGTTGTTGCTTATAGAGTGGCGTTGCCACCAAATTTGTTGAATTTTCATGATGTGTTCCATGTTTCACAACTTCAGAAGTATGTTCTGGATCCGTCGTATGTGATTCTAGTGGATGATGTTCAAGTAAGGGATAACCTTACAGTTGAGGCTTTACCTGTAAGGATTGAAGACCGTGAGGTGAAGTAGATGAGGGGCAAAGAGATTGCTCCTGTGAAGGTAGTGTGGGGAGGCGTTGGATGGAAGTATGACTCGGAAGTTAGAAAGCAAGATGCGTGAGGCGTATCCTGAATTGTTTGCATCAGGTAAATTTTCGAGGACGAAAATATTCTAAGTGAGGGAGAGTTGTAAGCTCCGACTTATGTTATTTGATTTTTGTAATTTGATTATGTGTTATTGTAAATATATATGTGTTATCGGTCTTTTCGGTGTGTTGGGGGTACCCTGTTGTAGAGGCTAGTGACCTTAGAGTTATATACTTTAAGGGTTGTTAGGTGTTTGATTAATTTCTTAGAGCTTAGTGGTGTGGTGAGAATGACTAATTAAATAATATTAGTAATATTAGTTGAATATTATTAATTTAAATAATTAATGGATATTGTTATTATTATTTATTTTGTAGACTTAATAATAATAATAATAATAATAATAATAATAATAATAATAATAATAATAATATAATTATAATAATAATAGAAAAAGGAGAAGTTGATAGGGTTTTTGTTGTCAGATCGTGAAAATTGAGAAAAGTGAGAAAAGGGAGAAGAAAGGCTAGGGCTTAGGAGAAGAGAGAAGAGACTTCATTGTTGAGGTAGAAGAATTTCAAGAACTTTAAGTTAAGGGTGAAGTTCTAATTATCTAAGGGATAACATGATGATTGGTGAGTAGATTATGCAATGTAGGTTTTGTGTTTCTTTCACTATTCATGATTTTGATGAATTCGTATTGTGTGTTTGATGAACTTCTTGATGAATTGTGAATGGTTTTTGATGTTGTGATTGATAATAGAATGATGTGTCATTGTAATTTCTATTTTTCTTTTAATTGTATAAGTGATTATTGTATGTTGTTGGTGTTATTTGTGGTATGTGATCGCAAGTCAGAGTCGGAACAAAGTTATGAACAATTTTTGATGAAAAGGATTTGAGGTTTAAGACTTTAGTAAAGTGGGTTTTCGTGTTAAAATATGTTTCAAACGATTTATAAGAAAAATGAAGTTTTGGGAGGGTTTAAAAGTGATTTTCGTATAATAAGTTGAAAAAAAAGTGATTATGGACGCAGTGTAATCAATTACTGTTGTGAGCGTAATCGGTTACGCTGCCTAAAAAACTGTATTTTTGACTTTTTCGAAGGTGTAACCGATTACGGTGTTTATGGTAATCGATTACACCAATGAAAGTGGCGTTGGTGGCTGGTTACGTAGGTGTAACCGATTACCTCATTTGTGTAACCGGTTAAACTGCTTTTTTTTTTGAAATTTTTTCTAAAATTTATAACTTTTGTTCCAAGAGTCCGATTCGAGTGTCGTTCGAAGCGTCGGGAAGCTGACGTGTCAAACTTTTGTATAAAATAGTTATGGTGGAAGAAGTTGAATAATTTTATGGTTGGTTGTATTAAACACATTATTATCATTATGTTGTGGTGTGATATGATTCTAAATGCCTTGTGGATGCTTGCTATGTTGTATATCGTTATTGCTGGACTGTATGACATTTCACTATTGTTGGCCTATAGTGGCATGTTGCATTGTTAGATGGTCATTGTCGTTGTTGTTGTCATACATTTCATGGTTGTATGAGTTGTGAGATAAGTTTGTGCCCATGTAGGGTGTGAGTGTCTTATCCGAACTCCGATTGTAAAATCGTATCGTTGTTGAGGTGATCGTGTACCCATATGAGATATAGGCGATCATGGTGATCGTGTTCCTAGGTGGGGTGTGAGCAATCACGAAAACCGAGTGCCCATGTGGGGTGTGAGTGACAGTATGGAAATTCCGACGGGAATTATGATCCTGAAATAGGGATCAGGTTCTGAAATAGGAACCGATGGTACCACATGCATTGAGTTGAGTTGTGAGTCTTAATGCATTGTTATTTATTTTTGTTTGTTGTTGTGTTGGATTTGTTGACATGTTGGTTGTAACTGTTGTTGTATAGTTGTATATTTTGGAATGAGTGTTGATGCATGAATAATCCAATGCTTGATTATTATAATGCTTTTCTTTATCTAATTATGATATCACACCCTTCTGTTTAAATGTTGCATTTACATGGGCATAGTGCAGATAACTCGCAGTAAAGAAGTTGAAGTAAGTAGAAGATGAAGTCTTCTGTTTTGCCTTTTTGTGTTGGCGTCTGCTCTGATGTGTAACACCAGAGTCAAGGAATGTTTTGTTTTTATGTGTTTGATAGAGATTTTTAGATATCTCTAGAATATTCATTGTTTATGTTGTTTTGAAGAAATAGTTATGCCATGAATGATTGTTTAAGTTGATCCTTCCGTTGTTCAATAAAAGTTTTGGTGTTTCAGACACGTTGAGTTGCTATAGTTATTATAAATGATTTTTAAATAAATTGCATGTGTTACATATCTTGTTATATGAGCAATTGTAGTATGAATTGTGTGACATCCTGAATATATTTTGATGAAAATACTCTAATTTTTTAAAATCGCGTGGGTTATATTTGGAGTGTTACAACATATATTAATAATTCGGGTCACCCACTGTTTATATCTAGCACCAAGTTCAAAAATGTTGGGGGGGGGGGGGTGAAAGGGTGTATCGAAAAAAACTCAAGTCCCACATTGGTTAAAGATAGAACCCACAAATGGTTTATATAAAGTGACACACTGACACTCCTCACCTTGCAAATCGATTTTGTAGGGATGAGTTATGTCAAACTCTAATTCTATCAAAGTCTCTGATTCAACACATAAATTTATGGTTTGTGTTTTAAAAGAATACTCCTTCTGTCTCAAATTATAATTCACTTTGTCAAAAAAAATTGTCGTAAATTATACTCTCATTGACTTAATATTAATGACATTTTCCACAATATATTCTCAAGTATTTATTACTATTTATTCCTTCAACCCTTTTAATTTCACTCTCTTGTATAATTATAAGGGATATTACTGTAAAGTCATGCATAATTTGTCTTTTCTATAAAATAATAATTAAATTTCTTAATTCGTGTAAAATGTTCAAAACATCTTATAATTTGACACGAATAGAGTTACAAGAACAATCATTTATCAAAATAATATTGTATTTAGAACTTAATTGAAAGACTTACATTAAATGTCAACAAACAAAACATATATCTCTAAAATGCTTGTTCACTAATGACCTTAAAGAGTAGTAATATACGCCTACACGTTGTAGTCTAATTGTGTTCTAGTATGTAGTTGTCGAATTAGGCATTGTGTTAAGGATCCAATTGTTTAAGTTAGCTTGTACCCTAAGTTAACTTGTAATGGGTAATTGTTAAAAAGCCCATTAGTTTTGTATGTTAGGTTTTATTATAAATAGCATACTAGTTTATCATCTTGTGTGTGGCGTGGCAAAACCTAATTAGGTTGAAAGGGTTATTTGTTATTATTGATTACTTGTAATCTATTTTATAGGAAAGTAAAGAATATCAGTTATAATCAATCCTTGTTGTTCTCCTTGTTTTTCCTTAACACTAACCCTTGTGTGTTTCTTGATCATAAAGAAATCGAGTATATTTTGTTTTAAGGCATCCTAATTCACAACAAATTGGTGCGGCGAGCATGGAAAAGATGCCTTCAACAAAGCATGAGATTGAAAAGTTCACCAGAGTGAACGACTTCGGTCTCTGGCGCTTGAAGATGAAAGCCCTACTGGTTCAGCAGGGTTGTTTGGAAGTGTTGAAGGGATAGGCAGCCATGGACGTTGCGTTAACCGAAAAAGAAAAGATGGCCATGATAGAGAAAGCCTACAACATAATATTGTTAAGCCTTGGTGATAAGGTTCTTCGACAGGTATCAAAGGACACTATGACATTAAGATTATGGTTGAAACTTGAAATTTTGTACATGACTAAATCTCTGGTGAATCGACTCTATCTAAAGCAAGCTTTATATTCATTCAAGATGAGTGAAAATAAAGCGTTGGCTGAGCAGTTGGATATGTTCAACAAGTTGATTCTTGATCTTGGAAATATTGATGTAAAAATTGACGATGAAGATCAAGCACTGTTGGTGTTGTGTACTTTGCCTCAAACACATGCTTACTTCAAATAAACTCTCCTGTATGGAAGGGAGTCCCTGAGCTTTGAAGAAGTTCAATCAGCCTTGTATTCTAAGGCCCTGAACAAATGAAAGGAGCATAAAACTTCGACGGTGGGCGAAGGTTTGGACGTTAAGGGAAAATTCTTTCGAAAGGATGGTAAGTTCGACAAAAAGAAAGGTAAAAGTAAGCAGAAGTCTTATAGTGGCAAAACATCTAGTATTCGATGCTATCACTATAAGAAGGAGGGTCACACAAGAAAAGTGTATCCTAAACGCCTGAAAGATCATTGAGGTAAAGATAATGGCAACGCAGCCATTGTTCAAGATGACTTTGAATCATCTGATATTCTTGTGGTTTTAAGCGGCGACTCAAGAAAGGAGTGGATTATGGATTCAGGTGCACTTGGCACATGACTCCAAACAGAGAATTATTCTAGGAGCTATGTGATCAAGATGGTGGATTAGTGCTGATGGGAAACAACAAATCTTGCAAAATTGCAGGTATTGGATCTGTAAGATTCAAGCTCCATGATGAGTCAATAAGGTTATTGACTGAAGTTAGGTATGTACCTGATTTAAAGAGAAATTTGATTTCTCTTGGTGAATTCGATAGGAAGGGATATGTTTTTCAAGGAGAGAAAAGTATCTTAAGAGTCATGTAGGGGTCAAAGGAAGTCTTGAGAGGCGTGAAGAAACAAGGCTTGTATACCCTTAAGGCTGAAGTTGTAAGTGGTTTGACAAATGTTGCATCCATGAAATCTTTGTTGAAAATAGAAATTTGGCACATGAGATTGGGCCATGTTAGTGAAAGGGGTCTAGTCGAATTAAGGAAATAAAATATGCTTGGAGGAGACAAATTCGAAAAGCTGACATTTTGTGAACCCTGCGTACTTGGAAAATCTTGAGAGTGAAGTTCAATAAAGGCAAGCAAAGAACTCATGGATCCCTTGATTACATCCATGCTAATATTTTGGGGCCTGCAAGGTGTCCATCACATTCAGGAGCAAGATAATTTCTATCCATATTTGATGATTATTCCAGGAAGTTATGGATATTCATCCAGAAGACTAAGGATGAAACTTTTGAGAATTTCAAAGGTTGGAAGACTCTCGTAGAAAATCAGACTGGCAGAAAGGTCAAGAGGTTAAGAAGTGACAATGGCCTTGAATTTTGCAATGAGGTGTTTGATAGTTTTTGTGATGCCTCAGGTATTGCAATGCACAAAACTACTGCAGGTACTCCACACAAAAATTGTTTGGAAGAAAGGTTTAATTGAACTATTTTAGAAAGAGTTAGATGCATATTGACTAGTGCTGAGTTAAAGAATGTGTTTTAGGCTGAGGCTGTTTCAACAACAACATATTTGATAAACAGATGTCCTTCGACTGCGTTAGATATGAAAACACCTGAAGCAGTTTGGTCGGAACATCCACTTAGTCTCGACAAACTGAGAGTATTTAGATGTGTGGCCTATGCTCACATTATGCAATACAAGGTCGAGCCTAAAGCCCTGAAATGCATGTTCATAGGATACCCTAAAGGAGTCAAAGGTTATAGGCTATGGTGCCTAAAGCCAGGTCACAGGAGGTGTATCACCAGTCGAGATGTAGTTTTCAATGAAGCAAAGATGGCTTTCAAGAAAATTGATGATGTTGATGAAGACCTGGAACATGGAGAGAATCCTATTGAGGTGGAACATGTTGATGCTGAATTGCATACCCCAGATGAAGTCGAAGAAGAAGTAGGAGATGCTATCGAAGATGGGGAGATTGATAATGACTACCTGCTAGCAAGAGACAGGTCGAGGAGAGTCATCAAGCCACCTCAGAGACTTGGGTATCCAGATCTTATAATTTATGCCTTAATCTCTGCAAGTGAGGTTCTCGACGAAGAACTTAGAGAATATAAGGAAGTTATGAGGAGTCAAAAGAAGAATGAATGGCTGAAGGCCATGGATGATGAGATGAAATCTCTTCATGATAACACAACCTGGGAACTGATCAAGAAACCTGCTGGAGCCAGGTTAGTCAACTGTAAATGGATTTTTAAAGTTAAGGAAGGAATTGAAGGAGTGGCGTCGAAAAGATACAAGGCAAGATTGGTCGCTAGGGGTTTCACTCAGAAAGAAGGTGGCGACTTCAATGATGTGTTCTCTTCTGTTGTGAAGCACATATCCATTAGAATGTTGCTTGCCACTGTGGCACAGTTCGACCTTGAATTGGAACAGATGGATGTGAAGACTGCGTTCTTGTATGGTGATCTAGATGAAATAGTCCTGATGAGGCAACCTGAAGGGTATGTCAAAAAGGGGAAGGAATATTATGTGTGCAAGCTGAAGAGATCCTTATATGGAATGAAACAATCTCCTCGACAATGGAATAGGAGATTCGACAAGTTCATGGCACGCATAAGTTTCATTAGAAATCAGTTCGGCCACTGTGTTTACTTCAGATTTCGACCTGGTAATTCATTTGTTATTTTGTTGCTTTATATGGATGATATTCTAATAGCAAGCAACAATGTCGAAGATGTAATGAGGGTGAAGGCTAAACTTAATAAGGAGTTTGACATGAAGGATTTGGAAGTTGCGTCCAGGATTCTTGGGATTGACATCCGAAGAGATAGAAAACAGTCAAAATTATGCTTATCTCAAGAGGCATACCTACAAAAGATTCTCTAAAAGTTTGGTATGTCGAATTCAAAGCCCGTTGTGACTCCGACAAACCCTCAATTCAAAATGAGTATAGATCAATGTCCCAATACTGATGTCGAAAGAGCTTATATGAATAGCATTCCATATACTAATATAATAAGTTCTTTGATGTATGCTATGGTCTGTACTAGACCCAACATAACATATGCAGTAAGTCTTGTAAGCAGGTACATGGGGAATCCTGGAAAGACTCACTGGCAAGCACTGAAGTGGATTCTAAGGTACATAAATGAGTCTTTGAACAGAGTCCTAATTCATGGTGGAGCCTTGGGTGAAGATAGTAAAGCGAAAATCGAAGGATATGTCGACTCAGATTATGCAGGTTGTATGGATTCCAGAAAATCTATTTCTGGATATGTGTTCACTATGTTTGTCACATCAATCAGTTGGAAAGAAACACTTCAGAAGGTTGTTGCCTTATCAACCACAGAAGCAGGATATATCGATCTAACTGAAGTTGTGAAGGAAGCATTGTTGCTTGAAGATTTTGTAAAGGAGCTGAAACTTTAAAGTCGAAGTATCACTATTAAATATGATAGTCAAAGTGTAATACACATGTCGAAGAATTAAGCCTATCATGAGCGAATCAAGCACATTGATGTGAGACTGCATTTCGTCAGAGGGGTAATCGAGCGTGGAGAAGTCCAAGTGCTGAAGGTTTCAACATATCATAATGATGCTGATATGATCACCAAGACGTTGCCCAGTTGCAAGTTTTTCCATTGTATGCAGTTGATAAATCTGCATGAAGAAAACTAGTTTATTTCTTGATGGTAGAGTTAGATCCAAAGTGGAGATTTGTGAGATATTGGATCGAACTTTAGTTAGGTTGTCGTCAAAGTTTGCTCACATGCTGTTGTCGAAGACCTACATGCTATAGTCAAATTGTGTTATAGTATGTAGTTGTCGAATTGAGCCTTGTGTTAATGATCCAATTGTTTAAGTTAACTTGTACCCTAAGTTAACTTGTAATGAGTAATCGTTAAAAAAACCCATTAGCTTAGTATGTTAGATTTTATTATAAATAACATACTAGTCTCTCATCTTGTGTGTAGTGTGACAAAATCTAATTAGGATGAGAAGATTATTTGTTATTTTTGATTACTTGTAATCTATTTTATAGAGAAAGTAAAGAATATCAGTTATAACAAATCCTTATTGTACTCTTTGTTTTTCCTTAATCCTAACTCTTGTGTATTTCTTAATCTAAAAAAATCGAGTATATTTTATTTTAAGGCATCCTAATTCACAATAATAATCTTATATAAAGTTCCTTCCAATTAAAATTTTTTTCTAACGAATTTCTTTTGTAATATGCTTTTAGGAATGCATATATCCTCGTAAACATTCAAGAAGGGTAAGTGAATAACATATGTCTCTCTATTTTTTTTCCTCTTCAACGAGATAACTTTTTTTATATATTGATTCTTATTATAGAAATTATAGAAATAACTTAATAATATTATTCAAGAGTAAAAGAAAGTCACATTTATGTTAGAGGCAGAAGTCATAGCAATCTTACGTGGCAAATTCTGGTTCGACTCATAGACGTGTTAAACGCACATTTCAAAGACAAAAATAACCTCAATCAAATATCCTTCAACATAAAAAACTGCCAGGGATAAAACCGTCAAAATAGAAATAACTTCCATATTGCGCAAACCGTTGCGAGGGAAAGCTGAAATTGTTTTCGCCATTCCTTCTTCAAAAAATCAACAACAATGAAATCTTCATCTTCATAGAAGAAAATTTCAAAAAAGTGTAATTTTTTTTTTTTGCTTTAACAATGATCCAATGGACGAAACAGTTGAATACCGCATTCGGAGTTTCGTTTCTTTGGTTAATTTGCTTGATTTACTTCACACAGGTTTCACTTCTTCATATTTCGTTAACTTTTATCATAAATATCAAATCTTTGCATCGAATATTTAGGGTTTTTGACTTTCTTTGAGATCTGGTTTTTTCTTATTGGTTTTGTCATCTTAGGTGTTGTTCAATTCATGTTTTTAATCCCATTTTAATTTCATACATAAAATTGCAATGAACGAATTTGATGCAGGGTTTTAGGTCTTTTGTATGGACAGCAATTTCGTATCAGCTTAAAGATAATCTTCATTTGACACCTTCAGCTTCACAATTTGTGTTTTCAGTTGCATTTTTTCCATGGAGTATTAAACCATTATATGGGTATGGATCATTATTATTTTTTCTCCCAATTGAGTATCTTGTATTGGATTAACATTAATTGAAATGTACTGTTAATAGGTATGAATTATCAGTGTGAAATTTTTGTTATACTGAAATGAAACTCTTTTGTATTCACACTTAGATAGTTAATATAGATGTATACAAACAGTAATAATATCTATATGTAATGTAGATTTAGAAATTAAATTAACATGAATAATTTTATTATGAGCTTATGATGATTTTCCGTGGTTATGTTTTCTATTTTAGTAACTGTAGCAGTAGCAGAGAGATGTAGATGTTGTGTTGTAGGTGTGGTAAGACTAGACGGAATAAGATTACAAATGATAATATTAGAGAGACTGCTGGGGGTAGCAGTAGCATACAGATAAAAGACCTGTAAATTCTATGGTAAGGAGAGAGAAGTCAAACAATTAAAGGTAGAGGAAGACCTAGAAAAACTACAAGAGAAGTTATTAAGAAAGACATTGAGATCAACTATTAGGATAGAAGTATGGTCTTGGATAAAACATTATGGCAAAAGCTAATACATGTAGCCGACCCCGCTTAATTGGATAAGGCTTGGTTGTTGTTGTGGTTGTATCTTTTAAACCAAAATAGTGATGATTCTATGTCTATTGTTAACTTTTTTTTCACCTACCAAAAACATATGCCATAGAAATTGTTGAGAGTTTTCTATTCTGAATAACAAGAAAGGCTAATGAAAATTCTGAGTTTAATTAAATTAAACATAATATTAGACCAGCAGTTTAGTTTGTGTTGCTCTTACATTTATGTGTATCTGTTTGTTTACTAAATCAATCTCACACTGCTTCCTTGTAATCTGGTTTGTTTAATGATGAACAGAATACTTTCTGACTGTATCCCAATTAAAGGAAGTAAAAGGATTTCGTACTTGGTGATTGCGACAGTGCTCTCCCTTGTACCATGGTTTATTTTAGGTTTAAGTTCAACTTTGAGGAACTCCACATGGCATCTGATGGTATTCTTGACTGTGCAAAATTTAGGATCAGCCATGGCAGATGTTGTTGTTGATGCAATGGTAGCTGAGGCTGTAAGACATGACAAGTATGTTTGCATCTTCAATCCCTTGTTTCATTTCCTGAGGCGAACTGTTGCATTGCATATCAAATAACATGCATGCATGTAGACATTGTAAATAATGCCAAATGTTGGATCATGTGTAGAAGAGTAACTAAGAAAATATATGCCATCTTTTTCATGTTTGCATTTACAAAACTTTGAAATATGGCTTATATTTAGGGATAACGTTTCCTATTCAAACGGAGCTTATATTTAGGGACAAAAGTAGAATACCAGATTTGTAGATTTTGTGACTTTGTTGATAACCTTTGTAATTTTGCCTTATTTCAGTTAATAGATCCAAATCATTTACAATCTTCTATGATGGATATTTTTCTTTGCATTGTAGCCGATTTCTCAACCTTGTATCTGTGTGTAACATATAATGTGAACCACGCATTCACTTCATGCGATCTTTGCAGAATGGTTTTTTTATTCTGTGATTAATTACACGCATTTTTTGGTCAGGGCCTCATTTGCAGGAGACCTCCAGTCATTATCTTGGTTTTCAATGGCTGTGGGAGGAATATGTGGAAGTTTGTTTGGGGGATTCGCGTTATCAAGTTTACGGATAGATGCTATTTTTCTTCTATTTTCCATACTACCTTGCATACAGTTATTATCATGCTGTTTTGTGAAGGAGAATTCTGTAAATATTGAAGATTTAGTGGAGGATTCTACTGCAAAGGATATGCAAACAAAACGTAGTAGTAGTAATAGTGGGGTCCTAGATGAAGATAGTTCTTTAACTAAAAAGTCCAACAGCAGTACAAGAAAAAGAAAGAAGGGCAAAAAGAACACAAAAAATAAAGCAGTAAACACCAGAAAATCAAAGGTTCTTGATAAAGGAGACTCCTTGGCGACAAAGTCGTTCCATTCCTTGAAAAATGCAATTTATGATTTGTGTCGTGCATTTCGACAACCAATGATTTTGAGGTAGATATTTGAAATTTTTTTGTTTACTTTACTTTTAAGATTACCAATGATTCCTTGTCAAGAGCATATTTTCTATTTGAGAATTTCATTCATCTATCATTATAGTGTATAGTAAATTTGCATCCTGATTCCTAAGGCCTTCTATTTGTTTCTGAAACTGGTCTTTTCACTGCTAAACACATCCTCCTTGATATTTGCTATAGCACTGACACTTCAAATTGACAGTGACTCAAACACATGTGGTTAAATTTAATTACCTTCATTTTTTAAAATTATTATCGGTATCTATGTGTCAGGATTGTGTCTGTATCATTGTTTCATTCTTTTATTCAAACCATATAGATATGAAAGCTTTGTTAGCAAAATTGCAGACAATTAAAAAGGATAATCTCCATCCTCCTTCACATTAATAGCCCTTAAACATATGGAAGAAACCAATTATTTTGACAAACAAATACGTGCTCACATATAAGATAGCTTATACTAGTAATTTCTATCTTCAAAATCATTATTTACAAAGGTTCAACTAATAAAAATAATTTTACTTCATATATCCTATGCGAAGATTTAAGCTTTCTTTTCCTACTCATAAGTATGCATGTTTTTTATGTATGTATGGTCTCACAGTGTAATGCTAATTCATTTTATACATAATGCTAGTAATAAATTAATAATCTTTGTTTTATATTGTGGAGTGCAGACCTATGTCTTGGTTTTTCCTTGCCCACATTACTATTCCCAATCTGTCAACAGTCTTATTCTACTACGAAACCGAGGTTCTAAAGCTTGAAGCATCTTTCTTAGGGACAGCACGTGTTGTTGGGTGGTTAGGACTTATGCTTGGAACATTCATTTATAACCGTCACCTAAAGCACATGACACTACGAAGAATTCTCATGTAAGCAACTACGGATTGTTTTTTTTTTCATTGGTTGATTGTTAGCTTATGTCTATTTAATTTACTGATATGTTTTCATTTTCATTACAGGTACGCTCATGTTGCGTTGGCCTTCTTGAATCTTCTGCAGATTGCTGTTGTGTCTAGAAAAAATATTGCCTTTGGAGTATCAGACAGGGTTATGGTGCTCTTTGGCTCAGCTCTTGTTGATGCAATCAATCAATTCAAGTTTGTCTTTGCTTCTCAATTCAGTTTTTTTTCTGCATACTTATTTTTTTATATTAAGGATGTGCGTTGGTACTTGGTAGGGTCGGTGAAATATAATTACACAGACTAAACCAAAACAATGAGGGTCAAAAGGATTTAAACCAACAATATTTTGTAGGAATTAGAACCGGTAAAGTGTATATTAAAGTGGCTTATATGTTATACATCATTTATTTTATTACTACTGTACTGTACTGGTATGGTGCCCAATGCGTGGTAATAGGCCGCTCGATATGGGGCATGAGGCTGCCCAACGCGTAGTGATAGGCTGCCTAAATTTGGGTGGTAGGCTGCCTGAACTGATTCTGCACTACCCATTTTCTCAATAAACGTGGGTGGTGATGTGTTCAAGCGGTGATTGATTGGAGAGTCAATGGGAAAACCGTCTCCCCCATAATTCAAGGGAGAACGAGTTCCCTCTGCTCCACATCTCTGATGAGGGAATTAGGGTGACCGCTCTCTAGCCTAGGTCGCGCAGGTTCAAGAAGCCTTCTATGTATACCTCATTTCCAGAATGAGAGAGGGGATCCAATCTTTCATGCAAAATTTAGAGACAGAACTTCTCACTACCCTACGTGGACGAACTCTCACTACCCTACGTGGACGAACTCTCACCACACTCAAAAAACCCTAAAACCCTCATACGGCTACACAACTAGGGATTGTCCATCACCGTACTCTTTAGAATGTACAACTATCCTTGGTTCATCTTTACAAAGCACATCACAATAGGTATTAGAAGATTAGAGTGACAGTACATGGGGTATATGAAAATGATTGTACCTGTTTTCCATTTTTTTTGTTGCTTGTGAACCATAATGATTTTATCTAAACCCTTATTTTGTTACATCCTTAGTTCAAATTCATTTTCTAATATTTGTCTCTTAAAAAAAACTGCAGGTTTATGCCTTTCCTGATCTTATCTGGACGACTATGCCCTCCAGGAATTGAAGGGACATTATTTGCTCTTTTCATGTCAATAAACAACTTGGGAACAACAATAGGGTCTTTTGTAGGTGCTGGCTTGGCTTCTATATTGAACATAGATTCAGGATCTTTTGACAATCTTCTATTAGGCATTGTTATTCATGCTTTGTGTAATTTCATTCCAATTGCCTTTTTGTTTCTTATACCAAAGGAAGCAACAGGTTCATCAGGATAGATAATTAGTTTTTGGTGAATACCATTGATATTAGTTATGTATACTTCAGTTAGTTTTTCCTAGATATTTTTATAGTTGACATTTTCCACTTGTAAATTGGAAAATGCTGGAGAAAATGAGATCCATTTCAATTGGTTTATATACATTTTAACTTTGAGAATGACAGTGATTATACAGATTAAATATACACTTTTGCTAATTGATTCAATTTGATATTCAACTGATTCTTTGATCATTCATCAAAAATATAATTTCAAGTTCATTTCTAACCTTCCATCATCAACATAAATAATACCAAATATATACTTATAGAAATATTTTATGAACTAGCTTCAAAGTAGAGTATCATAAAGTGATTTGATTAGAATGTCTATGTCATAAAATTTTCCAAAATCAATCAATAAATACAAATTAATTTTATATTAAATTAGAGAAAATTAAAGATGCTCTATTAATATAAAAAATACTTTTACCTATCATCCAAAGAGTATCTTCTTGTATTTCATTAAATCAGAAAAATATTTTAAAATTAGTTGTAAAAGACAGAATAAATTGATATTTTATTGAATGACAATCTTAATCAGATCAATTATAATTCACATTTAATGATTCATGTACTAATAGTGAAGGAAATTTAACCTCATTTTTAGAAAATTAACAATTATTCAAAATTAAGGTCTATAGAAAAAGTTATTGAAAGATCCATAACAACAAGTCAATAAAATTTAAGGACTTATTTATTATTTCTTTTTAGTATTTGTATAAATAACATTATATAACAAACATTAAACACAAAATTCAGTTATATAATATTTCAGCTAAATGTACGTAATTAAGAATATATATTCATAGCGAAGTGTAGATTATAACAAATCAGAGTGGCGCAGCGGAAGCGTGGTGGGCCCATAACCCACAGGTCCCTGGATCGAAACCAGGCTCTGATAAATCTATTTTTTTTTTCTCTTTCGATTTTTCTGAAAATTCAACGCAATCACTCTCTTCTTCGTTTTTTCTCTCTTTTTCTTAATTAAAGTTCCTCACAAGAAATTTAAAGCTTCTTAACCCTAAAATTGGAATCAGGACCGTGTAATTCCCCAATTTACAAAACCTAAAATTGGAATCAGGGTTTCGCAGAAGGAAAAATGAGAAGAAGACCTGGAATTGGAGGGTTGCAGACAGCTGCTGCTGCAAGGGATCAGTATCGGTTGTTGGGTGAGAATGTAGCAAAGATCAGAACTGATATGATGAAGGAACAGCTTTCCACGTTTCGTTCTCAGCTTGAAGATTTTGCTCGCAAGCATAAGGTTTTTTATTTTTTATTTTTATATATAAACCCTTCCCTTTTATATTGTGATTGATTGATTGATGTTTGTTTTTGTTGTGGGAAGTTAGAAAAAAAAGTAGATTTTTGATTCTGCTGCGGTATTGGAGAAGTTTAATTTTGTTCTCAGAAGTTTATGTTTTGATTGGAAAATGGTAGTTAGTTGTGTTTTTGATGATTTTTGGTGCTTGGGTTTTGATGGTTTCTATTGGAAGTTTGTAGCTTTAAGGGATGTGTTTGGTTTTTGAGAAATTCAAATGTGGTTGGGTTTTAATTTTTGAGGATAATTGCAGAATCAGCGGCTGTAAATATTGTTTGATCTAGTAGTACAATCAGTGTTGTCGAATATCGACCATGGCAGATTGCGGTGGCAGATCTTTTAAGCAGTATTTCGATGGCGGATGGTGGTCTATGGTGGAGAGCCTAAATACTGCCATACCGGCCTCTTTGCGACGTAGTTATGGTGGAAAAACCTGCAATATCAGCGTATATTTATCATTGCGGTGAGCCCAAAAGCCGCCATGTATATCTGCCATAACAGTCATGGCGCCACCATTTGATAACACTAGCTTTAGGCAGATAGCAGTGGCTTAAATTGGCAGATTTTTTGACAACTTCCATGGCCAATTGGTGAAGGCCGCCGGCACCGTGATGTTTTAGGTGGACAGCAGTGGCTTAAAATGGCGTATTTTTTCGACAACAGCCATGGCCAATTGGTGAAGGTTGGTGGTACCATGATGTTTTAGGCAGATAGCAGTGGCTAAAATGGTGGATTTTTCGACAACTGTCATGGCCATGGTGTTTTAGGCTGATAACAGCGGTTAAAATGGTTTAGTTTTGGCCGTCCGTCATCTGCAATCACTAAAACTGTTAATAATGTGATAGTAATTATTACACGAGAGTGGGATGAAGTGATGTATTTTTTATTTTATTTTGCTATAAATGATACTGGTTACTGATTGATGGAGTTACTATACTGTTTGGGAGGTTATTATCAGCTTCTCAATGTCAATAGAGTTCTGTTCAGTGTGGGCTTGAAAAATTTGAAGGCCTTGAAACTTTAGGGGCATGACTGATGAACAACTCACTTTGATCATGTTTTTGTGAATTCATTTTTATAAATCTTTTATGACAATCCTACTTGTAGTTTTTCTTGCAATTAATGATTAAAATAACACTAATTGTTGGTATCACTGGTTCAGAATGACATCCGCAAGAACCCTGCATTCAGATCACAGTTTCATGAGATGTGTGCTAAGGTTGGAGTAGATCCCTTGGCCTCAAATAAGGGATTTTGGGCCGAACTGTTGGGAATTGGTGATTTCTATTATGAACTTGGTTGGTAGTATCTTTTTAAACTCGTTTACTTCCCAACAAATGGTTTTCTTATGCATGTATGAATCATTCATGGGATTAAGTTTTCAGAAATAGATATTGGCCTAACACATTGTCTTGTTATGGTTTCATTCACATTGCATTCTAACTCTATACTTGCAACTGTTAAACACTTCATCTTTTAGTTTAATAAATCATTCATTCATGGTTTAGTTTTTTATTAATTAAATCTGAGCTGTTTAATTTCACTCTTTTCTCAGAATGTTTTATTAACATGAGCTACTTGGCTAGACAGGAGTTCAAATAGTGGATATTTGCTTGGCTAGTAGACCCCTCAACGGTGGATTAATCAACCTGCAGGAACTGTGTAATCTCCTTCGCCAGAGACGAAAAAGTGACAGAGGAGTTGTTTCTGAGGATGATTGCCTGCGCGCTATCAGTAAACTGAAGGTCTTGTGCTTTACCATGGCCTTAAACCTAACTACAACTGTTAGTTTTGATGAACGTGATGTAAATAAATAGTATATGCTTGCATGTACTTTGTAAGAGCATGTGTGTCCTTATTGCATTTCTCTTTTGTTATTACTTTTCTCTATGAGTTTTAAATCTTCGTTTCTCCATTTGCTGAGATATTTGTTTCACGCATTGTAGTTGACCATGTTGTGTTGGATACTGATTGTGTCACAAAAATTTCAGGTTCTAGGTAGCGGGTTTGAAGTTATTTCTGTTGGAAAGAAAAAACTTGTTCGTTCAGTTCCAACTGAGCTGAATAAAGACCATAACGAAATTCTAGAACTTGCCCAGGTATTTATGACTCATTTTATAAATAATACTAATGTATACATGCGGTTACATGACTCTTCCATGTTTAGATAAAAAATTTAATTAAGTGCTTATAGCATAAACCCTTATCATATAAGTGTTTAAGTATAAGCTATTTCTACGACAAAAGGTAAAATAATATCAAACTGTTTTCATGTAAGCTGCAAGTTGTTTTCATAAGCTATAATTGAGAACTTATGGAAATAAGCTAAAAATAGCTTATGGACATGTCATAAGTTGCTGCCATAATATCTTAATAATCTCACAAGCACTTGTCAGTAGATAAGTTTAAATAAGTCAATTCAAACAGACTCTTGAACACTTTGTATATTTCAGGGTCAAGGGTTTGTGACTGTTGATCAAGTAGAAAAGCGGTTATCTTGGACTTCGGGTCGTGCCATTGATGCACTTGATACATTACTTGATGTAAGATAAACTATTTTAATCTTTTCTTCTTTTTCTCCTTATCTGATAACATATAATAGCAACACTAACCTCCAATTGTGTGGATACTTAACCACTGCTGTATTGGCTCATGCAGGACGGACTTGCAATGATTGATGATGGCCACAAAGATGGAAAACGGCGGTACTGGTTTCCGTGTGTATCACCCATTTCATCTTTGACAGGAACTGATTCCTTGTAAATTTATTAGAAAAGTATCTGAGGTCAGATTTTTCAAGAACATTGTTCAATTGTTGTAAGTTTGCTAATTGTTTATTCCTCTTTGATTCTTGACTGTTTTGTTCCAAAATGTGTGAGTATTCTTTTAATCCCATCACTTAAGCTTTATAGCTTTCTGCATAAGAAAAGTCCTTAGCTTTATAAGCATTTATGGAAAAGTTAAATAAGTATTTCTTAACAAAATGAAATACAGAAGCTAATTTGAACTTCTAATGTGAACTTCTACAATAAACTAATTTGAACTTAAAATTGGTGCCAGCAGCAGGTGATTGATTATCAAATCATAAAGAACTCTTGCATACAACACAATTATCTATTTCTTATCTTTAAAATGTATAGGCATAATTAGTCCCATAAGTTATTTATGAGTTGTGATATAGTCCCTCAATAAAAAATTGATTCGATTTGGTCCTGTAATATTACTTTCGTTAACATATTTGAGGAAGTTTTACCCCATACCCCTACACTTATACCTATACCCCTACATTAAAAAATTTTGGACCAAAATATCCTCGTATAAAAATTTATTATTTTTTAATTTTTTTAATATTTTTTTATTTGTTTACCGGAAGACTTTTTGGAAGTCTTCCGGTTCACATTTTTTTAGTATGTTTACCGGAAGACTTTTTAGAAGTCTTCCGGTACATATTTTTTTCGTTTGTTTACCGGAAGACTTTTTGGAAGTCTTCCGGTTCATGTTTTTTTTTTAATTTGTAATTAATATTTAAGATTTATTAATTTTATATAAAGACCAATTTAATAAATTTTTGAATATTATACTTAAAATATAAAAATTCTATAAATAGAGAATCATTTTCAGAATATTTTCTATTTACTATAATTATTAGAATACTAGTATTAAAATCATTTATTTTAAATGATCATAATAGTAGAATTTTCTCAAATATCTTATTAATCTTAAACATTAATAAATAAAATAAATTTAAATATAAGATATAAGTTTACATTATTCAATATATTTAATCAAATGAAAACATATGTGATAAATAAATAATGTATTTTAACTTAAAATGATCACAATAAGTTAACTTGCAAAATAATATAAGTAATAAATTAATAATGTATTTTATTTAAAATAATCACAATAATAAAATACGCAAATAATGTGTTTTATTTATAGGACTGATATAGTTTTATTGATTATTTAATTTTGAATACTACTATGAATATAGTATTTAATCTATACTTTAGAACTCACATAATTATAAATATAAAAAATATTGTTTTATTATCCATATTTTTATTTAATTAAAAAAAATAAGAATATAAATTTATTATTTGTTTTTCATTTTTGTTTGATATTTTTAATTATTTCACTTTATTTAATATTTTTAATAAAATAAATAATATATTTTATTTAAAGTAAGCACAGTATAGAATATGTAAAAAATTTATAAATAAAAAAAAGATCAAACGAAAATGAAAAACAAATAATAAATTTATATTCTTATTTTTTTTAATTAAATAAAAATATGGGTAATAAAACAATATTTTTTATATTTATAATTATGTGAGTTCTAAAGTATAGATTAAATACTATATTCATAGTAGTATTTAAAATTAAATAATCAATAAAACTATATCAGTCCTATAAATAAAACACATTATTTGCGTATTCTATTATTGTGATTATTTTAAATAAAATACATTATTAATTTATTACTTATATTATTTTGCAAGTTAACTTATTGTGATCATTTTAAGTTAAAATACATTATTTATTTATCACATATGTTTTCATTTGATTAAATATATTGAATAAAGTAAACTTATATCCTATATTTAAATTTATTTTATTTATTAATGTTTAAGATTAATAAGATATTTGAGAAAATTTTACTATTATGATCATTTAAAATAAATGATTTTAATCTCATTGTATTCTAATAATTATAGCAAATAGAAAATATTCTGAAAATAATTCTCTATTTATAGAATTTTTATATTTTAAGTATAATATTCAAAAATTCACTAAATTGGTCTTTATATAAAGTTAATAAATCTTAAATATTAATTACAAATTAAAAAAAAATATGAACCGGAAGACTTTTTGAAAGTCTTCCGGTAAACAAACGAAAAAATATGAACCGGAAGACTTCCAAAAAGTCTTCCGGTAAACATACGAAAAAAATTGTGAACCGGAAGAAGTCTTCCGGTAAACAAATAAAAAAATATAAAAAAATTAAAAAATAATAAATTTTTATACAAGGATATTTTGGTCCAAAATTTTTTAATGTAGGGGTATAGGTACAAGTGTAGGGGTATGAGGTAAAACTTCCCCCCATATTTGATCCTTTCTGTTATTTCAGGTGAGGTGTTAGACCGTTAGTAAATGCCAGAGTGACGTGTTAAACCATGTAATGAGTCAGCAAAAATAATAATAAATAATACAAATTTAAAAAATAAAATCAAATAACTTTAAACTAAAAAAAAAACATAAAAATCATTAATTAATTAACTTAAAAAAGTTATATGAACAATAATTAACTCAAAAAAACATAAATGAAATCAAGATTAAATCAAATTAATTAATTTATATAATTAACTTAAGAAAAACATCAAAATCGAATTAATTAATTTACATAATTAACTCAGAAAAAAAGATAAAAATTATTAATTAATTTACAGAAAATTAAATTAAAAAAAAAATGCAAAATCTTCCCTCTCTGCTGAGGTTTGTGCTAGTTTAATGTTCTCTTCTCCAACCATCATGCTTGAGGCTTGTTTGCCTAGTTGGTATATTCTCTCATTATTTGTTGCTGGAAAAATTGTTGGATGTTCTTTATCATAGAAGTCAACCTCTGCTGAGCATCTACGAACTTCTATTTGTCCTTTGAAACAATGTTTTGCAAGCTAATCACAGACGCTGAGGCGGCCAAAACAACGCTGTGGAATTTCTCTGCTAAATCCCCTTTGATCTTTACTTTGAAAGCATCCACATTCGACTAGAAAATCTCATCGTGACACAATCCTAAGGGATACTTTGTCACTAAATACAACCTCTACATTTTCAAAAACATTTTAATTTATCTCACAACAGAAAAAATAAATAAATAAATAAAGCCAATCGGTATGAATATGAAAAAAATAGAATTTAATCTATCTCACAGATAATATGATTTTCAGTTTGGAGAGGAACAGAGTTAGAGTTACAAAAAAAAAATTAGGGCTTTTAAATTTTTAACCACATATTAGGCGACATAATAAAAAAGAAGAAGACTAACCCTTGAAGAAAATCAACACGAATCTTCAACTTCGGCATGGTGGTGGTGTCACAAAACACTATTAAACAACAACAAAAAATGAAAGAGAAGGTGGAATTCATTACAAAGAAGAAAGAATATGAAAATGGAAGAATAAGAAGAGAAAAGAAAGACGGTCGAAGCAAGAAATTACCTTGACAGAATAAAAAGAGTGAAAAAAGAGAAGATCTAAGAAGAAGAAAAAAGAAGAATGCGGCTGCCA
Organism: Lathyrus sativus; assembly: GCA_963859935.3. Taxonomy (NCBI): domain Eukaryota; kingdom Viridiplantae; phylum Streptophyta; class Magnoliopsida; order Fabales; family Fabaceae; genus Lathyrus; species Lathyrus sativus. The sequence goes on from OZ012739.1 coordinate 278,225,932, forward strand.
GGATTTTGGAGAAGGAATTTAAGAAAGAGAGGAACATAAATTGAAAATAATAATAATAGTAATAATAACAAATAATGTAACTTATGCACATTGTTTCATATGTTTAATAATAAATAATAATAAATTGATAATAAACAAAACAAGATAAGAGAAAATACTGCCAAGTAGACTGCCACGTATGCACAATTTAACATTTTTTATCAAAATTTAACGGAATGGATTAATTTGACTAACAAGAACCCTTTTAAGAAACTATAATATGATATTTTTTAACTGATGGACTAAAGCGAAACAATAAGTTAAACTAAGGAAAAAAAAAAGATGAATTAAGCCTAATGTATATATCTAGTTAGTCAAATTTGTCCTTAAATACTTGTATTAATTCATTCTTGCATAAACTTTTTTTAAGAGTCATGAAATTTATTAAACTTAGGAAGATAAATTATGGCAAGAATATAATTTAAAAACATATATAAGTTGTATATATTCTTTAACTCGGTAGACAAAATATCAATAATTATCATAAGAGTTTAGATCGATAATATAATGTTCATCTTAATAATATCGAAATTTGTAAATTAATGTAAGTCTTACACGATCTCGATCATCCAACATTACAATTTAACGCCAAGTCCAATGCTAAATAATAGAACCAATTTATTTGGCAAACACTTCAAAATATAAAACTTGTAAATAAATTAGTCATACACGGTGTGGATCTTCAAACGTAACAATTTAACTTATCTTAAATAAATCAAATGAGCTATAAGTTTTTATAAAACCTTTTTAGTTTACTTAAATTGAGGTTAAACTACATTATAAAAAAATAGGTAATTTTTTTCTCTGTTCTATGACATAAGACGATCAATAAATTCTTTTCACCTTGTAAAACATAGATTTCCTTGTAGTTTACTATTTCAATGTGGAGTATAGAACTGGTAGTATGTTGATGGAGTCCACATCAGAAAATTTATAGCACAATGGCGAATGTCTTCTATAGGTGGAGAAGGAGGGTGTATATGGAAGGATAGCACTCTAATGCTAAGGTCTGTGAAATCAGAAAGAAAGAACATTGATGTGTGTAAAGAATTGTATTTACATGTGATACGAATCACACATATATATGAACGATAGTTAGAATTGTTTCTGGTAAACGTGACACTTTGTGTGTAGGATCGTTGGATGGATTCTAACAATTGAGATGACTGCGTTGCTTGACTTTAGTGCAGATCTCCTAACGAAAATACATCTGTTTGTGAGAATACACTTGTTAGTCAGAGTGGGTAAAGTTTTGGATCAGGCGTATTAGGTCAATCTTATTGAGATGTTTGGTCGATCTAGAACAATTGTTCCCCCAAGTCCTTACTATCGGATACAAAGCTAGGATTATTACGGTGATCATACCATTCAACTTTATTATCCTCTCCTTGTGGTTAGGGTTTCCATCTTGATGATCACATGACATTTGTCAAAGTTGACCTTAATGCCTCTCTCAATCAAATAGAATCCCAAGACTTTGTCGGCTTTGGCGCTAAAGGTGCATTTCTCCGAGTTGAGCATCATGTTATATTACCAACCGCGATTGAACACAAGGGTGTGGTGAGTGTTGTGCCCGACTATAGTTGAGGTGAGTGCGGTGCCCGACTATAGTATGCGGTCTCCTATTGAGAGTACACCTATTTGTTAGTTTGAGTGACCAGTATTTTGGATTGAAACTTTGTATTTGACCGATCTTATTGGACTCTTTGCCCGATCCGAAACATTTACTTTCTATATTGGAGAGAAGAGAAAAAGGATGGGAGATTTTAATCCCTCTACATTTGTTAGTTTGAGTGACCAGTGTTTGGCTTATTTATTTGATTTCCTAAATCTATTTGCTGAGTAAAAATGGTAGTTTACAAATCAATTGTTTCCCATAAATATGTTTAAAATATTATTCTCAAATATAAATAATTATGTTCTCACTTTACAAAATCAACTGCAACCACTGTTTTTTTTTTTTTTTTACCATAACTCAAAAACAAATGCACAAATACTAGATATCATGAACTATGAGTAATATATAAACAGGACAATCCTATTTTGAAACCAAAATAATTAAAAATGTATTAATTTCAATTGAGTGAAAAGAACATAGGAAAATAACAATCATATTATATGCAACATGGAAAACAGAAGAAAGAAGGGTCATTGTGCTTGGCTTTGAGAAGCAATTTCAATATCCTCCATCCACTCCGAAGCAGGTTCACTCCATGATCTTGGTCTAACTCCAAGTTTAAAATACAATATCATTTCCATAGCTTCAAAAGCCTTAGTTTCATCCAATAACTCGTTCCAAACTCCACTTACTATGCAGTAATTATTGTTATATGGTGGCCGATGATGCGCGCCATGTTGCGACCGTGACACAAGCACACCGCTCTCCTGCAAAGCCACCACAAGCGGCGGAAGCCGGCTCTTTGTCCCGTGAGCCCATGCATGAAATTGTTGGCTAAACATAATGCAACCCGCGCACACTGCAACAAAACTTTGAACTATAGGGTTGTGGAAAACAAGGTCTATAGGAAGCACTATAAAGGTCACCACACGGGCGAGCGCGTGCAAATTGTTAGCAAATTGGCGCTTTGTAATTGTCCAAGGCCACTTGTGATGGCCTTGGAAAGCCTCAATTTGAGATCCAACAAACGGGGTTGACCCATCTCCGTAATTATCAATGGCCCAATGATAAACTCCAGACCCGAGATCGGCTAAGATGTAACCAACCCAACCTGCCAAAATTGGCTCAACCCACATATTCATATCCATTGAACCCTTTATAGACTCTCCCAAAGAAATTAGCAAAGTTGTGCATCCAACCGCCACCCATGCGCGATGAGACCATGTTGATTGCAAACTTGCGTCACTCTCTGTTGGATGGTTAGCGACGGTTACTGCCTTTATTGGCAGCGGCGCAAATCTAGGCTCAACTATCAATTGATCAACATTGGGCTTGGAATTTAGGGTAGCACTAGTTGTACTAGTAGTAGTATTGGTGGAGCAATAGACACGAATCCGGTGGATGAGTTTGCTTTTTGTGCAAGCTTTGTGGTGAAAGCTTGGAAGGTGTTTGAGTTGAGTTAAGGAAGACATTGGAGAAGTTGAAGAGGAATCAAAGGCTTGTATGAAAGAATGCAAGATATATAATTTTTTTAGCTATAATAGTAGTGGTTGTGGGAAGAATGGAGAAATGATAAAATGCACTTTTTTGTGGAATTGGGAAAAGGCATAGTGTGGTGGACAATGAAGATGCGTGGTGTTATGTAATTCTCAAATATTGTTAACATTGAATTTCATTCACAATTTCCTTATGATTCCAATGATATAAAAGTCATAGAGAAAAAAAATTGTTATGGTTTACTTGGACCAATAAAATTGCTATGCTTTTTTGTGGTCCCTCAAAGGATGTTTAGTTTTGATTTATGTGCCTTAGAGTTTACAAGTGAGATATAAGCAATGAATGAAAGTGTGAACATTTTGTGTCCACTTACTAATCTTTTCGTGACATAGATGAATTGAATGCCAACAAACAAATGTAGATAGATGTTAATAGGTAATGTAAGGATGTGTTTCTTCCACAAGATGGCGTATTAAATTAATGATCGTGAAAAAATAAGCATATTCCAACCGCGAAAACGTCTAATAAAAACATATTTAAGACCGTCAAATTAAATTTAAAAAGAGATTAATTGTTATGCATATTAGATATATTTAAGATCGTCAAATTAAATTTAAAAAGAGATTAATTGTTATGTACTGTCACTGTAATATTTTTTTACAATATCAATATATCATAACTATTTGTTGGTATCATTTTTCAAATTATTAAAATAAAAGTCAAATAAATCAACAATTGTGATTAACTTGACAGTGTAAAAAATCTTTACACTATCATGACATATCAATTAAATTCATTTAAAAATGACTTTATGATTTTTTTTTATAATTTAAACTTCTTAAAAAATGCTAAAATAATTTTAATTTGATTAGAAATTAAATAATTCTGAAAAAGTTGGTTTTGTTTATATCTGGTGTTGTTTCTTAATTTAATATAAAGAGTGGAGAACTATTTTAGTTAATGAAAAATTCAACAAAATTTAGTTTAGTTATAAAAAAAAAGTTACTTCTGAAAAAAAAAAACTAATCTTTAAAATTTTAATACTTTTGTTTGGTTGAGGAAAAAGATATGGATAGTAAAATAAAAAGAAAAAAAAATATATATAAAAACGAAAATAAAATTAAAAAAAGTGTATAAAATAACAAACATAGTTTTTAGAAAAAATAAGTTATCGAAAAAAGAAATTAAAAGAAAGTGTTTCAATAAAGTCAACAAATCATAAAGTATATAAAAAGAAAATACCGAAAAAATAAAATAAAATTTATTAACAAAATAATTGAAAAATAATAACTTTAGAAATATCCTTAAATATTTATGTAAAATGAGTGAAATTTTAAAAAGTAACGCACGTGCAAAAAAAAAATAATATATATATATATATATATATATATATATATATATATATATATATATATATATATATATATATATATATATATATATATATATATATATATATATATATATATATATATATATATATATATATATATATATATATATATATATATATATATATATATATATATATATATATATATATATATATATATATATATATATATATATATATATATATATATATATATATATATATATATATTTTGTCGGGCCAAGGGAAGTTTAAAGTGAGTGAGGCTATATTTTTTGACTTTTAAAATAATTTTGAGATGCTAAAGAATGATGCCTTTAAATTAAATTTATATAATTAACAAACATTTCATAATAAAACATACGAAATGTTGTTGCCGAGTGGTAATCAAAGTTATCGATTCTGCTATGTCCAATTACCAATATTTTTAATAATTTCTATTAAGTACAAAACAGTTTGCTATTTTAAAAATATTATATAGTTTTATGAAATCAGTCAAATTCTATAGTTATTCTTAAAGTTTGTTTAAAACAAATTCTATTTTTTTAAATAAATAAATGATAAAAATTATATATATTATATACATAATTATAAGAAAATTAGTTTAAAAGTTAATTTAATTTTAATTAAATATTATTTTAAAATATTATAAATTAGTTTCGTCTTAAACCTTAAAATATGTCGAATCATATATATATGAACGGAGCCACTAATAATAAAGTGTAGGCTGATGCTCCCACTTAATTTTAAAATACTACTAAATATATATAGTTTTCATTTAAATGACTATTTTGAATGTTATTTTATATATGTTGTTTTCTTGGACAACAATTTTAATCTTACTGGATCAAAAAAGAGATCAGCGGTCAGCAATACTTTGTAAGCTCCTCGTTCGCCAGTGGAGAAGAAGAGGAGGGTGTGTATCTGCAAGGTCCTCCGATGTTAAAGTAAATTTCAGATAGATAGATAGATAGATAGATAGATAGATAGAGAGAGAGAGAGAGAGAGAGAGAGAGAGAGAGCAAGTACATAAAGTAGTTAGAATATCTGACCCTCTTATGAAAGAGAGTATTTATAATGTGTCCCCAGTGTTGGGCCAACGGTTATCTGCACTGGGTTGGATCATTAGGTCAAATGCAGATAACTGTCAGGATCTACGTGGCGTAGGGAAGACCAGCACGTGGTTTTCATCCTGGATCAACTGTCCTGTGAATTTCGGAAGGTGGATGACATGTTCTCTCGGACGCGGAAAATTGGCTAATGACGTGTCCCCGCGTGGGGAGCACGTGGAGACCGTGGGGGAGACGCGTGAGAAACGTTCCCGTAGGAGTTGATGGATTGGGCCTTAATTGGGCTCTTTCCGACGAGGAGCTAGGTTGGGTCGTGCCCGACGGTGGGCCAACCTCTAGCCCAATCTAGAACAGGAGCCCCCCCAAGTCGTTCCTCCGAAGCGTAGGAGTGATGACTTAAGAGTCAATTCTTGCGGCGAGGAGGGGCGAAAGGACTTTCTCGGAGGAGCGTTGCTTGTGCTTGAGGCACTGAGCTCGCGGGGCTATCTGACTAGACGCAGAAGTCATTGGTCGTGCTCAACAGTGAACTTCGTCTATGGTCGATGACGGGGTCGATCAGGTGTTTATCTTGAGGATATGTGCTCGTCACACGCATCCATGGCTTGTTTTCATCTTCTCCTAAGAAGGTGTTCCTGGCAGCGCAAGGGTCGGGAATTACGCTCGACATGTTGGATGGTACGACAGAAGTGAAAAGAGTTGACATGTCATTTCCTCGAGCCGTGCAAGGGGGCTTGAAGGGATGCATGTGATGTCATCATGTGCCACATGTCAGAAGTAATCAATGCCTATGACGGCTACAAGTAGGGGTGTTTGAGTGCCTAGCGGACGCTTCGCTTCCCGTGCCAGAGGTTATAAATAGGGGGAGGCTGATTTGTTTGAACGTTCACATCATTCAAGCTCAAGAATTCTTTAAAGCCCTTCAAGGTTTTTCTGCTCCCTTACCTTCTGTTCGCCGCCACCTTCGTCGCTAGCCCCCTTGCTTCGCCACCGTAATCTTCAGGATCTTCTTCGTATAAGTAAGTCATTCGCTCTTTCTCCAAAATTTATGTGTTTTACAGTGTTTTTCTTGAGTCTCGGATGAAGTTTCCGGCAACTTTTCTGGGGAGTCCATGAAGTTCCCAGCGAAGTCATGAAGTTTCCGATGAAGATACCGGGAGTTCACGAGGATTCTAGGAAACTTCATGAAGTTTTCGATGAAGGTCTCGAGGACCCCATGAGGCTTCTAGCGTCTTCGCTAGGTTGACGTTGGGGGGCTCCTTCCCCGCGGGGGCTAGAAAAAGATCTTACGTAGAGGAGATCTGCTTTTCAGGTTAAATGGCTCCAAATCCCGAGGATGACGGCGTGGTCGACCGTTAGAAGTATTTGTCGGGAGTGTTTTATCGTATCCACAGGGATTGATGAGAATATTTAATGCTTGTCGTTCAATGGTTTAATGATTCAAGAAGGGGGGGTTTTAAATTGGTTTCTATTTTGTAACAAGAGTTTGTAAGAAATAAAACAAAGTAAAATTTGGTTTTAATTTGATAAAAAGCATGCCAAGATTAGGGTTCACTAATCCGTCTTAAACGTATCCAACCAATCAAATATGTGAACTTAGTTTTAACCAACATAATCGCGTATCCACGCAAAAACGTTCATCTCTAAAGCGATTTCGTGAATGTTATTGTTTCGACCGTTAAATGATCTCTCTAAATAACACTCGAAACAATAATTATTAAGATCAATACAATATGAATATCAACTTCCAAATCTATGTCTAGAGTTTGTATAGTTGATAGATGAAGAAATTAGGCCAAGACTTGAAAAGTTCATGTCTAAAGCAATCCAAACCATAGATATAACAAAAGATAGCAAATAACTTCATCTATATTGATCAAAGTCTTATTCCCATACAAAAGATTAAGAAGAATACATAAAATCAGAACTAGCTACCTCTAACCTTTACAAAAAGGGGTTTTAGCCATCCATTTTCATGATAACTTGAGCAACAAGTTTCGGAAGAAGGTTGATCAACATCCGAGTCGAATAATCGAGATTGGATGGGAATCCACCTTCTTTTTGTGAAAGATGGCTAAGAGATGATGAAAATGGAGAAACTAGGGTTTTTTGCTGAAAAATCTCAAACTAAGATACAAGAAAAAAGATATTTTGGCAAAAAGTAGCACATACTACTTATAGGCATGCTGTTGAGCTGTCATATTCGCAGTGCGAATAATATGTTCGCCTAGCGAATAATAAAAAATGGCAGTTGAAGTGCCAGTGTACAGTGAACACGCCCCTGAGCTATTTCCACATGTTCGCTGTGCAAGCAATCCTTCGTATTGCGAAGGCTTCGCTAGAAACTTCGCACAACGAATTCTTGTCCAAATACTTACTGCCTCAGGTCTGAGACTATTCGCTCCAAAAAATAATAATACTCTTGACCGGAGAGCCTCTCGAGCATTTGATCCATGAAAGGAAGAGGAAAGTGATCTTTTCTTGTAGCTTGATTGAGCCTACGGTAGTCGATACACATCCTCCACCCCGTTACAGTTTTTGTTGGAATCAACTCATTCTTCTCATTACGGATAACTGTCAATCATCCTTTCTTCGGCACCACTTGAACCGGACTAACCTACGGACTGTCAGAGATATGATAAATCATTTCGACGTTCAACATTTTGACAACTTCTTTCCTCACCACTTCTTGTAAGAACACAGATTGTTTCTTGGTTATATCTCTATGTTTTGATGATAACACTTATGAATTTTGTATTCAAGAATTATATACTCTAAACTTGTTCTAGACTGTTTGCTACAGGTACTAAAGAAAATACTCTTAAGAAAGCAAATTTGGATCTGAACAATGTTATTATGAAGGGCTTCATAGGTTCAAGAGCATCTTAAGTGAAGATCTGAACGCTGCTCCCAGAAGAATCTGATTACTGTCTCTTGAAGATTCTGAAGCAGGAGCCTCTAAAGCATAGAAGACTCTGCTCTGATAGATTTACACGCTCAAGCACACAAGCTGCACATACTCTGATTCAGCTCAATCTGAAGAACATCCAAGACTCTGAAGATCCAGAAGATCTCTACTCTGGAGACTCTGAAGATTCAGATTCTAATGTTGAAAGCTGAACTTACTTTGTGAAGAAGATTTAAATATGTACGTTGGCTTATCTCAACAGCTCTTTCCTCTTTTGTGCTAGACACAAGGACACAGACAAAAAGGTTTTATCTGTGCATTCCATTCTAAGGAAAGATTCTGCTAAGTGAAGACAAAAGGCATCAGGCTTGTTTCAGCACAACCTCCAATGTAAAGACAAAAGGCTTCAGGCTTTTCTGCACAGCCTTCAACGTTATCAAGACTTCATGGATCTAAGTGCCTATATAAAGAAGTCCACTCCATCTTCTTCAGTATCGAACTTCTAGCAAAAAATCTCTCACCAAAGCAAAACTCTCAAAGCTCTTATTATTTTATTTTGCTATAACATTGTTCTTAACTTAAGAGAAATATCACAGTTGTGATAACAACTTATTAGAAGCATTCATACTCTTGTATAAGTTTTACTTTGTTTGTAAAAGGTTTTCCTTAAGAGGATCCAGTTGGGATCAATTGCTCTTGAGAAGACTAAGAACAGTTGTTCTTAGGTGTTGCTATTGTAATCTGTTTGATTAAATAGTGGATTAAGTCCTTGACAGAGAAAGGCAAATCACTCTTGAGAGGGTGGACTGGAGTAGTTGTATTCAACGAACCAGGATAAAAATATCTGTGTTCAAATCTTTGATTTTTAGTCTTACTTATTCACCCCCCCCCCCCCTTCTAAGTAATTTTCTCACCTTCAGTTGGCATCAGAGCTCCGGTTCTGCGTGCGCTCCACTTAACCGTGAAAGTTAAAGATCCAGTGAGAAAGATACTTTGATATTTATTTGGTTGTCAATATGGATAATACTTCTACATCAACTTACAACAACAAATATGAAGGAGATAGGATCAGTACTAAGCCACCCATGTTTGATGGGGAAAAATTTGACTATTGGAAAGATAGAATAGAAAGTTTTTTCCTTGGGTATGATGCTGATCTTTGGGATATGGTCATTGATGGATATGAACATCCTACTGGTGAGGATGGCAAAAAGATTGATAGAAAATCAATGACTGAAGTACAGAAAAGAGATTTCAAGAATCACGACAAAGCCAGAACTATATTGCTTAATGCAATCTCTCATACTGAGTATGAGAAGATTACTAACAGAGATACTGCTCATGACATGTTTGAGTCACTCAAAATGACTCATGAGGGAAACTCTCAGGTTAAAGAGACCAAGGCTCTGGCGCTCATACAGAAGTATGAGGCATTTAAAATGGAAGAGTCTGAAAATGTAGAAACTATGTTTTCTAGATTTCAGATTCTTACAGCTGGTCTGAAAGTTCTGGACAAGGGCTACTCAACGTCAGATCATGTCAAGAAGATCAGCAGAAGTCTTCCCACCAGATGGAGACAATGGTGACCGCATTGAAGATGGCAAAAGATCTGAACAAGATCTCTTTAGAAGAACTTATCAGTTCGTTGAGAAGCCATGAAATTGAGCTGGAGGAAGATGAACCCCAGAAGAAAGATAAAGGTAAATCCATAGCTTTAAAATCTAACAAATCTGTTAAAGCTTTGCAGGTAAAAGAAGAAAGCTCTGAAGAATCTTCTTCTGAAGAAGAAGATGAACTGTCCATGCTTTCCAGAAGAATCAACAAGCTCTGGAAGCACAAGGGAAAGAAGTTTAACAACTTCAGAAAAGCTGACCACAGGAAGGAATCTTCTGGACACAGAAGATCTGGAAAGAAAGAGGTCACATGCTATGAATGCAAGGAACCCGGGCATTACAAAAATGACTGCCCCAAACTTCTCAAGGAGAAACCCAAGAGAAAGTTTGATAAAAAGAAGAAGGTTCTTATGGCAACTTGGGATGACTCAGATGAGTGTGAATCATCTTCTGAATCAGAAGAAGAATGTGCAAACGTTGCACTGATGGCCAGGACAGAGGATCAAGAGGAAGGTACCTCAGGATATGAATCAAAATCTGAATCTGATGATGATGCAGAAGAGATGTCCTTAGCAGCAAGGTCAGGACACCAATCATGGTACCTGGACTCTGGATGCTCACGACACATGACAGGAGAAAGGTCTATGTTCCAAAGCCTGAAACTTAGATCTGGAGGGGACGTGAAATTTGGAGGGAACCAGAAGGGCAAGATCATTGGCTCTGGAACAATAGTTTGAAAGTTCTGCAGATAGAGAAGTGATTCTCACAGACTCTGAAGGGTCAGAGGTAGAAAAGGCAATAAACAAAGAATCTGAAGCAACCCCAGATGCTACACCTTTGACCTCCCAACTAAACAACTTGCATATTTCTGAAAGACCAACTGCCAGAGGATCTTCTTCTAGAATCAAAGCTTCTCATCCAGAAGATATGATAATTGGAAAGAAAGATGATCCAATAAGGACAAGATCATTTCTCAGAACTTCTGAATCTTCTTTATTTGGCTTAGTGTCAATGATAGAACCAACATCTGTAGCTGAGACTCTGGAAGATAATGAATGGATTATAGCTATGCAAGAAGAGCTGAATCAATTCACCAGAAATGAAGTTTGGGATCTAGTTCCTAGACCTAAAGGATTCAATGTTATTGGAACAAAATGGGTCTTCAGGAATAAGCTGAATGAAAAGGGAGAAGTAGAAAGGAATAAGGCAAGGCTGGTTGCTCAAGGATACAGTCAACAAGAAGGTATTGATTACACTGAGACATATGCTCCAGTGGCAAGGTTAGAATCTATTCGTCTTCTTATTTCATTTGCTGCACAGAATAACATCACTCTGTATCAGATGGATGTTAAAAGTGCTTTTCTTAATGGTATTATAGAAGAAGAAGTATATGTCCATCAACCTCCTGGATTTGAAAGTGAAAACTTTCCAGATCATGTTTTCAAATTAAAGAAATCTCTTTATGGATTAAAACAAGCTCCCAGAGCTTGGTATGAGAGGTTGAGCAACTTCCTTCTGAAGAAAAATTTTATCAGAGGAAAAGTGGATACAACTTTATTTTGTAAAACTGTTAAGAAAGATTTGTTGATTTGTCAAATTTATGTAGATGACATTATTTTTGGATCAACAAATATTACGCTTGGAAAGGAGTTTACTAAATGTATGCAGGAAGAATTTGAAATGAGCATGATGGGAGAATTGAGATTCTTCTTGGGAATCCAAGTCAACCAGACTCCAGAGTGCACCTACATACATCAAACCAAATATGTTAAAGAGCTTCTGAAGAAGTTCAACATGGTTGATAGCAAAATGGCAAAGACTTCAATGCACCCTACAAGCACTCTAGGTAAGGAAGAGGTAAGTAAGAAGGTAGATCAAAAACTCTACAGAGGTATGATAGGATCTCTTCTATACTTGACTGCTTCTAGACCAGATATTCTGTTTAGTGTCTACTTATGTGCAAGATTCCAATCAGATCCTAGAGAATCACACTTAACAGCTGTTAAGAGGATTCTAAGGTATCTGAAAGGTACTGCTAACATGGGTTTGTGTTACAGAAGATCTGATGAATTTTCAATAGTTGGATTTTGTGATGCTGACTAAGCTGGAGACAGAGTTGAACGTAAAAGCACTTCTGGAAGCTGTCAGTTTCTTGGAAGTCATCTGATCTCATGGTACAGCAAGAAGCAACCTACCATTGCACTATCAACTACAGAGGCAGAATACATTGCTGCTGCTGGATGTTGTACTCAGATGCTCTGGATGAAGAGTCAATTAGAAGATTATCAAATCTATGAGAGTAATCTTTCTATCTTCTGTGATAATACTTCTGCTATATGTTTGTCAAAAAATCCAATCTTGCATTCTAAGGCAAAACATATAGAAATTAAACATCACTTCATCAGAGACTATGTTCAGAAGGGTATAATTAATTTAGCTTTTATTGATACAGATCATCAATGGGCTGATATTTTCACAAAACCCCTTGCTGAAGATAGATTTAAGTTCATTCTGAAAAATATTTGTATGGATTTTTGTCCAGAGTAATATTTATCAGAGGCAACCTCTCAGATGCAAAATGTTTAATAATCTGAAGTATTTCATCTGACTATTCGTTCATTTATATTCATTCAATTATTTTTGTGTGAAACTCTGAACTAACAAGCTCAGAAGATCTGAAAGTTGGAAACGTTTCATTTCTTGAGAGACATCAGATGCGCATACAAAGCAAACACGTGTCACTCAGTATCTGAAAAGATGGAGTGCTCAACTGAATTGACGTTTGAGGTATTGCTTTGAAAATCTCATTTTTCTTGGTTTCCCCCCCAACTGTCATAAATTTAAAGTGAAATGATTATTTTCATTAAATGTTGTCCAAACGTGCGTAAGTGTCTTTTGTTGTGCCCTATGCTTGATTATTGGTTCTCTATAAATATCACCTATCACACTATTTTCACACTTTCCACATTCACTACATTCATGCGTTTCTGTTCTCTTTTCAATCTCTACCAAAACCCTAAACCTAAACTAAGATCTTCTTCTTCTTCAATGGCGTCTACTTCAAACACTGCTGTAAAATCCAACAAGACTATAATGTACAAAGAACCAGAACGAACCTTATTCACTCCAGTGGCAGATCTTGAGGTTCTATGTGAAAGCTTCATTGATCTTGACTCGTTAAAGGAAAATGGGTTCGACCTAACTCCTGCCATTAAAGCTCAAGGTTGGGAGAAATACTTTGAAAGACTGATGGGTCCTGTATTTCCGTCACTGGTAAAGGAATTCTGGATTCATGCAAGCGCTGGTCCTAAGTTTATTCATTCATCGGTTCTTGGAATGGAGATAGTTATTACTGAAAAACTGATCAGGCAACTGTTCAGTTATACCGAATCTGATGGAGTTTCAAACCTTGCTTCTTCTCGCATTGATATGGCTAGGGTTTATGAAGAAATTACTATAGCTGGAATGCCATCAAGTAAGGTTAAAGATCTGAAACCCATTTATAGGATCTGGGCAAAAATATTTATGAGTACATTTTTTCACAGAAAACCATCCAACTCACCAGACTATGTGAGTTCGGAACATCTGTATTTCATGTACTGCATTAGCCAGAATGTCAAAGTGGATCTACCGTATCTAATCTTCAGTCATCTACTAACTCATGTCAAAGAAACCAGAGAGGAGGTAAGAGCTAAAGCTGGTAAAGTTAGAACTTGGATACCCCTGGGAAGATTGATTTCAGACATCCTTATTGAGAACAAGCTGGTACAGCATCTGACAGATGCGAAGATTACAGAAGATCTGACTTACATCATTGGATCTGAAATAAATGGACTCAATCTGAAAAGGATGAAAATCATTTCAGAATTGAAAGGACAACTAAGGAAGATAAACTCTGAAGAGGTTCAAGGCAGAAGAATTCCTGTGGAAGACTTTCCACTATTCAATGCAGATGAACCAAAGGAATTTGTCTGGATGTACATTACTGAATGTCTAAAGGAAGGAATTCCTCTACCTGCTAATCTTGTTCAGAAACCAGGAGAAGAATTGCCCAATCTGATGAAGGAAAGGCGTAGTAAGAGGAAAGCTGAAGAAGGATCAGTTCAGAAGAAGAGAAAAGCATCTGAAGCTTCAAGAAAGAAGAAGAGAGAAGGAAAGAAAGCCAGAATCAGTTCTAGAGAGGCCACTCTGGAAGAGATCAGAGACACCATTCATCAGGTATTAGCATCTGATCCTACACCTACTGTTCATTCACCCCTTTCATCACCACAACTCTCTCCAAACCTTAGGCAAAGAACTTCTAAATCCAAACAGTCTGTCAATCTTTCATCTGAACCACTCCCCTCTGAACCAGTAAATTTACAACCATCTCCTGTACCAATTCCATCTGAACCACAACCTAAATCAATTCAATCAGAATTTCCACCAACAGAACCAACTCAACCAGAAAACACTCCAACAAGAATTCCACAACCAACTTTGTCACAACCAGAGAATCCCCAATTAGAGACTCTCCAACCAGAAACAATTATTTCAGAACAAAACCAACCAGAGACTGTTCAAACTGAACACTCTGAACAAACAATTCCCTCAGAAGATCCAAATCTTTCTGACAATATTCTTGATATTCAACCCCTCAATCAATCTATTATAATTTCTTCAACATCTGTTCACTCAGATGAATCTTCTGATTCATCTGATTCATCTGATTGTGATTCAGAGTCACTCAAACAAGCTCGTTCTGAGAGTGTTATGAAGAAACATCTTAACATTTCCTTGCTTCATACCCCACCAAACTCTCCATCTCATCAACAACCATCTTAAATTCAACCATATGAAACTCAAACATCTGAAAACCAAACCATTCCTCAACCACCTGAAACCAATCCATCTGAAAATCAGACTTTTCCTCAATCATCTGAACTCCCTCAATCTGACATCCACACATCTCAACCACCATCACCTCAACCACAACCATCTGAACCTACTCCTGTTAACACCCCTAATCCTTTTTCCTCTGAACAGTCTGAACAGTCAGATCTAGGATCATGTGTTAATACTATGTTTGAAATTTTCAAAAAGGAGTTAGATTCTGAATATGATCGTGTTAAGGCTGTATGCATGTCTAGTTTGGATCCAACTGTTTCAAATACTGCTTGGAAGCGCTTCATCTGGATGTTCAACAAAGCTGCCTTAAAAGTTAGAGCTAAATGCTCTAAGCTTGCTAAGAATAAATTTGCAGAATTAATCAAGGTAACTCTGATGAACATGCCTCCTCCTCCTCCTGTGTTACTTTTGGAAGCTGCTCCTCCAGTAGTTCCTGCATCTGAAATGGTTGAACAAGCTTCTGATGAAAACCAGTCTGAAGGGAACCCTGCTGCTACTGCATCTGCTCCGTCTTCATCTGTGGTTGCAGAACTTGTGAATGATGTGAAGGATATAAAGGACTGGATGATCAAGCAAGAGAAGGAAACTGATGAAATCAAGACCTGGATGTCTAAGCAAGAAGAGTCAGCTGCCAAGATGACAGAGCTTCTGACCCTTATTGCCTCTCGCCAGACTTAGTTTTATTTGTTGTTTTGCACATGAACTGCTTTTGCTGTCTGTTTTTTTTGTTGTGTTATGTGTTTTGGCTTCTGCCTGTTTGACTGTGAACTTTGGTTTGTTTTAATTGCATGATAATGTGTTTGCTCCTATATGCCTCTTTTCTTCTTTATCTTTCTGTCTTTGAAAATCTTTTTGATTATGACAAAAAGGGGGAGAAAAAGAGAAACTGAGTGTTCAACCTATAAGCAATTACTAAAACTGAAATTCAGACATTTTATTAACTTACCTTGAATTTAAGTCTTTCAGATTACATTGATATATCTGACATAATTCATTGAAGTTACCCTGAGACTGTGTCAACCTGAACCTGATCCTCTAAAGAAAATCTGAGCATTCAATCAACTCTGATAACTCTGATATCTTACTCTGATACATTTACTCTGAAAGAGAATTCAAGCAAGATGATAACCAGGCGCTCTGACTAAAGGAAGTCATATTTATCTGGCATCAAGATTTGATTCTGAACTCTTTCATCAGGCTCTGAATCTGAAATATACTTAATCAGAAAGGGAAGTATTCTATTCTATTGAAGTATTTATTTCAGGGGGAGATTGTTAATCTCAGAGGGAGTTTTTAAATTCATCCTCTTTATTGAACAAAATTTCTCATGTTTTGTCATCATCAAAAAGGGGGAGATTGTAAGAACACAGATTGTTTCTTGGTTATATCTCTACGTTTTGATGATAACACTTATGAATTTTGTATTCAAGAATTATATACTCTAAACTTGTTCTAGACTGTTTGCTACAGGTACTAAAGAAAATACTCTTAAGAAAGCAAATTTGGATCTGAACAATGTTATTATGAAGGGCTTCATAGGTTCAAGAGCATCTTAAGTGAAGATCTGAACGCTGCTCCCAGAAGAATCTGATTACTGTCTCTTGAAGATTCTGAAGCAGGAGCCTCTAAAGCATAGAAGACTCTGCTCTGATAGATTTACACGCTCAAGCACACAAGCTGCACATACTCTGATTCAGCTCAATCTGAAGAACATCCAAGACTCTGAAGATCCAGAAGATCTCTACTCTGGAGACTCTGAAGATTCAGATTCTAATGTTGAAAGCTGAACTTACTTTGTGAAGAAGATTTAAATATGTACGTTGGCTTATCTCAACAGCTCTTTCCTCTTTTGTGCTAGACACAAGGACACAGGCAAAAAGGTTTTATTTGTGCATTCCATTCTAAGGAAAGATTCTGCTAAGTGAAGACAAAAGGCATCAGGCTTGTTTCAGCACATCCTCCAATGTAAAGACAAAAGGCTTCAGGCTTTTCTGCACAGCCTTCAACGTTATCAAGACTTCATGGATCTAAGTGCCTATATAAAGAAGTCCACTCCATCTTCTTCAGTATCGAACTTCTAGCAAAAAATCTCTCACCAAAGCAAAACTCTCAAAGCTCTTATTATTTTATTTTGCTATAACATTGTTCTTAACTTAAGAGAAATATCACAGTTGTGATAACAACTTATTAGAAGCATTCATACTCTTGTATAAGTTTTACTTTGTTTGTAAAAGGTTTTCCTTAAGAGGATCCAGTTGGGATCAATTGCTCTTGAGAAGACTAAGAACAGTTGTTCTTAGGTGTTGCTATTGTAATCTGTTTGATTAAATAGTGGATTAAGTCCTTGACAGAGAAAGGCAAATCACTCTTGAGAGGGTGGACTGGAGTAGTTGTATTCAACGAACCAGGATAAAAATATCTGTGTTCAAATCTTTGATTTTTAGTCTTACTTATTCAACCCCCCCCTTCTAAGTAATTTTCTCACCTTCACTTCTTTCATGGTAAGATTTAATCTTCTTTGTGGTTGAGCCACCGACTTGAAATCTTCCTCCATGAATATTCGGTGCATACAATAGGATGGACTTATCCCTTTCAAGTTGAAAAGAGTCCAACCCATGGCTTCTTGATTTTTCTTTAAAACAACAATTCATTTTGCCTCTTCCTCCATGGTTAGCTCCGAACTTATGGTCGCCGGCTTGTTTTTCTCTTCATCAAGAAAGACATATTTAAGATGATATGGTACCAATTTCAACTCAAGTTTGACTTCCTCATTGTTTTCTTTTTTTAAAATTTCCACCCTTTCTTTCAAAGGAGAATTTCTTCTAACTCTTCAAGCTCCCGCAAACACTTTTCAATCTCTTTTTCTTCTTCCTTATTGACATTTTAAAGAGCATTGGTAATAACTTGTTGAAATGGTGTGGGAACTTGCAACAACTCTTTAACTTCTTCGATCACCCCTTCTGTTGCGTCGTAACTAAAACAATCGGTCTTATCCTTCGAATGCTTCATGGCTTCAAAAAGATTGAAACATATTTCCTCATCTTGAACTCTAACTTTCATTAAACCATCATCCATATCAATTGCCATGCGCGCGGTCTTCATAAAAGGTCTCCCAAGAATCAAGGGAGAATCTTCATCTTCCTCCATATCAATCACCACAAAGTCAATTGGAAACAAAAATTTGTCAACCTTTATCAACACGTCTTCTGCTACACCATGAGGGCGATTAGTAGATTTGTCGGCAAGTTGCAATGTCATTTGAGTGGACTTCAACTCCATGTATCCCAACCGCTTCACAATAGACAAGGGTATCAAATTGATACTAGAGCCTAAATCGATCAACCCATTGCCAACATAAGTGTTTCCAATTGTAACGGGCAAAGTGACTCGTCCCAGATCACTTTCTTTTCTCGGGAGAGTACGTTGAATGATTGCGCTACAACTAGTATCCACCATGATAGTTTCTTGATCCGTATACCTCTTCTTCTTTGTAAGGATGCCCTTCATGAATTTTGCATACTTGGGCATTTGTTCCAACGCTTTGGAAAATGGAATGTTGATTTGCAATTGCTTGAATATGCCCATGAATCGAGCATAGTGCCTCACACTATCTTTCTTTGATGGAGCATGCGGATATGACAAATTTCGAATCGGGATAGTGCTCACTTGTTCTTTTCCTTTCCTAGACTTTTTCACTTTTTCTTCTTTCTTATTTTTCTCTTTTTCCTCACTCTTTTTCACTCTCTCTTTTTCAACTAAATCTCCCTCAATATTTTTTGCTACTTCTTTCTCAACATTTTCATTTTCTTTTTCAACTACAACCTCTTCCTCTACTACCTCCCTACCTACACCCATGTCAATATCTCTACCACTTGTAAGAATCGCCTTGCAATGCTCCTTAGAATTTGGGAGGGTAGCCGTAAATGGCCCTTTTTGTTGATCGGCCAATTGTTTTGATAATTGACCCACTTGTGTCTCCAAATTCTTTATAGCCGCATCGGTGTTCTTTTTATTTGAAATTGACATTTGCATAAATTAAGTAAGAGTTTCTTCCATCTTTGAAGGTGCACTTTGAGTTTGTGGAGGTTGAGTGTAATTTTGGTATTGTTGACAATTTAAAGTTCCGGCTTCTTGAGGCCTCCAAGATTGTTGATACCCTTGATTTGGTCTTTGATACCCTTGATTCGCTTGTTGTTAAGGTGGCCTTGGTTGGTATCCCTGACTTTGATTTCTGGCACAATTAACTTCTTCCACTACCGAAGGATAATACCCGGTAAGATGGTCGCCTTTACACAATTCGCAACTTGCCACTTGAGCTTTGGTAGGAACTTTTTGCATCTCTTTGATTTGTTGTGGAAGCTTCGAGATTTGTTGAGTTAAAAGCTCCACTTGTTGTGATAGAAGTTTATTCTGAGCAAGAATAGGATCATTGGTACCTAACTGTAGCACTCCTGGTTTTCGTTGAGTTACTCCACGGTTATGATTTCCTTGGTGATCATTAAGCTCCATCTTGTCAATTATTGCAATCACTTCTTCAGCACTTTTATACATTAAAGAACCCCTCCTCTGTAGCATCCAACAAGGTCTTGTGAACCGAGAGGAGACCATTGCAGAAAATGTGAACTTGCATAAGTTCATCAAAACCGTGTCCTTTACATTTTCTCAACATCGACTTGAATCTCTCCCAAGCTTCGTTGAGGGATTCATTTCCTCCTTGTGAAAATACAGTGATAGCTGTCTTTGCTTCCATAAACCGGTTATATGGAAAGAACCGTTCAAGAAACTTTTCTTCCAATAAATTCCAATCCGTCATTACTGTTATAAACTGATCAAGATACCATTCCTTCACTTTCCCAACCAAAGAATGAGGAAATAGCCTCCTAAACAGTGATTCTTCATCAGCTTTTGGTGCTCCCGTTGCACCCGCAATCTCACAGAAGTTGGTAAGATGTGTAAACGGATCCTCATGATCTAATCCCGTGAAAGTATTTTGATAAATGCGTGTAAGGATTCCCATTTTCATCTCATCTTGCCTTCCATTTTGGAGATTGCGCGCAAACTGAACGGTGTGTCTTGGACTATTTATACATGGAACTGAAACTGAAGGTAGTGGTGGTTGTGCTGCCATGATTGGTGAATCAGGTGGAGTGGATGAAGAAGATTCCCCGTGCTCTTGTCTTTCCCTAGCTTGTTGCTATCTCCGCCTTGTTCGACTGTTGAGTCAGCGAGCAGTTCTTTCAATCTCAGGATTGAAAAGAAGGTCTTCAGGCCAGACTTGTCCTTGCATAAACGAATTCTGCACACAAACTAAACAGATAAAAAAGTACAAAGAATTACAGAGATAAGAGATTCACAATACACAAATCTTAAAGTCACTAATCAATGCAACCAAGACATTTTCACACAATGAAGCATATCATCAAAAACAAGAGTGATTCTAATCACTTTCTCTATAAAAAGAATGAAAGATTCCAACATTTGATTGATCAAATAAGCAATGTTTGGAATCTAACAACTCTCCCCAACTAGACCTTTGCTTCCCCTCAAGCAAAGTATGCCTCTCGTTTCAAACAAGAGGATTTGCTCAAGATTGAGATTCTCCCAAGAATGGATAAAATGGCTTAAACACAAGGAATGCAAAGTTTCAGATGTTGAGAATTAAACAACGCCTAAGAACTAAAGTCTCAAAGCAAATATCAAGCCATGCATCAATCAACAACTATGTTTTATATGAATGAATCATTATATCTCTCCTCTTCGAATAAGGATTGAAGAAATTATGAGTTTGCAACCGCGAGGACAATTTCACTCGTCGGACAAACAATTCTAATATCAATCTAATTCATACAATATCTAACAATCAAAAGTGAAAATATGGAACAAAAAGATCACTAAGGTCTTTAAGGTTGTAGCTTGGTCGGGTTCACAAACAAGGGGCATTTCTAAGGCCATTGAAACGAGATTGCAGACACAAAAGAGACATTCACTATACACATTATTTACACATCCCAACTTCATTCCATTTGTTTCTCAATTGCAAACCTTCCCAACTCTTATTTCACAACTTACTATTTCACTATTTTTCTTTTCCAAGCAAGCATTCTTTTTCTTTTCTTCCTTTTTTTTCTTTTCTTTTTTCATATTCACACAATTTTTTTTCAATGCTTGCTTGAATTTTTCAAAACTTGTAGCAACCTACCATTCTTCTTTTACATTTTCCCCAACTTGACTTTTACTCAACCCTCAAGTGAATGCTCTTGGCTTTTTATGGCAAAGAGGACAATTAAAAACAAAGTTCAAGGGTTCAAGAAAAAAATTTAGAATCTCACAAAATTCAGAATAAGATTCACATTGTTTAGGCTCAAAGGGGGTTAACGAATGATCTCTACTCACAAGTAACTTATATTTTGGACGTGGTTGTGCTCAATAAAAAACAAGTGTCTTGATCATTTCTACTGCTTCCACAGATTCACAATAATACCAAGATAAAGCACATATTAAACAAATCAACAAGGTTTATTAGAAATCCAACATTTAGTACACAATGGAGGCTTTCTCACAATTTGTGATTTTTGGTCCTAAGTGAAACATGCATTCAACAAGTTGCTAAAAGAACAATTTTCATTTCCATAAAGATTTAAGTTCTTAAGCATTCTAAAATTCTAAACAAAGGTAACCATGTACCTTGACATTATTCACTTGCTTAATACTATCATCGACATCCAAACTTGAATGAATCTTCATTGGATACTTCTTTTCAGAGAGCAACCAATCTAGAAGTTCAATTAAAGCCCAACAACATGAGAAACATTAAAAACCACTTGAAAAACAATATTTTTAACATAAAAACTGATTGACATTAATAATACTGAATAAAAATGTGCTTAGGTGTAAAAACACCTCAAAATAGTACTTAAACAATATCTGAAACAAAGTACAAATAATAATAGCAAAAGAAATTATCTAAGCACAAAAATACTTCAATTTGAAGACTAAAGGAAGTTGCTCATGATCATGCCCACAAAACAGAAATAAGACAAAATCAGTCCTCATCGGACTCTATGCCGTCCACACTCTCTGAACTGTCCTCCAAACCAGACTCCTCCTCATTATCATCAGCCTCATCACCATCTCCTACCACAACATTGCTAACATCAGGGCCAGAAGCACCCACCCATCTCCAAATGTAGGCCTAACCTCAGGCCAACTCGCATGTGCTAGGAACTGCTCCCTTGTCATCATGTTGCGCTCAACAGAGGGATGTTGACACTGCAACTAGAGTACCTGCATAGAATCATGAATTTCAATCATGGCGCGCTGAGTAGCCGCCATCCAATCCCAATTATAGGTTCAGACAGACTGCTGAAACAGATCAAAATTCTGAGTGAATGAAATCCCGGGGCCCTCAGTAGCCCCAACATCCGAAGTAGCTGCAGCAGATGAACTTCCTTTTGCACCTTTTGGTCGGCAATACTTGTCCACATAACGATCATCAATAGCATCCAGGATCGTCACTTGTCTACGCGAAGGTAGCTTCACTCTCACATGGACACATAAAGCCATGATGAGACATGAGAAGGCAAGGGGGCATTTAAAACGAGCCCCGACCTTCAACCCACTTTCCACCACAGATCGCATTTCATCTGCGATGATCCTAGCCACATCAATTTGAATTTTAGTGGGAATGCAGTGAACCAAATGTGCCACTGGGATCGACATGGTAGAAGTGTGCAATTTTGGTTTTATGTTAGTCAAAACCAACAATAGTACCAATTGTGGTAAGAGTTTCATATCTTCCCTGTAGTAACGCCTTAGAACCCCATATGGGTTTAATTCCACTATTATTCCTTCCATCAGCAAAGCCTCGGAGATCAAATTGGTATCCCTATGAAGCCTTAGGTCCCGATGATAGTCATGTATCTCATCTTCACCTAGGTTCAGTGGCCTTCCGAGTACTCTATTGATGGTGTCTCAGTCAAAATTTACCTCTCTGCCCAACACTCTTGTAGTCCATGTGAACAGATCGTCATCATTAGGAAGAGCATTAACATAAAACTCCCTTACCACTTTCGTATTGTAGCTATTCGTCGGTGTTACCAACACATCCCATCTTTTACTATGAATGATTCCAGCGACGGCCCGGTAGGATCCTTCTGGATTAATGATGAATCTTTTTTCCGATTTTTTTTCTTTTTTCCAAAGCCACATAACATGTGGCCTGATTTGGTCCTACGAATCGGTTGTTGTCATACTGAATTGGTTGGGGGCGTGAGGTGCTTCCAATTTTTCGCTTTTTTAATGCAATTTCCCTAAACGCTATCTGCACAAACAGCAGAAGAGAATAAAAAACAACAACCAACATAAACAGATTAGTCGAAAATAATAAAAAGAAGGTGAACAAGGTCCCCTTCATCATACAAAAAAAACACAAATTTGTCATGTTTGCTGAACACTTCGCCGTGCGAAGGCCTGGCGAAAACTCGCCTTAGGTTCGCACTGCGAAGAAGCCAACGAAAATTAAAATGTCATCCCTGTTTTTGTTCCTCAACCAAGATACTTCAATGATGAGCATATATTTCAGAGAAATTGTATTGTGGGTAACACTAGGAATGGCTAATCAATCACATGCAATAGAATTTTTTGAGCAAAATTAAATCTACCCTAATCAACCAATGTGGAAAGTTTTCCTCAAACTAGCACAATCCTAACATAATATAAATGAAAGAAGATGAACAAACCTGAATTGTTGCAGATTGAAGGAAGTTTGTGAAACATTTTTAGGGTTTCAATTGAAGTGCTCTAGAGTTAACGTGAAAGTGCAGAGAGAAATAGAGTCGCAAGTGAGTGAGCGGGAAAACACTTAAAAGACACTCAGAATCACTAGAGATGGTGGGCCCACATGGGTGGCCCAATACTTTTAAAAGAAAATACTGATGTGGCAGACCTGTTTCACATTGCTCGCATTACGAGCTTCCTAGCGAACATGTTTGCACTACGAAGTAGCCAGCGAACATGTCAGGTTTTGTTTTGAAAAATTGTCTTGCCTTTTCTCCTCAAATTCCTACCACATCTTGCATAAACAAACCTATCTACAAGCAATAAAATAGGAAATACTTACAATGTTGGGGTGCCTCCCAACAAGCACTTTGTTTAACATCGTGGAGCTCGAAGGTCCGATGCGATCAAGGATCATACATAGGCACAGAGGTAGTGTTCCGCTCGAAAGCACCCCCCAAATAAATCTTCAGTCTTTGGCCATTTACTATCCAACTCTCTTTGGATTCCATATCTTCAATAATGATTGCTCAAAAGCTCATGATATCTCGAATCCGGAACGGGCCCGACCATTTTGATTTTAGCTTCTCTGGAAACAATTTCAACTGAGAGTTGAATAGCAACACCATCTGTCCCACTTCTAACTTTTTGTGCACACTTTTTTTATGATGATAACCTTTCACCCAGTCTTTGTAAATTTTGTTGGATTCATACGCTTGCAAGCGTAATTCTTCCAACTCTTGCAGTTGGATTTTCCTTTTCTCACCACTTGGCTTTTGTTCAAAATTTAGCAACTTTAACGCCCAAAAGGACTTGTGTTCCAACTTGACCGTTAAGTGACAGTTCTTACCATAAACCATTTAAAAAGGAGTGAGACCAATCAGAGCCTTAAAAGCTGTCTGATAAGCCCATAAAGCATCGTCTAACTTAATCGACCAATCCTTTCTTGAAGTGGACACAGTTTTTTCCAATTTTTTTTTTTTAATTTCTAGGTTTGATACTTCAGCCTGTCCGTTAGCTTGTAGATGGTATGGTGTTGCAACTTTGTGCCTCACACCATACTGCTCCAAAGCTTTCACTAACTGAGTGTTACAAAAGTGGGATCCTTCGTCACTTATTAGCACTCTCGGAGTACCAAATCGAGAAAAAAATATTTTTTTCAAAATTTTTATCACGGTTTTTCTGTCTACCTTAGCGCTTGTTACATCTTCAACCCACTTTGAGACGTAGTCAACTGCAACCAGAATGTACTCATTTCCAAAAGACGGTGGAAATGGACCAACAAAATCAATGCCCCAACAATCGAAAACCTCGACTTCTAACATGTTTTGCAAAGGCATTTCATTCCGTTGCGAAATTCCACCAATCCTCCGACATTTATCACAACTTTTGGTGTGCACATGCGCATCTTTGAACAAGGACGGCCAATAAAAGCCCGATTGGAGGACTTTCGCGGCTGTTCTTGTGTCGTTAAAATGACCTTCATACGGAGAGTTATGACAATGCCAAAGGATGTCTTTGGCTTCCTCCTGAGACACACATCTACTTAAAATGTTGTCGACACCAAGTTTGAATAAATGCGGCTCATCCCACACAAAATACTTGGCATCAGATAATTTTTTTTTCTCTGGTTACTAGTTAGACCTTCCGGCATTAATCCAACAGCTTTGTGGTTAGCCATGTCGGCAAACCAAGGTTTAACTTTCACCATATACAACTTTTTATCAGGAAACTCTTCCCTCACCTCCTGCTCATGTTTCGTGACTTCATCATTCGCAAGACGGGACAAGTAATCCGCCACCAAATTCTCTGATCCTTTTTTTATCACGAGTACTCAGTAAATTATAGACCACTTCAAATCTTCATTTTTGAGAGGGATAATGAACTCCGCAAATATCAATCGAAACTTGAACCCTTGTATAGGTATGCAATTTAAGACAACACAAAAATTGAAATAGGTAGTCCGTTTTGGTACCATATCTATTCCCATGTTCCGATCTTTCAAAATAGTAAACTCATTTTCCGGGTAAAGAATACAAAAAATATCTTAATAAGAATTGGGAAACAAATTGGAACCGCTCACATCACAGTAGTAGTAGCGCAAAGCCGTAAGTCGGGGGGCGACCGCCCGTAGGGGTTTACTGCACAAGGCCCCTGCAGAGGAAAAGCTTTATCCCAGTGAATAGAAGATGCTCAGCTCCGCACAACATAGGTATTAACACGCTTTCGGGAAGAACATAAAATAGTATTTGAATTTCTAAAAAATTAATTTCCAATTTCCAATATGTTGGAAACAATAGCGCATTGGGTCAGATTTTTTACAGAGAACAACAAGGTGTTTTATTTTTTTGTGGTTCTCCTTTATATCCAAGGGCTCTGTCCCAAATTTATTCTTCTAACTAAGAAAGCATAGGCAAATATCTTATTATAATAGAATTCCTTCAAAGATGCTTTTCTCCTCTAGCCACAGACATGCTTGACTACCACTACCTTCACTATCAAGCCAAGAAGGGGAATTAGTAACACAGGCTCGGTGGCAGAAGATAAGGCCAACTCAGTACCAAATTAAATTCTTGTAATAAAAGGATCCAACTAATTAGCCTTTACTTTGAATCCGGCTTGGTGAGCAGATACTTGATCGCCACATGGTTAGTGTACACCACAACTTTGGACCCGATCAAATAAGACCTAAATTTTTCTAATGCATACACTATTGCAAGCAACTCTTTCTCAGTTGTTGCATAGTTTATTTAAGCATCATTAAGAACTTTGCTCGCATAGTGTATAACATGAAATTTTTTTGTTTTTCTTTGACCCAACACCGTGCCAACCGCATAATCACTCGCATCGCACATGAGTTCAAAATCATTTTTCCAGTTTAGTGCGACGATTATGGGTGCGGTGATTAGGCTTTGTTTTAAAGAATCAAAAGTTGTCATACAAGACTCATCAAAAATAAAAGACTTATATTTGTTGAACAAGTTGCTTAATGGCTTCGCGATCTTTGCAAAGTCTTTGATGAATCTTTGATAGAATCCTGCATGACCCAGAAAGCTTCGGATTTCCTTCACGTTCAGAGGTGGTGGTAGCTTCTCAATAACTTCCACTTTGGACCTATCAACTTCAAGTCCCTTTTAAGAAACTTTGTGTCCAAGCACAATTCCTTCTGTAACCATAAAGTTGCATTTTTCCCAATTAAGCACTAAATTAGTCTCCGCACACCTCTCTAGAACAACATTTAAATTTTCAGACAAAGGTCAAATGATGGACCGAAAACTAAGAAATCATCCATAAACACCTCGATAGTCTTTTCGATCAAGTCCGAGAATTTAGCTTGCATACACCTTTGAAAAGTTGTCGGTGCATTACACAAGCCAAACGACATCCTCCTATAAGCAAATATTCTGAAAGGACAAGTGAAAGTTGTTTTTTCATGATCCTCTGGATTGACAATGATTTGATTATATCCCGAGTATCCATCTAAAAAATAATAATACTCTTGACTGGAAAGCCTCTCGAGCATTTGATCCATGAAAGGAAGAGGGAAGTGATGTTTTCTTGTAGCTTGATTGAGCCTATGGTAGTCGATACACATCCTCCACCCCGTTACAGTTTTTGTTGGAATCAACTCATTCTTCTAATTACAAATAACTGTCATTCCACCTTTCTTCGGCACCACTTGAACCAGACTAACCCACGGACTTTCAGAGATATGATAAATCATTCCGACGTTCAACATTTTGACAACTTCTTTCCTCACCACTTCTTTCATGGTAAGATTTAATCTTCTTTGTGGTTGAACCACCAAATTGAAATCTTCCTCCATGAATATTCGGTGCATACAATAGGATGGACTTATACCTTTCAAGTTGGAAAGAGTCCAACCCATGGCTTCTTGATTTTTCTTTAAAACAACAACTCATTTTGCCTCTTCCTCCATGGTTAGCTCCGAACTTATGATCACTGGCTTGTTTTTCTCTTCATCAAGAAAGACATACTTAAGATGAGATGTTAACAACTTCAACTCAATTTTGACTTCCTCATTGTTTTCTTTTTTAAAAATTTCCACCCTTTCTTTCAAAGGAGAATTTCTTCTAACTCTTCAAGCTCCCGCAAACACTTTTCAATATCTTTTTCTTCTTCCTCATTGAAATTTTAAAGAGCATTGGTAATAACTTGTTGTAATGGTGTGGGAACTTGCAACAACTCTTTAACTTCTTCGATCACCCCTTCCGTTGCGTCGATTCTAAAACAATCGGTCTTGTCCTTCGAATGCTTCATGGCTTCAAAAATATTGAAACATATTTCCTCATCTTGAACTCTAACTTTCATTAAACCATCATCCATATTAATTGCCATGTGCACGGTCTTCATAAAAGGTCGCCCAAGAATCAAGGGAGAATCTTCATCTTCCTCCATACCAATCACCACAAAGTCAATTGGAAACAAAAATTTGTCAACCTTTACCAATACGTCTTTTGCTACACCATGAGGGCGAGTGGTAGATTTTTCGGCAAGTTACAATTTAATTTGAGTGGACTTCAACTCCATGTATCCCAACCGCTTCACAATGGACAAGGGTATCAAATTGATACTAGAGCCTAAATCGATCAACCCATTGCCAACATAAGTGTTTCCAATTGTCACGGGCAAAGTGACTCGTCCCATATCACTTTCTTTTCTCGGGAGAGTACGTTGAATGATTGCGCTACAACTAGTATCCACCATGATAGTTTCTTGATCCGTATACCTCTTCTTCTTTGTAAGGATGCCCTTCATGAATTTTGCATACTTGGGCATTTGTTCCAACGCTTTGGAAAATGGAATATTGATTTACAATCGCTTGAATATGCCCATGAACCGAGCATAGTTCCTCGCACTATCTTTCCTTTATGGAGCATGCAGATATGACAAATTTTGAATCGGGATAGTGCCCACTTGTTCTTTTCCTTTCCTAGACCTTTTTCACTTTTTCTTCTCTCTTATTTTTCTCTTTTTCCTCTCTCTTTTTCACTCTCTCTTTTTCAACTAAATCTTCCTCAATATTTTTTTCTACTTTTTTCTCAACATTTTCATTTTCTTTTTCAACTACAAGCTCTTCCTCTACTACCTCCTCAACTACAACCTCTTCCTCTACTACCTCCTTGCAATGCTTCTTAGGATTTGGGAGGTTAGCCGTAAATGGCCCTTTTTGTTGATCGGCCAATTGTTTTGATAATTGACCCACTTGTGTCTCCAAATTCTTTATAGCCATATCAATGTTATTATGATTTGACATTGACATTTGCATAAATTGAGTAAGAGTTTCTTCCATCTTTGAAGATGAACTTTGAGTTTGTGGAGGTTGAGTGTAATTTTGGTATTGTTGACAATTTGAAGTTTCAGCTTCTTGCAGCCTCCAAGATTGTTGATACCCTTGATTTGCTTGTTGGTAAGGTGACCTTGGTTGGTATCCATGATTTTGATTTCCGGCATAATTAACTTCTTCCACTACCGGAGGACAATACCCAGTAAGATGGTCGCCTTTACATAATTCGCAACTTGCCACTTGAGCTTTGGTAGGACCTTCTTGCATCTCTTTGATTTGTTGCAGAAGCTTCGAGATTTGTTGAGTTAAAAGCTCCACTTGTTGTGATAGAAGTTTGTTCTGAGCAAGAATAGCATCATTGGTACCTAACTCTAGCACTCCTGGTTTTTGTTGAGTTACTCCACGGTTATGATTTCCTTGGTGATAATTAAGCTCCGCCTTATCAATGATTGCAAATACTTCTTTAACACTTTTATACATTAAAGAACCCCCCTCTGTAGCATCCAACAAGATCTTGTGAACCGAGAGGAGACCATTGTAGAAAATGTGAACTTGCATAAGTTCATCAAAACCGTGTCCTTTACATTTTCTCAACATCGACTTGAATCTCTCCCAAGCTTCGTTGAGGGATTCATTTCCTCCTTGTGAAAATACAGCGATAACCGTCTTTGCTTCCATGAACCGGTTATGTGGAAAGAACCATTCAAGAAACTTTTCTTCCAATAAATTCCAATTTGTCATTACTTTTATAAACTGATCAAGATACCATTCCTTCGCTTTCTCAACCAAAGAATGAAGAAATAGCCTCCTAAATAGTGATTCTTCATCAGCTTCTGGTGCTCCCGTTGCACCCGCAATCTCATAGAATTTGGTAAGATGTGTAAACGGATCCTCATGATCTAACACCGTAAAAGGATTTTGATAAATGAGTGCAAGGATTCCCGTTTTCATCTCATCTTGCCTTCCATTTTGGAGATTACGCGTAAACTTAGCGGTGTGTCTTGGACTATTTGTACATGGAACTGAAACTGGAGGTGGTGGTGGTGATGCTGCCATGATTGGTGAATCAGGTGGAGTGGATGAAGAAGATTCCCCGCGCTCTTGTCTTTCCCTAGCTTGTTGCTGTCTCCGCCTTGTGCGACTGTTGAGTCAGCGAGCAGTTCTTTCAATCTCAGGATCGAAAAGAAGGTCTTCAGGCCAGACTTGTCCTCGCATAAACAAATTCTGCACACAAATTAAACAGATCAAAAAGCACAAAGAATTACAGAGATAAGAGATTCACAATACACAAATCTTAAAGTCATTAAACTATTGCAATGCTTGCAATATTCTAGTAACAATCCCCGACAACGGCTCCAATTTGTTAGAAGTATTTGTCGGGAGTGTTTTATCGTATCCATAGGGATTGATGAGAATATTTGATGCTTGTCGTTCAATGGTTTAATGATTCAAGAAGAGGGTTTTCAAACTGGTTTCTATTTTGTAACAAGAGTTTGTAAGAAATAAAACAAAGTAAAATTTGGTTTTAGTTTGATAAAAAGCATGCCAATATTAGGGTTCACTAATCCATCTTAAACGTATCCAACCAATCAAATATGTGAATTTAGTTTTAACCAACATAATCGCGTATCCTTGCAAAAAAGTTCATCTCTAAAGCGATTTCGTGAATGTTATTGTTTCAACCGTTAAACGATATCTCTAAATAACACTTGAAACAATAATCATTAAGATCAATATAATGCGAATATCAACTTCCAAATCTATGTCTAGAGTTTGTATAGTTGATAGATGAAGAAATTAGGTCAAGACTTGAAAAGTTCATGTATAAAGCAATCCAAACCATAGATATAACAAAAGATAGCAAATAACTTCATCTATATTGATCAAAGCCTTGTTCACATACCAAAGATTAAGAAGCATACATAAAATCAGAACTAGCTACCTCTAACCTTGACAAAAGAGGGGTTTTAGCCACCCATTTCCATGATAGCTTGAGTAACAAGTTTTAGAAGAAGGATGATCAACATTCGAGTCGAATAATTGAGATTGGATGAGAATCCACCTTTTTTTTGTGAAAGATGGATAAGAGATGATGAAAATGGAGAAACTAGGGTTTTTGTGCTGAAAAGTATCAAACTAAGAAAGATACAAGAAAAAAGATATTTTGGCAAAAAGCAGCACATACTACTTATAGACATGCTGCTGAGCTGTCATATTCACAGAGAGAATAATATGTTCTCCTAGTGAACAATAAAAAATGGCAGTTAAAGTGCCAGTGTACAGTGAACACGTCCCTAAGCTATTTCCACATGTTCGTTGTACGAGCAATCCTTCGCATTACGAAGGCTTCGCTAGAAACTTTGCAAGCAGATTCTTGTCCAAATACTTCTGCCTTAGGTCTGGGGCTATTCGCTAGGACTTCGCTTCTCCTTCACTCTAGCGAACGATTCGCTAGCTCTTTCGCACAACGAGTTTAGGCTCCTTTCTTTCTGTATGAACAGTACCATGCTCTCCAAGGCCTTCGCTGGCAAGTTTGCTGTGTGAACTTGTTGATGTTTTTCTAGGTAGATTCGCTAGCAAGTTTGTTGTGCGAACTTGTTGATGTTTTCATGCTGACTTGGTTTCCTTGTCAAAGTTCTTGTGTCTTACTCTTCATGTTTTCATGCATAATTCCTGCACAATAACACACAAATCAAAGCAACCAAGACATTTTCACACAATGAAGCATATCATAAAAAACAAGAGTGATTCTAATCACTTTCTCTATAAAAAGAATGAGAGGTGCCAATATTTGATATATCAAATAAGCAAAGTTTGACATCTAACATCGACATAGTTGCCGTCAACGTAGAAGATTTCGTTATGGATGGCAAAGACAATCTGGCCAAATCAAACGGTGAATCCACATCCGACTGGGTCAGGTTGGAATCCCTGGTCGTTGCTTCGTGCTTTATTATCGACAAATCGAACGCCTTCGCCACTGTCAAGAATCGGGAGAAAGGAACATCTGCGAACTGGAAGGTTTACAAGCCCAGGGAGATGGACTGGATCTGCTCGTCCTACCCGAGGAAGCGCTTTCCGACGTATGAGTTCGCGTTCCGGGAAGCGGGGTTTTGCCTCTCCTTCAACGATTTTCAAACCGGGGTCTTTTAATGGCTGGAGTTGGCACCCTTGCAGCTTCATCCCAACGCGATCGCGTTCATGCGGGCGTTGGTGCCACGTTTCCGTTGTTTTTGTGTCTCTTCAATCTCCAGAGGTAGACTCACCATGGACGACACAGTTGGATATCCCTGAAGCAGCCGAGGAAGCTGTTCAGAGCGTATTTGGACTCTGTCCGGTCCTTCAAGGACAGACACTTCCTCGTTAAACCTATGACATACGCCGCCGTCAACTCCCTATTCAAGCGCATGGAGAAGCTCGTGGACGGGCGAAGGGACGAGGCCCTAGAGGCAAAGTTTCCCCTAGAGTGGAAACATGCCCACTTTAAAAGAGGGACAAAGAGCTACCTCACGAAGCCCCACGATCTAGATAAGGAGGACAAGCTTGATTATGACAATATCGTGGCCTTCGTTGATAGTTTCACTTCTGCCAAGTGTGTGACCAAGGACGGGAGCTTCTTCTGGGACAAAAATGGGAAAATTTCCCTCGAGGCCCGTCTAATCAACACCAAGGCGCTCCTCGAGCGCAGCTTCGACGAGGATGCCTTGAGGCTCTTAGGTAACGAGCATGTTCTTTACTTGTGTGCCCGCTTATTTTTCCTTGTATTAACTTGTTCTTTTTTTGTTTGTTTGTTGAAAGCCAGATGTCGAGCCTCTAAGAACACGTGATGAAGCTCGCTATGAACAAAGGCGCCAAGAAGGTCACCAAAAGTCGAGTCGCGCAGGTCCAACAAATATCAAAACCCAATCAGTATCTTGGTGGTTCCTCTTTCTCGCCGCAGTGCTTCCAGTCTTCCTCTTCCCAAGAGAATCCGCCCAAAGGGCAGCGCACAGATGAGTCCGAACCCGTGGACCTCCTGGAGGGCATTTCGGGGTAAGGTTTTTGTTGCCTCCCTGCTGTCGCATCTTGTGCCTACATATCCTGACGGGAATGGAATCAGAGTATTTGTTGTTCCCTTAAAAGGGTTTGAGGAATCATTGACTGTTGGTCAAAGTTCCAAAGGGAAAGAGTTTGTTGATTGATTGATTCTAGGAGAAAAGAAGAATCGTCATCTTAAAGGAGAACACTCGACTTAACCACCACAACTTGTAGGAGATAATCTTTGCATCGTCTTGAGAGAAGGTCTAAAACACTCGGATCCATCGACGAGTAGGCCACTATCTCTCTCAAGCGGAAAAGATCTTATATCTCGATTATATTGTTATGGCGCAGGAGAATTACATCTCAACTGTCAAGATGACTAACGTCTTATTCTCTAATGGGAGAAAAGTTGATTGAATTGAATAGGTTCATCTAAGTTGTAAAAGGTAAAAGAAAAAGGTCCTTCTTATGGGGTAGGATCTAAACTTAAACTGATCAACTTGAAAAGGATCAAGGATCAAGCGGGGAAAATGATGCATATGAGGTGCAATACGCACAAATGTTAAGTCATGCGTAGGTTCTTCCTTTGGATATTATGCAATGCGATAAAATAAAGAACAATAAGACAATGATAAATAAATCCAAACAACAGTTATAGAGTGCTCAAAAATAAAGACAAGTGCGGGATCGCGAATAATTGGATTGAATCGGTGCTCAAATGATGGGAAGAGATAGAAACACGGGTTGATTGAGTTTTTAGGCGAATTGATTTTAAGAAAAGCATATTAGTTTGTTTTAAAAGGTTTTGGGTTATAACTTAATTAAATTCTAATAGAAATGATTTAAAATAAATATAGGTTTTGAGAAGAAAGTTTTTAATTGAATATATGATTTTAGCTATAAATACAAGTTATTATGTAAAAAAAGGTTTTCTTACTAAATATATGTAATTCCTATTTAACAAATAAAAAAAGAATAGAAATTATTTTAAATTATAAAAAATAATCCCCCTTGTGTTATTTAGAATAAGAATTATGATTTAAATAAGTAAAAAGAATTTATTAAATTGATGAAGTAAATTATTAAGAAGTGAATAATTACTTAGTTAAAAAAAAAGATTAGTTTGATTAATAAGAAAAAGCTGATTATTTAAAAAAAAATTAATTTAAGGTTAAATAATTAATAAATAATTAGGTTAATGAAAATGTTAATTAATGGCAGGTTAATGGTTCAATCATGGATTAGTGGGGGTAATGAATGGTTAGAGGGGGCGGACAGATCGTGTGTGGGTGCATCTGTGAGAGTGCACCGTGGACGTGCGAAGGGTGATCGCATGATTGTAATCAGATAAAGGACGGGTGGCCAGGATTGGAAGGGGCATCGAAGGTGTGTGTGCGCACATGCGTGTGATTATAGCAATATAAAACAAATTAAAAAACCCTAACAAGACAATCCCCCCCATTTCTTCTTTTGTCCGCCGTTTATCTCTTTTGTTCTCATCTCTCTCCTTCTCATTCTCCTCGCCATTTCCTCTTATTCTTCCTCTTGCATGTCTACGATCTTCACTTTCTTCGATTTCTTCATCCTTCATCTTCCATTTCTTCCCAATCTCCTTCATAAAAGAAACAACAAAAAAAAGATTAATACGTGTTAGTCATTAACCACTTACGGTTTGCGGTTTTTTGATACGGATGATCGAGGACGATGATGAATGATGAAGTTTCCTTCATCGTTTGAGTCTTGCTTCTGGATATTTGGATTAGTGATGTCTAGGCTCTTAGCTTTTTTCGTGCACAGTTGGAGGTTATTTGTGATGAGGGTTTTCGTTTCACGATCTATTGATGGTGAACAACGAAATTTTTTGTCTTCTGAGTCTGGCGGCCATTTGGTTTGGAAACGGATTTGCGATGGTGTGAAATTTTGGAGGCGATGAGGATTCTAAGTGAACTGAGCTTATTGCGATGATGGTTTTTTCTTAGACTCTGAGCTTTACTGTGACTCTTCTTTTTCTTATATACACGGATTTGAAAACATGCTATAACATTTTCTTTAAGGGATTTCCTTTTCTGTTTGATGTTGTCCGGAATTGTTTTGGAAGGATTTTCATGGATCTTAAATCTTTCTTTATTTATGTTGATTTGTTGTTATGTTTTGAAACGGATTTGGAAAGATTTTTCGGAAATCTTTAATCTTTATCTTCCTTTTGATTTGTTGTGATGATAATGGAAACAAAAACTCTAGACTTCCATCTTCGTATCCTGATCGGTTTCCGGGTCCGTTTGGTTCGTCTGATGATGGATTTGTTTAAATTGGAAATTCATTTCGTTAATTTTTAATGATGATGATGGTGTCCGAAAATTGATGACGTTGTGGGAGTTGGATACGTTTTGAATTTCTTCCCATTTCGCCTACGTCACCGTCCGTTGATACTTTCGGATTTGGAAATCAATTGGGAACTTTCACTTTATGATTTAATGTCATTTTGAAAGTTATCTTCTTGGCCAGCTGGACAAAACATGTTTTCCTCTTATTCTTTTTTGGGCCAACAAAACACTTTATTAATTCTCTAAGAACAAACTTATACCCTGATGTTGTTAAATGAGAAATGTACTTGGTGATGATGACCTGGTCTGAACCGTAAAAAACTATTGTCCGAATCTCGTTCGGAAGCTGGTAGCGACTCCGGTTGTTGCCCTTCTGTCCCGGCCCGACGATGGCACTTTTCTGAGGTTCGAAAAACAAATAAAATCCTTCGTTTGAACTTCTTGCGGATTACTAATTATTTTGTCCAATATTTGCAGGTGCAGAAGATAATGAAGATGAGGAAAGCTTGAAGACCTATGAATTCCTAGGAGAGTCTTTAGGAAATAGTTTAGAAACATTTGATGTAATCAAATAAGTCCAAAAATAGTAACTCTTGTAGCTTGTATCTTGTATCTTGTAAATAAAGTGCAAACCATATTCCATTAACGAGTAAAATGTCTTGTGTTCCAAAAATGTCTCAAATAAGAACTCAAATCTAGTGCACACGATTGACTCAAAAGATCTTGAACATCCTTAATCAAACGTTCATTTCATGTCTCTGGATATTTTAATAAGCTGTCTGGCTGAATCTTGAGAAATCCAATAATACGCCTAAAACACCACACTTCACCATGAATTAGATTTGCGAATTAAAAATGGCTGGAAAATGGTACTTGAAACACTTCACACAAATGGAACTTAATCCTTCGCCGGACGGGCTAAAATATCACCGCAATGTCTTGGAAGATCATAAAATCCAAAGTATAACCTAATCCGCTCTCTTTAGAAATAGTGCTTTGTCACCTTGTTGAATTATTGATAAAGACAGTGCGCCCTTTGGAAATGATCCAGAGATAGTCTGAGGCGCTTAGATTTGATAGGAACAGTATCACTAATCTTGACATACCTTCACATATTGGTTAGTCGCAATAAACATAAATATGAAATTATAAAGCCAAATAAATGCAAGAAACACACAAGGGAGGTGGGATCTTAAAGTCAAAAATTAGGGTGTGATAGATGCCCCTATTTAAGTTTCTTCTATCCGGAGATATGGAGATTGAAATCTTTGTCTCAACGCGATAGGAGGGACTTAAATACAAACATTGCACAAATTTTTGGTCCTAAGATACCACCAAATGCATATGATGTGCAATGATATGAAAATGCAAGACAGAGGGTCCTATGGAGACATGATGCCACAGGGGAGAAACCGGACACATCACGTGAGAAACACATGAACAACGAAAGATCAGGCCCAACGAAGCGAGACTCCACGGGGAAAGACCCGACTCCACGAGGGAAAGAGACAAACAACCACCATTGAGGAATCTCCAACAAAAGATATGATATAACACCACCAAGAGTATAGTAGCTTAAGCAATGGGCGGGAAACTTGAAAGTGAAGGATATCCTACTACCAATGCGTGGTAGCCCAAACAACGGTAATAACTAGAATGAATCTTCTTGATCGAAAAAAAAATCAGCTTTTCTTCAACTGAGTATTCCATTTGAAAAGAGCAGAATAAACCTCCCCACGCTTTGTGGCTTATGTGCCATGAACGGGTCTCGGTTTCTTGAAATAAACCTCCCCACGCTTCATGGTTTGTGTGCCTTGAACGGGTCTCAGTTCCTTGAAATAAACCTCCCCACGCTTCATGGTTTGTGTGCCATGAACGGGTCTCAATTTCTTGAAATAAACTTTCCCACGCTTCATGGTTTGTCTACCATGACCGGGTCTCATTTTCTTGAAATAAACCTCCCGACGCTTCAAGGTTGTCTACCATGAATGGGTCTCAGTTCCTTGAAATAAACCTCCCCACGCTTCATGGTTTGTATTCCATGAGCGAGTCATAGTTTCTTGAAATAAACCTCCCCACGCTTCATGATTTGTGTGCCATGAACAGGTCTCAGTTTCTTGAAATAAACCTCCCCACGCTTCATGGTTTGTCTACCATGAACGTGTCTCAGTTTCTTGAAATAAACCTCCCCACACTTCAGGTTGTCTACCATGAACGGGTCTCAGTTCCTTGAAAGTAACCTCCCCATTCTTCATGGTTTGTGTGCCATGAACGAGTCTCGGTTTCTTCCTGGAATGACGAATACTCGTGAGAGCATCTTCTCAGGGCAATTGGAATTTTGCTGGAGATAAAAGATTTCAGTGGTAATCCATAATGTACTGGAGATTGTAAAACTTCATCGGGGATCTTCATAAGAGATTTAGGCCGATTGGTTTGCAAATATGTCTTCTCAAATAAAGAGAGATCAATTGTTATAAACTTCACCAAACTTCTCAGGAGAGATGCCATTTGATGGAATTAGACTTATGTAACAGACTCACTGGAGAATGCATCCCTGAGGAGTGTCTTTGTTGTAGCTGTAAAATGTATAAATCCTTTGAAGTGAAAATTCTCAAATAAAGAGAAAATATCTGTAAAGTCTTCGACAAACTTCTCTGATGGATTTCCGAAAAGATGTCATTTGACGAGTTGATAATCTT
Organism: Lathyrus sativus; assembly: GCA_963859935.3. Classification (NCBI taxonomy): domain Eukaryota; kingdom Viridiplantae; phylum Streptophyta; class Magnoliopsida; order Fabales; family Fabaceae; genus Lathyrus; species Lathyrus sativus. The sequence goes on from OZ012739.1 coordinate 278,264,059, forward strand.
GATAAGTCACTAGGGATAGACAAACTGTCTTGAGGAGACTGCCATTTGTTGCTTTAATAGAAAACCTGGTCAAAACAAGTTGCTCAAATAAAGAGGTTGCTTGTGATCCGAATATAAATTGTTGAGAAAATTCGGTAATATATGTCTTCAATGATAATCTTCAGAAAAAACCTTCTTGGGGAGCAAGTGCAAAATAAGTGCACGCTTAATCTGAGTTCAAAAGTTGGAGATATCCCAAAAGATGTGATTGTCAGGGACCGAAGTTCAATTCGGGAAATAATCGAAGAGAAGTTGTCAAGTAAGACACAATCATTGAGGTATGAGCTTGAATGAGATGTATTGAAACAACCGTCTTCCACGAGGATCGAACTCCGTGGGGAAATAGGAATATTGTGCTCTTTCTACCTAGGATCGACAACTCTACTTGGAAGGAGAAGACATAGCCCAACCACTTGGGGAAATACGGCCAAAGTGACAGAACAAACAAACACAAAGCAAAAATGCACATGCTATGCTATCTACTTATATGCTATGCGTATGATAACAACAGAGATGAAATAAACATCTCGGGCGAAGAGGCACTCTAACCAAATCTTCACAGATCAAACATCGCCTGGAGAGTATAAGCTTGCTGGGGAACAAAAAATATCGAACTTCGTCTCAGGATAAAATAAATATTTGCTTCTTCAGACTAAATCTTCAACTGTCTTATACAAGAATAAGAACTCGGTATTTCCATGAATGAAATAAACATCCATGAACTTCCATTCATTATTCATATATCAAGTAAAACAAATATATTTGAAAAAAGGTTTTAATATTTGTTTCAGAACTTTGCTATCAAGATAAAACATTTATCGCACAAGAAATAAGAAAAAGTAATTTTACTTATTGAATGGTAGTCAACAAAAAGGCATGACTCCAATATTACAATGTTGGAAAATAACAATAATGATTACACCAGGGGAATAATAACCCGTTTCTCCCTATGTCAACTTGAACTTCCTTGGTTCTAAGAAAAATATTTCTTGACGGCATCTATATTTACAGGGCGAGTGATCTCTTCTCCGTCCATGGTTGCTAACATCAAATCACCTCCGGAGAATACTTTCTTCACCACATATGGACCATCATAGTTCGGAGCCCATTTTCCTCTGGTATCGGTGAGGAATGATTGAATCTCCTTAAGCACAAGGTCACCTTCCTTGAATTCACGGGGTCGAACCTTCTTGTCGAGTGCCTTCTTCATTCTCTGTTAACACAACTGACCATGGCACAGTGCTGTCATTCTCTTTTCTTCAATCAGGTTTAGTTGATCATATCTGCTTTGGCACCATTCAGCCTCTGATAGCTTAGCTTCCATCAAAATCCTCAAAGAAGGGATCTCAACCTCTATCGGGAGTACAACTTCCATACCGTAAATAAGTGAAAATGGAGTTGCCCCAATTGACGTGCGTACCGAAGTACAATATCCGTGTAGAGAAAACGGGAACATCTCATGCTAGTCTTTGTGCGTAACAACCATCTTCTGTACTATCCTCTTAATATTCTTGTTGGCAGCTTTAACGACCCCATTCATCTTCGGTCTGTAAGGAGAAGAGTTGTGATGCTCAATCTTGAATTCTTCGCACAACTCTTTCATCATTCTTTTGTTCAAGTTGGACCCATTATCTGTAATAATCTTGCTGGGTACACCATATCTGCAAATGAGCTGATTCTTTATAAACTTAACAACCACATGTCTAGTCACATTAGCATAAGAAGCTGCTTCGACCCACTTAGTGAAATAGTCAATTGCCACTAAGATGAATCGGTGTCCATTAGATTCTTTCAGTTCTATCATACCAATCATATCAATGCCCCACATGGAGAACAACCAGGGAGACGAGATAAGATTCAGTAGAGTTGGAGGCACATGAATCTTTTCTGTGTAGATCTGACACTTGTGACATTTCTTAGCAAACTTGTAACAGTCGGATTCCATTGTAATCCAATAATAACCAGCTCTTAGGAGTTTTCTAGCCATAGCATGTTCATTGGCATGGGTTCCAAAAGATCCTTCATGAATTTCTGTCATTAACATGTCCGCTTCCCGCTTTTCAACATATCTTAGCAAGACCATGTCAAAGTTCCGCTTGTACAACACATCATTACTCAGGAGAAAATTACCAGCTAACCTTCTCAAAGTCTTCTTATCCTTGTTAGAGGCTCCCATGGACACTCTTGCTTTCGGAGAAACACTTCAATATCATGATACCAAGGTTTATTGTCTTCAACGTCTTCGATGGCAAAGATGTAGGCAGGTCTGTCTAAATGTCTCACATCAATCCGAGGACAATCATTCCAAAAGGTTACCACAATCATGGAGGCCAGGGTTGCCAATGCATCTGCCATCCTATTCTCATCAAGAAGGATATGATGGAGATCGACTCTATCAAAGAAAGGTAACAGTCTTCTTGCATAACCTCTGTATGGAATCAAATTATCTTGGCGAGTCATCCATTCTCATATGATTTGGTAGATTAACACAGCGGAATCACCAAATACGTCCAAATTCTTGATCCTTAAATCCACTGTCTCTTCAAGGCCCATGATACATGCTTCATACTCGGCTTCATTATTGGTACACTTGAATTTTAATCTGGAAGTAAATGGGATATGAGACCCATGAGGAGTCACAATAACTGCGCCTATTCCTTTTCCATGAGCATTAACAGCTCCATCAAAAATTAAACCTGATTGAGAACCAGGCTCGGGTCCTTCGTCTGGTAAAGGTTCTTCACAATCTTTCATTTTCAAATACATCACATCTTCGTCAGAGAAATCATCATTAGCAGAATGATGATCCTCAATAGGTTAGTGCGCCAAATGATCGGCCAAAACACTCCCTTTAATAACTTTCTGATTATGGTATTCAATATCATACTCTAATAATAACATCTGGCAATTCTGCCATTCAATGCAGGCTTCTCAAAGATATACTTGATAGGATCCATCTTTGAAACTAACCAAGTAGTATGACTCAACATGTATTGTCGCAGATGTTTGGCAGCCCATGCTAAAGCACAACAAGTCTTCTCAAGCATAGTGTATCTGAACTCAAAGTCGGTGAACTTCTTGCTCAAATAATAAGTAACATGCTCTTGCTTCCCTGTTTCATCCCGCTAATCGAGTACACAGCCCATCGAGTCTTCTAACACAGTCAAATACATGATTAGAGGTCGACCTTCAACTGAAGAAATTATAATGGGAGGTTCAAGCAGATACTCCTTGATATGATCAAAAGCATTTTGACAATCTTCAGTCCAAACATAACCCTGTTCTTTCCTCAAGAGCTTGAAGATAGGTTTACACGTAGCAGTCATATTAGATATAAACCGGGAGATGTAGTTCAAGCGTCCCAAAAATCCTCTGACCTATTTCTATGTAGTAGGAGTTGGCATTTCTTGAATAGCCTTTACTTTATCAGGATCCACTTCAATACCTTTCTGGATAACAATGAAACCCAAGAGTTTCCCTGATCGTACACCAAATGCACACTTGTTGGGGTACAATTAAAGCTTGTATTCTCTTAGTCGACCAAACAACTTCAGCAAATGTTTAACATGATCATCCTCCGTCTTAGACATGGCTATCGTATCATCCACATAAACTTCGATTTCCTTATGCATCATATCATGGAAAAAAGTAGTCATAGCCCTCTGATACGTTGCCTCGACATTCTTCAATCCAAACGGCATAACTCTATAACAAAAAGTGCCCCAGGGTGGGATGAACGACGTCTTTTCTCTATCTTCAGGAGCCATCCTGATCTGATTGTATCCTGAAAACCCATCCATAAAAGAGAAGATTTCATACCTTGCAGTGCTGTCTACCAATATGTCAATGTGAGGTAGTGGGAAATCATTCTTCGGACTGGCCTTGTTCAAGTCTCTGTAGTCCACACAGATACGAACCTTCCCATCCTTCTTCGGAACGGGGACAATGTTGGCTAACCAAAGCGGATACTCAGCAGTGACAAGAAAACCTGCATCGATCTGAGCTTCTGCTTAACTGGCGGGCATTCTGGCTTCAAAGGCAGGTGATGTTCAACTATAGTAGTGTCAAGACTAGGCATGTCTTGATATGACCAAGCAAACACGTCGATAAACTCTCTAAGCAACTCAATCAAACGTTCTTTCACATCAGACTTGAGCAAAGCTCCAATTTTCACTTCCTTACGGATTTCTTCTGTACCCAGATTAATCACTTCCACGGGCTCTTTGTGAGGTTGAATAGCTTTATCTTCATTCTCAAGCAGTCTAGAGATTTCTTCTAGAATATCATCTTCTTCGTCTTCGGCCTCAAACACAGGGAATTCGAAGTTCGGCGAAGGTAGTGGGTCATTATTCCCGAGATGTGATTTGTGCATCAATTTGCGCATGTGATATGGTTCTATTCAGTTTTATAAAGTGGAAAGTGTGTGTACGCAAGATGCTATTTATTATTACTTTCCAACAGAATAATAGTAAAAAAATAAAAAAACACAATATGAAAATAAAACAACATTTTATTAATGATAGCAAAGCCTGAACAAAATGCCCAACAAGATCACCTTTGCCTTGAGCAGAGCAAAGGGAATTATTAAAAAAACTTGAGCCCACACAACAAATTTTTGCCTTGGGCAGAGCGAAAACTTAAAAACAAATGTTTTACTTTGATATATGAACGACAACAGGGACCTCAACCACACTCCAATTCTTGACCACCACTCCTGGCGTTACAAAGTCAGGAACATCTTCATCGGAATCCTCTTTAGTGATAGCATTGACTCTGAAACTGTAATCAAAGTCATCTGAGACGTACCCTGGGTCTTCCATGTAGGGTTCATAATCTTGAAATGGAATGGAGAGGCTTGCAGAACCTTCTGATATGTAGCCTTCAAACTCATCTTCAGACACTGCATTGATGTGAGGAGGATGGGTGATCCCTCCGCTGCGGAATACCTATTTGATTGGTGGAAACTCTTGACTTCTGATAACTTGTTGAGCAGATCGGTAGCAAAGTCAATACCTTCTTTATTCTTGTTCTCTGGTAGAAAAAACATCTTGCCCCAACCTGTTTGAGAGCCACTGTTCACAACATGTTGTGCATCTTTAAAGGATGACATAGGTATTCTAGACTTCTGAGTACCATTGTCCACAATAGATAAGGCTTGAAACTGTGTACCAACCTCTTCTTCAGCTTCAACATACAAAAATGAGGATAAGTGGCTCACCATTAAAGCTCGTTCTCCGTAAACTATAATTGTTTTGCCTTCAAAAGTATACTTCAGCTTCTGGTGTAGAGTAGAAGTAACTGCCTCAGCCTCATGTATCCACGGCCTCCCTAACAAACAGCAATAGGCGGTGCGAATATCCATGACTTGAAATATGATCATAAATATTTGCAACCCAATAGTCATTGGTAGTGTCATACCCCAAATTTGTCCTACCTGTATATTATTTTTGATTTGTATTGTTGCCCATGGACAGTTGTTCAGAAAATTAAAAAAAATAGTTTGTTTCTTATATGCTGTTTCCAACTCAAGAGGTTATGGGGTCGAAGTTGAATTAAGGATCATTGGAGATTTATTTGTACGAATACCGAGCTCAGTAAAGGTTGAAAGTTAATCAGAAAACGACATGTTGGATGAGATTTGGATTCAAGTGCGATCAAGATCGTATATCATTGTTCAAGTTTAAATACGAGTGTGTCATGGGAGTTACAAGGAAAATATATGTGGTTTGAATATGGAAGTGACATAACATTCGTTGAGCCCAAGTTGAAGCTTATACAAAATTCATATTACATTGTTCAAAAATTCAAAGCCCACTTTGTCATTCAGAAAATTCAAAATAGTATGTGGTTTTCGTTCCTTGTCCACACTTAGGATGTCACAGGGTTGAAATAAATTGTTACAAAATTCATGTGAGGTTTTTTTTTCAAGACGGGCTATGGTATAAAGTTCCAGGGTGCACTAGTTCAAATGGTTGTGTTTAGGGTGGCAGTTAAAGTCGTGAAACTAAGTCATGGTCAAAGAAACGTTGCAATTCAAGTAGGCAATTGCTCCCAAAGTTTGGTACAACTCACATTCAAAACAACAATATTGGATATAAAGATCTGTTTCCATGAGTATAAAGAAAATTCAAAAGAGGCAAAAGTTGAGAGAAGTTTGGCAAAAGATTGGAATTAAAAGGACATGGTCCCACACAAGGCCATATACAATTCATAAGTCCAAAGAAATTCATAAGATATATTCAAAGCAGTCTGCAATAGTTGGTTTACAACTTGAATTCCACATGCCTTCATAACCAGTTCAGGAAAATGCAGCTCACGCGACGAAAGCTGATGCCAGTAACTTTGCTGTTCAAGCCATGTGGAAATTTCCTGCAGCGCACCAATGCAAAGTTCAAGCCAAATTGCAACCTGCACAATCAAAATTAAGACAATGACAAGGAGCATGATTCAGTTTTCATGTAATGTTACGCAAGCCCCCAGCCACCGGCAGGACAATGTAAGTTCCCGGTGCAGGGATAAAAAGGAAAGAGGATGATTGACCCCACAAAGTTACCTACATCCGCAAATCTCGCAATGCGACATGAAAACAGCAAGAGATGTCACGCAACGCCAAAAGGCTTCCACGAGATTGAAACAAAAGCGTGACTGCAACCTTCGTAACAAACATTTTGCGGCAATGTGCACAAACCTGCCAAATGAGACAGTCTACAGCTGAAGAAATACAAAGAGCTTGGGAGTAGAATTATGGAAAGTATAATCACCTTCATGGACCAGCACGGAAGTATACGAGCTTCATGACCTACAAATTGAAACAATTGCCATATAGGCACAAACCAGTTAGCAGATGTGTCCAAACAAATAGGTTCAAAGAAAAGTGGTGAAGCGAAAATACCAGCCACAACATTCGCTCTGTACGAGATACCCCTTTGTCTGCCACAAGCAATCCGCAGCACAACGCATCAAAACCGTATGCAGTCACATTTTATTCCATTTTTCCTAAATACCATTACTTGCAAAATGGATAGAATGCAATATGAAATACAAACAGCAGCAACCGCCACTCTCACGGACCACTTGTGAAAGAGGCAATTCGCATCCTTTTGTACACCAATAACCTGCTATGTGGGAAAAGAGTAACGGGAAATGAGGGAATTATTGTGAACATACCAATCATATGCAAGTAATCACGAGATTTACAGTTCTGATCGTTTCCCTTCAAATTATTGTCAAGACAAAATTTGATGCAGCAAGCACCTTAACTGCAACATTTCCCTGCGTCGCATTATCAGGAAAAAAACCGGCACCAACTTGGCTTCTGCATCAGCTCATGGTTCACCTGCACCGGCAACAATAATAATTGTAATATGAATTCAATCGACACTAATCTGATGACATTGTTATCCAAGCCGCACCTATTCAAAGAGTGTCAGCACATAACAAATTAGGACTAAAGATGCATTCAGGAATTACACTGCATAATCTCGCATTTGATTTGCTGGATTTAAATAGAAAGCAGACAAATATTAGGGCCCCACCCAAAAGCCACCGACTGTTACTCAATACACCAACCTCACCAAAACGGGTGAGAGACTTGGAAGTAGCAATTCAAAATGCAAAAGCATGCCAAAGAAAATCACGGCCTGCACAAGAAAAGGACAACAAATAACACGTTATTCCGTACTTGTAAAAATTCACAGCACAACAAAATACAACAACAGTACAAAATACCTCAAAGGCCCCACATAGTACGACCACAAAAGGGCAAGGCTTTAGAATATTTTGTGGTCCAATTCCTTTCAAGACCGTTTTACCCTCTCCAAATCCATATAAAAGCATCATTTTCATTCATGAAAGGGAAAAAACCCTAGCCGTTCCAAGAGCCTCCAAACCCTAATTCGCCTCCAAGCTTCAACACAACAGAAACAAACCACTCTTTACTATTCAATCACCTTCCATGTTCAAACTCCCTTTTTCGCAAATTTCTCTTTCAATGTCTCAGACCACCGTGTGAAATTAACCCTCCACAGTTTTCGTATTCTGCAATCCCCATTTTCATTTCGAAACTTCAACCCAGCCATCATTCATATCTGTCCTCCATAAACAAACTCATCAACAAAACCTTCACCATTTTCGGAACATGTTCAAACTTTAGAAACTCAAACATTCAGCCTCCGTAACCCCAAACCTCCTCCGAAAATCACTCCAATCAAACTTCAATCTTCATACACTCTCCAGAATCCTTCAACTCCAACCCCATGAAAAAACCAGTTGAAACCCCTTTTCTTCCTCAAGCTTCAAACAGCTTCAAACCTTAACAGAAACAAACCGACCCATCGAACCTCATCTTCCATTTTGAATACCCTTCAACAAAACATCAATTTGATTTCAAAATTAAACCAGAAACGAAAATTGAAACGATTCAGAACAGAGAGATGAACAAGTGAAAGGAAGAGAGGTGTTCGAACCAGATTTTCGAGCGAGATCAATCCGTGATGAAAAGAAGGTGGTTCCGTGAATGGTTTTGTCGTTGAAGTTTTGGGAATAATGACACCTTACAATCTGATATTTGTTGGTTTTTTTCTTTTTATTTAATGTCTTTTTTTTTCTTTTCGGTTTCTCTTGTTTTTAATGGAGATGGTGTGTCTCCATTTTGGTTATACTCAGCTTTTATTGTTTTTAATATGAAAAATAAGTTTTACCTTGTTTTTTTATATGTTGTTGATTAGTTAGCTCATTTGATTGGGCTTGGCTTGAAGGCCTGTTCTGTTTCAGCAACCGCCCCACTTCCCAGTTCATACCCTCTCCCTCTTTCTTAATTTTCTTCTAAAAGTTTTAATATAAAGATTTATAGATAGTTTTTCTTCTTAAAATAATTTTTGATAATCTCTATTTATGTATATTTTTCTTTTGTTAATATTTTCAACTAATATTATAAGATTTCTTTAGTAAAGAAATTTGGGGTATACTTTTGATTTTATTTTCTTCATTTCTATTGTGTTTTAGGGTCGATGACGAGACTTCCGTAAACCGTTATTGGTCAAACTATTGATAATAACGTTGGATCCGAGACCAACTTTTTTCAAACTTTTCAGTTTCGATTTTTATCTCATTTTTATTACTTTTTGGTCAATGACAATTTTTACAAATTATTATCGGTCAAACTATTGATAGGTGATAATTTATTCGAGACTATTTCATTTTCTATTTCATTTTCTATTCCATTTCCATTTTTATTTTGATTTTTGGATCAATGAAGTCTTTTATTCGTAAGCGTCGCGTATCGAAGTTGATAACCTTCTCAATTTCAAATCTATGGGGAATGACCATTGGGGTCATTTTCTTTACTTTGGGATCGTGATAGGCTACCTTTGATTAATCGACATTATGTTTGCGATTAAGACGAGATCTCATTCTTTCGTGTCCCGATTCGATTCACTAAACTTGACCACTAACGTTAATTTCTGTCAAATATTATTGTGGATATTATTGTTATATTATCTTGCTATATTCATATTGTCATACTCATTACTCATTCTTATTCACCCATTATTCGAAAACACATAATAAACTATCAAAATCCCAAAAGCCGAATTGGTGGATTGTTGTATCATTGGTTATTTGCAGGAACCCTAATTTTGAGTCGTGCCCGACTTTGCTCAAGGCGTAGTTTAGGACACATTGCACACACACGGCTTTCTCTTGGGCCACCTGACAATGAGACCCCTTTATTTCGTACAATATCGTGTAACTTACATGTACCCCTCTCCCATTCCGATGTATGTTTCGCATTTCTTTGATTATTAGTTTATCTCCTAGGAGCACCCATAGGGACTAGAGCAGATCAAACTATTTTCAAACTAATTCTCGATTCGTCATCGAGCCATTTTCAAACCCTGTAAGTCGAGTGCTCATACGCATTCGCCATCAACCTATTGCACAACTTGACCCTTGATGCGTAAGTCAAGTCGGTCCCGTTTTTCAAACCATTTCCGTTACACGTTTTGCACGCGATAATAAGTCAAATCATTGATCCAACGTCGAGCGGATTTTCGAAATAAACCATCAATTAACTAACAACTATTTAATTCTTTTCAAGGTGTAAAGAGTAGGTTCAAGTCTTTGATCTTGATTTCGGTTGTTTGGATGCGAGTTATCTTATTCGTGTGTGAGCAATTGACGCCTTTAAATAACCTTAACAACTCGAAAATGTTCAACCATCTCCAACTACTCATCCTTCCAAACTCCATTTCAAACTCAAATGACTTTCTTTTCACGATGAAAAAGAGAGGGTTCCAAGTCTTTGGTTCACTCTCCCGACTACTTGGGTCCGAGAAGCCTTTCTTAAGCTTCAAGTAGTCGTCATCCGATCAACCTCACCCATTCAAACAACCTTCTTTCGTGATGAAAAAGAGAGAGTTCCAAGTCTTTGGTTCACTCTCCCGATTACTTGGGTCCGAGAAGTATTTCTTAAGCTTCAAGTAATCGTCATCAATTCAACTTCACCCTTTCAAACACAACATTATCTTCAAGATGAAAAAGAGAGAGCTCCAAGTCTTTGGTTCACTCTCCCGATTACTTGGGTCCAAGAAGTCTTTCTTAAGCTTCAAGTAATCATCATCTGTACCCACCTTCAAACCAATTCAAACCCGTTTCTTTCGTGGTTGTTACCACGAACTACGACTGCTCTGATTCTTCATTCATTCTTGAATGTAAGATACGTAGGCACAAGATTGCGATGATCTTGGCGAGCACAATCCCCTCCATCTTTCGTTTCCCCCATCCTTTCCCGTAGTCGAACTATGACACTCTGATTTCTCATTCTCATCCGAATGAGCATACGTAGGCACAAGGGCCCCAATCCTTGGCGAGCACCCTATCCTCTAACCATCCCCTTTCCCCTAGTGTTTTTATCCCTTTATAGTATCCTTTAGCATTTAGTAGTGAGAAGAGAAGAATTAAGCTTAGCTAACATCCATCACAACTCGAATTAAGAGGTTCCCGTCGAGTACGACGGACGTGAGGGGTGCTAATACCTTCCCCTCGTGTAACCGACTCCCGAACCCAGGAACATTTGGTTGCGACGGCCGTGTTCCTTCTGCATTTATGATGTTTTCTCGATATTTTCCTCTCCCGTCTATTCGAGAAAAATAAAGTTCAGTGGCGACTCTGTCGAACCGCATTTCCGCGCCTTTTGCGCGAGGGTCGTATGTTCGAATGAATTTTCGAGGTGCGACAGGTAGGTCCACTTCACCAATTACCGTCTTTCTGGATCCGTCAAAAGCTTTGACAATGACATGGCTTGGCCTCATCGACGGTCCCTGATACGACATCTTTGACAGAGTAGTCCTGGGCATCACGTTTAAAGAGGACCTAATGTCAACCAACACACTAGAAAAGGAGTCATTTCCACAATTCACCTAAATAAGCAAGGCCATATTATGATTTCTTCCCTCTTCTAGATGATCTTCCTCACTAAATCCAAGATTGTTGCAGGAAGTAATGTTACCAACAATGTTGTCAAATTGTTCCATGGTCACATCCTGTTCAACATATGCTTGCTCCAACACCTTTTGGAGCGCTTCTCTATAGGCTTTAGAACTCATGAACAACTGTAACACAGAAATCTTAGATGGAGTTTGTAGCAGCTGATCTGCAACCTTGTATTCACTTCTCTTGATTATCTTCAGAAATCCGTCCGGCTTGGACAAGTCAGACCCACCAGATTGCTTTGCACTTGGAACCTTCGAAATTTGTTATTCAAATGAGATCCCTTTATCTTTCGAGAGTACTAAAGGATAAACTCGGCCGCTTCTTGTCACTCTGCTAACGTCCACGATATTAACAACTGAAGGCAAAGTAGGCAAAGGTACTTACTTTCCATTTTCCATCATCGTGGTGTTATATCTGTAAGGGACCGCCTTACTAGAAGTGTAAGGGGTGGGTCCAGACACATTGATCACCAAAGGAGTTACAGTCGGTCTTCTACTATCATAGGTAATTTCAATACGCTTCACTTCTTTAAAGTGAGGCACTATAACAAACACTTCCTCAGTAATCTCACTTGAAAACTTCTGATCAATTCCTTCCAAATAACCTTGGATCATGTTCACGGAGGATGAGCCATGCTGGGGTAACGGATTATCTTGCACGTTAGGATTGGAATCTTTGAAGAATAGAATTCCGCACTTGACTAGCCTCTGAACGTCAGCCTTCAAACTAAAACAACTTTCAATATCATGACCGGGAGCCCCTTGATGATAAGGGTAAAACCTGTCAGCTCTATACGAAGGGGGAAGATTCTTGGGAACCTTAGGGGAGCCTTTGCCTGAATATGTCCTTTGTGGATCAAAACCGGAAATAGCTCGGTGTATGACATAAGAATGGGATCAAAGCTTATTCTTCTGTGTACACGACCCTGATTGTTGAATTATGACCGGTTCTGCTGAGGAGATTGTTGATTTTGTTGATGTTGCGGCTGTGGAGCTCTGTGGGATTGCTGATGCTGATACGACTGAGTGAACTGTGGTTGGTAAGCTGAAGTGTTGAGCACTGGTGTTACTGCGGCAACCTGTTGTGATGGTGAATACCTTCTTCTGAATCCCCCCTGTTGTACAACACTTATGTCTTGTTCTTTTTGTTTTACGAAACTACTCCCATACTTTTTAGCATTGTTGGGGGTATTTCCTTCTTTGGCTAACCTTCCCTCACGGGCCCCTTCTTCCAAACGCATACCCATGTTTACCATTTCAGTGAAATCACTGGGCGCACTTGCTGCCATCTTCTCATAAAAGAATGAACCGGGAGTCTTCAGAAAGATCTTAGTCATTTCCTTTTCTTCCAATGGAGGTATGACTTGGGCGGCTAATCCGCGCCAACGCTAAGCATACTCTTTAAAATTCTCTTTGTCCTTCTGCGTCATGGCCCTTAACTGATCACAGTCAGGTGCCATATCCATATTATACTTGTATTCTTTGACGAAGGCTTCACCTAGTTCATTTAAAGTTCGAATCTTTGCACTGTATAACTCCATATACCACTTGAGTGTTGCGCCTGTTAGACTGTCTTGGAAGTAATGAATAAGCAGCTGATCATTGTCAGTTTGCGCGAACATCTTCCTAGCATACATAATAAGGTGAATTTGCGGGCAGGTACTCTCCTTGTACTTCTCAAAATCAGGGACCTTAAACTTCAGGGGAACCTTAACATTCAGGACCAAGCACAAATTAGAAGCACTTTTACCAAACAACTCTCTCCAACGAAAGGCTCTCAATTCCTTCTGAATCTTAGAGAATTTATCTTGAAACCCATCCATTCTTTCTTTGAATCCAACGGTTTCACTTGGTAACTCATGAAATAATGGCTCATCTAGAACATACGAAGTAGCATTCACCTGTGGAGGTGGCACAATCATCACATCAGTAGTTACAGGAATGTCATGAACAATGGTCACAACAAGAACTTCGGAAACAGGCGGACGATAATCGGCTGGAGTGAAGTAAGGAGGCATCCCCCACGGGAAACCTGATGGCATGCTGTAAGTAGGATCAACAGTAGTGGGCACCACTGGGATTGGTGCTGATACAACTTTGGGAATGATAGTCCTTTGAATGTTGTCTTGATTGTTGAGTGCAGACTGAGTAGATAGGGCTTCAACCAACCCATTCAATCTTTCCAAACTTTCTTTCAGAGTGGTAACTTTGTCACGAAGCATTATGTTCTCCTGTTCCAGTTGATCCATTCTTCGGTGTTGACTGGCTCGAGTGTTGTACCGGTGATTCAGCTTGTCTGTGAAGATGGAGCAAGAGTGAGACCTTGAAATGCAAAGGATGCTATGCTGATGCACATGCAGATGCAGATGCGAGAAACTTCAAGAAACTCAAAATGTTTTTACCGATGCTATAACATAGGATAATTGAAAATTTTATTTTATTATTGAAATTTGAGAAACATTACAAAACAAAGTACTCCTTCAAGAGTTTTTTATTACATCGAAACAAAAGCAAAATAAACTTAGAAGTCTACTCCAAAGGTTACTTCTTCGCATGAAGCTCTTCCCAGAGTTGATTGATACGCTCCTGAAATTTTGCTTTTTCATTGATGAGCTGGTCCACATATTGCTTCCAGGCTATAGTAGTCGGAGGAAGGTCAGAACTGGTGATAAGCCTTGATGAGGTGTGAGGGGAAGATAAATCGTCTCGCTCTTTCCTCTTCTTTGCAGATTCTCCTCCTTTGAGCTGCAACTTCTGAAATTTCTCCTTTTCTAACTTGAGGATGAAGTATTTGTTCTTCCAAGTATTCTTCAATTTCCCGGCTTCGTCCAAAGCAGTTTTTAATGTCCCTATTTCGCTTGTATTGAGCTAAGCAGGATCCCTAAGGGTCAGCACCATGGGTTCGTGAAAGGGAAAAGGAATCTTGAGTTCGAGAGCCCTTTCTCGCACCCAATGTAGATAGTCTTCTGAAACAGTACAGTAAGGGTATCCTAGAACAATTATTCCTTTCATGTTGATGTGATCCCAAGCTTGTAGTATTCTAAATTTCAGGTCTGGGTTATCTCCTTCTTTGAGAAAGATTCCTTCTAGCAGAGTTTGGTCTGATACCTCTTTCATAGGGTGTCCCAGTTGTCGGCGGGCTAAGATAGGGTTATAACTGATACATCCCTTAGTCCCAATAAGGGGTACATCCGAGAAATCTCTACAGTTGTTGATCATTCTAATGCCTCCATATGCAGAATCATACCATACAATGTCAGAATGGGTAAGAGCCATAACTATTTCCGGCCAACAGGGTGCCTCATTCAATTCCCAAATAGTTGGATACCATGTTAGGCGAGAAATGAACCATGAATAAATCAAACCAGCACAGCAGACTATATGCCCTTCCCCTTCAGCATTTTGCAGATGGATCGAATGATAAGTATCGGCTAGTAAAGTGGGAACAGGGTTCTTGAGAATGAAAATTTTGATTGCATCCATGTCAACAAAATCGTCGATCTTCGGGAACAGAAAAATCCCGTAGGCCAGCAATGCATAGGTAGCTTCGAGTATTGGGACCTCTTTCCTTTCAGCATGGTAACGAATCTTCTCTATTAAGAAATTGGTTGGAAACCCAAGGACTCCTTCCTTGGTGGTCAGGTGGGCTTGAACATCATCTATATTGAGGCGTGTAGCAGTTGCAATTTCCTTGTCACTAGGTGTGTCTTCCAATCCAGAAAACAGAGGTAGTTACAGTCATTCTAATAAATGCAGCATATTCCTCCAAGGTCGGCATCAACTGGTAATCAGAAAAAGTGAAACAATGGTAGAGGGGATCATAGAACTGAACAAGTGTATCCAATAGCCCATCTATCATCTTGAGTCTGAGAAGCGGGAAGATTCCCCCATATTCATCCGAGAAAGTGCGGCGGTTGTCAATCAAACCTCCTAATTCTCTTAAGATTTTGATGTTGGGACTCTGGAAGGTGTACTTAAATGTTTCTCTTCTAAAATCCATTGTTACAATACTTGCAAAACAAAATTGAGTTTCTTGAAGTGATAGAGAAAACAATGCAATGCAGAGATGTGAAAACTTCATGGAATTCCAATATTTATGAACATTGTGGTGAAAAGAAAAACGTTTATTATTTTAATAACGGATTACAAATAAATATCCCTTAAAGAGTCTCAAATAAATAGCTAAATAAAAGCTAATAAAGTCCTAAGGAAGTTTCAAATTCTGCTCCTTGATCTGCTCCTCTAGCTGGGCCTTCTCGAGCATGAGCTTATCCACAATCAACTTCCAAGGGGTAGATTGAGAGTTGGAAGAAAATAAATCCTCCTGGGCTTTTCTCTTCTTGTAAGAAAGTGATTCTTCATTCTTTAACTGAAGTTGCTTCTGAAGTTCAACATTCTCCTTGACAACCACCTGATACTTGTTCTTCCATGCTTCCGACTCATGTTGTGCTTTTCTCAAAGCAATCTTCAACTCTTCAGCTTCAGACATGAAAACCAGAACAGGTTTTCTTCTTAGAGGTATAGGATCTTGACGAGGATAGGGCATCTTCAGCTTGATTGCTCTTTCTCTGACCCAATGAAGATATGGTTCCAAAGACACACAATTAGGTTTTCCCAGACTTTCCTTCCCATTCTTATGCAAATGACGCCATGTAGCCACAATCTTCTCTTGAAGTTATTTGTCATCTTTGAAGAAAATACTCTCCACATGAACACTCTTGGGTGGTTCCTTCAACAGATATCCTAATTGCCGGCAAGCTAGAACATGATTGCAACTTATTCCTCCATTAAAGTCGAGTAATGGTACATTGGCAAAGTCTCCACAACTATCAATAATTAGTATCCCGTCATACATATGGTTATACCAATCAATGTCCGAGTGTGTCAGAGCTATAATCCTTGGTGGCCAAAGTTCTTTGTCAAGGTCCAAAAAAGAAGCAGACTTAGGCAAGTGATAAATAAACCACTTGTATAATAAAGGCACACCGCAGGTGATCATCCCTCCACCATGAAAGTTTTGGAGATGCATAGAATGGTAGGCGTTGGCCAATAAAGTTGGTACTGGATTATTCTTTATGAAGATTTTGATAGCATTAAGGTCAACGTAACCCTCAAAACTTGGGGTGAGTAGCACTCCATAAATTAATAAGGCGAGGATTACCTCAAATGTATCCATGCTCATATGGTCAGTGTATTATCGGGCTTTCTTGATTAAGAAATTTGTAGGTAACCCAAAAGTTCCACCTTTAGTAATCATATTGTCCTTGATGTCGGGTAACTTCTGATATATGGCTCTAGCAATGTCTTGTTCCTTAGGGTTCCCCTCCAAGAAAGGGAAAGGAGAGTTATCCAGAATAGGTAACCAAATGAAAGTATTCTTCTAAAGTAGGCAAGAGCTGATAGTTTGGGAAAGTAAAGCAGTGATAATCCAGATCATAAAACTGTAACAAAGTGGAAAGAAGTCCCTCATCCACTCAGAGTCTCAACAAAGACAACAACTTCCCACACTTGCTCCTGAATCCTCCTTGATCTTCAATCAAAGCTCCTAACTTCCTTAGGTCATCCAAATTAAGACTCTTAAAAGTATATGTCAAAGTATGTTTCCTTTTGTAATCCATGAGGTCCTACAATGTTTATAAATAAGGTTGAATTTCATGAAGTCCAATGCAGTATAATGCTTTATGGATGCACAAACACATGCAAGCACATAAAGAAAAAGATAAACAAATGGGAAACCTAGGTTTGCAACGAGCATGGAGAAAAGGGTATACCCATTCCCAAAGGGCGTGGATTAAAGGTTAATTGTACCTGTAGAACAAGGTTCTAAAAGGTGCCCAAAGTTATCAGTCCATCTTTTGGATATTATCAATTTCCCGAATAACTCAGTGGTTAACAACATTCTTAAGAGAACCTCTTTTGAGTGTAGTATCGCGTATCAACTATTTTGGGAATATTCCCTCATAGTCATTACACTACGTCATAATAAAGGCCAAAGTGGGGTTAAAGGTAACTACAGTCCCCAATATCACAAGCTCCAAGCTCGAAAATAGTGAACGTTTTCACGATTACTTGTTCAACAGTATTGTTTTCAAGAGGGCCTCAACTGAGCGGTGATTCTCAAGTCAGCTTGGTCGGGATTCGCCTCCCTATAAACCTCGTCGAATATATCACCTTCCTATAATAAGTTCACTCAAGTCCGGGTGTAGGAATTTGTCTCACCACTCAAGGATATCAACCTAAAAGTAAATAGCAAATATAAGCAAATATATAAAACAAAAACAATTATAATAAAACAAGTTAGGGAAACCCAAAAAGTCATCCATTCCCCAGCGAAGTCGCCATTTCTGTCGTATCTTGTGCCTACATATCCTGACGGGAATGGAATCAGAGTATTTGTAGTTCCTCTAAAAGGGTTTAAGAAATCATTGACTGTTGGTCTAAGTTCCAAAGGGAAAGGGTTTGTTGATTGATTGATTCTAGGAGAAAAGATGAGTCGTCATCTTAAGGAAGAACACTCGACTTAACCACCACAACTTGTAGGAGATGGTCTTTGTATCGTCTTGAGAAAAGGGCTTAAACACTCGAGTTCATCGAAGAGTATGCCACTATCGCTCTCAAGAGTAAAAGATCTTATATCTCGATTGTATTGTTATGGGGCAGGAGAATTACATCTCAACTGTCAAGATGACTAACGTCTTATTCTCTAATGGGAGAAAAGTTGATTGAATTGAATAGGTTCATCTAAGTTGTAAAAGGTAAAAGAAAAAGGTCCTCCTTATGGGGTAGGATCTAAACTTAAACTGATCAACTTGAAAAGGATCAAGGATCAAGCGGGGAAAATGATGCATATGAGGTGCAATATGCACAAATGTTAAGTCATGTGTAGGTTCTTCCTTTGGACATTATGTAATGCGATTAAGTAAAGGACAATAAGACAATGATAAATAAATCCAAACAACAATTATAGAGTGCTCAAAAATAAAGACAAGCGCGGGATCGCGAATAATTGGATTGAATCGGTGCTAGAAGGATGGGAAGAGATAGAAACACGGGTTGATTGAGTTTTTAGACGAATTGATTTTAAGAAAAGTCATATTAGTTTGTTTTAAAAGGTTTTGGGTTATAACTTAATTAAATTCTAATAGAAATGATTTAAAATAAATATAGATTTGAGAAGAAATTTTTTAATTGAATATATGATTTTAGCTATAAATACAAGTTATCGTGTAAAAAAAAGGTTTTCTTACTAAATATATGTAATTCCTATTTAACAAATAAAAAAAGAATAGAAATTATTTTAAATTATAAAAAATAATCCCCCTTTTGTTATATAGAATAAGAATTATGATTTTAAATAAATAAAAAGAGTTTATTAAATTGATGAAGTAAATTATTAAGAAGTGAATAATTACTTAGTTAAAAAAAAAAGATTAGTTTGATTAATAAGAAAAAGCTGATTATTTAAAAAAAATAATTTAAGGTTAAATAATTAATTAATAATTAGGTTAATGAAAATGTTAATTAATGGCAGGTTAACGGTTTAATCATGGATTAGTGGGGGTAATGAAGAGTTAGAGGGGGCGGACGGATCGTGTGTGGGTGCGTCTGTGAGAGTGCACCGTGGGCGTGCGAAGGGTGATCGCGTGATTGTAATCAGATAAAGGACGGGTGGCCAGGATTGAAAGGTGATTACAACATGCGTGTGATTACAACAATATAAAACAAATTAAAAAAAAACCCTAACAAGACAACCCCCCGCCATTTCTTCTTTCTGTCTGCCGTTTATCTCTTTTGTTCTCATCTCTCTCCTTCTCATTCTCCTTGCGGTTTCCTCTTATTCTTCGTCTTGCATGTCTAAGATCTTCACTTTCTTCGATTTCTTCATCCTTCATCTTTCATTTCTTCCCAATCTCCTTCATAAAAGAAACAACAAAAAAGAGATTAATACGTGTTAGTCATTAACCACTTACGGTTTGCGGTTTTTGGCTACGGATGATCGATGAAGATGATGAATGATGAAGTTTCCTTCGTCGCTTGAGTCTCACTTTGGGATCTTTGGATTCGTGATGTTCAGGCTCTTACCTTTTTTCGCGCACAGTTGGAGGGTATTTGCGATGAGGGTTTTCGTTTCACGATCTGTTAATGGTGAACGACGAAACTTTTCATCTTCTGAGTCTGGCGGCGATTTGGTTTAGAAACGGATTTGCGATGGTGTGAAATTTTGGAGGCGATGAGGATTCTAAGTGAACTGAGCTTTTTTGCGATGATGTTTTTTTCTTAGTCTCTGAGCTTTACTGTGACTCTTCTTCTTCTTATATACACGGATTTGAAAACATGCAATAACGTTTTCTTTAAGGGATTTCCTTTTCTGTTTGATGTTGTCCGAAATTGTTTTGGAAGGATTTTCATGGACCTTAAATATTTCTTTATTTATGTTGATTTGTTGTAATGTTTTAAAATGGATTTGGAAAGATTTTTCGGAAATCTTTAATCTTTCTCTTCCTTTTGGTTTGCTGTGATGATAATGGAAACAAAACTCTAGACTTCCATATTCGTATCCTGATCGATTTTCGGGTCCGTTTGGTTCGTCTAATGATGGATTTGTTTAAATTGGAAATTCATTTCGTTAATTTTTAATGATGATGATGATGGTGTCCAAAAATTGATGACGTTGTGGGAGTTTGATACGTTTTGAATTTCTTCCCATTTCGCCCATGTTGTCGTCCGTTGACACTTTCAGATTTGGAAATAAATTGGGAACTTTCACTTTATGATTTAATGTCATTTTGAAAGTTATCTTCTTGGCCAGCTGGACAAAACGTGTTTTCCTCTTATTCTTTTTTCGGCCAACAAAACACTTTATTAATTCTCTAAGAACAGACTTCTGCCCTGATGTTGCTGAATGAGAAATGTACTTGGTGATGATGATCTGGTCTGAACCATAAAAAACTATTGTCTAAATCTCGTTCAGAAGCTGGTAGCAACTCCGGTTGTTGCCCTTCTGTCCCGGCCCAATGATGGCACTTCTCTGAGGGTTGAAAAACAAATAAAATCCTTCTTTTGAACTTCTTGCGGATTACTAATTATTTTGTCCAATATTTGCAGGTGCAGAAGATAATGAAGATGAGGAAAGCTTGAAGATCTATGAATTCCTAGGATAGTCTTTAGGAAATAGTTTAGAAACATTTGATGTAACTAAATAAGTCTAAAAATAGTAACTCTTATAGCCTGTATCTTGTATCTTGTAAATAAAGTGCAAACCATATTTGATTAACGAGTAGAGTGTCTTGTGTTCCAAAAATGTCTCAAATAAGAACTCAAATTCGGTGCACACGATTGACTCTAAAGATCTTGAACATCCATAATCAAACGTTCACTTCATGTCTATGGATATTTTAATAAGCTGTCTGGCCGAATCTTGAGAAATCTAATAATACGCCTAAAACACCACACTTCACCATGAATTAGATTTGCGAATTAAAAATGGATGGAAAATGGTACTTGGAACACTTCACACAAATAGAACTCAATCCTTCGCCGCACGGGCCAAAATGTCACCACAATGTCTTGGAAGATCATAAAATCCAAAGTATAACCGATTTCGCTCTCTTTAGAAATAGTGCTCTGTGACCTTGTGGAATTCTTGATAAAGACAGTGCGCCCTTTGGAAATGATCCAGATATAGCCTAAGGCGCTTAGATTTGATAGAAACAGTATCACTAATCTTGACATACTTGCACATATTGGTTAGTCACAATAAACATAAATATGAAATTATAAAGCCAAATAAATGCAAGAAATGCACAAGGGAGGTGGGATCTTAAAGTCAAAAATTAGGGTGTGACAGATGCCCCTATTTAAGTTTCTTCTATCCGGAGATATGGAGATTGAAATCTTTGTCTCGACGCGATAGGAGGGACTTAAATACAAACATTGCACATATTTTTGGCTCTAAGATACTACCAAATGCACATCATATGCAATGATATGAAAATGCAAGACAGAGGGTCCTATGGAGACATGATGCCACATGGGAGAAACCAGACACATCACGTGAGAAACACAGGAAATACGAAAGAACAGGCCCAACGGAGTGAGACTCCTCGGGGAAAGACCCGACTCCACCAGGGAAAGAGACAAACAACCACCATTGAGGAATATCCAACAAAAGATATGATATAACACCACCAAGAGTACAGTAGCTCAAGCAATGGGCGGGAAAATTAAAAGTGAAGGATATTCTGCTACCAATGTGTGGTAGCTCAAACAACGGTAATAACCAGAATGAACCTTCTTGATCGAAATAAAATTAAGCTTTTCTTCAATTGAGTATTCCATTTGAAAAGAGCAGAATAAACCTCCCCATGCTTCATGGTTTATGTGTCATGAACGGGTCTCAGTTCCTTGAAATAAACCTCCCCACGCTTCATGGTTTGTGTGCCATAAACGGGTCTCAGTTTCTTGAAATAAACTTCCCCACGCTTCATGGTTTGTCTACCATGAACGAGTCTCATTTTCTTGAAATGAACCTCCTGATGCTTCAAGGTTGTATACCATGAACGAGTCTCAGCTCCTAGAAATAAACCTCCCCACGCTTCATGGTTTGTGTGCCATGAACGGGTTTCAATTTCTTGAAATAAACCTCCCCACGCTTCATGGTTTGTGTGCCATGAACGGGTCTCAGTTTCTTGAAATAAACCTCCCCACGCTTCATGGTTTCTCTACCATGAACGGGTCTCAGTTTCTTGAAATAAACCTCCCCACGCTTCAAGGTTGTCTACCATGAACATGTCTCGAATAAGAACTCAAATCCAGTGCACACGGTTAACTCAAAATATCTTGAACATCCGTAATCAAACGTTCACTTCATGTCTCTGGATATTTTAATAAGCTGTCTGGCCGAATCTTGAAAAATCCAATAATACGCCTAAAACAACACACTTCACCATGAATTAGATTTGCGAATTAAAAATGGATGGAAAATGGTACTTGGAACACTTCACACAAATAGAACTCAATCCTTCGCCGCACGGGCCAAAATGTCACCACAATGTCTTGGAAGATCATAAAATCCAAAGTATAACCGATTTCGCTCTCTTTAGAAATAGTGCTCTGTGACCTTGTGGAATTCTTGATAAAGACAGTGCGCCCTTTGGAAATGATCCAGATATAGCCTAAGGCGCTTAGATTTGATAGAAACAGTATCACTAATCTTGACATACTTGCACATATTGGTTAGTCGCAATAAACATAAATATGAAATTATAAAGCCAAATAAATGCAAGAAATGCACAAGGGAGGTGGGATCTTAAAGTCAAAAATTAGGGTGTGACAGATGCCCCTATTTAAGTTTCTTCTATCCGGAGATATGGAGATTGAAATCTTTGTCTCGACGCGATAGGAGGGACTTAAATACAAACATTGCACATATTTTTGGCTCTAAGATACTACCAAATGCACATCATATGCAATGATATGAAAATGCAAGACAGAGGGTCCTATGGAGACATGATGCCACATGGGAGAAACCAGACACATCACGTGAGAAACACAGGAAATACGAAAGAACAGGCCCAACGGAGTGAGACTCCTCGGGGAAAGACCCGACTCCACCAGGGAAAGAGACAAACAACCACCATTGAGGAATCTCCAACAAAAGATATGATATAACACCACCAAGAGTACAGTAGCTCAAGCAATGGGCGGGAAAATTGAAAGTGAAGGATATTCTGCTACCAATGTGTGGTAGCTCAAACAACGGTAATAACCAGAATGAACCTTCTTGATCGAAATAAAATTAAGCTTTTCTTCAATTGAGTATTCCATTTGAAAAGAGCAGAATAAACCTCCCCATGCTTCATGGTTTATGTGTCATGAACGGGTCTCAGTTCCTTGAAATAAACCTCCCCACGCTTCATGGTTTGTGTGCCATAAACGGGTCTCAGTTTCTTGAAATAAACTTCCCCACGCTTCATGGTTTGTCTACCATGAACGAGTCTCATTTTCTTGAAATGAACCTCCTGATGCTTCAAGGTTGTATACCATGAACGAGTCTCAGCTCCTAGAAATAAACCTCCCCACGCTTCATGGTTTGTGTGCCATGAACGGGTTTCAATTTCTTGAAATAAACCTCCCCACGCTTCATGGTTTGTGTGCCATGAACAGGTCTCAGTTTCTTGAAATAAACCTCCCCACGCTTCATGGTTTCTCTACCATGAACGGGTCTCAGTTTCTTGAAATAAACCTCCCCACGCTTCAAGGTTGTCTACCATGAACATGTCTCGAATAAGAACTCAAATCCAGTGCACACGGTTAACTCAAAATATCTTGAACATCCGTAATCAAACGTTCACTTCATGTCTCTGGATATTTTAATAAGCTGTCTGGCCGAATCTTGAAAAATCCAATAATACGCCTAAAACACCACACTTCACCATGAATTAGATTTGCGAATTAAAAATGGATGGAAAATGGTACTTGGAACACTTCACACAAATAGAACTCAATCCTTCGCCGCACGGGCCAAAATGTCACCACAATGTCTTGGAAGATCATAAAATCCAAAGTATAACCGATTTCTCTCTCTTTAGAAATAGTGCTCTGTGACCTTGTGGAATTCTTGATAAAGACAGTGCGCCCTTTGGAAATGATCCAGATATAGCCTAAGGCGCTTAGATTTGATAGAAACAGTATCACTAATCTTGACATACTTGCACATATTGGTTAGTCGCAATAAACATAAATATGAAATTATAAAGCCAAATAAATGCAAGAAATGCACAAGGGAGGTGGGATCTTAAAGTCAAAAATTAGGGTGTGACAGATGCCCCTATTTAAGTTTCTTCTATCCGGAGATATGGAGATTGAAATCTTTGTCTCGACGCGATAGGAGGGACTTAAATACAAACATTGCACATATTTTTGGCTCTAAGATACTACCAAATGCACATCATATGCAATGATATGAAAATGCAAGACAGAGGGTCCTATGGAGACATGATGCCACATGGGAGAAACCAGACACATCACGTGAGAAACACAGGAAATACGAAAGAACAGGCCCAACGGAGTGAGACTCCTCGGGGAAAGACCCGACTCCACCAGGGAAAGAGACAAACAACCACCATTGAGGAATCTCCAACAAAAGATATGATATAACACCACCAAGAGTACAGTAGCTCAAGCAATGGGCGGGAAAATTGAAAGTGAAGGATATTCTGCTACCAATGTGTGGTAGCTCAAACAACGGTAATAACCAGAATGAACCTTCTTGATCGAAATAAAATTAAGCTTTTCTTCAATTGAGTATTCCATTTGAAAAGAGCAGAATAAACCTCCCCATGCTTCATGGTTTATGTGTCATGAACGGGTCTCAGTTCCTTGAAATAAACCTCCCCACGCTTCATGGTTTGTGTGCCATAAACGGGTCTCAGTTTCTTGAAATAAACTTCCCCACGCTTCATGGTTTGTCTACCATGAACGAGTCTCATTTTCTTGAAATGAACCTCCTGATGCTTCAAGGTTGTATACCATGAACGAGTCTCAGCTCCTAGAAATAAACCTCCCCACGCTTCATGGTTTGTGTGCCATGAACGGGTTTCAATTTCTTGAAATAAACCTCCCCACGCTTCATGGTTTGTGTGCCATGAACGGGTCTCAGTTTCTTGAAATAAACCTCCCCACGCTTCATGGTTTCTCTACCATGAACGGGTCTCAGTTTCTTGAAATAAACCTCCCCACGCTTCAAGGTTGTCTACCATGAACATGTCTCGAATAAGAACTCAAATCCAGTGCACACGGTTAACTCAAAATATCTTGAACATCCGTAATCAAACGTTCACTTCATGTCTCTGGATATTTTAATAAGCTGTCTGGCCGAATCTTGAAAAATCCAATAATACGCCTAAAACACCACACTTCACCATGAATTAGATTTGCGAATTAAAAATGGCTGGAAAATGGTACTTGGAACACTTCACACAAATAGAACTCAATTCTTCTCCGCACGGGCCAAAATATCACCGCAATGTCTTGGAAGATCATAAAATCCAAAGTATAACCGATTCCGCTCTCTTTAGAAATAGTGCTCTATGACCTTGTGGAATTCTTGATAAAGACAATGCGCCCTTTAGAAATGATCCAGAGATAGCCTAAGGCGCTTAGATTTGATAGAAACATTACCACTAATCTTGACATACCTGCACATATTGGTTAGTCGCAATAAACGTAAATATGAAATTATAAAGCCAAATAAATGCAAGAAGCACACTGGGGAGGTGGGATCTTAGTCAAAAATTAGGTTGTGACACCTGCCATCTCCATTGGGGGATCTTCTGTGGAGACAACTTCCTAATCGTACCCGCGGCAAAGTCTAAAGCAATCATGGGTGTCGACAAAGTGACATGGTGAAAGTCCTTGTGCAAGGATATGACTGCCATGATGAGGGTTTTCGAGACGGCCCTAGTCCTCAATGATGAGGCCAGTCCTTCCTCCAAGCTGAAAAAGTTACGGGATGAGAATGCGACCCTTTAGACAAAGAAGAACAAGGTGGACAATGACTTTTTCGACTATAAATCAAAGTACGAGATTCAGGTTGTCCTTCTCCTCGAAATGGGCGAGATGCGGGAGAAGATGAGCAAGGCCGTCAAAGAGAAAGACCGATTTTAAGCGAGGGTCGCCGAGTCAGAGGTTGCTGACAGGCCTGTCGAGAATGAATCCGCTGAAGAGAAAGCTTTGGAAACTCGAGGTGACTTGGTATCCTGGATCTGGGAGCTCGAGCAGGATTTCCTGAGCACCTTCGAGTTGGGTTTTAATAGTGCCTTGGAGCAGCTTCAAATCGTTAACTGCGGGCTTCAGTTAGTCATTGAGGGGACAGGGCCTTTCCACCGGGTGGTTGATGTTAGACGATGATAATGATCTAGAAGGAGGGTTGAATATATCACTAATTCTTAAATAGAGTCGACGCTTAAATGAAATTCAATTTTTAAAATTTTATGAGGAAGTGGCCGAGGAACTACGATCGTCTAAACAAATCGTTACCGAAAAGATCGAATATGCGATAAGCCTATATGGAATTATTGACTTCGACGAGAAAAACTAAATCAAAAATTTGAACACCAATTAATATAATTTTATTCACTCAAAGTTGTGCAATTTCCAATAACTTGTTAAAAATAAACTCAAATTGAAAACAACCCAAAAGGTTTGTGTTTGATTAATTTATCAAACACTTGTTGTGCGACACACTCCAAGTGAAATTCTACAAGTAATGGTAGTGTATAACTTTTCTAAGTATAATCAAAAGGATTGTAATGAGCTTTCAAAAATATTTGCCAGCACTACACTATACCAGAATTTTACTGAGCAATTTGATTGAACACGAACTTTAAAATTAGAAATGGAAAAATAGCAAAAGAGAGAACAACACCAAATTTATTGAGACAGTTCCCCTGTCGTCCTTGTTTGGGATACGTCTTCCCTCAATTCTAAAAATAGAATTGAGATCTATATAAACCTGTTGCAAAATAATTGTACAAGAAAAACAATAGAAATCAAACACTCAAGTCTAGTTGTTGATGCTGAAACTATGTCTTCTCTCCCCTTGATTCAAGATGAATCAAGTGCCTCAAATGTGTTGAATAAACCTCTTATTCTAACTACACGTTTGAACCACCCAACGGTCTTCAAATCTTTAGTCTAGATTATTTCAATCACACGCAATTTGAACCTAAATATTCCTTCCATAATCCTCTGGTTACTGCTACTAGATTGAAAGAACCACTCGTTCTTCAATGACCTTCGCTCGACTGAATCTGTGAAGAAATGATTTGTGTAAAAACCCTCCAAAATTCCAAGATTCTTGGAGGACAAAACTCTAACAGTTTTATTCAAGAAAAACCCACTAATCTTTCAACCTAAACCCAATAAAATATCCTATATTTGGACGTTATCACCTAAATGATGCAAAATGATCAACAAAAATGGTTATATATAGTTGTTGGGAAAATACAAGAAAGAGGATAAAGATGATGAGAGAAACATCAGTGTCAATATTTCACTTTTGTTATTGTTGTGAAAACGTGACCCAAAAAGAATATATATGTGAAGCTAGGACCAAGTAACAAACATAACAACCATTTGAAATTCAAACGCATCAGAAAAATAAGGTGACACGAGCGAACAATCGACCTAAAGAAATGGGGAGGGGGTCGACTTGAGCACTCCCGCTTTCAAAATTATGCAGAACCTGATCTCTACGTCGACCAGAACAAGTCCATGCGTCGACACAAACATGCCTTGAATTGACAAATTGAAATATTAAGAGTATGAGTCTACCAGAGGATTGATGCGAGCACTCATGAGAGAAAATTCTTAAAATTCACTTTGTATGAGTCGACCTAAGCAGGGATTTGAGTCGACTCAAATGCTCAGAACTTCCAAAAATGCTATTTTTGACATGTCTTGCTATATCTAAGCACAACTAATGCATATCTAAGTCTTTCACCATGATCAAACCCACACAAAACACCTATAATGCTTTTTTATATGAATAGACTCATGTATTTTAGAAATTCTTGTGCACGAGAGAATTACGAACGCATATGCGACTTGATGATACCGTCCAAAATACAAAGTACTAACTCAATAAGTTTTGAAATCATTAAAAAAAGGATTGAGACAACTTGCCCTCACATACTCCCCCTTTTTTATGATGGAAAAACAATAGAAAAGTCGAGCACTTTGAGTATTATCATTCTTCCCCTGACTTTATGCATTCTTCTATAAACAATCTAAAAGTTTGATCATCAATCTTTGTAAGATAAATTGCATGAGTAAATGCTTTTTCTTAGTCTCTTCTCCCCCTTTGACAACATCAAAAAGAAAGAAGCAAAGGTCAAATAAAAACATAGTATATCTAATTGAGCATACTCACATAATTTGCAACAGAGACACATTAACACACATTCACATATAATGATGTTAATGGAAAAGAAAATTAAGATAAATAGAACAAACAACATATGAACAAAAGCTAGGTGCATTTAACAAACATTATGGTCCAAAATATATCCATGTCTTAGTCAAACAAAAAAATATAATGATAAGTGAACATTCAGATGAAATAAACAAAAAATAACATGACATGCACAACATCAACACAACATGATCCTCAAGGTCTCCTCCCCCTAAAATGATGGCCTCTACCTTTGAATGAATAGTCTTGAGGTGGTGGAGGTTATTGCTCATCGAGCCGCTCAATAAGTCCCAACACAGCCTGGTTGAGAATGTTGAAGCTTGTAGTAAGAGCGCGATTTTGACCTGCAACGGTTTCAGCTATACTATCAAATCATCCCATGACAGTGGTGGCGAAAGTGTTGAAATTGTTGGTATGAGCTTAAATTTGATTCTGCAATGCCGTAAATCGTTCATCCTGGGCGGTAGCAAAATTCTGTTGCTGGAGCTGCATATTTCTCATCATCTCAAGTAGTTCATCAGTGTTTTGTTGAGGACGCAGAGGAGAGGGAGACATATAATACGACTCTTGGTGTTTCCAATTGTTTATTGGAGGCATATAATCTGAACCAAGAGAGGTCCATCCGGTATGTTGCCATTCACCCCATCCTTGGTTTTCATAGGAGTCCAAAAGGGGTGATTGATCCAATCATCCAGTATTGTCTTGTTCATCAGAATTGAAATCAGTCTCCATTGGATGACCTTCTTCTTCTTCTTCTTCCTCTTTTTCTTCACTTTCATCGAATTCTTGTAGCTGTGAGCTAGTAGCCTTAACTATAAACCTGTAGCGTGTCTCTCGTTGATCCTATATGTAACCCATCATTGTCAATGTCTTTTGACATAGTCAGCTACCAAAGTCTTGTATGGAATGCCTAGGACAACCACTTCAGCATGGTTAAGCATGGTTTGAATGAAAGATGCATATGATAACGTAGTGCCTCTTCCAGAATCTCTCAGAGAATAAATCCTGCTTATAACATAGTGAGGCCAACTGATTTTTATCTTCTTTTTCAAAATATACACAAAATGAACTTTAGCTTGATCGACCCGGGAGTAACCTCTTTTCTTAGGCCGAAGTATATGAGAAACTATCCATTGCAGGACTCGATCAACTGGTTTCAAAGGACTAGTAGTTACCAACTTAGGGAAGAAATCACTAGCCATGATCTGATCAGTATAGGATTTCTTTAACATTGAGTTCAAGGCTTCCTTGAACTCGTAACTGTCATGGTTC
Organism: Lathyrus sativus; assembly: GCA_963859935.3. Taxonomy (NCBI): domain Eukaryota; kingdom Viridiplantae; phylum Streptophyta; class Magnoliopsida; order Fabales; family Fabaceae; genus Lathyrus; species Lathyrus sativus. The sequence goes on from OZ012739.1 coordinate 278,293,834, forward strand.
TAGTGTTAGTGACCTTAATGAGTGGAGCAGAGAGTTGAGACATGTTAAACAGATCTTTCCAAACTGCATCATTTATCGAAATCCTCTTATCTTCTATTTTGCAACTAAACTCATACCCTTCAAACTTGCCTTGAAGCCCCGTATAAAAAACTCGAACGAGATCCTCATTATATTTTGTTTCACATTCCAAAAACTGATTGAAGTCTTGAAAATCCAGAAGTTCGAGAACTTCCTGAATGTGCATTCTTTCGGAAGTTTTATGATAATAAACTAATTGTTTCACAATGGATCGTTTGCTAAGATTCTTTTCATATAATTCAGCATATTCAGTAGGAAGTAAAGAAAGAGCAGTTACCAGAAGACTTGCCCTCGGTAGGGAAGTACCAGCTTGTGAAGATGGAACTCTAGTGGTTCTATTTTATAGTGACCCTTCTTGTAGCGACGAGGTTCAACAAATGAAGAAGATGAACAATAATTTGAGTTTGCTTTGTTAATGAGAAACTCATAGAAACCTTGTGGTATTTGAGGAACTTTGTTGAGATTAGGTTTTGGTAGAGGTTTTGGGAAGAGGAGAAATGGAGGAGAGATGTATGGATGCAATTAACTAATTCAAATGATGATGTTTGAAAGCATAAAATAAATGAAAACATTAAATTAGTCAAGGAAATTTGAAACGGCGCAGCAAATTCAAGAATTTTTCAGAAACATTCAGCGACGCTCGACCTAAGCAGTCTGTGCATCGACGATGTCGCTACTGCGAAAATCGGCGCCGGCTATGACAGAAGAGTTGCCACCGTGCGTTATTTATCCCACAGGAGGGAAAGGAAATGCTCAGAGTAAACCTAACGCAAAACGGGAAAGGAATGGTCATCGCAACCAAATCCTGGATTCGGGAGTCGATTACGCAAGGGGAAGGTATTAGCACCCCTCACGTCCGTCGTACTCGACGGGATCCACGCTTGTTTTCTAGTACAGATTGTTATCCTATCTACTCTAAAGGTCAAAGGTTAAAAAGAAAAAGAAAATGACTCGGCAAAGTATCGCACTTTATGCCTACGTATCCCCGTCTGGAATGAGAAATTAGAGTCAACGTAATTCGCCTACCTACGAGAAAGGAGGGGAAGGTTGCTCGCTAGGATACGGCATCCTATGCCTACGTACTTTCATACAGCATGAAAAATCATAGCAAACGTAGTTCGGGCCACGGAAGACACAAATTTGTCTGACTGTTTTTTAGATCCTTCTGAAAAGGTTTTCTTCTGATTAAAAGTCCAAGAGGACAAAAATGACACTTTGATGTTTGTTTTGAATCTTTTACGAAAGAAGTGTTTTCTTTAGTGTGTTTGCAACCTCTGACGCACTAGAGACTATGATTTGAGAGTGACTACGTCGTATGTCACCCTAAGGGTAACACACTAAGCAATCAGATTACTGAAGAGTGACCCTCCAGTAACCTTTTCTCCAATAGCTTAAGGCTCGTAACGTACGACATCGATTATCCTTATTACTGTGTTTTGAATTGTTTTGAGATAAGAAGAGAAAGAAGCTCTAAAAAACCTAGGGTTGAAAGGGGAAGCAAAACTACCCTAAAGTTGTCATGCATGGATAAGAACCTAATGTCTGTCATATTTCTCTCTTGCACAGAGAGAAACAGAGATCCTAGGGGATAAACAAAAAAGAAAGCAAGCAAATACAGTAAAATGCATGCAATGCAGCAATACAAGCAAGGCAAGGGAGTCCCGCTCAACCTCGAACCGGGGAAAACAGTAGGCAAAGTGAAACAGTATTCACTTCAAACCTTGGGGGCAAGCTGAACAGGCCAACAAATAATACAGAAAAAGAAAACAACACCAACACCAGCTCTGACAGCAACAAACCAACTTCTACAGTAAGCAACACAAGCAGCAACAGCTCTGACAGCTACAGTTGATTAACAGCAAATGGGAATGACAGCAACAACTTCAAACAAGACCCCATCTTCAATCTTCAATGACCTTAAAATTTTAGGTAAACTCCTATCTTCAGAAAAATATCCCAGCTTCAGCAAGCATGAACCTCAACCAGTAAACAACTTCAACAAAAAACAGCAAAACCCTAGCTTCAACAGACAACCAGCTTTGACAGGCACAAGCTTCATCTTCACCAATCTTCAATGAACTTCATCTTCAATAGGTTTCCATCTTCAATGCAATCACTCCAGAAGAGAATCAATTAATAGATGAAGTTGAAATGTTAAGAGGCTTAGTGACAACCCAAGGAAATCACTAAGATCTTAACATGGCAAATGAAAGGTACCCTCAAGGTTCTACCCAACCAAAGCATGCTCTACACCCCTCCTAAGGAGAGATGGAACTTCTTTGGGGGACCTTGTGTCATGGGATGGAATAGAGGCACAAGAAGCTCTCTATGTTTGAAAGAAGAAACACGACTACTCTAATGCTCTTCCTATGTATCCTAATCCCTAAGCCTCTGACAAGCACTCCAACAAATGAGAAATCTTCAACTCCAAGCTTCTTCAAGCCATCCAAAGCAAATTCATTTGATCTTCAAGTCATCCAAGCAAAGCCCAAGCCAAAAGCACCCCCAAAATGGCCCCACACCAACATAACCAAACCAAATACCCAATGAAGAAACCCACAATCACCACACAAGTTGCAAAAATCAAATAAAATGCTAAAGCTTATCAGAAAATCCTAGGTAAATTTCTAAGGGAACCTAACCCTATACCCAATACCCCATAGGAATCCCAAACCCTAGATCAATAATTTAATCCTTAAACTATGCACTAAACTACAACTATTTGTCTCGAAACCCTAATTCTAACACCTCTCCTATTCACCTCTCAAACTAACCTAAATTTTATTCACAAAATTGTGATAAAATTTCTAAGGGTACATGTTTCCCTAATCTAATCAGTCCAACAAGAATCCACTTAAAATCATTCACCAATTGGTCACAATAAAATCCACAAAATCATGTAACAAAAATACAAAATTAAAGAAAATAATAAAATGGAGAAAATCAAATTAAATTAAAAAATGGATGAAAATGAGATTTATTAATTTCATAAAATCACAAATAAATCCAAGATCATGGAGGTATTTTTAAAATATTTTTTTGATCAATATTGGATTTATTATGAATTTTAGAAATCAAATGGATTAGAAATAAAAGAAAATCAAATAAAAGAAATTAAAATGCTGAATTAAATGGGAGCCATTGGATCAATTGACTGGTAAGCGAATCCATAGCTCCAGAGCGTGTCCACGTGTGGTGATGACTGGCCTGCCATATCGTTTAATGAAACGATGCGTTTTGGTTTAAAGAGGGAACTCTCATTTTGAATCTTGGCCACACGATCAGCATAACAAGTCTCTTCTTCAAGATGATCCAACGATGAAGACTTCATATTCTCCAAACGAGCTCAGGTGAAGGTCAAGTCTCAGACGATGGTCCGGTGGTCCAACCACCGTCTTCTCCGGCGAAGCAAACCCTAAACCTCACCAATTAAGTCAAATAAAAACCCTAATCCACTCTAAATTTCACCCTAAACTCAAATCCACCATCCAAAATCATTGACTCACCCTCAAAAGCCAAACCCGATCAAAGTTGCAGAGAAATCACCAAGTTTCGATGGTCACCATTCTTAAAATTGAAACCATAGAAATGATCCTCAAGTTACACTGGTCATTCTAAGCTATCACACTCATGTTAATTCCTCAAGATTTCATGTAACTGAATCCAAACAGAAATTGGTGCACTCCCTCGATCATCACCAAACAATGCCAAACCAATCCTAAATTATTCTACCAATCATAGGGAACCTAACCACATGCACATTGCTACCTAATTCAGCCTAGATCAATGGGAAATCCAAGAGTAACATACCTGAAGAAATTGGATGAACAGAGGGGCCAAATGCTCAATTCAAGCTCCCAGATTCTTCAAACACGATCAAGAATGCAAGATAAAGCTTCTCCAACCCTTAATTTGACTTGAATAGGCTTGCAATTCCAAAACCGATTCTGAGTTGAAGCTCTTGAAACTCAACTTCAATCTTCCTCTCCTCCATGAATTCTGCACCAAAATGAGTCTGAACTCACTCCTCTCAATATATAGAAACTCTCTATGGGCTTTTGAGCCCAGTTTGAAGCCCAATTCAGTGATCCATTATTTCTGATTTTTCTCTTGAAAATGCAATGCACCAGTCACGATTCTGAGCTTCCAGCTTGCTCTAGAATGTTCTATTCAACTATAAATTCGTTTTTGAGTGTGAATGGATAGCTGGCTTGGCCTGAAATGCTTTGATTCTTGTTTTGGCATTGTAACTTGTAATGTAAGTAAGCACTTTACAAAGTAAGTCAGGAAATTAAACCTCAATTCAAAAATGTGGAAATTTCATTGTGTTTAGAATCCAATTTCCATTCAAAATGACTACCCATATTCCATGTGTATGTCTCATAATTCAAAAATCCCAAATTCCCTCCTTTGAATCATTTGAAACATCCTTCTTTTTAGGCCATTTTGGATCATTTTGTGAAGAAAGCTACTTCAATAACCCATGACTTCTTATTTAACCTAAAAACATCATTTTAAGCACATCTCATGTTGAACATTTCTTCATTTGAGGAGTGGAAGATAGAGATTTTGACCTATGTTGAAAAATGACCTATAATTCAACTTTCCCAAAATGTCCCTAGATTGCCAAGATCATAACTTGAGTTCCACAAATCTTCTTGAGGACTTATAGTACTCAAATTAAAGGTAAGATCAAGCCCTACAGTTATTATGTTGGCCAAAGATCCATTTGAAAACTCCTTGATGGGAAAAAGTTGCTTGGAAATTAAGTGACTTTCATAGATAAGTTTCAGTGTCCTCTGGTGACCTATAACTTGCAAGAACCATAACTTGATTTCTACAAATCTTCTTGAAGACTTATAGTACTAAAATTAAAGCTATTGAGAAGCTCTACAAGTTTCATGTTGGCCAAGAATACATTTGAAACTTGTATTTTGACTTATGTGGCTTGGAAGTTCAGTGCTATACAGGGGGTTTTACCCTAGGAACCCTGTCTCAAACACCCCCAACCACTCTTGATTCTCTTGAAATTGATATTGACTCATCCACATGCTTCAACATATCAATACATGACTTCCATGACCTAGAGCTAGGTCTTGATGCCCTTTCTTTACTCTCCTTGACCTAGGGTTACCCAGATGAAACCCTACTTGTACACACCTCAATCATGGCTCTTGAACTTGATATAATGGCTTGTCTAAGATTCAATATGGCCTTCTAGGCATCCTATAAGCTTCATACACACTTCAAATTCACCATTCCATGCTTCATACCCCATTGATGACCCTCAATACACCTCAAGTTAGGAGAGAAATCCACTTGTTGACACTCAAATCTCCTCAAAGCTTCAACCCATTCCTTGATGACTTGGATGTTCTTCAGCTTGAATAAGGCCCCTTGATGTGCTTCTTTAGATAAGGATGGCACTTGATCCCCTGTTAGATGACTTGCTATGTTATGATATGCAAATGATTGGACCATGTACATGATGTGACTATGCAAATGATAATGCAATTAAAACATAAACCAGGTGAAATAGGTTGAGCAAATTTTAGGGTGCAACAGCTGCCCCTATTCAAACGGCTTGGACCCGACTGGTGTTAGAACACAGATTGGTTCTTAATAATAACTCTTTGTTTTGATGATAACTGTTAGTAAATTTATATTTAAGAATTATATACTCTAAAATTTGTTTGAGAGTTCTACTGCAGATTGAAAAAATATTAACTCTCCAGAAGCAAATCTGTTTTGAATACAAGAAGTTATTCTGACTCTGAAGCGCCAGATGCACCTTATAGAAGAATTTGTTTGCTCCTTACAGAAGATCCTGAGCGTAGTCTCCAGAAGGATCTGAAGCAAGAAGCTCCAGAACATTCTGAGTCAGAAGCATCTGAAGATAATCAGAAGCATCTGAAGCTGAAGCATCTGAAGCATAGAAGAATATTGATTGAAGAGTTTCTCAAAGCATTAGTCTACAGAAGTTTCTGAAAGTACCAACGCTGCCAAGTACTGAAGTTCTGTGTCAAAAATGCTCTGATGATCAACACGCTGAAAGCACACCTGCTGCAGAAGACTCTGATACAGCATAGTTCTGAATCTCATTAGAAGACTCTGATCCATTCAGACTCTGAAGAACTTGCTGAAAAAACTGAAGAAGAAATATTCAAGAATATATCCGTTGGAGTTATTCAACGTCTCTTTCCTCATTTATTCTAGACACACTTACACAGACAAAAAGGATTTTTCTGTGCCATCTACTTCTAGGAAAGGTCACTTGATGTGAAGACAAAAAGGCTCAGACCTTTTGGGACTCTCTTTTCAACGTTCAGCTTCATTGGATCAGCTGCCTATAAAAGGAGAACTTCACCACATTCTTCAGTTACACAATTTGCTGAAAAGAAATCATTATATTCTAAGCTCTCATTCATTCGAATTCTTCTTAGAATTTATTGTACTTAAACTTAAGAGAAAAATCATTGTTGTGATAAAAGCTTTATAGAAGCATTAATACTCTTGCTTTTAATCTACGTTGATTGTAAAGGTTATTCCTTAAGAGGATTCAGTTGGAATCAGTAGCTCCTGAGAAGACTAAGAACTGTTGTTCTTAGGTGTTACTATTGTAATCAGTTTGATTTAATAGTGGATTAAGTCCTTGTTGAGAAAGGCAAATCACTCTAGGAAGGGTGGACTGGAGTAGTTGTTTAAACGAACCAGGATAAAAATAATTGTGTGATTATTTTCAAGTCTTATATTTCATACTTATTCAACCCCCCTTCTAAGTATTATCTCACCTTCAGTTGGCATCAGAGATCCGGTTCTGAGTGTGCTACCACTTAACAGTGTCAGTAAAGATCCAGAGAGATATACTTTGATATTTATATTTATTTGTTATCATGGCTGATAATTCAATGTCCAATATTAACAATAAATATGACGAGAGGGATAGGATCAGCACCAAACCCCCAATGTTTGATGGGGAGAAATATGACTACTGGAAAGACAGAATTGAGAGTTTTTTCCTAGGATATGATGCTGATCTATGGGATCTTGTCATAGATGGATATGTACATCCCACAGATGGGGATGGCAAAAAGATTGACAGAAAATCTATGACAGATGCTCAGAAGAAAGACTTCAGAAATCACCATAAAGCCAGGACTATATTACTGAATGCTATTTCACATACAGAGTATGAGAAAATTACAAACAGGGAGACTGCTTTTGATATGTTTGAATCCCAAAAAATGACACATGAGGGAAATTCTCAAGTAAAGGAGACAAAAGCTCTGGCTCTGATCCAGAAGTATGAGGCTTTCAAAATGGAAGACTCTGAATCTGTTGAAGCCATGTTCTCCAGATTTCAGATACTCACTGCTGGGCTGAAAGTTCTGGACAAGGGATATTCTACGTCAGATCATGTAAAGAAAATCATTAGAAGTCTGCCTATCAGATGGAGACCAATGGTGACTGCCCTGAAGATGGCCAAAGATCTGAACAAGATCTCTCTAGAAGAACTCATCAGCTCACTAAGGAGCCATGAGATTGAGCTTGAGGAATATGAACCTCAGAAGAAAGATAAAGGTAAATCTGTTGCATTAAAATCTAACAAAACTGCTAAAGCTTTGCAGGTCATTCAAGAAAGCTCTGAAGAATCTTCTTCTGAAGAAGAAGATGAGTTATCCATGCTGTCCAGAAGAATTAACAAACTCTGGAAGCACAAGGGAAAGAAGTTCAACAACTTCAGAAGATCTGATAACAGAAAGGAATCTTCTAGTCACAGAAGATCTGCCAAGAAAGAAGTTGTGTGTTATGAGTGCAAAGAACCTGGGCACTACAAAAATGATTGCCCCAAACTTCAGAAAGAAAAACCCAAGAAGAAGTTCAACAAAAAGAAGAAGGTTCTAATGGCAACATGGGATGACTCAGATGAGTGTGAATGATCTTCTGAATCAGAAGAAGAATGTGCAAACGTTGCACTGATGGACAACACAGAGGATCAAGAGGAAGGTACCTCAGGATATGAATCAGAATCTGAATCTGATGATGATGCAGAAGAGGTAATGGTTAAACTTACCAAAGAAGAACTCATTAAAGTTTTAACAGAAGTTCTTAAAAGTTATAACAACATCAAACTCAAATACAAGAAGCTGAAAAGCAATCTTGAATCTGAGATTGATCTTCTGAAAACAGAACTTGTTGAGCAAAAAGAAATAAATTTGAAAATCAAAAATGACTTTGAAATAACTCAACAAGAATCTGAATCTGAGACTAAGTCATGTGAAAATATTTTAGAAAAATATGACTCCAGTTTTCAGAGATTTCTCACTAAGAGCATAGACAGAAGCAAGATGGCTTCCATGATCTATGGTGTTAGTGGAAACAACAAAAGAGGCATTGGATATGAATCTTCATCTGGAAGCAATCCAAAACCTGTTGACAAACTTTTCATCAGGAAGACACCTCTGTATTCTTAATTCAAATTTGGTCATTTGAATGACATTAAACACACAAGCTCTGAGAAGAATACTTATGTGTTTAAACCCAAGGCAAGCCAGAATAAACATTATGTTGTAAAACAGAAGTTTAGGCAAACCTACAAACCAACTAACCCCAAAGGACCCAAGAAGATCTGGGTACCTAAAAACAAAATAATTCCTGTTGCAGATGTTCTTAGCAGCAAGGTCAGGACACCAATCATGGTACCTAGACTCTGGATGCTCACGACACATGACAGGAGAAAAGTCTATGTTCCAAAGCCTGGAACTTAGATCTGGAGGTGACGTGAAGTTTGGAGGGAACCAGAAAGGCAAGATCATTGGATCTGGCACTATTGGAAATGGTAAACTTCCCTCTATTACTAATGTTTTACTTGTTGAAGGGTTAAAGCATAACTTATTGTCCATAAGTCGATTAAGTGACAATGGTTATGATATTACCTTTAATCAAAAATGTTGTAAAGCTATTAGTCAGAAGGATGGCTCTATCCTATTTAGTGGTAAGAGGAAAAACAACATTCATAAAATAAATCTTTCAGAACTTAAAGTTCAAAATGTTAAATGCCTCTTGTCTGTTAATGAAGAGCAATGGGTCTGGCACAGAAGATTGGGCCATATTAATATGAGACGTATATCTCAGATTAATAAACTTAATCTTGTCAGAGGACTCCCTAATCTGAAGTTCACTTCAGATGCTCTTTGTGAAGCATGCCAGAAAGGGAAGTTTTCAAAAACATCTTTCAAATCAAAAAATGTTGTTTCTACTTCTAAACCATTAGAACTACTTCATATTGATCTGTTTGGACCAGTGGAAACTGCATCCATCAGAGGCAAGAAGTATGGATTGGTCATTGTTGATGACTTTAGCAGATGGACATGGGTAAAGTTCTTAAAACACAAGGATGAGTCACATTCTGTGTTCTTTGACTTCTGCAAGTAAGTCCAGAATGAAAAGAATTTCAAAATTATAAAAGTCAGAAGTGATCATGGTGGTGAATTTGAAAATAAATATTTTGAAAAATATTTTTCTGAAAATGGCATTGCTCATGATTTTTCCTGTCCTAGAACTCCACAACAGAATGGGGTTGTAGAAAGGAAAAACAGAACTTTGCAAGAAATGGCCAGAACCATGATCAATGAGACAAATTTGGCAAAACATTTTTGGGCAGAAGCAATCAATACAACATGCTACATTCAGAACAGAGTGTCTGTTAGACCTCTTCTGAAAAAGACTCCTTATGAATTGTGGAAGAACAAAAAGCCCAACATTTCATATTTTCATCCTTTTGGATGTATTTGTTATATGTTAAACACTAAGGAAAATCTGAGCAAGTTTGATTTCAAAGCACAGAAGTGTTTCATGCTTGGATATTCTGAACGCTCTAAAGGCTACAGAGTATACAACACTGAGACACAGATTGTGGAAGAATCCATTCATGTCAGATTTGATGATAAGCTTGGCTCTGAAAAGCCAAAGCAGGTTGATAACTCTGCAGATAGGGAAGTAGTCTTTATTGACTCTGAAGTTCCAGAAGCAGACAAACTTCAAGTGAAGGAACCAGAAGCAACTCCAGATGCCACTCCCTTAACTTCTCAGATGAATAATCTAAACATTTCTGAAGAGTCAACTATCAGAGGATCATCATCCAGAATTAAAGCTTCTCATCCAGAGGATGTCATTATTGGAAAGAAGGATGATCCCATCAGAACAAGATCCTTTCTAAGATCATCTGAAGCATCACTATTTGGACTAGTGTCAGAAATTGAACCATCTTCTGTAGAAGAAGCTCTGCAAGACAATGATTGGATTATTGCCATGCAAGAAGAGCTAAATCAATTCAGCAGAAATGACGTATGGGATCTAGTTCAAAGACCTCAAGGATTCAATATTATTGGTACAAAATGGGTCTTCAGAAATAAGCTAAATGAGAAAGGAGAAGTTGAGAGGAATAAGGCAAGGCTGGTTGCTCAAGGGTACAGTCAGCAAGAAGGTATTGATTACACTGAGACATATGCTCCAGTGGCAAGGTTAGAATCTATACGCCTTTTTATTTCCTTTGCTGCACAGAATAACATCACTCTGTATCAGATGGATGTTAAAAGTGCCTTTCTTAATGGTATTATAGAAGAAGAAGTTTATGTCCACCAACCTCCTGGTTTTGAAAATGAACAATTTCCAGATCATGTTTTCAAATTAAAGAAATCTCTATATGGATTAAAACAAGCTCCCAGAGCTTGGTATGAGAGATTGAGTAATTTTCTTCTGGAGAAGAATTTCATCAGAGGCAAAGTGGATACAACTCTATTCTGTAAAACAATAAAGAAAGATCTTCTAATTTGCCAAATTTATGTAGATGATATTATTTTTGGATCAACAAATATTATGCTTGGAAAGGAGTTTGCTACATGTATGCAGGCAGAATTTGAAATGAGCATGATGGGAGAACTCAGATTCTTTCTAGGAATCCAAGTTAATCAAACTCCAGAGTGCATCTACATACATCAGACAAAGTATGTTAAAGAACTTCTGAAGAAATTCAACATGTCTGACAGCAAGCTGGCAAAGACTCCAATGCATCCTACTAGCTCACTTGGCAAAGAAGAGGTAAGTAAGAAAGTAGACCAGAAGCTCTACAGAGGTATGATTGGTTCTCTTCTTTATCTTACTGCTTCTAGAGCTGACATATTGTTCAGTGTTTGTCTGTGTGCTAGATTCCAATCAGATCCTAGAGAATCACACTTGACAGCTGTCAAGAGGATTCTAAGGTATCTGAAAGGTACTTCTAATGTGGGTTTGTGTTACAGAAAATCTGATGATTTCAAATTAGTTGGATTCTGTGATGCTGACTATGCTGGAGACAGAGTGGAAAGAAAAAGTACTTCTGGAAGTTGTCAATTTCTAGGAAGGAATCTAATCTTCTGGTACAGCAAGAAGCAACCCACAATTGCACTTTCAACCACAGAGGCTGAATACATTGTTGCTGCTGGATGTAGCACACAGATGCTCTGGATGAAGAGTCAACTAGAAGATTATCAAATTTTTGAGAGTAACATTTCTATCTTTTGTGATAATACTTCTGCTATATGTTTGTCCAAGAATCCCATTTTACATTCTAAGGCAAAACATATAGAAATTAAGCATCATTTCATCAGAGACTATGTTCAGAAGGGAATCATAAATTTAGCCTTTGTTAATACAGATCATCAATGGGCAGATATTTTTACAAAACCCCTTGTTGAAGATAGATTCAATTTTATTCTGAAAAATATTGGTATGGATTTTTGTCCAGAATGATATTTATCAGAAGCAAATTATTACAGATGCAAAAATGCTTAATTCATCTGAAGTATTTCTTCTGTTTATTTATTCTATTCTGATTAATATTTCTGATGTGAAACTCTGAACTAACCATCTTTAGAAGATATGAATGTTGGCTAACGTTTCATTTCTTGAGAGAATTCAGAACAACATGCAAGTAAACACGTGTCACACAAAATCTGAAGAGGTGGCATGTACATAACTGAAGAGACGTTTGAGGTGAAATTTGAATAGTAAGAATCTTGGTTTTCCCCCCAAATTGTCAGAAGCATTTATTATTTGAAATGATTTTATTCTCTTCATTTAATGCTTGCTCAAACGTGCGTTTTTTTTCTGACTTTTGATGTGCCTAAGTGTTTAGTATAAATACTTGTTGTGTATTTGTTGCGGTGGAAATAGGATCACAAACTATTAATAAGTTTGAATCACAATTCAATTCACAACCGCTCTTTGATTTATCCGAAGGAAAAGGTCAAAAGAGGGAAACCTATTTTTGCATCGTAAACACAATGCGGGGAAAGATCTAGGGTTCGGGGGTTGGTTAGGATTAGGGAAGGTATTAGCACCCTAAACTTCTGTAGTACTCTACAGGAACCTTTTGTTCAAATGTTTACTATTTGCTTTATTTATTTGCTTAAGGTATATGTACAAAGGGATTAAAAGTGAGAAAGGAGACCTAAGGGGTTAATTCTAAGTTTACTCGGCAAGATATCGCATCTTGTGCCTACATATCCTTACGGGAATGGAATCAGAGTAACTGTAGTTCCCCTCAAAAGGGAGGTTAGAGACTTCTTAACTGTGGTCAAGGTCTCAAGGGGAATAAACATGTCTTAAGGACACGCTTACGTGGAGTGTAGGAACTCCAAATTTCTACGTTGAATTGTTAAGTTGTAATTAGGGTTAAATTAGGGATTCCACGGCGGGAAACCCTAAAACGAGCGCGGCGGCTCTTTGACCTAATGCTAGGGGTAAAATTGTAATTTTGCCTGCGGCGAGGCATTTGTGAAAAGTTAGGGTTTGTAAGGGTTGTTTTGAGGGTTTGAAATTGAATGTGTGAAGTTTTACGGACTATTGGCGCGACGACCAAACGGTTAGACCTAATTCCTTCGAAGGTGTAGTGTGACAGAATAATTGAGGAATGTGTGAGAAATTAATCATACGAGCAGGGAAATAATGACAGAAATTAAAATCATACACGCAGAAAATTAAAGGCAGAAATTAAAACGCGATTATTAGGGTTCGGGAGGTTACATGAGATGAGCGGTTACAATATAGTAATGACATTGAAACGAAATAAATAGCGGTAAACGCAATAAACTGCAAAACGAGCAAACACCATTAATGGGCAGAATTGTCAGATGGTGACGAAGTGAAACTATGCATCTTTTTTGTGGTTTTATTTTGTGATATAATCTTCAACTTAAATTAAAATGGAATTCTTAATATTAATTTAACTCAAAACCCTAAAAACTATCTTACCCTAATTATTATTTAAAAAAAAAAAAAAAGATTATAATACATTTATCTAAAATGGTTTTTTGTTTATTATTAAAAAAGTTTTTTTATTTTATATAGAAAAAGTTTTAAATTATTATTTTATAAAAAAGCAATTTTAATATTAGTTTTTCAAAAAAGGTTTCATAAAACTTAATTAATTAATTATATAAAAAAGAAAAAGAAGGTAAAAAAAGGGGTTGGGCCGGTCATCACTCCCGGGCCCAACCCGGATGGTAAGTCATATCCCCAAAGAGCATTTAGGGTTTCAAAACCCTATCATTCTCGCCGCGCCGTTCTTCACTTCCTCTTCTTTCTCCTCGCTGCGATTCTCTTCATCCGTGTTTCCCCTTTCATTTCGATGGCTCTCCCTCGTCATTCCCTGAAAAAGCAAAAAACATAACCGTGAGGAATACGGCGTGCTTACATTTTATCTCACGAGTGGCTTCCGAAGCGATGACGGTGATCTTCTTAGAGGCGATGATGCGAGAAACTGAGCCTCAGGAGTGGTTTGCTCGTCGTCGAATGAAACGGCGCCGGCGGCTGTTTGAGACGGCTTTGAGCGAAGCTCTTCCTCCTTCGATATCGCGGCCGCTAGGGTTTGCTTGCAACTGTTGTTCGCCGTTTCGTCTAGGGTTTCAACGAGGTGATATTGTTCCCTTTTTATAGTCTCTCTGATTTTCTCTTTTTGGGCCTTGGATTTGCGTTATTTTCCTGAGATTGATTTTGATTTGGTGATACAATTTGATCTTATCGGATACTGATTCGAACTTTCCTTTTTTGGATTTATGTTGATTGGATTCACTTTGATTTTATCTGGATTTGCATTTGATTTGTCTGATAACTGAACTGATTTGTTTTGATTTTGTTTGGACATTGCTTTGGATTTCGATTTGGTTTGTTTGATATCTGAACTGGTTTGGTTTTGATGGACCGGATATGGATTGCTGATGTCCTATTTTCTGATGAATTTCTCTGATCTTTCTGATGAGATCTTATGTCTCTGAGCAGATTTTAATGTTCTTCTTCTTCTTTCGCAGGGGAAACCATGCTTCCTTGAGTTCTGATACTGCCGGTTTTAGCCGTTGAGAGGTGTTTGGGCGATGACGACCTCACAGTCTGAGCTACCAGGGCATCCATTTTTGTTTCCAATCTCGATGATTGTTGGGAGCCTTCGAGATTGGTTGTTTCTGGTTTCGACTGATAGGACTGTTTGTTTAGGGCTATGATGTATGAACTGAGCCCTTATTGCCATGTTCGATTTTTCATGTGAACCTCAAATTTGGTTGGATGTTATCGTGGCTGGTATGACCTGCATTCACCTCGTTTTCTTCTGGTATGACCTTTGTGGATACGAGTTTCAGTTTAGGATCCTGATTCGAATTCTATGTGCCTGGCTTGGATATTCATTCGATTTGTCCGATTGTGGATCGCTTTGGCTGATGGCATTTGTCATGATTTTTCAGATGTTGCTGTTGATTCTGATTTGTTTTCTGATATGGTCTTGCAAATTTGCTCGCATGTGTGATTTTGATGATTTTATTCTGATGCTCCGTTTGGTTATTGATTTTGCAGATGTTGACCCGTTGGGATTCTGTTCGAGGCGAGTTTCAATTGACTTGTCTTGTAATCCAATTTTGGTGCAATAGAGTTGGATTCTCTGTTTGATTCAGGCTTGTTCTTGAACCGAACTTGCCCTTTTGGTTTATTCTTGAACTGAACTTGCCCTTTTGGCTTATTGCATTGTTGCTGTTGTGGCTGATACCATAGGATTCATGTACTTCAGGTGACGGAAAACGGTTCAGGCCCGTCGGCATCCGGGTTTGAACCTGAGCTGGCGAGTGTTTACCTCGGTATTGGTTTTGGGAACAAAACTTGGTATTCATTTGAAAAACAAACCCCATGTTTATTTGATGATGTCACCATGTTTTACTTGATGGAAATGGTGCTTAGCTTTGGTTTTGAAACAGAATCCTTCTTCATTCACTCTTTATCTCTCTCGGCTGTCCCGTATGATAAGAACAGATGTTACCTGATCTGACGCCAACGGCGCGGATCGGTAACGGGGGTAGGACGCAGCCTCGGTTGTGCCACTCCCGACACTCAGTGATGACGCTGTTCTGAGAGTGTCGAAAACAAACTTCTCACCCTTTCCTGCTTCTGTTTTGTTTTGTTTCTCTTTGTGCAGGTTAATTGGAGGAGCATGGAGAAATGTCCAAGGGATGAACATCATGAAGACACCAATGGATGTTTAGGACTTAGGATTTTTAGGATAGAAGTAACATCTGTAATTGTAATTTTACAGCAATTCAGAATGTGAAACAATTTACTCCTTTTTGTATAATGATATTTTTTATGAAATAAAAATGCCAGAACTTCATTTACATATCCACGACCGCTCAGTTTTGAATTTACTTATATTTATTTCTAGTTATAAATTTTAAACGTCTGTGAATAAATCCACAAATATTTAAATTCATTAACCTAGTCATAAACCATAAATATTCACGAGTGATATTCTTGTCTATGTACTTGTCTCGCCCGTAGTCCTAATCTCATCACCTGATTAAATTCACTTGCATTCCAACTTAAATTCTAGCCAGCAACTTTATAACCAAACACGGATGTGCGCCGTAATCACAACAGATTCAGTATCAATGATAACGTTGCCCGTAATTGAATTCCACTGATCAAATGCTAAGAGCAACAATCCAATAATATCCAAGTAAACTGTGCCTTATTAACAGAAACGGGAGTGCTCTGGAAATAAACCATAAGCGATAAACTAGGTCTTAAATCCAGTTGTGCTCGACAAATTTCAATACCGAACACATCGAATTGGCGCCTTGATATAATCAAACCCGGTGATAGATAAATGCCTCAGAAATAGTGTCTCGAGTGTCTCAAAGCTCAGTAACAGCCCGTTTTCAAGGAATTAGCGGAATCCACATAAAATGACCAAAATACCCCTGGAACCAATCCTGCAAACAAATACCTCCATGACTTGATAGTGGTTAGCGGATGCACAGATGAGATGCTGTGTGAAATGATTGACTAAAGATAAGGGTAAAGTTTGGGGTATTACAGTTGCCCCTATTTAAATAGCTACACCGGATGATTTGAGTGACGGAGACTCGAGGAATCATGGTGGAGGGATTTAAATATAGATAACCGAAAATTTTGCCCTTATATGCGGCGATATGCAATGCTATGGACAAAGCGAGAACAGATTAATGCAGATGATGCGTGAATATGATATGATGCGTATGCTGGAATGATGAATGCGAAAATGCTGACGAATATGACGACACAGGGACAGATGCTACGAGAAGAACACACTGGGGAAAACGACGTGTTGGGACACAGTACAACACTGGGGAATTCTAAATGATGGTCAACTGGTGCGAACACGACCAATTGTCATTTTTAGAACGGGGACGAGATTCTCAAATGGAGATGGCACCTATGAGATGGCCTCCACTGGGGAATCTAAAAGTAAAGCTAGGTCATGTACGATTGCAAGATCGATCACAGAATGCATGGAGCATTGAGCAAAGAATAACATCCAAGCTTCTGTAACCTATCCCTCGTGACAGGATCGAATGGACTTTTCAGAAATCCACATTACATATACAGGGTAAAAACCGGCTGTATGCCAAAATAAATGGACTTTTAAGAATAAGATCCTTAAATGGAGATGGCACCTAGGAGATGACCTCCACTTGGGAATGTTTAATAATAACAGGATCTACACGGCTTGCAAGATCGATCACAGAATGCTGGAGCATTGAGCAAAGAATAACATCCAAGCTTCTATAAACTATCCTTCGTGATGGGATCGAACGGACCTTTCGGGAATCCGTAGCAAATATACAGGGTAAAGACCGGCTGTATGCCAAAATAAATGGACTTTAACGGGAAATGCCCTGATAAGCTCCTCGAGGGAGAATTGTCACTCATCGTTGGAAGGGACTTACATGCCACAATGAATAAGCACTCAAATAAAGAGGCTGCTGCTTATATAAATCTTCTCATATTTAAGGTCGGCGCCTGGAATACGATTCTGATTCTTCTTTTACTGAAGGATAAATGAACTTCTTCATACTTCAAGATCGTGCTCTCCTGAATATGATTCCGCTCCTTCTTTTACTAAAGGGTAAATGAACTTCTTCATACTTCAAGATCGTGCTCTCCTGAATATGATTCCGCTCCTTCTTTTACTAAAGGGTAAATGAACTTCTTCATACTTCAAGATCGTGCTCTCCTGAATATGATTCCGCTCCTTCTTTTACTAAAGGGTAAATGAACTTCTTCATACTTCAAGATCGTGCTCTCCTGAATATGATTCCGCTCCTTCTTTTACTAAAGGGTAAATGAACTTCTTCATACTTCAAGATCGTGCTCTCCTGAATATGATTCCGCTCCTTCTTTTACTAAAGGGTAAATGAACTTCTTCATACTTCAAGATCGTGCTCTCCTGAATATGATTCCGCTCCTTCTTTTACTAAAGGGTAAATGAACTTCTTCATACTTCAAGATCGTGCTCTCCTGAATATGATTCCGCTCCTTCTTTTACTAAAGGGTAAATGAACTTCTTCATACTTCAAGATCGTGCTCTCCTGAATATGATTCCGCTCCTTCTTTTACTAAAGGGTAAATGAACTTCTTCATACTTCAAGATCGTGCTCTCCTGAATATGATTCCGCTCCTTCTTTTACTAAAGGGTAAATGAACTTCTTCATACTTCAAGATCGTGCTCTCCTGAATATGATTCCGCTCCTTCTTTTACTAAAGGGTAAATGAACTTCTTCATACTTTAAGATCGTGCTCTCCTGAATATGATTCCGCTCCTTCTTTTACTAAAGGGTAAATGAACTTCTTCATACTTCAAGATCGTGCTCTCCTGAATATGATTCGGTTCAAACCTTCCCATACTTCAAGCCGACAGGTAAAATGGAAGCCCACCTGCTCAATGGAGGTGGCCATTTGCTGCGAGTCATAACGAAGATAGGATTGGCTTCTCAGGCGAGAAATGTCGCTTTTTTTTTTTGCAAGAGTAGCAATAATAAGCTTTTCGTGTAAGAACTGCTTGTAGAGGTGATAACAGATGATGATGAGCTTCTCGGCGGAGAACTGGTGTGTATCTGTAAAGGATTGTGGTTGATTTTCTTGAAAGATAGTGCAAAATAAATGCACATCCGGGTAAAGTGATAAGCTTCTCGGGCGAGAACAGTCGCATATCTGCCAAAGTATGGTGAAAAATTTTTAGACGGTGCAAAATAAATGCACGTCCGGTTGGGCTCGACGACCGACACGACTGAGATTCAATCTAGGATCGAGCTAGAAAGAAAAATGGCAATCAAGACTCCATCGAGGGAATGAACTCGAAGGGTAAATATCTTATCTTGGCGCAGAAAGATAGCTGAAATAACCGTCATCCACGAGGATCGAGCTCTGTGGGGAAACTGGAAACACATATGTATTTTATGCTTAGGGCCGACAATCTATTTGGAGAGAAGGGACCAACCCAGTTATTCGGCGGTAACAACCAATGATGGTGAGACGCAATGAACCGGTGCATGTTAACGCATGTGTTAATGTGAATATATGTTAATGAACGTATGTTAATGAATGTATGTTAATGTGAATGTATGTTAATGTCTATGTATTTAGTTAAATATGCAGGATGTTATGAAATGAGTATGTAATGTGAAATGAATATATGAAATAGGCATGTGATGCTTATGCCCCTGCGTATGCTGACGAAACAGACTAGAGACGGGATGAGAGATGAAATAAACATCTCGACGGAGATACCCTGCATTCTCCGCAACCAATACGTCAATCATGGGAAAAAATGGTAGAACCACATCTGGTTTTAAAGTTCTGAATTCTCTGGGGAGACGGTAATCTGCTTGGGTGCACAGTATCATGTCTTCACATGGGGAGAAGAAACCTGAGGGACACTTTCGAGTTACCCAAGAAAAGGTTGTCAGCTTATAGTCTCACTGGGGACTGTGTCAGAGCAATGATTTAATGAGCTTTTTTCGAGGAGTGAAGAGATCCTTCCGAAATTTCCACTAGTCAAAGTAATTTTTTATATTTTCGATTGCGTTTTCGAAGAACAGTTTTAAAATTTTCAAAGCACCTTTCATTTTCAAAATTTTTAAGAATAAACGCATTTTGCATAACAATAGAAAACAAGAGTAATGCACCAAGGAATGTAAGTAACAAAATGGTATCTTTTATTAAAGGGTGGCAGCTTGCTGAGGGCATAGCTCCACAGATGATTATGCTTTGAAATTGGCAACATGGGAAAATGTTACATTGAATCCAACGACACCTACTGACACTAATAACTAAGACTAATCCAGAATCTTGCTTTGGACGAGGATGAAAGAACTGGAAAATGGCTCTCATGCGGAAAGCGTGTTTGCGATGATCGGTGTTTTCTGATGCAATGAAATGCCTTTGTCCCTAACTTTTGCCTGGACCGCCCTTTCGGGTTTTCAATCCACCGGGACGCTCCTTTTTGCCTAAGCCGCCCTTTCGAGTTTTCAACTTAGCGAGCTTTTTATTATTATTTCTTTTTTTCAACCCTTACTTTTGCCTAAGTCGCCTTTTGCAGGTTTTCGACTTAGCGGGTTTTTAGGCATAATATTTTCGGACTGCATCAGAATTCACGGGATGTGCTAGCTCTTCTCCATCCATTGTTGTAAGTATCAGAGACCCTCCGGAGAAAACGGTCTTTACAACAAATGGGCCTTCATAATTGGGCATCCACTTTCCACGCATATCTTTATGCACTGGCAAGATCTTTTTGAGTACGAGCTCTCCTTGACGGAACTTACGGATACGAATCTTCTTATCAAACGCTCTTTTCATCCGTTTCTGATATAATTGCCCATGGCACATAGCTGTCATGCGTTTCTCGTCAATGAGATTCAACTGATCCAGTCTGTCTTGAACCCATTCAGCTTCCTCAAGTTCAGCTTCCATCAACACTCTTAAAGAAGGTATCTCTACTTCGATGGGGAGTACGGCGTCCATTCCATACACCAATGAGAAAGGTGTTGCCCCTGTCAAAGTTCGCACTGAGGTCCTGTATCCATGTAAAGCAAACGGTAACATCTCATGCCAATCTTTGTAGGTCACGACCATTTTTTGCAGGATTTTCTTGATATTCTTATTCACAGCTTCAACGGCCCCATTCATTTTAGGACGGTACGGAGAAGAATTGTGATGCATGATCTTGAAACTGTCACACAGCTCTTTCATAGTCTTGTTATTCAGATTGGTGTCATTGTCAGTTATTATCCGACTTGGAATTCCATAACGGCAGATAATTTCTTTCCTGATGAAGCGGGCAACCACTTGCTTAGTCACGTTGGTGTAGGAGGCAGCCTCTACCCACTTGGTGAAATAATCAATAGCAACAAGGATAAAACGATGACCATTAGAAACCTTCGGCTCGATTGCCCTAATCATGTCAATGCCCCACATTGAGAATGGCCATGGTGAAGACAAAACATTTAACGGTGATGGAGGCACATGCATTTTATCAGCGTAAATTTGGCACTTATGGCATTTCCTGGCGTATTGGATGCAGTCAGCTTCCATAGTTAACCAATAATACCCAGCCCTTAACATCTTCTTGGTCATAGCATAACCATTGGCATGGGTGCCGAAGGTCCCCTCGTGAATCTCTTGCAGTAACATGTCCGCTTCCCGTTTATCAACACATCTGAGCAACACCATGTCGTAATTTCTTTTGTATAACACACCATTACTGATAAAGAATTTTGAAGCCAGTCTTCTCAACGTTTTCTTGTCCAGACCAGTAGCACCATCGGGATACTCTTGCTTGGCTAGATAGTTCCTGATATCATGAAACCAAGGCTTTTCATCCACCTCCACTTCTTCGACTACTTGACAATAAGCGGGCTCAACTTTGCGTTCAATATGGATAAGAGGTGCTTCATTAACGAATTTAACTTTCCACATGGATGCTAACATGGCTAAAGCATCAGCAACGTGATTCTCAAATCTAGGAACATGCTCGAACTCTATCTCGTCGAAATACTTAATCAGCTCGACAATGTAGTCCTTATAAGGGATTAACTTCTCATTCTTCGTTTCCCATTTGCCTTGTACTTGGTAAATAACCAAGGCTGAGTCACCACTTACTTTGAGGAGTTTGATTCGGAGGTGAATTGCTGCTTCGAGGCCGAGAATACATGCTTCATACTCCGCGACATTATTAGTACACTCAAAGTCTAACCTTGCTGTAAATGGAGTGAACCCACCCTTTGGGTTCATCAAAACGGCGCTTATACCATGCCCACTGAAATTCGAGGAACCATCAAACATCATCCTCCACCAAAGACCTGGTTCTGGACCTTCGCTCGGATCTGGCTCTTCACAATCCCTCTTGATCAACAAAATATCCTCATCCGGAAAGTCAAACTTAAGAGGTTCATAATCTTCAACTGGCTGATCTGCAAGATAATCCGATAAAATACTACCCTTAATTGCCTTCTGGGGTACATACTGGATGTCATATTCGGATAACAACATGTGCCAACGGGCTAGCCTCCCGGTTTGAGCAGGTTTTTCAAGGATATACTTGATCGGATCCATTTTAGAAATCAACAATGTGGTATGACAGACCATGTATTGCCGGAGGCGCCTAGCGGCCCATGCCAACGCACAACAAGTTTTCTCCAATGGTGAGTATCTGTTTTCACAGTCGGTGAACTTCTTGCTCAGATAATAAATCGCATGTTCCTTTCTTCCAGTCTCATCATGTTGCCCAAGCACACAACCCATAGACTTCTCAAAAACAGTAAGGTACATAAACAACGGTCTTCCAGGTACGGGAGGAATCAGAATAGGGGGGTCTTGCAAATAACTCTTAATTTTCTCAAATGCTTTCTGACAATCAGGGTCCCACTCAACCGTCTGCCCCTTACAAAGCAACTTGAATATCGACTCACAAGTAGCGGTCATGTTAGAGATAAACCTGGAAATATAATTCAAACGCCCCAGGAAACCTCTAACTTGCGTCTCGGTTTGCGGAGCTGGCATATCTTGAATGGCTCGGACCTTGTCAGGATCTACCTCAATCCCTCGTTGGCTAACAATAAAACCAAGTAATTTTCCAGATCTGACACCGAAGGTACATTTAGCAGGATTCAACTTCAACTGATATTTCCTGAGTCGTTCAAACAACTTCACCAAATGGTCTAGGTGTTCCTCTTCACTCTGAGATTTGGCTATCATATCGTCCACATACACCTCGATTTCTTTGTGCATCATATCGTGAAAAAGAGTAGTCATAGCGCGTTGGTAAGTTGCCCCTGCGTTCTTCAAACCGAAGGGCATGACTTTGTAGCAAAAGGTCCCCCAAGGAGTAATGAAAGTAGTCTTCTCTCGATCATCGGGATCCATTTTGATCTGATTATAGCCAGAGAAACCATCCATAAATGAGAACAACGCAAAACTGGCTGTATTGTCTACAAGTGTATCAATATGTGGCAGAGGGAAGTCGTCTTTCGGACTTGCTTTGTTCAGATCCCTGTAATCCACACACATCCTAACTTTACCGTCCTTCTTGGGCACTGGCACAATGTTGGCAACCCAATCTGGATATTTTGCAACTGCCAAGAAACCTGCATCTAACTGTTTTTTAACCTCATCTCGAATTTTCAAAGCCATGTCGGGTCTCGTTCTTCGGAGCTTTTGTTTGATAGGTGGACAATCCGGCTTAAGTGGCAACTTGTGAACAACAATATCCGTGTCTAGACCAGGCATATCTTGATACGACCATGCAAACACATCAATATATTCTTTTAACAACTCAATCAGCCCCTGCTTAACCTCTGTCCCAAGCATTGCACCAATCTTGACCTCTTTCTTGTTTTCATCTGTACTAAGATTAATTAAGTCCACCTGTTCTTTATGCGGTTAAAGCTCTGTGTACTCGTACTCAATCAATCTTGTCAGTTCAGCGGGTACTTCAAAATCTTCATCACCCTCGTCTTCAGCTTGATTGATGGGTGCATCCCAGTTAGGAGTGTCAGTAAAGTCATTGGATCCAACAAGGTTTGCGATGTCTCTGCATGATGGAAGGCTTACCTAATTAAAATGCTCGAAGATATGTAAGACAAGAAATGAAATGCTGTTTTTTTGAAAAAAGGTTGCCAACTTCATTTTTTAAAAGGTGGAAACGAAAAACGCAAATGAACCAAAGTGGAATTGAACAAAATGCCTGTATTAATATCCTTTTAAAAGTGAAAGGTGGCCCAACAAAAACGACCCTATAGCCTTGGGCAGAGCTACGGATTTTTATTTGAAAACATAAATGAAAAATGTTAAAATTATTTTGACAATGGAAAAATAACAGGGATCTCTACGGCCTCCCAGTTGTTCAAAGCTGCATCACCCTTAAACACCAGGTTGCTCAGATCTTCATCTTCCTCACAGTTACTGACGGCATTGACTTGGAAGCCTCCGCTGACAAATACCTCTTGGATAACCTTCGGACGCCCTTCGACAGTTGTGGCAGCTCCATTCTGAGTTGGTTTGTAACCCACCCCAAAGCGATCAGTCTTGGTCTTGACGTCAATTATTTCTCCCCAACCTTCCGGAATACCCCTGTCAATTGTTGATTTGGTACTCTTCAGAGATGCAAAAGATGGATTACCCTGGCCCACTGTCTCTTCGACTTCTAATAGAACAGCATTGGCGATCTCGAGTGCTTGAAAGGAGATTTCCAAAGCATTCTCATCGGCCTCGATGTAACGGAAAGAAGACAGGTTACTGACCATCAGATCCTCCTCACCGTGTATAATAACCAACTTTTCATCGATCACGAACTTCATCTTTTGATGCAACGTTGAGGTTACTGCCCCAGCGGCATGAATCCACGGCCTTCCAAGTAAGCAGCTGTAATTGGGATTAATGTCCATGACTTGAAACGTGATATTAAAAACTTGCGGACCAATCAGGATGGGAAGTTCAACCTCCCCCATTACCGACCGGCGAGAACCATCGAAAGCCTTGACGATCAAAGGAGTAGGTTTCAACACAGTCTCCTTGAAAACCAACTTATCAAGAACCCTCTTGGGTAGAACATTCAAAGAAGAACCGGTGTCCACTAGCACTCTTGCTAAATTGTCCTCCTGACATTTCACTGATATATGTAAAGCACGATTATGATTCGGACCCTCCTTTGGTAACTCTTCGTTGCTGAAACTAAGGGTGTTACATGCGGTCAGATTGGCAATCACACTATCAAACCGACTGGTGCTGATATCTTGATCCACATGTGCTTGAGTCAAAACTTTCTGCAAGGCCATCCTATGAGCGGGTGAACTCATCAACAGAGATAAAATCGAAATCTTGGAAGGAGTCTGATGAAGTTGATCGATAACTTTATAGTCACTTTTCTTGATGATCCTCAAAAACTCAGCATCTTCATCATTCGTAACGGCTCCCTTGCCTTTGTCTTTGGCAGGCACTGGAATAATAGTTTTTTCCTTAGGTGGAACCTCATTGATACGGGGAGTATACACACGGCCACTGCGAGTCATCCTGCTTGCCTCTGCGATATTAGTCACAGTGTCCTTAACCTCTTCATTTGGAATGACCTTCCCAGACTCCTTGTCAATCATTGTCACGTCATATTTCCAAGGTACAGCTTTAGGATCACTGAAAGGAAACGGACTTGGTCTTCGAATAATTATAGGCTTAGGCTGATTCGTCTCAGGGATAGACGACTTTGGTGTATCGAACACGGGATTGGCAGAACTTGCCCCTGACAGATTAAACACTGGTACCTTACCCTTTGATTCAGGCTGATGGAAGACAGGCTCAACCACAGCGACTTCATCCTTCTTGGCTTGGCTTGTCACCTGTAAAACACCCTCATTAATCAACCTCTGAACATCATTCTGAACCAACACACAACCCTTAATACCGGCTTCACAACTTACGCATGCAACGTGGGAAGTATCTACCAGACCAGCTTCAAACAGTTTCGAATAGAATATCTTAAGAGGAGTCTTAATCTGAACAACATCAAGGACATAACCTTCCTCAGAATCAACACTAATGGCATTAACACTCTCATGGTTAGGAAAAGGGTTCTTCTTAACATTCGGTTGAGGATCTTCAAATGACAAAATCTTCTTTTCTAATAAATCCCTTACAAGATTTTTGAGAGCATAACAGTTCTCCAGATCGTGACCAGGCGCACCCTCATGAAATAAACAATGAGCAGCGGCGTTGTAATTGGCGGGTAGAGGATTAGGAGGCGGACCCAAAGCTCGAGTAGTAATTAGACCTTGCTTGACTAATGAGGGATACAACTCGGTGAAAGTCATTGGAATCGGCGGACAAGGTTTATACGGTCTCTTGTTCGGAACATTCTGGTGAGGAGCCGGATTCTTTGGCTGTTGATGGGCAGGAGTGTTGGGCGCCTGTTGATAGCTGATAGGAGGCGGATAAACAGGAGATTGTTGCATAGGTTGATACATAGGAACCTGTTGATTGAAAGAAGGTGCAACAGCTGCCACATAGGGTTGTTGAGCATATTGGATTGGGTACCCTTGAGGTTGAGCATAACCTTGCGGATATTGATAGAATTGGTCTCTTCGTCTACCAGAGGATATAGCATTAGTTTCACCCTCTTTCTTCTTCTGAGAGCTATACGAAGGTTTCTTCGGCTGATCCTTTGAAACACCATGAGTATTTGTCATTTTACCGCTTTTCATACCCAATTCAATCTTGACACCCACAGCAACGATGTCAGAGAAATTTGAAGTCACACTACCCACCATTCTCTCGTAAAATTCTGGACGAACCGTGTCGACAAACCAATCAGCTAACTCTTTCTCGGTCAAAGGAGGTTCTACTTGCGAAGCAATCTCTCTCCACCTTTGAGCGTACTCTTTGAATGACTCAGAACTCTTTTGGGGACATACTCAACAATTGTCTTCTGTCAGGAGCCAAATCCATATTGTACTTGTAGTGTTTGATGAAAGCGTCAGATAAATCTTGGAAACTCTTAATGCGAGACTGGTCCAAAGTTAAGTACCACTTGGAAGAAGCACCCTTCAAACTGTCTTGGAAGCAATGAATCATCAATTTATCATTTTCAACATGGGCAGCCATTTTGCGATAATACATGATCAGATGACTCTTAGGACAAGTGGCACCTTCATAGCGATCGAAGTTCGGAGTCTTGAACTTCGGGGGAATAACCAGACCTGAGACCAAACAGACGTCCCTCGCAGCAGTCCCAAAAATTTGATCGCCCTCTACCTTTTTCAATCTCTGGGCGATAGTGTCTACTTCCTCACGAAGCTTGTCATGTTTCTCATACCCTTCACCATTCTCATCAAGATTATCGAAGATTGTCTCATTGAAATACGGTTGCACACGGGTGTGTACGACAGGTGGTGCAAAGATAGGAGCCCCCTAGGAACTTCGGAAAATAAAGGCACGGCTTGCTGAACAGGCTGATTAATCGGAACAGTGGCTTGAGGAGGCACAAAACCGGGAGCAAGACCATAAGGTGGGTCCCTGGCTACGGTCACATTTGGTGGAGGGTCCACAGTAACGCCGGTAATCTCAGAAACAACAGTGGGCTGGGTATCCATCTTAGCATTCATGACATGTAACAATTCCATCATACGCCCCATACCCCCTCGCAGGTCTTCAAGTTCATTGCTAAGGCGATCAATCTCTTTTGTCTGATCCTCCATTCTCTTCCGAGTTTGAGCTCTGGTGTTGTACTGGTGCCGAGGACTCAAGGTGACGAAACTGGAAGGCGAGAGAACCGAACATGAGAAAACGGAAGACACATGCAATGCAAGAAAGTATATGATGCTATGATGCAAATGCAAATGAAGATTTCATGGAATTCAAACATTTATGAATGTCGTGGGGTACCAAAAAAATTTTCCTTGTTTTTTTCATTTTTATTTTATCCCGCGATATAAATGATGTTTGAATTCCATGAAATACAATGCAATGGGATGCTTTATGGATGCCATGCACACAAAACCCTAGGTTAAAAGTCATGAGTGGAGTTAAGGTCTACCCATCCCCAAAAGGAGTGTACTATAGGTTAGTTGTACCTGCCGAACAAGGTTCTAAAAGTGCCCAAAGTCATCAGCCCATCTTTCGGATATTATCGACCTTCCGATTGACTCGGGGGTTAATAATATTCTCAAGAGAACCTCTTTTGAGTGTAGCATCGCGTAGCAACCGTTGTAGGATTACTCCCATATAGCTCCCGCACTACATCCTAAATAAGGCCAAGGTGGTGTTAAGGTACTACGGTCCTCAATATCACAGACTCCAATCGACCATGGAAAAAGTTTTCACGATTATACTCGATCAACCGAACCATTTTCGAAAAGGTCTCAACTGAGCGGTGATTTTCGAATCAACTTAGTCGGGATTCAACTCCCGATAAGCCTCATCGAATATATCCCCATCCTATAATAATGTCACTAGTCCGGGCGTAGGACTTATCTCACAACACAAGGAACAGCCCCAAACCAGAACACAAATATATACATGCAAAATAACAAACAAGTATCAATAAATATGAACAAATTAGGGATAACCCTCAAAAATTAAGAACACTCCCCAGTGAAGTCGCCATTTTCTGTTGCGGTGGAAATAGGATCACAAACTATTAATAAGTTTGAATCACAATTCAATTCACAACCGCTCTTTGATTTATCCAAAGGAAAAGGTCAAAAGAGGGAAACCTATTTTTGCATCGTAAACACAATGCGGGGAAAGATCTAGGGTTCGGGGGTTGGTTAGGATTAGGGAAGGTATTAGCACCCTAAACTTCTGTAGTACTCTACAGGAACCTTTTGTTCAAATGTTTACTATTTGCTTTATTTATTTGCTTAAGGTATATGCACAAAGGGATTAAAAGTGAGAAAGGAGACCTAAGGGGTTAATTCTAAGTTTACTCGGCAAGATATCGCATCTTGTGCCTACATATCCTTACGGGAATGGAATCAGAGTAACTGTAGTTCCCCTCAAAAGGGAGGTTAGAGACTTCTTAACTGTGGTCAAGGTCTCAAGGGGAATAAACATGTCTTAAGGACACGCTTACGTGGAGTGTAGGAACTCCAAATTTCTACGTTGAATTGTTAAGTTGTAATTATGGTTAAATTAGGGATTCCACGGCGGGAAACCCTAAAACGAGCGCGGCGGCTCTTTGACCTAATGCTAGGGGTAAAATTGTAATTTTGCCTGCGGCGAGGCATTTGTGAAAAGTTAGGGTTTGTAAGGGTTGTTTTGAGGGTTTGAAATTGAATGTGTGAAGTTTTACGGACTATTGGCGCGACGACCAAACGGTTAGACCTAATTCCTTCGAAGGTGTAGTGTGACAGAATAATTGAGGAATGTGTGAGAAATTAATCATACGAGCAGGGAAATAATGACAGAAATTAAAATCATACACGCAGAAAATTAAAGGCAGAAATTAAAACGCGATTATTAGGGTTCGCGAGGTTACATGAGAGGAGCGGTTACAATATAGTAATGACATTGAAACGAAATAAATAGCGGTAAACGCAATAAACTGCAAAACGAGCAAACACCATTAATGGGCAGAATTGTCAGATGGTGATGAAGTGAAACTATGCATCTTTTTTGTGGTTTTATTTTGTGATATAATCTTCAACTTAAATTAAAATGGAATTCTTAATATTAATTTAACTCAAAACCCTAAAAACTATCTTACCCTAATTATTATTTAAAAAAAAAAAAAAGATTATAATACATTTATCTAAAATGGTTTTTTGTTTATTATTAAAAAAGTTTTTTTATTTTATATAGAAAAAGTTTTAAATTATTATTTTATAAAAAAGCAATTTTAATATTAGTTTTTCAAAAAAGGTTTCATAAAACTTAATTAATTAATTATATAAAAAAGAAAAAGAAGGTAAAAAAAGGGGTTGGGTCGGTCATCACTCCCGGACCCAACCCGGATGGTAAGTCATATCCCCAAAGAGCATTTAGGGTTTCAAAACCCTATCATTCTCGCCGCGCCGTTCTTCACTTCCTCTTCTTTCTCCTCGCTGCGATTCTCTTCATCCGTGTTTCCCCTTTCATTTCGATGGCTCTCCCTCGTCATTCCCTGAAAAAGCAAAAAACATAACCGTGAGGAATACGGCGTGCTTACATTTTATCTCACGAGTGGCTTCCGAAGCGATGACGGTGATCTTCTTAGAGGCGATGATGCGAGAAACTGAGCCTCAGGAGTGGTTTGCTCGTCGTCGAATGAAACGGCGCCGGCGGCTGTTTGAGACGGCTTTGAGCGAAGCTCTTCCTCCTTCGATATCGCGGCCGCTAGGGTTTGCTTGCAACTGTTGTTCGCCGTTTCGTCTAGGGTTTCAACGAGGTGATATTGTTCCCTTTTTATAGTCTCTCTGATTTTCTCTTTTTGGGCCTTGGATTTGCGTTATTTTCCTGAGATTGATTTTGATTTGGTGATACAATTTGATCTTATCAGATACTGATTCGAACTTTCCTTTTTTGGATTTATGTTGATTGGATTCACTTTGATTTTATCTGGATTTGCATTTGATTTGTCTGATAACTGAACTGATTTGTTTTGATTTTGTTTGGACATTGCTTTGGATTTCGATTTGGTTTGTTTGATATCTGAACTGGTTTGGTTTTGATGGACCGGATATGGATTGCTGATGTCCTATTTTCTGATGAATTTCTCTGATCTTTCTGATGAGATCTTATGTCTCTGAGCAGATTTTAATGTTCTTCTTCTTCTTTCGCAGGGGAAACCATGCTTCCTTGAGTTCTGATACTGCCGGTTTTAGCCGTTGAGAGGTGTTTGGGCGATGACGACCTCACAGTCTGAGCTACCAGGGCATCCATTTTTGCTTCCACTCTCGATGATTGTTGGGAGCCTTCGAGATTGGTTGTTTCTGGTTTCGACTGATAGGACTGTTTGTTTAGGGCTATGATGTATGAACTGAGCCCTTATTGCCATGTTCGATTTTTCATGTGAACCTCAAATTTGGTTGGATGTTATCGTGGCTGGTATGATCTGCATTCACCTCGTTTTCTTCTGGTATGACCTTTGTGGATACGAGTTTCAGTTTAGGATCCTGATTCGAATTCTATGTGCCTGGCTTGGATATTCATTCGATTTGTCCGATTGTGGATCGCTTTGGCTGATGGCATTTGTCATGATTTTTCAGATGTTGCTGTTTATTCTGATTTGTTTTCTGATATGGTCTTGCAAATTTGCTCGCATGTGTGATTTTGATGATTTTATTCTGATGCTCCGTTTGGTTATTGATTTTGCAGATGTTGACCCGTTGGGATTCTGTTCGAGGCGAGTTTCAATTGACTTGTCTTGTAATCCAATTTTGGTGCAATAGAGTTGGATTCTCTGTTTGATTCAGGCTTGTTCTTGAACCGAACTTGCCCTTTTGGTTTATTCTTGAACTGAACTTGCCCTTTTGGCTTATTGCATTGTTGCTGTTGTGGCTGATACCATAGGATTCATGTACTTCAGGTGACGGAAAACGGTTCAGGCCCGTCGGCATCCGGGTTTGAACCTGAGCTGGCGAGTGTTTACCTCGGTATTGGTTTTGGGAACAAAACTTGGTATTCATTTGAAAAACAAACCCCATGTTTATTTGATGATGTCACCATGTTTTACTTGATGGAAATGGTGCTTAGCTTTGGTTTTGAAACAGAATCCTTCTTCATTCACTCTTTATCTCTCTCGGCTGTCCCGTATGATAAGAACAGATGTTACCTGATCTGACGCCAACGGCGCGGATCGGTAACGGGGGTAGGACGCAGCCTCGGTTGTGCCACTCCCGGCACTCAGTGATGACGCTGTTCTGAGAGTGTCGAAAACAAACTTCTCACCCTTTCCTGCTTCTGTTTTGTTTTGTTTCTCTTTGTGCAGGTTAATTGGAGGAGCATGGAGAAATGTCCAAGGGATTAACATCATGAAGACACCAATGGATGTTTAGGACTTAGGATTTTTAGGATAGAAGTAACATCTGTAATTGTAATTTTACAGCAATTCAGAATGTGAAACAATTTACTCCTTTTTGTATAATGATATTTTTTATGAAATAAAAATGCCAGAACTTCATTTACATATCCACGACCGCTCAGTTTTGAATTTACTTATATTTATTTCTAGTTATAAATTTTAAACGTCTGTGAATAAATCCACAAATATTTAAATTCATTAACCTAGTCATAAACCATAAATATTCACGAGTGATATTCTTGTCTATGTACTTGTCTCGCCCGTAGTCCTAATCTCATCACCTGATTAAATTCACTTGCATTCCAACTTAAATTCTAGCCAACAACTTTATAACCAAACACGGATGTGCGCCGTAATCACAACAGATTCAGTATCAATGATAACGTTGCCCGTAATTGAATTCCACTGATCAAATGCTAAGAGCAACAATCCAATAATATCCAAGTAAATTGTGCCTTATTAACAGAAACGGGAGTGCTCTGGAAATAAACCATAAGCGATAAACTAGGTCTTAAATCCAGTTGTGCTCGACAAATTTCAATACCGAACACATCGAATTGGCGCCTTGATATAATCAAACCCGGTGATAGATAAATGCCTCAGAAATAGTGTCTCGAGTGTCTCAAAGCTCAGTAACAGCCCGTTTTCAAGGAATTAGCGGAATCCATGTAAAATGACCAAAATACCCCTGGAACCAATCATGCAAACAAATACCTCCATGACTTGATAGTGGTTAGCGGATGCACAGATGAGATGCTGTGTGAAATGATTGACTAAAGATAAGGGTAAAATTTGGGGTGTTACAGTATTCACTTTCACACTTTTCACTCTCAGAATTTACATGCGTTTTCATCTCTTATTCTCTCTGCATAAAAACTCAAAACCTAAGTGTTTGAAAAAGCATTCTTCAATGGCGTCTTCTTCATCAACAACTGCTCAGTTCCAATCTACAATAGCTGTTGTGACTTCAGATAACTTAGGAGCTGCTCCATATTCTCCTCCCAAGAGAACACTTCTAACACCTGTTGATAAACTAGAAGTGTTGTGTGAATCTATGGTTGAATTTGACTCTCTGGCTGATAATGGGTTTGATTTTCGCTCCATTGTTAGAGCTCAAGGATGGGTGAAATACTTTGATAGGTTGTTTGGACCAGTTTACCCTCTACTTGTGAAGGAATTCTGGATTCATGCATCTGTTTATCCCAAGTTTATTTTATCATCTGTGCTGGGAAAAGAGATTATCATCACAAAGGATCTGATAAGAAGATTGATAGGTTATGAAGAAACAGATGGTGTTTCCCACTTGCCTGCTGGGCGTGTGGACATGGAAGAGGTTTATGAGGAAGTTATGACTGCTGGACAAGCTTCTAACAGATTCAAAGATCTGAAGCCTGATTACAAGATCTGGGCCAAGATCTTCATGGGATGCATACATCACAGGAAGTCAACCAATTCCCCAGATTATGTCAACAATGAACAGATCTATTTTATGTACTGCCTTAGTCAGAGCAACAAGGTAGATCTTCCTTACATTCTGTTCATGCATCTGTGGAATCACATCAATGCATCTAGAGAATCTGTAAAAGAAAAAGGCCAGAAGATCAGGACTTGGATCCCATTTGGAAGGTTGATCTCAGATCTTCTCACTGAAAATGGTTTAGTGGCTACTATGTACGATGTTGGGGTTACAGATGAATTAGAGTTTATTATGGGAAAGCCTCTGAACGCTAAAAGTCTTCTAAGACTCAAGATTGTAGATGAACTCACTACTGCTCCAAAGAGGCTGAATATGTCTGATTTGAATAAGAGGGTTCCAGTATCTGACTTTCCTCTATTCTTTGCTGAAGAACCCAGACATATAGTACTGATGTATATAGAGGAATGCAAAAGGGAAGGAGTACCTGTTCCAGCTAATGTGTTTCAGCTTGTCAAACAACCACTACCAGATGCAGGAGAAGAAGAAGAAGTACCACTTCAGAGGAAAAGGACTCAGCCTGCAGCAGAATCTGAACCTGTCCAGAAGAAGGCTAAGATTGCTGAGAAACCCAAGAATCTCTTAAAGAGAAAGGATTCTGAAGAAGTTGCCTCTGCATCTGCCAAGAGGATTAAAGTAAAAGGTACTAAGACTCCTTTTATTTCTAAAAATGTTGTTATTAATGATTCAACTATTAAGTCTGTTCCAAAACCACCTATTACTCAAACAACTTCTGTTGCTGCCCCCAGTTCTGTCTCACCTCAAAAACAAAACACTACTTCTATATCAAAAACATCTCAACCCAAAATACACATCAAACACTTTATTCCACGTCCATCACCATCAGAACCACAACCAACAGAACCACAACCATCAGAACCACAGCCATCAAAACAACAACAACAATCTGAAAAACAAAACTCTGATCAACCACAAAACTCTGAACATCCAGAAAACTAAACCACAGAAGTTCAACCAGAAAAAGACTCTGTCATACCACCATCAAACATTCCATCTTCTGAACCTGTTGCACCTGTTACTTCTGAACCCACAAAAGTAACTTCTGCTCCTGTTTCATCAGAACCACCTTCCAAACAATCTGATACTCCTTCAGAACCTACTCATATCCCTGAGACAGAAGTTCTTGATATCACTCCATTAAAAACAGTGTTTCAAGTCTCTTTTACCTCTTGTACACCTACAACATCCTCCAATTCATCTGAATCAGATATCCATCCAGATTTTCTTGTCTCTCCATCCAAATACTCTGATATGAACCAACCTGAACCTGCATCAACCATACCTGCTAAAACTCCCATTCCAGATCTTTTGCCTCCACCTGCACCATCATCTGAGATGATTGTTCCCACTTCCAATCCATCATCATTTGGTATATCCTGTACCCAAGTGTCTTCTCTTTATCATAATCTATCTTATGGTTTCAAACTGAAAGATTTTTATGATAGAGTTGAACCTTCTGAACCCCTGAACCCTTTGAAACCAAAACTCAGACAGGCTCTTCCATCTGTAATCCTTTCATATATTCAATCTATGAACAATGAAGGATCCTTAGCAACTATATCTGCTACTTCTGGTAAAGCTGTTGTTTCAGCTCTGCAACCTGCATCTGATAACACAGTTGCATCTGATAAACCATCAACCTCTGCTTTCATACCATACTCTAATGAACCCTTTGATGATGTTTGCCCACGCACAAGACCAAAACCTAATCTGCTTAATGCTTTAAACAGATCCTTACCTCAAAAACCAGAAATTCCTTTCATTCCATATTATCCCCCTCCTCTGATTTCCATCCAAAAATCACTGCTACCACCAACTCCCAAACCTAAACATATGACTCTGGAAACCTTGCTTAAACCACCACCCAGACTTAATATTGATCATTTATTTCAAACATTTTTGCAAGAAATACAGATGTCTTTAGGTACTGTTTAGAAGAGATGCTCTGAAACTATGGATGTAAATGAAACTGACATCATCCGGAAAGGATTCATCAATAGATTCAACATTGTAGCTTCCAATATGAAGAACGTCTGTTCTGATGATGCAAAGCTCAGAGCTGAAAGAACTCAATTCTGGATTGTCAACAAAACTGAACCTCTGCTTCGTTTGGATGCTCCACCTCCTCCATCAGAACCAACTGCCAATGCATTGACTATGACTCTGGTAGAACCTTCTTCAGGATCTCCAGAACCTATGGCAATTGACTCTGTTCAGGCTGCAGAACCTCCACCTTCTTCATCAGAGATAAAGTCAGAACATCCAGACTTTGAAGACAAGATTGCTGCTCTGGAGGCTGGTCAGTCTGAAATAAAATCTTGGATGGCAAAGCAAGATAAGAAATCTGAAGATATGACAGAGTGGATGTCAAAACAAGATGAGAAGAATGAGACAATGACTAAGTGGATGTCAAAGCAAGAGCAATCATCATCTGAGATTACAGACCTATTGAAGATGCTTTTGTCAAAACACTCTTAGATTTTTTTCTAATGTTTGTGCATCTGTTGTTTTGCATCTGAATTTTATTGTTATATCTTATGATATTTACCTATGTACTCTTGCTCTGTTATTTTGATTGAATCAGTTTTTCTCCATTGAATTATCTTATTTATTGTTCCTTTTATATGTCTTTTTAAAAGTTTTTACTTTTTGCTTATGACAAAAAAGGGGGAGAAAATAAAGATCTGAGTTGTTTAATATAACTTCACTAGAATGAATCTTCAGACATATCTATTCTATCTAATATTTAAATTGACTATTTCAGAACATTTGATAAGAACACTCTATAAAAGAATCTCTGAGTCTCTCAGATCATTTGCTTTTCTATCAAACTCTGAATCTTATATCTGCAAGATATTCTGATCCTAAATTGTTATAAGAACAAACAAGATCTAACTCTGAAGGTTACTCAAGATAAAAGGGAAGTTTCTATTCCTTTTTCATATTTAACTCAGGGGGAGATTCATCATCTCAGGGGGAGTTATAATTCTTTATGTTCAGTTAAATAAAATTTCTGATACTTTTTGTCATCATCAAAAAGGGGGAGATTGTTAGAACACAGATTGGTTCTTAATAATAACTCTTTGTTTTGATGATAACTGTTAGGAAATTTATATTTAAGAATTATATACTCTAAAATTTGTTTGAGAGTTCTACTGCAGATTGAAAAAATATTAACTCTCCAGAAGCAAATTTGTTTTGAATACAAGAAGTTATTCTGACTCTGAAGCGCCAGATGCACCTTACAGAAGAATCTGTTTGCTCCTTACAGAAGATCCTGAGCGTAGTCTCCAGAAGGATCTGAAGCAACAAGCTCCAGAACATTCTGAGTCAAAAGCATCTGAAGATAATCAGAAGCATCTGAAGCTGAAGCATCTGAAGCATAGAAGAATATTGATTGAAGAGTTTCTCAAAGCATTAGTCTACAGAAGTTTCTAAAAGTACGAACGCTGCCAAGTACTGAAGTTCTGTGTCAAAAATGCTCTGATGATCAACACGCTGAAAGCACACCTGCTGCATAAGACACTGATACATCATAGTTCTGAATCTCATTAGAAGACTCTGATCCATTCAGACTCTGAAGAACTTGCTGAAAAAAACTGAAGAAGAAATATTCAAGAATATATCCGTTGGAGTTATTCAACGTCTCTTTCCTCATTTATGCTAGACACACTTACACAGACAAAAAGGATTTTTCTGTGCCATCTACTTCTAGGAAAGGTCACTTGATGTGAAGACAAAAAGGCTCAGACCTTTTGGGACTCTCTTTTCAACGCTCAGCTTCATTGGATCAGCTGCCTATAAAAGGAGAACTTCACCACATTCTTCAGTTACACAATTTGCTGAAAAGAAATCATTATATTCTAAGCTCTCATTCATTCGAATTCTTCTTAGAATTTATTGTACTTAAACTTCAGAGAAAAATCACTGTTGTGATAAAAGCTTTATAGAAGCATTAATACTCTTGCTTTTAATCTACATTGATTGTAAAGGTTATTCCTTAAGAGGATTCAGTTGGAATCAGTAGCTCTTGAGAAGACTAAGAACTGTTGTTCTTAGGTGTTACTATTGTAATCAGTTTGATTTAATAGTGGATTAAGTCCTTGTTGAGAAAGGCAAATCACTCTAGGAAGGGTGGACTGGAGTAGTTGTTTAAACGAACCAGGATAAAAATAATTGTGTGATTATTTTTAAGTCTTATTTTTCATACTTATTCAACCCCCCTTTCTAAGTATTATCTCACCTTCAGCTGGGTGAAGAGCGAACGACCTTCAAACAATCGAGGTACGAGACGGTTGAATACCAAGAACCCGGAAATTTGCCAACCGCAGAAATAAACTGCACAAACTGCTTAGAGAACAACATCCACCAACTGAATCCGGTTGTTACGGCAACCAACTGATCAATCACCTGATGTCAAAATCTGATTTCAATGTCAATCGCCTGTGTAACGCCCCAGGCTTTGAACTCCCTCTTGTCAAAACACCCCGCCTTTTGTCCACGTTAAAACTCCGCCGTCTGTTAACACGGAGAAAACACATTAGCGACCATGCTGGGGATCATCTTCATTAACCCGAAAAAGATTCTATCGCCGCGGGGATAGAACTTTGTCCATGTTAGGACTCTACATTCCGTCAACACAGAAAAATCCCGACGACTTCGCTGGGGAAATATTTCTATCTAATCACAGGAGACTCTGCTTATCTCTGCATTAGCTAACTTTGTTGGGCCCACCCTACAAACGACTTGGAGGAGGACTCTACTGGGTCCAGTAATAGTTCGTTAGCACGAGGAAATCACGGCGACTTCCTTGGGGAAAATACTTTTGTCAAACATCGGAACACAACTCACATACTCTGTCGATCACGGGAGAATCATCTATCTGGATACCGGAAAGTTCATCTGTCTGCTTCATACGGGAAAACACATCTGCTTGATTCATACAGGAAAATTCATCCGCCTGCTTCATACAGGAAAATACATCTGCTTGATTCATACAGGAAAATTCATCCGCCTGCTTCATACGGGAAAATACATCTGCCTGAACACAGGAAAAGCACATCTGCCTGATTCTTTCAGGAAAAGTTCGTCCGCCTGCTTCATACAGGAAAACACATCTGCCTAGTTCCTACAGGAAAATTTATCTGCCTGCTTCATACGGGAAAACACATATGCCTGATTCTTACAGGAAAGTTCATCCGCCTGCTTCATACGGGAAAACACATCTGCCTGGTTCATACAGGAACATTCATCCGCCTGCTTCATACGGGAAAACACATCTGCCTGGTTCATACAGGAACATTCATCCGCCTGCTTCATACGGGAAAACACATTTGCCTGATTCCTATAGGAACATTCATCCGCCTGCTTCATACGGGAAAACACATCTGCCTGATTCTTACAGGAAATACACCTTGGATATAGCTTCCTTGCCTATTCTTGGTAGTAGTTAACTCCACTGGGGATATTCTAAAAATAACTGCCCGACACCCGTTTCGACAACAAGTGACCACTTCTGAACTCTTGATTTATGAAACCTTGTAATGCTGCCGCGACAGCAAACCTGGAAGAACGCTCCTCTGACCGGATCATAGAAACTTCAACCAGTAACTCTGTGGGGATAATAAGGTGAACTGTATCGTCACATGTCTCACGGCGAGACCTCGATTGTCTGGTAATAGATCTGAGTTGTAACTTCATACTCCTGCTGAGAAACACACCTGAAAGCAAAAGGTTAACCAACCTGATTTATGTTTCAAAATGCGTATGTTTGGCAATGGTGCAATGCTCCATAC
Organism: Lathyrus sativus; assembly: GCA_963859935.3. NCBI lineage: Eukaryota > Viridiplantae > Streptophyta > Magnoliopsida > Fabales > Fabaceae > Lathyrus > Lathyrus sativus. The sequence goes on from OZ012739.1 coordinate 278,332,583, forward strand.
GGCATGGAAATGCTATGCGTTTTTGGGCAGATGCAATCATGATAATATATGCAAATGCAAATGCAGGTTCAGGCTGCTGGGGAAGCTCTAACAAGCTTGCTTCAACACGGCTGTCGAGGACAAATACCACCCTGTTGGGGATGAACGGGTATCGCAAAGTATTCCGGAAAAATAAATGCCGGAAACACAACCAACTCTGCCGAGGAGAGATTAAACATCGATTTCCGCTGGGAGGAAAGAACAACACCTGCTGGGAAGATTAACTCAGCTGGGGAAGAAGCGACCCTTCTAGGAGACAACTGTCTGGGTACAGTTTACAAACTCGGAGCTACCACTCCGCTGGGGATAATCATCCTGACGAAAGCATAACGACCTATGGGGAGAAATAAAACCATCCTTGGTGGGGATAATCCTTCTGAACCTACTATCTTGGTTATGTGCCGCGGAAATCCTCCCAGCTGGGGATTGAACGCGCACATCTTCGGCTCTCTGGGGAGTATAACCTCTGCACGGGACACTGATTTTGTCTTGCTGGGGATATCCTGTGGACAACTTCCATGAGGATACTCTTCTGGGGAAAATAATCCTTCCTTCGGTAAGGGATAACATCGTCTCAACCTCTGGGGATGAGGTGCGACCTGCTGGGAAATAGCATCAAGTAGGGTCAAGTCCTTCATCCAGAGCCTCTGGCTGGGGGATACAATTTTCTGACTGTCTGCTCCAAGGGTGAGAACCCTACAAAACACAAACGAGACAAAACAAATCTATACAACCAAATCTATTCGGGTTAATATCCATGACATCCCCTCAGTCAATTCAAAGTTTTATCAATCATTGGCAAGGGCCAGCAAAGTTATGCAAATGCGAGTTTATCAAAACATCGGCGTTTTTCACATACAAAATAGTAAAGCACAAACATCAAATACTGAATAACATGTTTTATTGATTGAGCCTGTAAATAGGCGAAGCTTTGTACATCGGATGCAACTCTCGAAAAGAGGAAGCTACGCACAAACAATATACAAACATGCACAAGAAGCATTAATATAAATACAAATCAAATTTGTACACATGTCGGCAACGTGGTGCAGACAAACATCCTGAGCTGATCCTCTTATGACTCGCCTGACTCTGGGGCTTTCCCGGTATTCAATTTTCGGAAGAGATTGTGTTGGATAAACGAACCCCCAAGTACTCCCAAACCACTAAGCAATGTAGTATCAAATTCGGACCGCAGTCATTTGCTTTTTTCAATCCCTAACTTTTGCGTGAATCACCCTTTGCGGGTTTTCAATTCACCAGGATACCCTTTTTTGCCGAAGTCGCCCTTTTCAGGTTTTTCGACTTCGCGGGTGTACATCTTTTCAATTTTATCCCTAACTTTTGCCCGAACCTTTTATTCATTTTTTACGGTTCGCCAGGATGCCCCATTTTTGCCTGGACTCTCTTTTTACTGTCCAGCGGGTCACTTTCAAGCAAAGTATTTTTTAACTGCGTCCGAATTCACAGGAGACGTAAAGTCTTCACCATCCATGGTGGACAACAACAAAGCTCCTCCGGAAAAGACTATTCTAACAACGTATGGACCTTCATAGTTCGGCGTCCATTTTCCCCTGTGATCTGTTTGTGGCGGGAGAATCTTTTTCAAAACAAGATCGCCCGTCTGAAAGCTTCGAGGGCACACCTTCTTGTCGTAAGCTTTCTTCATCCGGCTCTGATACAACCGACCGTATGCTAGAGAAGCCAGTCTCTTCTCATCCATTAAGCTGAGCTGATTCAGTCTATCTTTAATCCATTCTGCCTCGTCGAGTTGGACATCACGTAAAACCCTCAGGGAAGGAATCTCGACCTCCAACGGTAACACCGCCTCTATCCCGTATACCAATGAGAAAGGGGTTGCCCCGGTTGATGTGTGTACCGTCGTACGATAACCGTGCAAAGCGAAAGGTAACATCTCGTGCCAATCCTTATACGTCACAACCATCTTCTGAACAATCTTCTTTATGTTCTTATTGGCCGCTTCGACAGCACCATTCATCTTGGGCCGGTAAGGAGAAGAGTTGTGGTGCCCAATCTTGAAATTCTGACACAGCTCTTTCATCATTTTATTATTCAAATTCGAACCGTTGTCGGTGATAATCCGCTCAGGGATTCCATATCTGCAGATAATATCTCGTTTGATAAATCTGGCGACCACTTGTTTGGTGACATTGGCATATGAGGCTACCTCCACCCATTTGGTGAAGTAATCAATTGCCACCAAGATGAACCGGTGTCCATTGGATGTCGTAGGCTCAATCTTGCCAATCATGTCAATTCCCCACATCAAGAAAGGCCATGGCGATGACATCACATTCAGAGGACTCTGAGGCACATGGATTTTGTCCGCATAAATCTGGCGTTTATGACACCTCTTTGCAAACTTGAAACAATTTGTTTCCATAGTCAGCCAATAATAACCTGCCCGCAGCAGTTTTCTCGTCATAGCATGCCCACCAGCATGTGTACCAAATGTACCCTCATGTATCTCTTCCATGAGCAGCTTCGCCTCTTTCTCGTCTACACAGCGTAGCAACACCAAGTCGTGGTTTCTTTTGTATAGGACACCGTCCGGGTTCAGATAGAAATTTCCAGCCAATCTCCTGAGAGTCTTCTGATCTCGACTGGATGCCCCAGCCGGGTACTCCTTGTTCTTCAGGAAATTCTGGATGTCAAAGTACCAGGGTTTACCATCGGGAGCCTCATCAATGGCAAATATAAATGCAGGCCTATCGAGCCGAGAGATAACAATCCGGGGAGCTTCGTTCCAGAAGTTAACTTTATACATTGAAGACAATGTCGCCAGGGTGTCAGCCATTTGATTTTATGCTCGCGGCACGTGATGCAATTCCACCTTGTCAAAGAAAGGCAACAATCTCCTTGCATAATTCATATATGGTATCAAATTGGGCTGACGTGTCTCCCATTCTCCTTTAATCTGACTCACCACTAGAGCTGAGTCTCCGTACACATCCAGATGTTTGATTCGCAAATCAATAGCTTCTTCCAGACCCATGATGCAAGCCTCATATTCAGCCTCATTATTGGTAACGGGAAAGGTCAATCGGGCAGTAAAGGGGATGTGCGACCCCTGAGGAGTAGTAATAATTGCCCCTATTCCACTACCATAGGAATTCACAGCTCCTTCAAATTTCAACTGCCATTTGGAACCCAACTCTGGTCCTTCGTCCGGCAACGGTTCTTCACAATCTTTCATCTTCAGGTACATGATATCCTTGTCAGGAAAATCAAACCTCATTGACTGGTAGTCCTCAATAGGCTGCTCCGCAAGGTATTCTGACAGAACGCTACCTTTAATAGCCTTTTGCGAGACATATTGGATATCGTATTCTGTTAACACCATTTGCCATCGGGCAATTCTTCCGGAGAGTGCTTGCTTCTCAAACACGTATTTGATTGGATCCATCTTTGAAATTAGCATGGTTGTATGATTCAGCATGTATTGCCTCAAACGTTTGGCGGCCCAGGCTAGCGCACAACACGTTTTTCCGAGCATTGAGTATCTGGACTCACAGTCGGTAAACTTCTTACTCAAATAGTAGATCGCATGCTCTTTACGTCCTGTCTCGTCGTGTTGACCGAGAACACAACCCATACTTTCCTCAAGAATCGTCAAATACATAATCAAAGGTCTCCCGGCCACTGGGGGTATTAAAACAGGAGGTTCCTGCAAGTAGTCTTTTATCTTGTCAAACGCCTTTTGACAATTTTCATTCCAGGTCAACACCTGATCCTTTTTCAACAACTTAAATAACGGTTCGCATGTCGCAGTTAGGTGAGATATGAACCGGGCAATATAGTTCAACCTCCCTAAAAACCCACGCACTTCTTTTTTAGGCGTCAGCATTTCTGGTATCGCTTTTATTTTCGCAGGATCAACCTCTATTCCCTTTTCGCTCACAATAAACCCCAGCAGTTTACCCGATCTCACCCCGAAGGTGCACTTGTTAGGGTTCAGTCTCAATCTAAACTTCCTAAGCCTCTTGAACAGTTTCAGCAGATTAACCAAATGCTCCTCCTCCGTCTGGGATTTGGCAATCATATCATCAACATAAACCTCGATCTCTTTGTGCATCATATCATGAAAGAGAGTCGTCATAGCAAGTTAATATGTTGCCCCAACGTTCTTCAATCCGAAGGGCATCACTTTATAGCAAAATGTTCCCCAGGGAGTAATGAAAGTAGTCTTCTCCATGTCTTCTGGCGCCATTTTGATCTGATTATAGCCCGAGAAGCCATCCATGAAGGAGAATACGGAGAACTGAGCAGTGTTATCAACCAACACATCGATGTGAGGCAGTGGAAAGTCGTCTTTCGGGCTCTCTTTGTTCAAATCACGGTAGTCTACACACATTCGCACTTTACCGTCTTTCTTCGGCACTGGCACAATATTAGCGATCCATGAGGGATATTTTGTAACAGCTAGGAAACCAGCATCCCACTATTTCAGCACTTCCTCCTTGATTTTTACGGCCATGTCCGGTCTAGTTCTTCTGAGTTTCTGTTTAACCGGCGGGCATTCCTCTCGCAACAACAGACGGTGAACAACCATATCCGTATCCAACCCAGGCATATCCTCATACGACCAAGCAAATATATCACTGTACTCCTTGAGCATCTCAACCAACCTTTGCTTGATGTCGCTCTGCAGCGCAGCCCCTATACGGATGTTTCTCACAACCTATTCCGACCCCAAATTAATAATCTCAATGACTTCCTCGTGAGGCAGAATGATTCTTTCTTCTTGTTTCAATAACCAGGTCAACTCTTCTGGCACGTCGCCATCTTCGACAACCTCTTCCTCAGCCTGAAATACCGGGTGCTCAAAGTCGAAGTGAGTCATAGGCGGTTCATAGATGTCATCTGAAATAGTAATCCTGCAGAGGAAATGGTTAAATGCTTCAAAACACAGACAAAGCAAATAACCATATTTCCATTTTATTGTTAAAAACAAAAACAGGAAAAAACAGGGATCACAATATTTGTATATGAAAAACGCCTTTATTTCATGATTAAACAATGTAATGTACATAACCAAATGGCCCTAAGCAAAATCACTATGCCCCGGGTAGGACACAGGATTATTCAACAATTAAGAAAACAAATCATTACTGTTTAGTTGTCACATGAACAGTTTCCCGGATAGACCAATTGCAGAGATTTTGTCCTGGCACGCTTGGTTTGATCCACGCGTCCATATCACAGTCGCTATCTCCGTCTTCAGCATCGGAAATAGCATTGACGGTCTCGAAGCTCACCCCGCTTGACGTAATCGTGACTGGTCCCTTGAACCTGGGCGCTCTTGAAGACGGTGCTGACGACATCGGTCAATACCCTAGCCCGAACTTGTCATTCTTCACGGGAATCTCCAATACCTGCCCCCAGCCTTTAGTCTCACCAGTATGCACTAAAGCTTGAGCCTCTTTGTAGGAGGACACTACCACATCTGGAACTTTACGTGGCACTGGAACTTTGTCTTTAATTCGCAACCCCTCGAAGGCTTGACAGGGTGTTTCGTGTATTTCGCCATCGACCTCGACATATTTGAACGAAGATAAATGGCTAACCAGAATATCTTCTTCTCCACAAACAGTGACGACACTATCCCCAACCATATACTTCAGCTTTTGGTGTAACGTGGATGTGACTGCCCGGGCAGCATGGATCCATGGGCGCCCAAGAAGACAACTATACGCTGGCTGGATGTCCATTATATAGAATTTAGTTTCAAATATTTCAGGCCCCACCTGCAACGGTAATGTTATTGATCCGAAAACCGACCTCCTCGTTCCATCGAACGCTCTCACCACTAAGTCACTGGGCGTGCAGATAATCCCCCTGACATCCAGTTTCATCATGGCTTTCTTCGGTAGCACATTCAGGGATGATCCAGTGTCTACTAAAACATGGGACATGACCGTGCCCCGGCATTCTAATGACACATGCAATGCCATATTGTGCTCTCGCCCTCTCGGAGTCAAATCAAAGTCTGTGAAGCCCAAACTGTGCCCTGCATTGACATGCGCCATCACCCCTTCTAACTGATTAACAGAAACTTCTTGAGGAACGAACGGCGTGTCTAGAATCTTCAGCAAAGCGTTCCGATGGGCCTCGGAACATAATAGCAATGATAAGATGGAAATTTTTGACGGCGTTTGCTGGAGGTGCTCAACGATTTTGTAATCACTTTTACGAATGAGCCTCATAAACTCCTCCACATCTTTGAGTGACGTTTCCTTTTCGTTCAGCTGAGAAGGGCCACTCTCAGTTACCTTGGCTTTACCCTTGGCTAATATTTCTGCCTCTACCTTGGGTGACGTGAAGATTCTTTCGCTTCTGGTCATACCCCCTGTTCCGACAACATTATCTACAACCCCAGCTGGTTGTCCATTGACTTCAATTTTCTCACCGTCGCAGTATACCTCTAACCCGTAAGTCCACGGCACTGCTTTAGTACTCTCAAAAGGGATTGGTCCTGCTTTGGTAATTGTGATCGTCGGTCGCCTGGAGGGCGCCGTTATCGTTATTGTTTTCCTCGGAATTGTCACCGTTGCAATATCGTTCTGCTCATCACATAACGCCTCTACAGGCTCTTCAACCGTGGTTCGATCGAATTGCAAGGTCCCTTCATCCATCATAGCCTGAATGCCCTGCTTCAAATCACTGCAACTCTCTGGCTGGGCCCAGCATCCTAAGCAAAATTCATCACACCCCTGGAATACACCCCATTTTAACAACCTGCTTTTAATCTCACCCAACGGTGTCTTCAGCTCATTGACATCCATCACTAGATTCAAATTCTCTTCTGTCAAGATGGCATTTGCCCCATGATTGGGCATAGGTTGTTATACGATATTTGGACCCACCTGCCCAAAGTTGATAGCTTTGCTGTCCAACAAATCCTGAACTTTGTGTTTAAATGTCTGACAAGCTTCTACATCATGCCCGGGCGCCCCGGAATGGAACTCGCAATGCTTGTTAGCATCATACCCGTAAGGAAGTACCGTCCCTGTAGGTGGTGCCAAAGTCCTCTTTTCAACCAAGTTCAACCCTAGCAGGGTCTGGAGGAGTTCTGCATACGTGGAAGGAGGTGCGTCGAACACTCTTTTCGGTCTCCCATTTTGTACCCTTCTCTGACCGGGATTCTGTCCTTGCTGTTGCTGTGGTTGTTGTTGTTGTTGCTGAGGCTGCCCTTGTTGAGGAAAAGGGATAGTGACACTAGCTATCTGTTGCGGCTGAACATACTGATTTCTTCCTCTGCCCCTGCCCCTGCCACCAAACACTGCACTAGTATCGCCCTGTCGTCTACCACCAAATGCTTTTCTGGTACTTCCTGCTGAAGTAGACTCACCTGCTTGGAATCTTCCAACTCTAATCCCGTTCTCGATCATCTCCCCCATAAGAATTAAATCTAAGAAACTGCTCAACGACACACTAAACAGTTTTTCATAGAACATCCCTGTAAACGTCCCAATGAACATGTCATTCATATCCCTTTCAATTAAAGGAGGATGCACCCTCGCTGCCATATCGCGCCACCTTTGTGCATATTCTTTAAAACTTTCACCGTTCTTCTGTGACAAACCCTGCAATTGGACCCTGTTTGGCGCCAGATCGCTGTTATATTTGTAATGGGTTACGAAAGCATCAACCAACTGCTTCCAGGTTTTGATCTGAGTAGGCTCCAGCCCCATATACCATTTAAGTGAAGGTCCTGACAAGCTATCCTGAAAGAAATGCATGAGCATCCTTTCATCATCTGAATACACGGACATCCTTCTGTAATAAGAGCGGACGTGGACCTTAGGGCAGGTATCCCCTTTGTATTTGTCAAAAGTGGGAGCCTTGAACTTCAATGGGACCCTCAGCCCTGGTACCAAGCCCATTGTAGTCATATCCAAACCAATGGAGTTCTGATTCACTACCCCCTTCATCTGTTCTTCAAGCATTCTGATCCTCTGCACAGGATCAACAGGTCCTTCAAATCCCATGCCTCTTCCAGAAAAGGCATCCTCCTGGCGGTCTTCACCCCAATTCACATTTTCATTTCCATATTCGTCGTAACCAGTGTTGCGACCAAACCCTTGCTGATTGATCATGGGACCTCGTCCCCTGTTACCGAAACCTTGATTGACCCCAACAGGTCCAAACCCAGTGTTGACAGGAATCACCCCAGCACCATTCATATTACCAAATCCAGCATACCCCTGGTTAGCGTTACCAAAACCGTCGTAACCGAAACCCTGAGTGTTGAAGCCGAATTTCCCGTCTTGATTGACGTAATCAAATCCCTGATCATTATAGCCGAAACCATTGTTGCCAAAACCATTACCGCCATTGTTGTTACCACCGCCTTGGTTGGCGTCCCCAAATCCAACATTGTTAACAACAGTCTCATTTCCATTCCCTGTGTTGCCATTGCCAGCGCCATCGTTTACAACCACAACAGGTGGGGTCACTACAGGTGGGACCACAGGCGTAGGGGTTCCATCTTCCGGAATAGTCTCAACGTGCACAGAATTATGGTCATTGTTGCCATTCCCATTAGTCCGCGTCAGCAGCGGCTGTACCAAAGTCTGGAGGCTCTCCTGGCCCTTAGCAATGTTCTCCATTGCTTGCATGAACAGATTCAGCTTCTCGCAGATTTCCTGCATCTCAACTTGGACTTGGTCAATGATTCTCTTGCAGTTGTTTCGGGTTGAGTAGCGGTGGACTCTTTGTTCGTCAATCCTGAAAAACCTGAAGATGCAGGAAATAAGATACAGATTCCCGAATACCGGTCATGCAATATGAATGCAGATGCAAACGTGTAAACATGCTACAGGTTATATTCCCCCCCCCCCCCCCCGATTCTAGTTTCGGAGAGAAGGCCATCACGACAATGGAGTCCCCATCAATCAAGCAAGGAATCAGAAAACCCTCATATATAAACAAATGCCAAGAGGCTGAGTACAAGAGTACAACTGAATACAACTGAAGAGACCTCGGCCAACAAGCCTGGCGATGGTCAAAATACAAGTACATACAACAAAAGCGAGGCAAAAGACAATTCAGGCCGAATGGTGCTCTCTGACGTCTTCCAATATCCCCCAACGTCTCTGAACGACCCAGTCTGGAGATTAGCTCTTGTATCAGTAAGGCATGCCGCTCGGCAGTGGATCTCAGCTTTTTGGCGTCGTTCTGGCAGGTTCCTTCGTCATAACAATCGTCGAGTCTGCCTCTCTTGGAGCCGGCCTTCACTCCATAACCTCTCAGCTTCTCGTCAAGGTCACTTACTCTAAGCTCAACAACGCTCCTAAGTGATGTCTCTTCAGCAATCCTTGCGTCTTGGGCTTTAATCTGCGCCTCTAGCGTGGTAATCTACAACTTCAGTTCATCTTCACGCTCCTTCCGCTTGATAAGCGTGGCATTCCACAATGCTTCCCACTTGCTGAGTCGGGAATACGCCTTGTTTAAGAGTTCCTTCTTGGAAGCAAGCACCTTGCTAACACCGTTCAAGGCTATTCCCACTTTTTCTTTCTTGTTGGTCTCTTCCGTCAACTCTGAACCCAACCTATTAATCAATTCTGTTTGTTCCCTGACAGTGAAGGTAGCTTCATTCTTCTCATGACGCAACTGGAAGATCTCCTTCTCTAACTCATCATTGACTTTCCTCAATTCTTCGTTTTCGGCCAACAATTTTTTATACTTTTCAAGCTCTATCGAAGTAGGTGCCTCAATCATTGGAAGATACAGAGGTTCCACAGCAGGATAAGGTATCAAGGAAATACTAGCTCTCTCGCGGATCCATGCCAAATAAGGATCATAAGCTTTGTTGTTGCTCTTACCAAGCAAAGCTTTCCCTCTCCTATGGATGTTAGCCTATGCATGTCTCAACCTGATCAAAACAGCCGCGTCTAATAAGCCCGTGAGATACAGAGATTCCTGTATCTCCTCCTCAATAGGAGCGTCCCTCAAAGCATAACCAAACTGTCTCACCAGCAGCGAAGGGTTATAGTTAATACAGTCTTTCTGTCCAATCAAAGGGACATTTGGAAAGCCACTCAACTATATATAATATCGGTGCCAAGCATACTCCGATCAAACCAAATGATGTTCTCAGCAGACAGTCCCATCAACCGGGAAGACCAATCCAAAGTATCAACAGTATCAACAAACGGCCCTGTCTTCGGAAGATGTCCCTGGAACCACCTGTACAAAAGAGGAAGACAGCAGGAAACATTCTTGCCACGATGTTTCTCATTCTTATAGTGAATAGAATGATAAACATCGCCCAAGAGGGTAGGAACAGGATTCTTCGAGGCAAGAATCAAGAAGGCATCTGAGTCGACAAAATCTGGCACATTAGGAAACAAGACAGTCCCGTAGATGCAGACAGCTAGAATGGCGCTGAAGGCAACCCAACATCCGTTCTTCGTGCACTGCGTAGCCTTCTCAACCAGGACAGACAAGTGAAAACCATAAGCTCCGTTCAGCTTGACCAACCCTCCATGGAACTCAGAAGCATCCAAACTGACAATCTCAGCAAGTGTAGCCAAATCAGGCTCAGCATCAACATGTATAAAGGGCATCTGGTCTAACACGGGAACCCCCAACATGGCAGAATACTCCTCCAAAGTGGGTGCCAGAATATAGTCAGGAAATAGGAAACATCTCAGTTGCGGCTCATAAAACTGCATCAGAGTATACACCCCAGTCGTCTCAAATGCGGAAGGGCTGTATAACAAACTAAACAATCTCCCATATGATACTCTGAACTCGGACCTCACTCTCTCATCTGCTAGAGAAACCAATCCCAGCAAGGAACTGATATCAGGCGAATGCAACCGGTAAGCAACTGTCCTCTTTGTGGACTCCATGTCTGGCCAGAAGATATACTAGAATCAGAGAGGAAGGAATACACCTGCGACATAAATACACGTTAATGATATGCAAAATGAGTATGCAACAATGCAATATGCAAAATAATGCAACAAGGATCAAGTGATATATTGCTGAGGAGATCCATCCATAATATTTGTCTCCTTAGACCCACAATATTGTTCAAACCTGGTCTCGACAGATCCATAACAATGCTCCGTCCTGGTCTCAACAGACCCATAACAAAGCTCTGATGAAGAAACCCAGTTAACCACACATACTGATCCAATATCAAGAAAACCGGGTAGTCTGGAGGTCCAGTTTCCTGCATACCCCAACCCCATCTCACAGGTAGGTGTCCTATCAACTGACGCAAGGTACGGCATCCTATGCGGTCGTCGGCGTCACAGACTTTCAAGACCGATGATACGATACCCAGAAGGTGTGGCATCATCATGTCCTGAAGAGGCCCTCCTCAGCCAACTTCCAATTGATCGGTCCCCGGAGTCGACAATCCTCGGGTCAGACAACTTGTTGAGCCCTAAGGGCCAGGCAAGAAGCATCAAAGAGAATCTCGTCCGAGCGCAGATTTTGCGGCTAGCTGGTGCGAGCTAAGCAAGCAGGCTAACCACTACTCTCTACTTCTAAGTCTAGGTGTAACCTCAAGCCCAGGTCCGACTTATCTCTCAACAGATCACCCCTTCCCCACAATAGCAATAACAATATAAAGCTGATAATAAAATGCGGAAAGTAAAGACAGAAAAGTAAATCTATACAACACCCACGACGGGAAAACAAGCGCTAGGATTGACTCGCGTAGGGAACCGTTGGAAGTCCCCAACAGAGTCGCCAGCTGTCACTACTGCGAAAATTGGCGCCGGCTATGACAGAAGAGTCGCCACCGTGCGTTATTTATCCCACAGGAGGGAAAGGAAATGCTCAGAGTAAACCTAACGCAAAACGGGAAAGGAATGGTCATCGCAACCAAATCCTGGATTCGGGAGTCGATTACGCAAGGGGAAGGTATTAGCACCCCTCACGTCCGCCGTACTCGACGGGATCCATGCTTGTTTTCTAGTACGGATTGTTATCCTATCTACTCTAAAGGTCAAGGGTTAAAAAGAAAAAGAAAATGATTCGGCAAAGTATCACACTTTATGCCTACGTATCCCCGTCTGGAACGAGAAATCAGAGTTAACGTAGTTCGCCTACCTACGGGAAAGGAGGGGAAGGTTGCTCGCTAGGATACGGCATCCTATGCCTACGTACTTTCATACAGCATGAAAGATCAGAGCAAACGTAGTTCGGGCCACGGAAGACACAGATTTGTCTGACTGTTTTTTAGATCCTTCTGAAAAGGTTTTCTTCTGATTAAAAGTCCAAGAGGACAAAAATGACACTTTGATGTTTGTTTTGAATCTTTTACGAAAGAAGTGTTTTCTTTAGTGTGTTTGCAACCTCTGACGCACTAGAGACTATGATTTGAGAGTGACTACGTCGTATGTCACCCTAAGGGTAACACACTAAGCAATCAGATTACTGAAGAGTGACCCTCCAGTAACCTTTTCTCCAATAGCTTAAGGCTCGTAACGTACGACATCGATTATCCTTATTACTGTGTTTTGAATTGTTTTGAGATAAGAAGAGAAAGAAGCTCTAAAAAACCTAGGGTTGAAAGGGGAAGCAAAACTACCCTAAAGTTGTCATGCATGGATAAGAACCTAATGTCTGTCATATTTCTCTCTTGCACAGAGAGAAACAGAGATCCTAGGGGATAAACAGAAAAGAAAGCAAGCAAATACAGTAAAATGCATGCAATGCAGCAATACAAGCAAGGCAAGGGAGTCCCGCTCAACCTCGAACCGGGGAAAATAGTAGGCAAAGTGAAACAATATTCACTTCAAATCTTGGGGGCAAGCTGAACAGGCCAACAAATAATACAGAAAAAGAAAACAACACCAACACCAGCTCTGACAGCAACAAACCAACTTCTACAGTAAGCAACACAAGCAGCAACAGCTCTGACAGCTACAGTTGATTAACAGCAAATGGGAATGACAGCAACAACTTCAAGCAAGACCCCATCTTCAATCTTCAATGACCTTCAAATTTTAGGTAAACTCCTATCTTCAAAAAAATATCCCAGCTTCAGCAAGCATGAACCTCAACCAGTAAACAGCTTCAACAAAAAATAGCAAAACCCTAGCTTCAACAGACAACCAGCTTTGACAGGCACAAGCTTCATCTTCACCAATCTTCAATGAACTTCATCTTCAATGCAATCACTCCAGAAGAGAATCAATTAATAGATGAAGTTGAAATGTTAAGAGGCTTAGTGACAACCCAAGGAAATCACTAAGATCTTAACATGGCAAATGAAAGGTACCCTCAAGGTTCTACCCAACCAAAGCATGCTCTACACCCCTCCTAAGGAGAGATGGAACTTCTTTGGGGGACCTTGTGTCATGGGATGGAATAGAGGCACAAGAAGCTCTCTATGTTTGAAAGAAGAAACAAGACTACTCTAATGCTCTTCCTATGTATCCTAATCCCTAAGCCTCTGACAAGCACTCCAACAAATGAGAAATCTTCAACTCCAAGCTTCTTCAAGCCATCCAAAGCAACTTCATTTGATCTTCAAGTCATCCAAGCAAAGCCCAAGCCAAAAGCACCCCCAAAATGGCCCCACACTAACATAACCAAACCAAATACCCAATGAAGAAACCCACAATCACCACACAAGTTGCAAAAATCAAATAAAATGCTAAAGCTTATCAGAAAATTCTAGGTAAATTTCTAAGGGAACCTAACCCTATACCCAATACCCCATAGGAATCCCAAACTCTAGATCAATCATTTAATCCTTAAACTATGCACTAAACTACAACTATTTGTCTCGAAACCCTAATTCTAACACCTTTCCTATTCACCTCTCAAACTAACCTAAATTTTATTCACAAAATTGTGATAAAATTTCTAAGGGTACATGCTTCCCTAATCTAATTATTCCAACAAGAATCCACTTAAAATCATTCACCAATTGGTCACAATAAAATCCACAAAATCATGTAACAAAAATACAAAATTAAAGAAAATAATAAAATGGAGAAAATCAAATTAAATTAAAAAATGGATGAAAATGAGATTTGTTAATTTCATAAAATCACAAATAAATCCAAGATCATGGAGGTATTTTTAAAATATTTTTTTGATCAATATTGGATTTATTATGAATTTTAGAAATCAAATGGGTTAAAAATAAAAGAAAATCAAATAAAAGAAATTAAAATGCTGAATTAAATGGGAGCCATTGGATCAATTGACTGGTAAGCGAATCCAAAGCTCCAAAGCGTGTCCACGTGTGGTGATGACTGGCCTGCCACATCGTTTAATGAAACGATGTGTTTTGGTTTAAAGAGGGAACTCTCATTTTGAATCTTGGCCACACGATCAGCATAACAAGTCTCTTCTTCAAGATGATCCAACGGTGAAGACTTCATCTTCTCCAAACGAGCTCAGGTGAAGGTCAAGTCTCAGACGGTGGTCCGGTGGTCCAACCACCGTCTTCTCCGGCGAAGCAAACCCTAAACCTCATTAATTAAGTCAAATAAAAACCCTAATCCACTCCAAATTTCACCCCTGAACTCAAATCCACCATCCAAAATCATTGACTCGCCCTCAAAAGCCAAACCCGATCAAAGTTGCAGAGAAATCACCAAGTCTCGATGGTCACCATTCTTAAAATTGAAACCATAGAAATGATCCTCAGGTTACACTGGTCATTCTAAGCTATCACACTCATGTTAATTCCTTAAGATTTCATGTAACTGAATCCAAACAGAAATTGGTGCACTCCCTCGATCATCACCAAACAATGCCAACCCAATCCTAAATCGTTCTACCAATCATAGGGAACCTAACCACATGCACATTGCTACCTAATTCAGCCTAGACCAATGGGAAATCCAAGAGTTACATACCTGAAGAAATTGGATGAACAGAGGGGCCAAATGCTCAATTCAAGCTCCCAGATTCTTCAAACACGATCAAGAATGCAAGATAAAGCTTCTCCAACCCTTAATTTGACTTGAATAGGCTTGCAATTCCAAAACCGATTCTGAGTTGAAGCTCTTGAAACTCAACTTCAATCTTCCTCTCCTCCACGAATTCTGCACCAAAATGAGTCTTACTCATTCCTCTCAATATATAGAAACTCTCTATGGGCTTTTGAGCCCAGTTTGAAGCCCAATTCAGTGATCCATCATTTCTGATTTTTCTCTTGAAAATGCAATGCACCAGTCACGATTCTGAGCTTCCAGCTTGCTCTAGAATGTTCTATTCAACTATAAATTGGTTTGTGAGTGTGAATGGATAGCTGGCTTGGCCTGAAATGCTTTGATTCTTGTTTTGGCATTGTAACTTGTAATGTAAGTAAGCACTTTACAAAGTAAGTCATGAAATTAAACCTCAATTCAAAAATATGGAAATGTCATTGTGTTTATAATCCAATTTCCATTCAAAATGACTACCCATATGCCATGTGTATGTCTCATAATTCAAAAATCCCAAATTCCCTCCTTTGAATCATTTGAAACATCCTTCTTTTTAGGCCATTTTGGATTATTTTGTGAAGAAAGCCACTTCAATCACCCATGACTTCTTATCTAACCTAAAAACATCATTTTAAGCACATCTCATGTTGAAAATTTCTTCATTTGAGGAGTGGAAGATAGAGATTTTGACCTATGTTGAAAAATGACCTATAATTCAACTTTCCCAAAATGCCCCTGGATTGCCAAGATCATAACTTGAGTTCCACAAATCTTCTTGAGGACTTATAGTACTCAAATTAAAGGTAAGATCAAGCCCTACAATTCTTATTCTGGCCAAAGATCCATTTGAAAACTCCTTGATGGGAAAAAGTTGCTTGGAAGTCAAGTGACTTTCACAGATAAATTTCAGTGTCCTCTAGTGACCTATAACTTGCAAGAACCATAACTTGAGTTCTACAAATCTTATTGAAGACTTCTAGTACTCAAATTAAAGCTATTGAGAAGATATACAAGTTTCATGTTGGCCAAGAATTCATTTGAAACTTGTATTTTGACTTATGTGGCTTGGAAGTCCAGTGCTATACAGGGGATTTTACCCTAGGAACCCTGTCTCAAACACCCCCAACCACTCTTGTTTCTCTTGAACTTGATCTTGACTCATCCACATGCTTCAACATATCAATCCATGACTTCCATGACCTAGAGCTAGGTCTTGATGCCCTTTCTTTACTCTCCTTGACCTAGGGTTACCCAGATGAAACCCTACTTGTACACACCTCAATCATGGCTCTTGAACTTGATATAATGGCTTGTCTAAGCTTCAATATGGCCTTCTAGGCATCCTATAAGCTTCATACACACTTCAAATTCACCATTCCATGCTTCATACCCCATTGATGACCCTCAATACACCTCAAGTTAGGAGAGAAATCCATTTGTTGACACTCAAATCTCCTCAAAGCTTCAACCCATTCCTTGATGACTTGGATGTTCTTCAGCTTGAATAAGGCCCCTTGATGTGCTTCTTTAGATAAGGATGGCACTTGATCCCCTGTTAGATGACTTGCTATGTTATGATATGCAAATGATTGGACCATGTACATGATGTGACTATGCAAATGATAATGCAATTAAAACATAAACCAGGTGAAATAGGTTGAGCAAATTTTAGGGTGCAACAGACGCATACTGGAAAAATTTTGACAATGAAAAGAAAACATAGTTTGAGTCGACCGAAGGGTCGACTTGTGCATACCCGATCCGAAATCTTGAAAATTAACATTTTTATGAGTCGACCTATGACTTATTTTGGTCGACTCATACAGTTAAAATAAGTAAAATGCACCTTTTAAAGTCATTTATTGCACCAAACAAGAATAAATAGAGAGCTCACACATGTTTTAACATCTCACATGGATAAAAACATGTTCAATCATGAAATAATCATCAATTTAACACACAAAGTGGTACACTAACTTACACATATTATGTGATCAAGAAGATTTTTCTAGAGAGGAACAATATTACCTCAATGATGATCAATGATAGATGCCTTCATATATAGATCAATACTTCTTCACATTGTTAGACAAAGATATAGACAAGCAAATATATATATATATATATATATATATATATATATATATATATATATATATATATATATATATATATATATATATATATATATATATATATATATATATATATATATATATATATATATATATATATATATATATATATATATATATATATATATATATATATATATATATATATATATATATATATATATATATATATATATATATATATATATATATATATATATATATATATATATATATATATATATATATATATATATATATATATATATATATATATATATATATATATATATATATATATATATATATATATATATATATATATATATATATATATATATATATATATATATATATATATATATATATATATATATATATATATATATATATATATATATATAGAGAGAGAGAGAGAGAGAGAGAGAGAGAGAGAGAGAGAGAGAGAGAGAGAGAGAGAGAGAGAGAGAGAGAGCAAGCAATCATGAAACCCTAAGCACGATCTGAGATGTCGAGAACGCCTAGTTCCCTAGGATGTGAAAGAAAGGCTATGTCGTGAGTGGTTTAGTGAAAATATCTGCAAGTTGATTTTTAGTATCAACATTCTCAAACACCACATCACCTTTATCCACATGATCCCTAAGGAAATGATAACGAATTTCGATACGTTTGGTGCGTAAATGCAATACAGGCTTCTTGGTTAGATTGATGGCACTTGTATTATCACATAAAATAGGAATGTGCTCGAGTTTAACATTGAAATCGAGTAATTGTTGCTTAAGCCACAAGAGTTTAGTGCAACAACTACCGACCATGACGTATTCAGCCTCGGCTGTTGACAAAGCAAGGGAAACTTGCTTTTTGATGTGACAGCTCACTAAGGAATTAGAGAAAAAATGACAAGTATCACTTGTGCTTTTCCTATCCGATTTGCACCCGACAAAGTCAGAATCAGAATAGCCAACCAAAGAACAATCACTTTCCTTGGAATATCAAAGCCCATACTTTGGAGTACCAGAGAGGTATCTAAGTATGCGCTTTACTGCTTTCAAGTGTGATTGCTTGGAACATGATTGGTGCCTCATACACATATAAATACTAAAAATTATGTCCGGTCAAGATGCGGTAAAATAGAGGAGAGAACCTATCATACCTATATACTTTTTTCATCATGACTCAAGTTATCACAAGTAGGCATGGGTGTGTCAATCACTTTGGAGTTGGCCATGTGAAAACGCTAGAGAAGCTCAAGGCAATATTTCGGCTGGCTCACAAACATTCCTTCTTTGAGCTGCTTGATTTTCAATCCGAGGAAATAGTTTAGCTCCCCCATCATGCTCATCTCGAACTCTCTCTGCATAAATTTAGATAACTCCTTAACCAAATTAATGTTAGTAGATCCGAATATGGTATCGTCTACATAAATTTGTATCAAAATTGAGTGTTTTCCTTGACGTTTAATGAAGAGGGTTGTGCCAAACTTCCCTCTTGAATACCCTTGATCAAGTAGAAATTTGCTAAAACGGTCATACAAAGCCTCAGGGGCTTGTTTGAGTCCGTACAAAGCTCATTTAAGCCTGTAAACATGATCAGGATACTCATGGGATTCAAAACCAGGAGGTTTAGCTACATAAACCTCTTCATTGATGTATCTGTTTAGGAAATCACTTTTTATATCCATTTGAAATAACTTGAAATTCTTAGCGCATGCGTAAGAAAGTAAAAGGCGTATAGCCTCGAGTCAGGAAACCAGCGCATAAGTTTCCTCATAGTCGATGCCCTCCTCTTGGTTATACCCTTGCGCCACTAAGCGCACTTTGTTTTATGTTATAACTCTATTTTCATCAAGTTTGTTCCTAAACATACATCGGGTGTCAATTACTCGATGGCCTCACGGAAGAGGGATGAGGTCCCAAACCTCATTCCTTTTAAACTGATTTAGTTTCTCTTGCATTGATAAGAACCAATGTTGATCGAATAATTCCTCTTTAGGGATTTTAGGCTCAATCTGAGAGACGAAAGCAAAGTGATAACTGAAGTTACTTAGCTTGGATCTTGTGGTCACTCCCTTTGAAATGTCATTGAGAATGTTGTCGATAGGATGGTCTTTAGAGGACTTCCAAGCTGGAGGAAGGTCATCGGTGCTAATCGGATGATCCTCTTCAATCTCCTCATGATGGTGATCTTTTTCCTCCTCAAGTTTCACTACTTCAGGTTGATCAATCCTTTTTCAGTGTCTTTAAGTATGTCTTCTGAAGATACACATGCACCATGAAAATAAATACATTGTCTGACATTTTTAGGATAAGTTTCATCAAAAGTAACTCTAACAAATTCCTCAATAATAAGTAACCTCTTATTATATATCTTATATGCTTTAATTTAATGAGAGTATCCAAGAAAGATACCTTTATCTGTCTTGGAGTCAAATTTTCCAAGACTCTCCTTGCCATTGTTCAAGATAAAAAATTTACAACTGAATACATGAAGGTGAGATACATTGGTACATTGGGCTTCCTCCCTTTCAAAAGCTCATATGGAGTTTTGTTAAGAATAGGACGGATGAACACCCTATTCAAAACGTAACAAGTCGTACTAATGGCATCAGCCTAAAAATATTTAGGAATGCCACTTTCATTGATCATACTTCTTCCTAATTCTTCCAAAATTAGATTTTTATGTTCCACAACCCCATTTTGTTAAGGGGTATGTGGCGCGGAAAAATTATGATCAATTCCATGCCTATCACAATATTTTTCAAAGAGATGATTTTCAAACTCACCTCTATGATCATATCGAATTGATATATTGTTTGTATTCAACTTGTTTTGAGAAAGTTTGGCAAAATTTTCAAAAGCGGAAAATGTATCGCTCTTGCTAGCTAAGAAGATAGTCCAACAAAATCTAGAGTAATCATCGACAATCACAAAACTATAGTAGTTTCCACCTAGACTCTTAATTCTAGATGGTCCAAAAAGGTCCATATGGAGGAGTTCAAGGGGTCTCGTGGTTGAAACAATGTTTTTATATTTTAAAGAGATCCTTGTTTGCTTCCCCATTTGGCACGCATCACATAAGTGATCCTTTAAAAACTTGATTTTGGGTAAGCCAATTACTAGGTCTTTAGAGATTATCTTGTTTAGCAAATAAAAGTTGACATGCATCAACCGCCTATGACACAACCATGAGTCTTCACTCATGGTGACAAGACATTTGTCACTACATAATAATACCTCACTCAATTCAAGCATATACACGTTAGTCACCCTCAAGACTTTAAACACATCCCCCTTTTTATCATTATTTTCAATTATGCAGCAATCTTTTAAAAAAGACACTTTATAACCCTTGTCGCAGAATTGACTAATGCTTATAAGGTTGTATTTAAGGTCCTCAATTAACAGCACATCAAAGATAGTAGTAGACGAGGGATTGCCTACACTACCTTTTCCAAGTATTGTCCCTTTATTGTTGTCTTCGTAGGTTACAAATCCCTTCTTCTTTGCCACAAAGTCAATGAATAGAGATATGTCTCCCGTCATATGTCTTAAGAATCCACTATCGAGAACCCATCTTCTCTCTGTAGGCTCAAGACTTTGTACCCACACAAACAATAATGGGAAATAGATACCCAATTTTTTATTGGGTCCTTGGTTGTGAGTGAAATCTTGGTTGCATTTGGGCAACCACTGATAAACCCCTTTAGGAACTAAAAACCTCCTAAAGCGACATTTAACAATGGTATGACCCCTTTTGCAACAATACAAGCAAGTGAGGTTGACATTGGTATCACTTTTATTAACTTGATCTTTGATCACATACGTATATTTTTGATAAGGATTAATCATAATTTTTCTAAAGTGTGATCTATCGATAGCAAAAGTGATCTTTTCTTCTAGAGCTTTGTCGAGTTTGGCTTTAAGAGTTCTAACCTCTTTTTTCCAAATATGATAAGTATCACAACCCCAATTTAACCATCTACTCTTTTCTTCCTTAACATTTACTTTTGTTGCTTCCACCATTGACGCTTTGAGAGTCTCTAATTCCCTTTCGGAATTGGATATCTTTTTCTCCAAATGAGTGAAAATTTGTTTGTTCGAAGATAAAAGTTTAAAGGCTTCTTTAGCCTCATGGTGCAAAGCATCAAAAGCATGTTGTAATTCTGAAGGATACATTTTACTAGAGTTATCATATTTAGCATGTCTTACCTTTTTATTCTTTTTCTTTTGATGAATGGAGAGGCAAAGGTTAACAGACTCTTCTTCGTCACTTGAAATATAATCACTATATGACTCACTATCACTTCCCCAAGCAATGTAAGCTCTTATAGGCTTGCCTTGTTTCTTTTGTGAACAGTTCATTTCCTTCCCCTTGTCCTTCTTCATTAATGGACAATCTGGCTTATAGTGCCCAACTTTTCCACAGTTGTAGCAAGACCCTTTTGCTTTACTACTCTTGTTTCCTTCATTCTTGGAAACCTTGTTTGTCTTCTAAAGTTGACGAGATTCTTTTCCGAATGTTGAATATCAATTTTCTTTATGTAGTGATTGTATCGCCTCACAAACAGTCTCATATCCTCATTTGTTTCTTCATCATCGTCGTCACTCAATTCATTATCACTTAGCTCTTTTGTGGAGGACTTTGAACAAGAAGCCTTTAGAGCTATTGAGTTTTTTTTTCGTATCTTTGGTCCTTTCTTTCTTTTCCTTCTTCTC
This sequence comes from Lathyrus sativus, assembly GCA_963859935.3. Lineage (NCBI taxonomy): Eukaryota > Viridiplantae > Streptophyta > Magnoliopsida > Fabales > Fabaceae > Lathyrus > Lathyrus sativus. The sequence goes on from OZ012739.1 coordinate 278,354,384, forward strand.
AAATTGATCATGACTAATAAGCACTTGCTCATGTTCTTGGAGCTTTCCAAATAGAGTTGTGATGTCCAAAGTCATGAGGTCATTGACTTCCTTAATGGTCGTGACCTTTGGTTGCCACTCCCTAGTACGACACCTCAAAACTTTGTTAGTAGCAACGCCATTGGAAATTGGTCTACCAGGTGAATTTAGTTGATTGATTAAATGAGTAAATCTCTTTTGCATGTCGGCAATGGTTTTCCCTTGCTTCATGTGAAAGAGATCAAACTCTTGAGTCAAAGTGTTGGTTCAAGCTAGTTTGACGTCATTAGTTCCCTCATGGGAAACTTGCAATGCATCCCACATAGCTTTAGCAGTCGTACAATGTGAAACTCTATAATACTCATCAACTCCCAAAGAGGAGATTAGAATATTTCTAGCTTTCCAATCATAGTTATACTTTTTCTCATCTTCTTCATTCTATTGTGCTTTTGGCTTAAGCACAACAATGTTATTCTCATCGGTCATGGTAATTCCATGAGACCTTTTTGTATAATGTTCCATACCTTTCTATCAATGAAATTGATATGCACGAGCATACAATATTTTCAATAACTATAGTTCTCACCGTTAAACCGGTGATCCTTTTGGTTCGTTTGCCATATTCTAAAAATTTATATGTGTAGCACTAGATGAACCGATGCTCGTGATACCACTTTTTTTACGATGACAATGATCTAGAAAGGGGGTTGAATAGATCACTAATTTCTAAACAGAGTCATCGCTTAAAATAAATTTGGTTTTTAAAATTTATGCGGAAGCGGCCAAGGAACTAGGTTGTCTAAACAAATCGTTACTGAAAATATTGGATATGCGATAAGCCAAGATGAAATATCGAATCCAATAAGAAAACAAATCAATATTTTGAAAGCTAATCAATATAATTAGTATCACTCAAGTTTGTGTAAATTCCAATGGCTTGTAAAATTAAACTCAATTTGACAAAAGCACAAATAGTTTGTGTGCGATCAATTCGTCGAACACTTGGTGTGCAAAGCACCCCAAGTGAAATTCTCTAAGTAACGGTAGTGCAGAACATTTCCAATTACAATCAAAATGACTGTAATGAACTTCCAAAGTACTTTTCAGCATTACACTACACCAGAATTTTTATCGAACAGTTTATTGTGTACAAACGTTAACAATTCAAAAATAGAGATATATAGAAAGAGAGAACAACATCGACTTGTTGAGGCAGTTCCCCTTTCGTCATCGTTTAGGGACGTCTACCCTTAATTCTAGTAATAAAATTGAGATCTATATTATCCTTTTTGCAAAAGTTTGTACAAGAGAAACAGTAGTAACCACACACTTAAGTCTAGCTGTTGATGCTGATACTATGTCTTCTCTCCCCTTGATTCAAGTCAAGTCAAGTGCCTCGAACGTGTTGAATAAACCTCTGGTTCTAGCTACTCGTCTGAACAATCCGACGATCTTCAAATCTTTAACTCGGCTGATTTCAATCACACACAATTAGAACCTAAATCTTTCTTCCATAATCCTCTAGTTACCGCTACTAGATTGAACGAACTACCCGTTCTTCAATCACCTTCGCTCGGCTGAATCTGTGAAGAAATGATTTGTGCAAAAACCCCTAAAACCTCAAGATTCTTGGAGGAAAAATCCCTAACGGTTTTATTCAAGAAAAACCCACCGAAATCTCAACCCAAGCCCGATACAATATCTTATGTTTGGACTTTATCACCTCAATGATGCAAATTTACCAACAAAAATTGTTATGTATAGTTGTTGAGAAAATGCAAGAAAGAGGATGAAGACAATGAGAAAAATTCAGTGTCAATATTTCACCTTTCTTGTTATTTTCTCAAATGATGAGGCAAAAAGAATATATATGAAGCTAAGACGAATTAACAACCATAACAACAATTTGAAAATCAAACAGATCAGAAAAATAGTGTGATTCGAGCGAATGGTCAACCTAAGAAAAGAGGAGGGTCGACCTGAGCACACCCGATTTCAGAATTGTGCAAAAATTGACTCTGTGCGTCAATCAGAACAGGTCGATGCGTCGACCAAACTTGCCCAAAAATGAAAAACGCAAATACTATTAGTATGAGTCGATCGGAGGGTTGACACGAGCACACCTGAGAGCAAAAGCTTAAAATCCACATCATATGAGTCGACCTAAACAGGGCTTTGAGTCAACTTAAGCACTCGAAACTCCCAAAACTGACTTTTTAAACATATTTTGGTCTACCTAAACAATACTTATGCATACATAAGCCTCTTAACAAGATGAAATACAAACAAAACACATATGATGCTCTTCTATATGAATAGACTCATGTTTTTGAAATATCTTTGTGCACTAGAAAACTATGAATGCAGGCTACGACTCGATGATATCGTCCAAAATATAAAGTACTAATAGACACGTTTTGAAATCATTAAAATAAGGATTGAGACACCTTGCCCTCACAGTTCAGTCCCTTGGTGGCCACCTCAAAACACCTTTTGGCAGCCTCAATGTCCTCGTGGAGGGCGACGACGTGACCTCTAACTGTGTAGTACTTCATCTTTAGGTGGACTGTGGATGGTACTGCTGTCAGCTCGGCCAAGGTCGGTCTTCTCATAATGCATTGGTATAGAGAGGGGCACTCTATTACCAGGAAGTGCACTTTAACCTTCCTGGAAGTCTCCTCAGACCCGAAAGTGACGAGCAGTTTGACATAGTCCCATGGCCTCGTGGTGGTGCCATTGAAGCCTTGCAAGTCGGAGCCAACATATGGAGTCAGATGCCTCTCGTCGAGTTGGAGAGTGTGAATAAGTGAGCATACATTATGTCGTCCGAGCTCCCCTGGTCGACAAGGATGCGGAGGACGTCGAAGTTTTCCATTTGGGCCCTGATCAACAGAGGAATACTATAATTGGGGGCGCCGCCCGGTAGCTCCTCGAGGTAGAAGGTAATCGGGTTTGATTTACCCTCGAACCTGTCGAGCATGACGTTCTGCTTCAATCTTGCGTCAATTAGATCGTCAAACTTCCTCTTTACTGACCCCACGGAGAGCTTATTGAACCTTCCGCCAGATATGACCATGGCGGAAGGGAAGTTCTCCCAAGCACTACGAGCGGACAAAGGTGTGCCGGCCTCATAGGGGAGGTAGAAGTCCTCCGGCTAGGAGACGCACAGGGCGACCTTTAACCCAGCATCGTCGAAGAGGGGCGTCACCTCCTCGACCTTCTTTGTCTTGCGGGTTTCCTATCGAAGAGCTTTGATCCTCCAAGTGTACTGCTTTAGATGCCCTTCTTTGATCAGGATTTTGATTGAATCCTTGAGATGGATGCAGTCTTCCGTGGCGTATCCGTGGCTCTTATGGAACCGATAGTACTTGGACTTGTCGGCGTTGGGCTTAGGGGTGTTAGCTTGGGAAAATGAACCCCGCCCCTTTTGAACTCCGAGTTGATGCACTCAGTCATAAGTCGCTCGTGGGGATATAATGCATCTCAAAATAGTACGTTTGCTGAGCCCATATAATGCATCTCAAAATAGGATGTATGCTGAGCTCCCCAAATCAATTAATACTCCTTTTATATCCTTGTCATCATATAGGACCATTACGATCATTAGGTCATTGTCGCGAGGATGGATGGCACCATAATCCTTATCAGAGAAAATGATCTTAAGTTCTAACTCCCTTTCTGAATTGGGGTTGGGATTGGCGGGCACAACTTCTACCGCATGGATTTATCGAGCTATGCTTATGCGGTAGGAGTTGGACTTTCCACCTCTAGTAAACCCCCTGCTATGGTGTAAATTGTTGTGGCTAATTTGGTTGATGTCATGATTCCTCCTCTTGTCACCATGTTAAGGAAGATGGTTGAGGCAACTTATAAATTGAAGGTGAGTGTGACCCATGTTAATTTTACCATGTCCCGCGGTGGGCGTCAATTGTATTTCTTAAAAGTATAATATTTGAGACATAGTCTGCTCAAGTAAGGATTATGAGAGACTCTGTTTATTTTCTCTCTAGAATCTCTGAATTTCATTTTCCCTAATTTGGAAGTATGCTTATATAAAGGGGCCTCTTGACCGGATCCATGAGAAACTATTTTCTCCCATTCTCTTATAAGAAACGTGGGATTAAGGGAAAACCACTTCTGCCCCAAATTGTAAGAAAGACAATTTTTTCCCTTGAATGATATTTTTAGATCGTTTCTCCTTGGACAACTCATAATACACGTTTGTTATATGATACAACTCATGAATTTCAAATTCAATCCCAATCGGGCGACCTTCAATGCTTTCAGATAGCCAAGATGCTTCAGACGCTTTAAAAGGCCAACTCTACTTCGAGTACTTCAGGGACTAACCTTACTCTTGGTGCTTCAGGCGACTAACCTGCTCCAGGCACTCACCCAACATTATCGCATTTAATTCAAACATTTTTATCATGAACCATTCCTTTCTATGCCCAATAAAATTATGCTCAGTCCTGAAACTTAAATTCTTTTTAAAATAATTAAATATAAATATAACATAATATTGAATTATTAAATGATAAACACATTCAAATAAAATTTCATATAATTGAAAAATTTCTCTTTAAAATAAATGGTCTTTTGAGTATTTAGGAAGAGAGGAGAAAACTTCATGTCAAAAAAGAAAGAAGAGCAACGTGAAATTGAAAAATGAATAATCCCCTAACTTAAATGAGTGTTTATTACTTTTCCATAATACAAAATTTCTTAAAACAGAGAACTTAAATTAAGAAAGATTACGGAATAAGGGAAGGCTTAATTAACAATATTATTCAAAGTTTGAAAAATTTACTTAATGGGTCAATTACTCTCTGTTTGAAAAATTGTTTTTTTTTAACTTATGGCGTTTTAAAACCCCCCACAATCTTACTACTTTTCGAATCTAACACATTGTTTTTGTAAACTGTGACAGTTTTAAACCATTGCAATTATACTATATTTTGGAAATAACACACATGTTCGAAATTGTGGCAGTTTAAAACGCCCGCAATTTGCATAGTTTTCTTGAAATAACATACTAAAAATATGAACCATTATGGTTCTAAATCATTTTCAATGATTATGAAACTTTTCCAAAATACTACATCAAATCAAATCAAAGATGCACAATGAGATATATTTGAGTCAAAATAAATCAAGTTTGTATTACCTCTTTTATACATATTTTTTATATAATTCTAACAAGTTTTTCAAGTATTCATATATATCCATTACAATGACTTTATGCATAACTCTCGTATTATTCAAAAAGAGTTTCATTCAATTATTTTGAACACTTAAGTATATATATGTTTGAATTGTGATCAAGAGAAAGAGAAGATCAAATCGATTATCTTAGAATTCAAGCCAAGTCAAATATTACTCAAAATTATATACAAGGTTGTATGGTTTGTTTACCGTTGTTGTTTGGTGTGATCATCACAAGTTGTTGGTGATTATGGTAAAGGTTCTGTGATTCGGAAAGATTCAAAGTCTATCATAATTTAGATGTTTCTTTCTTGTATTGGTTTCTGTTAGAAGATTTATGATAGGTTTTAGTGTAAGGCTTATACAAAGATCTAACATATTAGAAAATCTCTCACAGGATATGTACCTTCGATTGAAAATGAAAACTAGTATTTGTGTTCTTTACTTTTCTACATTTTATTTTTTACATTTTATTATCCTAAAAACATAACATTCAATATTTTGTTTTTGATAAAATAAAAAAATAAAATCCTAAAAGCAAAATAAAATAAAAAATCTTTATAACCTAATTCACTCACTTCTTAGATTGTATTATATACTTGCAATCTCCTATTTATATTTTCTCCTTGTACTCTTCTTCATATATAACATTTCCGGTCTATCTTACACAAAGGCCCATAGAAGGTAATTAAATGTGATTGACTTCTATTTGTATGATTGAGAACACATTTATACATGCACGAGTGGTATTGAATTAATAATTATAATTCATTTCTTTAATTATATAACATTTGAGTTTGTGTCTCAAAGTAACCAACAAATTATATATATTTTAAGGCAAAGTGAATCAAGGTCAAGTCATGACTAGAAAATTGTGATTGCTAAATAGAATGCAAATTATAGAAAAGTATATGAACCACTCAAAATAATATTCTGTACCTTAGTGGTACACTTCTTCAATGTTCCCCCACTTATATAATTAGTTTCAAAATTATTTATATAATTGGATTGTAACTAAAAACAAAAAACAAATGAAATATTTTTAAAATTTTTGCAAGATGCTTAAACAATATCTAGGGTGCATAAAGAAATTCTATCCAGACAAACTCCACTGACCCAGACTGAATCCGATTCATTCAAGAAACCGAACATGAATAAAACTGGCATATCATTAATCATTAGCCTCAAAATAAAACTGGCATATCATTAATCATTGCATAGCCTCAAAATCAAAACAAATACAAATTCCAGGATTTGGATCCTCTCCTTTTTCTTTTTTTTTATATATTATGCCATCTCTTATGTTTCTAATGCAACGGTTCAGAATTTAGAATGAATAATTAAATAAAAAAAGTCATTTAACAAAGACAAATTACTTATTCATTTCTCTCTCCTATTAAATGACTTTTTTTATTTAATTATTCATTATAAATTCTGAACCGTTAAATTAAAAACATTAGAGATGACATGATATATAAAAAAAGGAGAGGATCCAAATCCGAAATTCCATTCTAGATGTACAAAATAAGGAAGTAATTTACCGTTGATATTACACAAGCAAAATGACTCTTTTGACATTTCTTTTCAAAAACCAAACAACCATCTTTCAAGTTAAGACAACATTATATATAGGCAATACCATCTATTACTAATAAAAGTGATAACTAATAAGAGACAACCAACTTTAGTTACATTAAAATATAGGAATAAGCATATATTGAAGTACTAAAATACCTCAAGCTGATATTACTATATATTAATCTCGATATTTCTTTTTGCATGATTTAAATTCACAACCAAACTCTTTGCTAATCCATTGTTGAGGAAATAAGCAAAATCAAAGGATTTTAGGGTCTGATAGGTGCTTGCTCAAGTTCGGTTCTCTTCTGACCAACACAACCTGAGCTAACTAAAGAGGTAATCCAAATATCGTCAGATTTTACCGGTTCATCATCGTCATTACGGTGCCAACTCCAGAACGCATGCGTCGAGTTTACAAGCTTTAGCTCCCCATGACCAAAACTTGCTTCGCGAAATTCTGACCACTTCGGAGGTGGATCTATATACCTGACAAACATCAACGATACAGCCGTACAAATCTTAAGAATGATCTAAGAATCTAAGCTACACTTAAAAAGGAACAGATAAAGTATCAGAGAAAACTCAAAGATTGAATTTGAAAACAACTTCAATAGAATCAAACTTACTCATGAGCTAAGCCTTCTTTGTTACCTCCATCGCCAATTGTTATATGAACAGCACCACAAGGATCTAATTTTCCATTATATACACGTTTCTGTAAATCACACAAGAATTAGTTGAGTTTCAATTATGATCGGTAAGTAATATTTACAAAGTAAGCTTACCGAGCGTTCGTATGCATGCACATGACCGGCAAAAGCTAAATCAACTTTAGCAGCATAAAGCAACGGCTCCATGGTTTTCATCATATCACTACCTTCACCTTGATGAGCCGTGTTACTATTATACCACGGGACATGAAATATGGCAAGCAACCAAGGTGTCTTTTTCCGGTCCACCTTTGACAGATCTGTCTGTAGATCACAAAGATATAAAAAGATTAAAACTAAGGATGTTTAACAATGTTTCCTTTCATAATTTTCAAGGAAACTAAGGGTGTTGTTGCTATGTTGTTAATCCCAGATGTGTGGAGTGCGAGACCTAAAACTACTAAAGCGGCATATGGGTTAACAGTATGGCCGCCATTGTGATTGCAAGGACTAGAAAACAGTAAGCAACTAACCTTTAGCCATCTATATTGTTCCGAGTGCACGTCATAATCGTCATAGGAACCAAGCATGATAATGTGAGCACCAGCAACTTCAAAAGAATAATAGAGATTCGAACTCGATCCACTTTCCTCAAACGGCATTTTCCACCTAGAATTATAGGATATAAATCCCTCCTTTAACAACGGTAGATGTTCCACTTCATGGTTCCCTTGTGTTACCATCCACGGTCTAGCACTAGCAAGCGGCTGCACAAGCCTACCAAACGTGTCCCAACGACGCTGGATATAATCGGCATATGAAAGATCACCAGGAATCAGGTTAACATCATATTTGCATTGGCCGATGTGATCTAACGTTGATTTAGTCCAACCGGTTTGGCCAAGATCTCCTGCCACAGCAAAAGAAATCGGAAATTGAGCTGGAGGTGTTTTAAGCTGGAACTCAGGACCTTGTCTACCGCATCGGTAAAAGTAAACAGAACTCGGCTCTAAAGGGCCTATTACTGTATGGTGTATCTTTCCTGAGCTATAGAAAATGTAACTGTAAGAGGTTGTCTCTCCTTCAGCTACAGAATCGTATTTTCCCGGCAATGTTCCATATTCTACAACTGAAGGCGCAGATTTGTCATCAGTAATCCAGGTAACTCTCATGTGTTTGTCTCCTGCCAAAGAAATGTGTACCTGGAATACACTTTTCATATAAGAATCTGAATAGACAATGAAATACCGAACTTGTCAAGAAACATTCATCGCAATCAAGAGCAAATAACAAAAACAAGTAATCACAATTACAAACTGTTGCCACATTACTCAACCAAATACTCAAACATCAATGGACTATACTACAGTTAGAATACCACACACTCATAAGTCGAAAAATTCGATGAAGATATAACAATTCATTCAAAATTTGTGATTTATGATTGATTGTAGTGCTGTTGCACAAAATCCATTTCCCGAATAAACCTAGCAGTCTCACTAAACTTTGCACCTTGTCATAAAAATCAATAGCTATGAAGCACGGACACTAGAAACATGACACTGGGACTAACACATCGACACCAGTAATAACGTGTCAGTGTCGAATTTGGACACCTACTGATACAAACACACAATTTTTCAAGGATGTTGGTGCTACTGAGGTTACCAGCCCGATCCATAATGAACATAAGAAAATCAGAGGTTATTACTGTAGCAGGGAACCAGGAACAAAAAACTACACTAAAATGAGGTATGAACACAGAAAAACGTGTTCACATGTGAAACATGCAAATTAAAGTGACAATTTTTCGAAATAAAAAAATGCCAGAAACATAAGCGTGGTTATCTTACAAGACTAATAAAGCAAAAGGGTATAGAAAAGTAGTGATTTTGCAGGAAAATACCTGCTGAGGATAAGAAGAGGGTTTTGAATCCCATGGAAGATGTAAGGTTTTTCGAGGCTGAGGTCGAATGTAAACATCATCAGCAATGGTGGTTACTGACAGGATCAATAAAACCGACAGAATGAGTTTGAGTTTCATTGTTATGCAAAGAAATGGTGAAACTGAAGGACAAGAATGTACTTCAGGATCTATGAATCATGAGTCGGTGTGTCATAGTCATTATTGAGGTTGGTGGATTTTGTTGTGTACTTTTGCTTTTTGTCACTGTGTGAGTGTGACTTTTTTTTGTCGTTTTATTACTTTTTGGATAGTGTAATTTTTTTCCTTTCTCAAAGCGTTCAAAGCTAATAATTGAAAAATTAATCATTATTTTTACATCAAAAAATTAAAATGATTTTTATTTTAAAATAAATTGTATTTGTTAAAACGACAATTATATTAAAATAGAGAAAATATTTAATTATAATAATTTATAAAATAATTTTAAAAAACAAGATAATTCAACTAATATTTATTATTATTCTAGCGTCTAAGCGAAAACAATGTGCACACGTGTTAAAATTCAAAGGTACTATTTTATTTAAATTTAATCTAAATTAAAATTTTATTTTATAAATTTTATGATATAAATTTGTGTATAACAACTTAATTTTATATTAGATATATGATAAATAAATAGTAAATGAAATAAACATATATTTATTTATACGAAAACTTTTGTCATTTAAAAAAATCATAAAAAATATGAAAGCATAGAAAGACACATCACACATGGAACAAAAGTCAGCATTACTTCTATTATTTTTTTAACATCCCATCCAATATGATCCCCAAATTATTTATAGACTATTTTTTGTTGTTGTTAAATTTGATAGACGCATATGATATTATTTCATAAGTATATTAAATTTTGTTTCAAATATGTAAAAATATATTACAAAATAAAGTATTTAATTTTGATGGAAATTGATTAAAAAAAAAGAAGGAAGAATATATCTAATAATTTACTATTTTATGACTATCTTTATTAATAGTTTTTCATAATAAAATTATAATATATATATATATATATATATATATATATATATATATATATATATATATATATATATATATATATATATATATATATATATATATATATATATATATATATATATATATATATATATATATATATATATATATATATATATATATATATATATATATATATATATATATATATATATATATATATATATATATGAAAACATCTCAAAACAACACAATTATATATATATATATATATATATATATATATATATATATATATATATATATATATATATATATATATATATATATATATATATATATATATATATATATATATATATATATATATATATATATATATATATATATATATATATATATATATATATATATATATATATATATATATATTAACATGTACTTTAACATACGATAATTAAATCTAATTTATTGTTTAAACGAATGTATAGGTTGAACTTCGATTTTTTGTTTAATTGGATCAATTACGTAAATGTGACCGATTTATTTGGTGGTAATAATAAAAAAAAGACAGACCAAATTAAAATTAAAATTTATTTAATTTAATTGAATAATTACTATGCACTATAAATTCATCGTCATCATCCATTTAAATTATTTTATATGTGATTAAAACAAAATTTAAACTTCTCCTAAAATCCAACATCTACAATTAACTTCTATTTTAATTAAATTCTTAATTTCAATTAACACACTTATGACAGAAATCATTAAAAAAATACGTAACAAAAATCATATATTATAACACTATGCCAAAAAAGACCTTTAGCAGCGCTTTTATTGGTGTTTAGCAGCGCTTTAAACCGCTGCCAAAAGTGGCGCTGCTAAAGGTAAAAGCAGCGCTTTTTTATGGAAAAAGCGCTGCTAAAGGCTCCCTTCAGCAGCATTTTTAGCAGCGCTTTTATAGCCCTTTAGCAGCGCTTTCATAAGCGCTGCATATTCCCCCAACCATCCCCCCCTTTAGCAGCGCTTTTACAAAGCGCTGCCATAGCCCCCCCCCCCCCCTTTAGCAGCGCTTTTTAGAAGCGCTGTCGTAGACCCCCCCCCCTTCCAAACCTATAGCAGTGCTTTTGTAGCGCAATGTTTGTGACCTTTAGCAGCGCTTTTTTGTAAAAGCGCTGTCTAATGTCCCAGATTTTAAAATTTTTTTAAAAAAAATATTCACCCTGTTTTGTTAATTTACCAACAACCTGCTTATATTACACAAACCTGCTTATAATTCAGGCCTTTATTTCAGCACTTTGGCCTTATATATACAATTCAAAACTTTGGCCTTAAATATACAATTCAAAACTTTGGCCTTATATATACAATTCAAAACTTTTGATACATTGTAACTCATCACTTTGTTCATAAACATTTTAATACACATAAACCTGCTTAAATATGTTACAACAAAATTCGATCCTCAGAATTACAACATCACAAATACATTCAATTTACATATAATTACGATTCTTCCAATCCGATAACTTTATACAATTCTCAACCCAAGAATAAATTGACATCATTCCTCTTTAATTTCTTCCAATTTTGCTTTCGTGTAAGTAGCGCACTTGAATTCATCAAAATACTACATAATATAACAGAACATGCAAGATTTAATTTTAAAACTAATTACTCAGATGAAGTATCGGATAATTATCAAAATGAATCATATAACTTATATAATGAATTGATCCATACCATGACTGGAATCTCAAGTTGACCAGAAAGAATAATTTCCCTCATAAAGCGCAATACAAAATATCCACAGTCAATACCATTGCGCTGCCGAGGACACTGTAAATGGAAAAAACAAACGAACATTTATCCGGATATATAGTTTAAATAGTTTTATCAAGTAGAACCACTATAATAGTCAAACATACAAAAATATACCTCCACTCTGATCCAGTTGATGTTGTTAGCCTTGCTTTTTGGCACCGTTGTATCTCTTTGTGCTCTGAATATTTGTATAACTCTAACATAATATAAACGCATATTTAGAACAATGTCACATAATAAATAAAGATATATAATTAAAGACAACAATATATCTCATCACTTACGTATCAACCATGTTCCTCAGATTCTCATATTTTGTTGTATCGCCATCCAATGAATCAATATAATACACTATTTCTTTCGTCGGATTAATCGCGATCAACAACCAATGTCCACTATAAAATAAGACAACAGTTTAGACGAAAATGTTATATAGAAAGGGAAAAATCGAACAATTATAATAAATGGATTTAGAATAAAATCTAACTCATGGCCAGTATTATATGGCAACAAGAACAACTTCTCCGTAGTCGCGCGCATAAATCTCTGCACTGTGTACTCTTTGATTGTATCTGGTGTCTGGTCTATTATCCGTGAGTTGACACAGCTAGCAGATAAGAATGCGAATACTGAAGTCAATTCATTCGGTACCAATAACTTGTCATACAAGAACCTAAAAAAACATAATCAACATTAGAATATTCAGTTAAACGAGCAAATTTTAAAATGTTCAATTATTTAATTAAAATGGATCGAAGTACCTGAAGTATGAATGCATAACACCGACGCCCAATTCAGAATGGTTGAAAACCTGATCAAAATCCTCCTTAGCAATTGTTTTGGGATATTCAAAACCGAAAATACATGCCTCCATATGTATTTGACGGATGCCACCCTCAGGCACATCTGATGTTCCGACATATGTTTCAAGGCACATCCTAAATCGAGGAACAAATGCTTTTCTGGGAACCTTGGAAGTTTCAGGCATCTTACCCTTGCTGACTTGTTGCGACTGCTGATCATGAACCTAAAAGTCATATATAAGTTCAGTAATTAATGTATAACAAGATAATCATGTAACTGTAGTAGTACCTGTTTCTTTGATGCAGCTGAATCGGTATCCCGCACAATAATTCTATCATCTTTTGATTTGGATTTTGTAGGAGTCTAAGATCATCATGTAAATAAGAAAATGTAGATGTAAGAATAACTTTCATGTATGGATCATAAAACATTTGAGTATTAAAAGGTTCAACCTACCTCATCATCTATGCAAATGAGATTTGCCGGCCATGCCACATACGCTCCTATTGCGTCTCCCACCACTGTTGCGCCTAAAATATCATCTGGTATAGGCAATAACGCACTCCCCTCTAATGCAATATCAATAGATACTTTCAAAAATCCAGAAGGGAGCGGTTTATGGTGAAGTAATTCTCCCAAAAATTTATGCACCTTTCCCTTGCCAACCATTCGATGAGTAGGTGACGATAAATATAGCTGGCAAAGTGAAATGCCCTAAACAAATAATGATCAGTTAATGTGTCAATTAAGTAAACTGTGCTAAATTAATTTCAATGTAATATATACAATTACCTCTGGAAGCTTCTGCGGACAACCGATACTATCTTTGTCACTAGTAGCTTTACCCTCTGGAGCGCGTCTTTTCGACATGTATCTCTCCTTATCCTTCTGTAATTCACGGATTTGCGCTTTCAATTCCTCCAAAGTATCCATCACTTCTTTATTGGTTGGATTTTTTTCTTTGGCTGCTTATACAGTTTGGATGGAGTGACACCAAATCCCTTACCCCTCACACGCCCAGAATACTCAGGAATATTCAGCACCCGACTCAGTAAGCTCCTGCAATCATCATCCTCAGCGGGAGTTATAGTCTGGGATAAAGTCTCCTGAAATATAGATAAAAACATATATAAATATATTATACACTTTTGATCAGTTACTGATAAAGATAATGTTGTACTTACACATTGTTCAAAGACTTGTTGAACTTCTTCCTGAACGACTCCATCTCGTCCCACACGGGCAGCCTTCCATACAACATGGTCCGGAAGAGATGTCACATCACTCTTCTCCTCTTCCAACTACGCATTAAGACGGATAATAAAACATTATATCCTATTATATATACTTACTATTTTTTGTAAATATATCATATTAAAGCATTTATATGTACTTACTATTTTTTATTCTAATCGTGCATATCCCAAACGGCCCTTTCTGTATGGATATGCGGGATTTGATGCTCGTTGACGATTTACGCCACTAACAACCTGAAAAAACAAGTTTATCAGAACTCTTGTGGAAGAAGTATATATACTATACATGGTTCATGATAAGTTGTACTTACTTCAAATTCTTTTGTTCTTCGCTTTGCAACAAACGTCTCCCATTCTTCCTCCGAAATCAAATCCGCGTACTTCATTGGACGCTCCGAGTCAACAAAGTTTCCTTCAGAATCTTTTAGAAACTTGTTTGTTAAAAACGCTCTAAATCCCCTCAAGCGTTTTCCGGCCAATTGAATACAATATTTTCTCCTACGATCTTCAATATTAAAAGATCTCTGCAAATAAACAGACATACATATAACATGTTAGTATAATTAATTTAAAGACGTAACTGTCAACATAATTAAAAATAATCAAATATCATACCTGAATCTTGGTCCAAATCTTATCCTTAGCCGGTTGTAATGAAACAATTCTCCAATTATCGCAAGTAATCGGAACTTGCAAACGTACAAGTGCTCCGATGTAACTTCTTAGCAACGCACCGTTAGGCTCAACTAACTGATCTCTTTCATTCCAATGGACATCATACTTTACTCCTTTATCTCTCGCACGGATGATTTTTTTCATAATTGTTATGCCTCTTTTAATATCGCCTTCCACATCTTTTGTTATTTGTTTTCCATCATGTGATGTTTCCTCGTTGCTGGCCATAATATATATACCTGTAATTCAGAAAAACCAAAGTATCAAATGAATGACATGCAAATATGTAAATAACAAATATATACATAAGAAATGTTTAAATAAGAAAAACATGGTATAAATAAGAAATAATATGTTACAAGTACCTTTAACATCTCTTTCTTTTTTTCGTTGTAACGGGGTTTACTTGTCTCTTAACAACACGGACAGATGGATTGATCCAAATTTCCTCGTTATGATCATTTCTAATATATGATACGTCCGCTCTAATATTCTCATTTGGATCATCTATAATATAAGATTCATTCTCAACATCAACATCCCCCTTTTCTCCAATGTTATCATCGATTACTTTGTTGGAAAAAAGAACTATAGACCATTTCGTACTTGTCGGATCAGTGACATAGAACACTTGTTTAGCTTGCGTGGCTAGAATAAAAGGCTCATCTTTGTACCCCACCTTATTAAGGTCCACTTTCAAAAAACCTGATTTATCCATTTGTATGCCACTATTATTTTCAACCCACTTGCATCCAAAGATAGGAATCTGAAACTTCTCATAATCAAACACCCCAATGCGCTCGATAACCCCATAATATGAGGAAATGTGCATTGCTTCAGCAAGCACGGTGACACCATTATTTTGCATTGTACTTTTATCATCTTGTTCCTTGGAATAAAATATGTATCCATTAATTGCGTATGCGCTATAAGAAAACACATGCAAACTTGGACCATATGCTAAACATCTCAACCTTTCTGTTATTGAAGCGGGATCAGAATAAAACTTTGAAAAAATATGCTCCTTGAACCATGTTATAAAACTTTGATTGTGCTCACGTACTATCCAATTTTCATTTCTATTCAGATTTAAACCTCGGAGAACGTCCTTGTGCATTTCAACATACGGCTCAACCTCAATGTCATTGTGCAGAACATACAAATGCACTTGCTCCCGTTCATCCCTTGAAACTGTCACAACTTTATTTCCAATTAATTGTTTACCTACTATTTTTTCAACAACATGAGATTTTGGGAGGCCAATGGATTGAACGTTGGACAAATATTCAGTACAAAACTCAATAGCTTCTTCAACAATGTATCGTTCAACAATACATCCCTCTGGTCGACTTCAGTTTTTCACATACCCTTTCAATATTTTCATATAACGTTCAACAGGGTACATCCATCTCATATAGTCAGGTCCACACAGTTGTGTCTCTTTCACAAGATGAACAACTAGATGTACCATTATGTTAAAAAATGATGGAGGAAAATACATTTCAAGCTCGCACAAAGTAATAACTATTTCTCTTTGCAATGTTGGTAAGATCGCAGGATCTATCACCTTACTACAGATTGACCTAAAGAAAAAACACAATTTAGTTATTGCGCCTCTCACTTTTTCTGGCAAAATAGAACGTATACTTATTGGTAGAAAGTGTTCCATTATAACATGGCAATCATGTGTCTGTAAACTTTTTAACTTGAGGTCTTTCATAGAAACAAGTCTTCTAATATCTGAAGAGTATCCTTCTGGAACTTTAACTTCACTCAGAAACTTACACAATATATTTTTCTCCTTTCTAGATAAAGTATAAGCAGCAGGTGGTAGATATGTGCGGTTTCCTTTCTTCAAGGGTCCTAATTCATTTCTTATTCCCATTGCTACCAGGTCCTTTCTTGCTTTAAGGCCATCCTTAGACTTTCCTTGTATATTGAGTAACGTACCAATAACACTTTCAAATACATTTTTTTCAATATGCATAACATCAAGAAAATGTCTTACATACAACGACTTCCAATACGGCAACTCAAACAAAATTGACCTCTTCTTCCACCCACGCGTGACAAGCGTATGAGCAAAAGGCTTGCCAAACTTAGTACTCACATCTTTCGCCTTTTCAAAAATTTGTTCGTCGGTCAATGTAGGTGGAGCTTTACATTGTTCTGAATTTCCATTGAATGCTTTTCTCCACCCACGGTAGTGGTGACTAGAATTTAAGAATCTACGATGACCAAGAAAGACATTCTTCTGACCAAATTCCAACCGCGTCCAATCTGTGTTTTCTTCACAGATAGGACACGCACATTGACCTTTAATGCTATACCCCGATAGATTTTCGTATGCTGGGAAATCATTAATTGTGCCAAACAACATCGCCCTCAAATTGAAACTTTCTTTCCTATATCCATCAAAAACCTCCACACCGTTCTCCCACAAACTCTTTAAGTCTTCGATTAGAGGTGTCAGGTATACGTCTATGTCATTCCCTGGTTGTTTAGGGCCAGAAATTAACATAGATAACATCATGTACTTACGCTTCATACATAGCCGTGGAGGTAGGTTATAAATCATAATAATTACAGGCCAGGTGGAATGTGAGATACTCTGCAGACCATGCGGATTCATTCCATCAGTCGATAATGCCAAGCGAAGGTTTCTAGCTTCTTCTCCAAAATCAGGATAATCATTATCAATTTTCATCCACTGTGGTGAATCTGCCGGATGTCGATACTTCCCATCTAGAATTCTATCATCTGCATGCCAAGTGAGGTGTTTTGCATCTGTTTCACTACGAAGCATGCGTCTGAATCTCGGAATTATAGGAAAATACCATAATACTTTTGCTGGTGACAATTTTTTCTTATACCGAGATACACTGCATTTAGGACACTCATTTAATGATGCATATTCATTTCGAAACAAAATGCAATCATTTGGACAAGCATGTATCTTATCATAGCTCATGCCAATAGAGCATAACATTTTTTTAGCTTCATAGGTTTGATTGGGAAGAACATTATCCTCCAGAAGCATCTCTTGAAGTAGGGCTAACAACTCTGTGAAACTTTTATCCAACCATCCATTACCCGCCTTTAAATTGTACAACTTTAATACCGCGGACAATCTTGTGAAAGTAGTGCAACCTTTATACAACGGTTTCTCTACATCGCTTACCAACCTCTCAAACATCTTGGGATAATCTTGAAGATCTTCTTCAAGTGCTTCTGTAATCTCTTCGACTCGATCACAATCATATGTATCCTTGCCATTGTCCTTTGAAGCACATGTCATATTATTCCAGGGTTCAACATTCTCGTTATTATTTTACCATGTAATGTCCAATATGTGTAACTTCGATCAATTCCATGTCTCATTAAATGAGATTCCAATTGAACGGCGTCAACTCGACGCCCATAACATCATCCTAAGCAAGGACATGTGATCCTACTGGGGTCTTTGGCGTGTTCAACAACAAATTAACGAACTTCGATACCCCATTCTCGTACTCTTTTGACAATCGATTACCAGACATCCATTTTTTATCCATACTAATTGAGTAATCTACACTAAACTATAAAAGTTAAACAAAACAGAGAATACCTGTAAGGAAATCACTAACTTCTAAGAATGCTACGCAATAGGATGCTTGGAAACGACCACAACTTTGCTTATCTTCACAGGTAACCCCTATAGCAGACAAAATATAAATTTTATTAAAATCATATTAATAATTAACCAAGACAAAAATACTAGATAATCCACCAAAACAAATCATATTAAAATTACTAGATAATCCTTAAACCAAAATGACACCCTTACTAAACATTGAGAAATCCTAACTAAACATATAAAACCATAATAACATATAAAACAATATCATATAAAACCATATTCATGTTGGTTTTATAAACTCTCTTATCCATATAAAACTCTCTTAAAAAATATAAACTCTCTTAAAAACTCTCTTATACATATAAAACTCTCTTAAAAAATATATGTATAAACTCTCTTATCCATATAAAACTCTCTTAAAAAAATATAAAACTCTCTTAAAAACTCTCTTATACATATAAAACTCTCTTATCCATATAAAACTCTCTTAAAAAATATAAACTCTCTTAAAAACTCTCTTATATATATAAAAGTCTCTTAAAAACTCTCTTAAAACAGTTATCACAAACAATGGTGAAACTCTCTTAAACATTGAAACTCTCTCAAACAATGGTTAAAAACTCTCTTAAAAACTCTCTTATAAACTCTCTTAAACATTTCATGACCAAACAGTTATCACAAACAAAACTCTCTTATAAACTCTCTTAAAACATACAAAATATAAATTCTCTTAAAAAATATAAACTCTTGTAGAAAACATATTCAATTCAAATACTTAACTCTCATATATAAACTCTCAAATATAAACTCTCAAATATAAACTCTCATATAAACTCTCAAATGAAAACTCTCTGTTCTACTTAAAGATTACAACAACAATAGTAAAAACATATTCAATTCTACTTAACTTGATTGCATTCAAATAATAAAAACATATTCAGTTCTACTTAAAGATTACAGCAACAATGGTAAAAATATAAGTAAAAAAGAAAACCAGAGTAAAACTTCAAATACCGTAACAATGGCGGAAATGCAATGCAGACAAGCAGAAGGACGGTGAACGGCAGCGAAATGAAACAGAGGAGGGCGACAGTTGGACGGACGACGACGGTTGGACGACGACGGTTGGATGGCAACAGTGGGTTTATAGGGCAACGTTCTTTGTTCGCCAGAGAAAAAGAAAGAAAGAAATACGTAATGACTGTTCTGTTTCTCATAAAAATTCTGGTGGGTATTTTAAATTAATTCTAATAAACCTATAGCAGCGCTTTTTAATAGCTTTAGCAGCGCTTTAAAAAGCGCTCTCAAAGACCTTCTAATGTACCCCATATAACAGCGCTTTATGGAAAAAGCGCTCTCGTAGACTATACCTACAGCAGCGCTTTAGAAAAGCGCTGTCTTTGGGCTGTCTTAGACCCCCCATTTAGCAGCGCTTTTTGGAAGCGCTGCCTTAGGACCCCCATTTAGCAGCGCTTTTTAAAAAGCGCTGTCTTTGGGCTGTCTTAGACCCCCCCTTTTAGCAGCGCTTTTTGGAAGCGCTGCCTTAGGACCCCCCTGTAGCAGCGCTTTTTAAAAAGCGCTGTCTTTGGGCTGTCTTAGACCCCCCCTTTTAGCAGCGCTTTTTAGAAGCGCTGTCTTAGGACCCCCATTTAGCAGCGCTTTCTGAAAAAGTGTTGTCTTTGGTTATCAATTTTTTTCTTTTTTTTTATTCCTCTTTAGCAGCGTTTTTTCTAAAAGCGCTGTCTTTGAATGCGCTGCTAAATGTCAATTCTGGCGTAGTGTAACTACCATTTGTGAGGGAAAAGTTCCTCATAGTTAGCTACTTATTTTAATGATGTCAAAACTTACATAGGTAGAAAAATGTACTTTGGACGGTATATTTTGTCGCATATGCATATTGTCGCTACTGCGAAAATTGGCGCCGGCTATGACAAAAGAGTCGCCACCGTGCGTTATTTATCCCACAAGAGGGAAAGGAAACGCTCAGAGTAAACCTAACGCAAAGAGGGAAAGGAATGGTCATCGCAACCAAATCCTGGATTCGGGAGTCGGTTACGCAAGGGGAAGGTATTAGCACCCCTCATGTTCGTCGTACTCAACGGGATCCACGCTTGTTTTCTATCTAAGGATGTGTTATTCTATCTACTTTACAGGCCTGGGTTAAAAAGAAAAGAAAATGACTCGGCAAAGTATCGCACTTTATGCCTACGTATTCCCGTCTGGAACGAGAAATCAGAGTCAACGTAGTTCGCCTAACTACGGGTTAAGGGGGGAAGGTTGCTCGCTAGGATATCGCATCCTATGCCTACGTACTTTCATACAGCATGAAAGATCAAAGCAAACGTAGTTCGGGCTACGAAAGACACAAGCTTGTCTGACAGTTTTTTATCTCCTTAAGAAAGGGTTTTCCTGATTAGGGGTCCAAGAGGACAAAAACAAAGTTTGAATGTTTGTTTGAGTTATTTACGAAAGAACTGTTTTTTAGTCTGTTTGTAACTTGTACTGCACTAAAGACTTGTGATTTTAGAGTGACTACGTCGCATGTCACCCTAAGGGTACCATACTAAGCAGCCAGATTACTGAAGAGTGACCCTCCAGTAACCTTTTCTCAAATAGCTTAAGGCTCGTAACGTACAACACGCGTTATCCTTATTACTGTGTTTTTGAATTGTTTTGAGATGAGAAGAGAAAGACGCTCTAAAAAGCCTATGGTTGAAAGGGAAACTAACCTAATGTTATCATGCATGGATCAAAACCTAATGTCTGTCATAATTTCCTCTTGCACAGAGGAAATCAGAGATCCTAGGGGATAAACAGCAAAAGACAGCAAGCAATTACAGTAAACAGTAAACAGTAAACATGCATGCTATGCAACAGTACCAGAGAAGCAAGGGAGAAGACAACAGGCAAGAGGAGACAAGCTCCACCTCAAACCTAGAGGTAATCAACACAAGCAAACAGACAATACATAGAAAAACAAAACAAAAAATAGAGGAGGCAGCCCAAGCAGCAGCAACTTCTAAAGACAACAACTTCAAGCTCTAAACAACACAGTTGGATAGACAGCAAAGTTGACAACAAAGGCTTCATCTTCAAGCAAGCTTCTATCTTCAAGCTTCAATCAATCTTCAAGCTCCAACAAGCACACTCCAAGAGGAGGATTAAACATCAAGATCAAGTTATAATGTTAAGGGACTTAATGACAACCAAAGGAAATCACTAAGAACTCAACATTGCAAATGAAAGGTATCCTCAAAGTTCTACTCACTTGGGCATACCACTCATCCCTCCTAAGGAGAGATGGAGCTTCCCAAGGAGGACTTTATGTCATTGGATAGAATAGAGGCAAACAATGCACTCTATGTTTGAAGAAAGAATCAAAACTAGGTCTAAGGCACTTCCTAAAACCCTAATTTCCTAAGCTTCTAAAAAAACTCCACAAGAGGAAAAGCCTTCAACTCCAAGTTCCAATCTTCAATCCCAAGCATCTTCAATGCATCCAGAAGCTCCAACAAAAAGAACTCAAGCCTAAACCCACTCCAAAGCAGCCAACCAAACCAAACAATCCAAAGCACTCAAGAGAGGAAACCACAAATACAAGCCACTTGCAAAATACAACTAAAATAGGAAATAAAGTTGCAAAATCTAATATAATTCCTAGGGGAACATACATGTTTGAACAAACTAATATAAAAAGATTGAAGCCTAAATCAACTTCTAAGTTATCTAAACAAATCCTACATTGAGATAGGTTAAAGGAATCCACAAGTTTGGGAGGGTCCTAATCTCAATACCTAAAACAGAACCTAATGTTGTTCTAAAAATCCACCAAAACTTCTAAGGGAACATACATGTCTACCCTAACACATACTAAAAAATCAAAGCCAAACTCATCACCAAATGGAAGGACAAAATTCAGCAAAACAGATGGAGAATTATGTAAAAATAAAGAACAAAATAAAATGTGAAAAATCAAATAAAATTGAAAAATGCATGAAATTGTATTTTGTTAATCCCAGAAAATCATAAATTCCATAAGGATCATGAGGATATTTTTAAAATAATTTTTGGATCAAAATTGGAATTAATATGATATTTGGAATCAACAAACAATTAAAATAAAACAAAATGAAATAAAAATCAAATAAAAGCTACGAATAATCCACAACCTTTGGATCAGTCAACAAGTCAAGGGATCCAACGCGCCTCATGATGCCACGCAATTTAATGATACGCAGCGTTTTGATCTCAGAATTTCCAAATCAGCTTTAAATCACATGCATTGGATCTTCAGGTCAGTCAATGGTCAAGGCAAGATCCTGTGGTCTACAACTCATCTTCTCCAAATCTCAGGTCATCAGAGTGGAGACTCAGGCTGGTGGTTGGTGGTGGCCGGAGAAGACTCCGGTTGTCTTCTCCGGCGAGGGTTCAGGTGCAGACAGCCAAAAATAACAATCTCTACACCAATTCCACTCAGTTTTCAACATAGATTCCAAATCTTCACTCAAAATTATCCAATTCTTAACAAGTAAGCAAACACGAATCAAAGTTCAAAAATGTCATCAATATCAACTCTCACCAATTGTCAATCTAATGGTACTAAAATGATCCTCACGTTGCACTGATCATCTTGATCTAAACATCTTGCTACAAATCCTCATGAATCAAGAGATCCAGGTCCAAACGGTTTTGCTATGTCATGAACAAACATTACCAATTGAGTCCAAATCAAGCCTAAAACAATCTATGTCTTGCGTAGATCCTAACCACAGGTCTAAATCTAATCATCTCATGCTAAATCATGCTAGAAGTTGAATGTTACTAACCTAGTATAGATCTTGAAACAGAGGTACTTAGAGCTCGTGGCTTGCTTCCAAATGCTCCAGATAGCTTCAATGATCCACAAGGAAGAGATTGCACACTTCAATTTTGCTTGAATTGGCTCCAAAATCAGAATCCGATTTGAACTTGCAGTTGAGAAAATTTTCTTGCTCTTTCTTGCTCTGGCGCGAAATGAAGCTCAACCTTGATCTGAACTCATTCTAATCAATATATAGAATCATTTCATGGGCTTTTGCAATGTGTTTGAAGCCCAAATCCGTGTGTCCAATTTTCTGATTTTTGCTTGCAAGTTCATACACCAGTCGTGCCATACAAGCTAGTTTCTTGTTCTAGAAGGTTCTAACATCTTGCAAATTGCATTTGGAGTGAATTTGGATTGATAGAATGCCCTGTTATGCATTGTGTGATGATTTGGTCATGTAACTTTCAAGTGAAGCAACCACATGACAACTCTCAAAATTTGGCTTAAACTCAAAATTCTGGTATTGCCAATGCTCTTAGAATGTGATTTCCAATCCGAAAATGTACTTATTTGCTTGGTTTTGGTCATGTAACTCAAAAAGTCAATTTTCCCTCCTTTCCATATTTGAATTTTCTTCCTTTTCAAGCCATTTCAAATGACTTTTTGATATGAGCCAAACCAAACTCCCATGACCACTTGGTTGCACTCAAAACATCATTTTAAGAAAGTTCCATGTTGAAAAAATTTCCATTTGAAGCTTGCAAGTTGGAGATATGGACCTATGATTGAAAATGACCTATAATCTCACTTTCCCAAAATACCCCTGACTTGTAAACCTCATAACGTGAGTTTTACAAATCATATGGAGGACTTCTAGTACAATTTAGAAAGCTACGAGCATGAGGAACAACTTTCATGTTGACCAAAAGTTTAGTTGAAACCTCTTTCTAGGTCAAAAATAGCTTTGAAGTCAGATGATTTTCACAGACAAATTTCAGAAGCATCTAAGGACCTGTAACTTGTCTGGGCCATAACTTGAGTTCTATAAATCCAATGGAGGACTTATCATACTCAAATTAAAGGTATTGAGATGCTCTACAAGT
Source organism: Lathyrus sativus (assembly GCA_963859935.3). Lineage (NCBI taxonomy): Eukaryota > Viridiplantae > Streptophyta > Magnoliopsida > Fabales > Fabaceae > Lathyrus > Lathyrus sativus. Next base: position 278,378,849 of record OZ012739.1, read on the forward strand.
TTCATGTTGGCCAAAGATCCATTTTAAACTTGTATCTTGATTTATGTGGCCTTGAAGTTAGGCACTAAACAGGGTAATTTACACTGAAACCCTAATTTAGCAACTTCCCACATTCTTGATTCTTCTTGATTCGATCTTGGAACAACACCATAAATGTCTTATCACATCATTCCATGAACTCCATGACCTCAAAGTAGGCTTGAATGCTTTTCAATTGCATAATTGACCTAGGGTTGATCCAGATGAAACCCTAATTGTCTGCACCTCAACTATGGCTCTTGCATTTGACACAATGACTTGATTTAGCTCCAACATGGCCCTCTAGGAACTCCATGAGCTCTATACACATATTTTATTCACACCTCATGCTTCAAATACCATTGATGATCCTCAGCTGATCAACCTCCTGATGACTTGGATGACTTCTCAAGCTTGGATAAGATTTCTTGCTAGGCTTCTCTTGATAATAATCACACTTGATCCCCTGTTGGATGAATGATATGCTATGATATGCAAATGATAGAACTATGCAAATGATAATGCAATGAAACATAAACCAGGTAAAAGATGTTGAGCAAATTTTAGGGTGCAACAGTTGCCCCTATTCAAATGGCTTGGACCCGACTGGGTGAAGAGCGAACGACCTTCAAACAATCGAGGTAAAAGACGGTTGAATACCAAGAAACCCAGAAATTTGCCAACTGCAGACACGAACTGCACAAACTATTTGGAGAACAAAATCCACCAAATTATACTTCATCTTTGCCATGGGGTTTGTCAATACGAAGATACAACTTCTCTGCCTATCACAGTATCTTTTTCTAATCACATGACTCCATCACTCAAATGGGTATGAATATCTCTGTTAATAGAATACAAACATTTCTGACGCTTTTATTGGGGAAACAACTCTGCCAACAACACAGGGAATAACTTTGGCGACTTCCACTGAGGAAATAGTTTTATCAACAAATAAGAAATAACTCTGTCAACAACACAGGAACTAACTCCGTTCACCAATATGGGAAAATAACTGTCAAATACAGGAAAATAACTCTGCCCGATACAGGAAAATAACTCTGCCAAATACAGGAAAGTAACTCCGTCACCACTACGGGAAAATAACTCTGCCAAATACAGGAAAATAACTCCGTCACCACTAAGGGAAAATAACTCTGTCACCACTACGGGAAATAACTCTGCGAAATACAGGAAAATAACCCCGTCACCACTACGGGAAAATAACTCTGCCAAATACAGGAAAATAACTCCGTCACCACTACGGGAAAATAAATCTGCCAAATACAGGAAAATAACTCCGTCACCACTACGGGAAAATAACTCCGTCACCACTACGGGAAATAACTCTGAATACAACTTCTCTGCCTATCTTTGCAGTAGCTAACTCCATCAATCAAATGGGTAACAAAATACTGGTCCAATCTTCAAACTTTTAGCGCGGACATGGCATCAAATCTGAGAAGGACTCTACTGGGGATTTTCAGAATCCAAACTGCCAGACACCTACTTCGACATAGGCGGCAACTTCCAAACAATGATTCACGAAATCTTTTGATACTGTCATAACAACAATTTTGAAGAAATACTCCGCTGGAAGGGTAAGAGAAACTAATCCAAGCAACTCTCTGATGAATAAGACAAACATTATCATTACACGTCTCACGCCGAGACCTTGCCTATCTGGTAATTAATCTGAGCAAGAGCTCCCTCCACATGCAGGGAAAATAACACTTGAAAACAAAAGGTTAACCAACCTGGCTTATGTTTCAAAATGCATATGTTTGACAATGGCGTAATGCTCCATTCGACATGGAAATGCTACGCGTGTGGGTAGATGCAACTATGATGATATATGCAAATGCTAACGCAGGCTCAGACTGCTGAGAAACACGTTGGTATGAAATGGCTAAGAACAAAACCAACTCCGCTGGGAATGAACGGGTATCACAAAGTATTCTGGAAAAATAAATGCCGGAAACAACAACCAACTCTGCTGGGGAGAAATCAGACATTTGGGAAGAAAACACAAACCCTGCTGGGGAGAGATGCGACCTTTCTGGGGGAAGAACTACACTGTCGGGACACAGTCTACAAACTCAAAGCTACAAACTCTGCTGAGGACAATCATCCTGACGAAAGAATGACAACCTGCGGGGAAAGGAATAACCATCCTCTGGGGAGGCGTCCTCTGTTGGGGATATTGATTTTGACCCGCTGGGGATATCCTATGGGCAACTTCCATGAGGATACTCTTCAGGCGACATTCTTGGTGATACTCTCTCGGGAAAGACAAATCCACATCTGGTAGGAATAAGCGATGTCTCCACTCTCTGGGGATAAGATATGACTTGCTAAGGAACGACACCAACTGAAGTCAGGCCCTACGTCAAGAGACTTTGGCTGGGGAATACAATTCCTGACCGTTTGCTTCAAAGGTAAGGACCCTGCAAAACACAAACGAGACAACACAAATCTACACAACAAAAATCTATCTGAGTTAATATCCGTGACATTCATTCAGTCAATTCGAAGTTTTAGCAATTATTGGCAAGGGCCAGCAAGTTTATGTAAGTGCAAGTTCATCAAAAACATCGGCGTTTTTCACAAACAAAACAGTAAAGAACAAGCATCAAGTACTGAATAACATGCTTTATTGAATGGGCCTGTAAATAGGCAAAGCTTTGTACACTAGATGTAACTCCTGAAAAGAGGAAGTTACACACAAGCAAAATACAATATATGCACAAGAAGCACAAAGAAAGATACAAAACAAATTTGATATACATGTCGGCAACGTGGTACAAACAAACACCATGAGCTGACTCTCCTATGACTCGCCCGACTCTGGCACTTTCCCGGTACTCGATCTTCGGAAGAGATTATTTCGGATATACGACCCTCAAGTATTCCTAAACCACTAAGCAATGCAGTATCAAACTCATACCGCAGTCATTTTCTTTTTCAAATCCCTAACTTTTGCCTGAACCGCCCTTTGCGGGTTTTCAATTCACCGGGATACCCTTTTTTGCCGAAGTCGCCCTTTTCAGGTTTTCGACTTCGCGGGTGTACATCTTTTCAATTTTGTCCCTAACTTTTGCCCGAACCTTTTATTCCCTTTTTTATGGTTCGCCGGGATGCCCCATTTTGCCTGGACTCTCTTTTTGCTGTCCAGCGGGTCACTTTAAGCAAAGTATTTTTTAACCGCGTCCAAATTCACAGGAGACGCAAAGTCCTCACCATCCATGGTGGATAATAACAAGGCTCCTCCAGAGAAAACCTTTCTGACAACATATAGACCCTCGTAGTTGGGAGTCCATTTGCCCCTGTGATTCGATTATGGTGGGAGAATCTTTTTCAACACAAGATCGCCCGTCTGAAAGCTTCAAGGGCATACCTTCTTATCGTAATATTTCTTCATCCGGCTCTGATACAACCGACCATATGCGAGAGAAGCCAGTCTTTTTTCATCCATTAAACTGAGCTGATTCAGTCTATCTTTTACCCATTCTGCCTCATCAAGTTGGACATCGCGTAAAACCCTCAAAGAAGGAATCTCAACCTCCAATGGTAACACTGCCTCCATGCCATACACCAATGAGAAATGGGTTGCCCCGGTTGACGTGTGTACCATCGTACGATAACCGTGCAATGCAAAAGGCAACATCTCATGCCAGTCCTTGTTAGTCACAACCATCTTCTGAACAATCTTCTTTATGTTCTTATTGGCCTCTTCGACAGCGCCATCCATCTTAGGCCGATAAGGAGAAGAGTTGTGATGCTCGATCTTGAAATTCTGACACATCTCTTTCATCATCTTGTTATTCAAGTTTGAGCCATTGTCGGTGATAATCTGCTCTGGGATTCCATATCTGCAGATAATATCTCTTTTGATAAATCTGGCTACCACTTGTTTGGTGACATTAGCATATGACGCTGCTTCCACCCATTTGGTGAAGTAATCAATAGCTACCAAAATGAACCGGTGTCCGTTTGATGCCGTGGGCTCAATCTTGCCAATCATATCAATGCCCCACATCAAGAAAGGCCACGGTGATGACATAACATTCAAAGGGCTCGGAGGCACATGAATTTTGTCCGTATAAATTTAACATTTATGACACTGCTTCGCGAACTCGAAACAATTTGTTTCCATCGTTAGCCAATAGTAACCTGCCCGCAACAGTTTTCTCGTCATTGCATGTCCACCAGCATGCGTACCAAATGTACCTTCATGGATCTCTTCCATGAGCAACTTAGCCTCTTTCTCGTCCACACATCGCAACAACACCAAGTCGTGGTTTCTCTTGTACAGGACGCCATCCAGATTCAGATAAAAATTGCTAGCCAATCTCCTAAGAGTCTTTTGATCTCGACTGGCTGCCCCAGCCGGATACTCTTTGGTCTTCAGGAAATGCTGGATATTAAAATACCACGGTTTGCCATCGGATGCTTCCTCAATGGCGAATATGAAGGCGGGCCTATCAAGGCGAGAGATAACAATCCTGGGAGCCTCATTCCAAAAGTTAACTTTATACATTGAAGACAACGTCGCAAGAGCGTCGGCCATCTGATTTTCTGCTCGTGGCACGTGATGCAATTCTACTTTATCAAAGAAAGGCAACAATCTCCTTGCATAATTCATATAGGGTATCAGATTGGGCTGCCGCGTCTCCCACTCTCCCTTCATCTGGTTCACAACTAGAGCAGAGTCCCCGTATACATCAAGATATTTGATTCTCAAATCAATAGCCTCCTCAAGACCCATGATGCATGCCTCATATTCAGCCTCATTATTGGTAACTGGAAAGGTCAATCTGGCAGTAAAGGGAATGTGCGTCCCTTGAGGAGTAGTGATAATTGCCCCTATTCCACTACAGTAGTGATCGCGACTTTCTAGGTCTAATACAACTAACTGCAAGTGCACAGTCTATCGCGTAGTAATAAAAGATATCGATCCCACAGGGACTCGTATTCAAACTAGTGTTCTCGGGAGTTACTATGTTTAGCTAGGTAGAATATGTTTTAAGGGGATAAGATTGTCACTAAAAGGGGGAACTAAGATTACTGTTTAGATTTTAATTAATTGAATCGATACGTAGTAATTGTGTTCTTCAGGGATTTGATAAGTTACTGGTGTATGAAATAGTTTTCACAGTTTATTTAAGCAGAAAATGGAGATTTGAAGACTCTCGTCTCACAATGGTTATTGACGCTAATCATAATCCTAAGGGCCAAACGTACACTTTCGTATCCCGTTCGGGGTTAAAACTATTTTTTGGAAATCTCTAAGTTCTAATTCGTTTTAAAGTGCTTTCGCTGTTATTAAAACAAATGCCTAGTGTTTACTATCTGACCTTACCGCAGCTTTCGCTTGTTGGTTCGTATCTTAATTAATCTCCCACTTTCGTGGCAAAACTACTTTTAAATAAGTTCTCGCTTTCGCGACGAAGTTTATTTCGTGAATCAATTTTAAACACTTAGACCATAGGTTATTTTTGTGAAAAGAAAGTTTTCAAACAAGAGTTATCAAATCCCATTCGAATTATTACTACATATCGATTACCTAAGTTTAGCTAGACATGGAATTGGGAAAAACAAAACATAAATAATAATAATAAATAATAAATTGCATTATAATAAAACAGAAGTCGATCAAAATGAAAACCTGTAAATAATGCCAATTTGGCCATTGGGCAGATCCTCCACAGATGTTGGCAGGATTCTGATCTTTAGTTCCAAATTGATCGTACAGTGCAATAGGTATTATAGAAGAGCGGAAATGGAAATGAGGAATTGAAAAGGGAAATAAAGGAAAGGAATACAAATAAAAACTGGAAAGTAAATTTGCTCTGGAAATTAAATTCGGCAGCACTTCGTGGTATGAATGCAGCTCCCTTTTTGAAGTCCCCTGCTTCCCTTTTTATAGAAGTGGAATCCCAACGGTTATCTCTGAGGGTGATGGACCTTGAGGCAGATAATTTAGGGAGTAGTGGACCACTTAATGGGAATTGGAACTGCTCTTTTGACGTGTAATCTGAGTGGGGCGTTTTTGCCTACATGACGGTCGTCACAAGGTGTGACGGTCGTCACCCGTGTGACGGTCGTCATGCATCTGTGACGGTCGTCACATCAGCAAAAACAGTCTGCTGCGCTTTTCATTGTGTTTTCACTCCTTTTTCGTCCATATTTCATCTGGGATTGCTTCTTTTCTTCATGTTGCCTTGTTTAGACGTGATCGTTGAATACCTGCAAAAACATCAGACAAATACACGGAAATAACCCGAAATCGGATCGAAAACGGTTAGACTTTAGTTGAATTATGCATGAAAATATCTATATGATTTCGTGTTATCAAACTCCCCTAAGCTTGAATCTTTGCTTGTCCTCAAGTAAAACGTGGAAAAGTCGGCAAGCACGAGGCTGCTTCTTCGTTCGCAGAGTTTGGAAAAACCGGGATTCTTGGTAGGAACAAGACGAGTATCATGACGACACTGGACTACGAGTCTCCGGAGTTCTCCTTTTTATGCAAATCGATCTCAGTCATGCTACCGTATCTTGGTGTCAAGGTTCTCGTGGCAAGTTCACCCTGTTTGTTCTAGCGCAATCACATTAAGCCCGTTGTCTGCACACTTTCATGGCAAGTCGACCTGTTAGTGAATATGATCTCGTTTTTGTTTTTGATCTTCTTCATTGATCATAATTTGGTGTCATTGATTTTTCAATGAGTTTTTCGTGCCGTTGGGCTAAATGCTCGGGTGAGGAGCACCTAACTTAGAAGGAAACATATCTTATATTCTTGGGCTTTTTAGCTCTCTTTTCATGATTTTTCATCTTTTTGGAGATCATACACTTATTTGCATCGGTCGCTCGCTTAGAAGTGTTTTTAGGATGGTGCTGACTGCTAGTATAAACTACTTGGGGTTGAGTTTGCGTAGACACTTGAGACTTTGGTACACGTAGGTGGTGAAACCGACTCGCATAAACTAGAGATCTAAGGTGTCTGGACGATACTGGTTTTGTTAGAACTGTCGTTTCCTCGGAGTTTCAAAACTCGGTTTGAACTCAGGTGCATTCTCGTGATGCTTTTGCTTTTGTTTACGTTGAATGATGTGGGGATTGTTTGCGTAACGTGAAAAATATATAGACGAGCTTTATTTGCTAGAAATAGAAAGTGTAAAAATAGAAATTACTAAAATTCAAAGTGCAATGAAATGGAAATACAGGAGATAAGGGAAGTTCAGAATACAGTGGAAATAAGGCTCCGCTCCCACACTATCTCGATCAGTGTCCTCACTGATTCTTGAAGCATGCGAGAGGGAGATACAACTGAAAATGAAAATACAAAGAACTGAAATATAGTAAACAATGAAGGAAAAAAATGAAAATCTAGTCTCGGCCTCTGTCACGTCCGCGCTGGCGTCCTCTGGCTCTAGCAAGGGCTACTCTATCCTCATAGCTCATGGCTCCCGTGTGGTAGACCGTGTCTCGGAGTCCTTCGACCTGCAGGGTCAGATTCGCTAGACTCTCAGTGATCGTAGCTTGGCCGGTGTGAAGTTGTTGCATTTGAGTCCGGTGCCAAGTGTTGCACCCTAAAATTTGCTCAACCTTATTCCTTGGATTTATGTTTCATTATCATTAGCATTTGCACATAGAGTCATGTACATAGACTAACCATTTGCATAGCATAAGCATAGCAAGTCATTCAACAGGGGACCAATCATTATTTTCATCTCTAGAGGCCTAGCAAGAGGTTATTATTCCAATTCAATCTCATTCAAGTCATCAGGAAAGAATTTGAAAGCAAGGAGTTCAGCAGATCAAGCCTTGAGTCCATCTCCTAGCTGAGGGTATCTGAGGATCAACAAGAGGGTTGTGAGTTGTGAATTGAGAGCATGGAGAGCATCTAGACCTTATGAGAGACTTACAAAGTCATTTGGAGAAGAAAACAAGTCATTGATGAAGGCACAAGAGCTACAGTTGAAGACAGTCAACTAGGGTTTCATCTGGGTCAACCCTAGGTCAACCCTAGGTCAATTGACTGACTTTAAAGGGCATTCAAGGCTATTGGAGAGGTGTGGGATTCAACATTGGACATATAAAGAAGGATATGGAGATATGACAAGGAGAATTCAAGAGAAATCAAGGAGAAAAGGAGTTACTAAATTAGGGTTTCTCTGTAAAATCCCCTAGTTTAGGTCAAATTTCCAAGCAAGATAAGTCAAAATGCTAGCTTCAAATGGCTTCTTGGCCAACATGAAACTTGTAGAGGATCTCAAGACCTTTAATTTGAGTGGTGGAAGACCTCAAGGAGATTTATAGAACTCAAGTTATGGTCCTTACAAGTTACAGGTCATCTGGGGTGTCTGAATTTTTGTCTGTGAAAGTGACTTGACTTCCAAGCTAGTTTTGCCCCTCAAGGAGATTTCAAATGAATTCTTGGTCAACATAAGAGTTGTTCCTCATTGTCTTAGCTTTCTAGAATGGTATGGCATGCCTTCATATGATGTGGAGAACTCAACTTATGGTCTTGACAAGCAAAGGGTATTTTGGGCATTTGTGAATTACAGGTCATTTTAACCTATACCCAAAACTCATACAAGGAGGCCTCAAATGGAAACACTTACAACATCAAACTTGCTCCAAATGGGATTTTAAGTCTAGAAAGAAGGTCACAAGTTATTGGAGAAGCTCATAGCATGATGTTACATAATTGGTCAAAATATGAACTAAAAAGGCTTATAAAGTGAATAATTTCAAAGTGAAAAATGGTTTGGAAGATTTACAAGTCCAAATGAAGACTTCCAATATATGATTTTGAATGGAAAAACAATTCTAAGAACAATGGTTCACACACTTTTTTGAGTTTAGAAGGAAAAAATGAAGTTATCCATGGTTGCTTACCTTTTAAGAAACATAATCAAAATGAGCCAAAGTTTGAAAACAAGGGAATGTGCAAGATGGATCTAGAATGTACCATTGGGGTCTATATATTCATGAAAGATGAATTTGGCAAGGGTTGGCCTCATTTGCACCAAGAATTCCACAAAATTTCTCACACTTTTTCATAAAAGTTTCATTCCAAATCTCTCAAATTCTTCATCAATCTTCATCAAGATCAATTCAATTTTACTCCATCATCATCATAGATCATAATTGAAGCAAGGTTTTGGTAGTTATCATCCACTTTCGAGTGCTTTTCTCAAGATCATCAAAATCACAAGTTCAAGTGAATTGCATGATTCAAGCAAGGAACATCCAAAATTGTGCATACAGAATTGAGTATTGAAGTGGTGAATCAAGATCCAAGTCTCAAAAGCTTCATATCTTCCACTTCCATAGCTGTTTTCAAGGTTTCTCATCAGGTAAATTTTCCTTCGATTTGCTTAATTCTGTTGGTTTCACATGATTTTGTTAGTGTAGAATTGATCTAGGTGGTTAGGAGATTAAGCTAGATGAATTTGGAACGATTTGGTGATGGTTAGTGACAGGTGTAACAAACTGTTAGTGTTTATATCTCTTAGATTAGTGCATCATAATTGTGGCTTGATAGCATATGTTAATCTCCATTAGGTGTAGTTTAGTTTAGGTTAAGTCTGAGGAAGAATGGTGAAGGTTCGTATCAGTGCATTTCTATGGAGGCCAGATGTTGACTCAATCGGATTTGTTGTTGTGATGAATTTCAAAGAAAATTGATGCCCTAGGATTGTAGAGGGAGAGCTGGGGAGTAGATTTCATGTTCACAGCATGAGGATTCATGGCGTGTAGGATGAGAACAGAGAGGTGGAATGTAGGTCGTGCATGGCTGCCATGGTGAATTGAAACCCTAAGTTTCAGGCCAATTGAAGAAGATGAAATCGTGGCCTTTCATGTTGAGTATGACCTTTGACTGATAGCGTGATCGTGTGGTTATCATTCAATCCGAAATTTGGAGGGAAGGACTTTGGCTCTAAACGCACCGTTTCATTAATTGAAACGGGCGGGCCTGAGTTGAATGTGTTATCCCCACCCCCAGGTTTAGGCCCAAAACCATATTCAACGTATTTTTGATGCTATTCTTACCTCCCAGCGCTTCTCTTTTTTTTTCACTAATTCTGAATGTTTGCTGGGCCTTGGCAAAGCGCTAATTGCACCCCCCATTATGTGGCCCATCCAGATATCAACTGGGGCGAATTGATATTCATACCCCTCTCTCTTATTTTAATTCATTTTATTTTCTTAATTCATTTATTTTTACCATTTTCATAAAATCATAAATAATTCATAAAAAATGCTTTTTAATCCATTCTTTTTACCATATCTTCATTAAAATGTCTAGAATATTATAGGAAAATAAAATTTCATTTTTAGTTTTATTTCATATTTTTTTCATATTTTCTAAATAAATGTCATATTAAATAGTTCATTTCATGCATTATTTTTATGATTTTTGTTCTCTCACATGCTTTGATATTTTTTGATCATTCTTTTCATATTGTTTAGATGAGATATTAGGCTTGTAGAAATATTTTAGTTCCCATTTTTAGGAATTAATTTTAGGTGATTAATAGATGCTTGAATATCATGAACAAAACTAGGGTTTTTAGGTGACAATTTAGGAAGTTTGATTTCATTTCCCTTAGGACTTAGGGTTTGAATAGATTAGTTATGGGACTATAGGGGCTATGGGTAGTTATTAGATCCCTTAGAAACAGTTAGGATTCCCCTACTGCTATTATTACTGTCTGTATGTCTGTTGTCTGGTGTGGTGTGCCCTCTGGGGTTTATTGATTGTTTGTATGGGTATTGGGTTTGTCTGGGGCCCTGGGGAAGCTGAAGATTTGTGAAGATGAAGCTATTGGAGATTCAAAGATTGAAGATCAACTGTCAGAGTTGAGGAGGGATTCTTGCTAGCAGCTGCTGAGGAGACTAGAGTTTAGGAGCTAGGCAGAGCTCTAGATTAGAAAGATTGTTTCTCAAACATGGATTGCCTTGTCTGCATCCATTCTTCTCTGTGATTCAGAGTCTCTCTAAGACACTCACCCCCTTCCTTTGGAAGGCTTGGTGATAGTGTCTAAGAGATAGAACTCTTGAGAGAAAATGTCTCTTGTGTTAGAAGCAGTTTGTTCACCACCCTTGGTAGTCAACTGATTGCTTAACACCCAATTCACTCTTGTGACTGATCCCTCATCCTGGAGGTTTGAGCTTGAAGAAAAACCATTGCAGATAGAAGACTGATGATCAAAGCCCTTACTTGAAGGCCATGAAGATAGAGATTGATGTTTGTTGAAGCCTGTAGCTGATTGGAGATTACTTGAAGTCAGATGTTGATTCAGAGCTGCTGATGCTGTTTATTTTTGCTGTATTTCATTTGCTGATGTATTGATTGGTTTTCCTGACTGTATTGTTTGCTGTTTACCCTGTTGGGTTGAAAGTGAATCCTGTTCACTTTTGCCTATTGTTTTCTAGGTTCGAGGTTGAGTGGGACTCCCTTGCCTCGCTTGTATTGTTGCATCCATGCATTTTACTGTTTTACTGTATATATCTGATATTGTTTCTGTTTCTGCCTATCCCGTAGGATCTCTGTTTCTCTCTGTGCAAGAGAGGAGCATGATAGACACTAGGTCTTAACCCATGCATGATAACATTAGGTTAGTTTGTTTCCCTTCGCAACCGTAGGTTAGAGTTCTGTCTCTTTCTTTCTCAAAATAAACAGAAAAACACATAAAGATTTCAAACACAATAAAAGACACTTCTTCCGTAAAAGAATGTGAATTCATCAAAACGTCATTTTTGTCCGCTTGGACTGTTAATCAGAAAAACCTTTTTCAGAAGGAATAAAAACAATTAAAATAGACTTGTGTCGTACGTGGCCCGAACTACGTTTGCTCTGATCTTTCATGCTGTATGAAAGTACGTAGGCATAGGATGTGATATCCTAGCGAGCAACCTTCCCCTCCTTTCCCGTAGGTAGGCGAACTACGTTGACTCTGATTTCTCGTTCCAGACGGGAATACGTAGGCATAAAGTGCGATACTTTGCCGAGTCATTTTTTTATTATTTTCATTTTCTTTTCTTTTAACCCCAGACCTTTAGCGTAGATAGAATAACAATCCATACCCGAAAACAAGCGTGGATCCCGTCGAGTACGACGGACGTGAGGGGTGCTAATACCTTCCCCTTGCGTAACCGACTCCCGAACCCAGGTTTTGGTTGCGACGACCATACCTTTCCCGTGTTGTGCGAGGTTTACTCTGAGCGTTTCCTTTCCCTCCCGTGGGATAAATAACGCACGGTGGCGACTCTTCTGTTCAGCCGGCGCCGATTTTCGCAGTAGCGACAGCTGGCGACTCTGCTGGGGATCCAACGTCCCCTGGCTGCTAAGGACTGCGATGGTTCTTATGCATTTGGGATCCAACGTCCCTTAAGAGAGTCAATCCTAACGCTTGTTTTCCCGTCGAGGATTTTGTATGGAGTTATTTTATATTTCTAACCTTGTATTTTCAGCTTTATATATTGATTATTGTTGTTGTATCTGGGGTGTGACGGGTGTTCTGATATTGAGAGATAAGCCGGACCTGGGCTTGAGTGCACCTAGAATTAGAGTAGAAATTAGTGGGCGCCCGCTTGCTTTGCTTGCTTCGGTGTCCCATGAAATCTACACTCAGACGAGGTTCCTCTGGTTGGCCTCCTGCCCCTTCCTTTGGTTGGCGTGGGTTGCTGGTTAGTTGGATTGTCGACTCTGGGGACCGATCATTTGGAAATTGGCTGAGTGAGGCCTCTTCAGGATTTGATGATGCCACTCCTTCTGGGAATCGTATCATCAACCCTGAAAGTCTGTGACGCCGACGACCGCATAGGATGCCGTACCTTGTGCCAGTTATAGGGCCACCCACCTGTGAGGGGATTCAGGGTTATGCAGGTAACTAGACCTCCAGACTACCGGTTATTTCTTGATCAGAGATCCTGGTTATTTATGGAGAGTTATGAGGTCTGTCAGAGACCATTTGGAGATTTATTCTGAGGTCTGTCAGAGACCATTGGGAGAGCTATGAGGTCTGTCAGAGACCATTTGGAGATGTGTTCTGAGGTCTGTCAGAGACCAATTATGGATGGGATTTGAGGTCTATCAGAGACCAGTGAGTTATGGTTTGAGGTCTGTCAGAGACCAGTGTTGGAGTTTTATTTTAGGTCTATCTGAGACCAGGGTTTGGTGACTCCTGGATGGTCTATCTGAGACCTTTCTTGATTGGGTTTAGGCTATTCAGCTGCAGCTTTGGTCCCTGTTGAATGTTACTTGCATTGCATCCCTGCATATCCATTATCATTTGCATTTCACTAACGTGTGTCTGTGCTGCAGGTGCATTTGCATTTCCCTAGTTCTAGTGCCCAGACTTCTGAGTGTTTGATCATGACTAGCTTAAGGAGAACGGTTGCTTACAAATTGCCTACGCCTGATATTGTTCCTTTACTGGGGTTGATCTCTCTTGCTGATGAGGGTGTTCGTAGGAGTTTCCGGATGAGTTATGGTAGATTATTGAGATTGGTGTGCAAACCTACAGAGGTAGAGTTAGATGGGCTGTATGCTTTGATGCAATTCTACGACCCTGCTTTGAGGTGCTTCACGTTCTCTGACTTTATTATGGGGCCAACTCTGGAGGAATACGCTGAGTATGTTGAGCTGCCTGTGCAGAACCAGGTTCCATTCATTCATTATGATGCCAAACCTAAGCCGGAGGAATTGGCAAAAGCCTTGCATGTTGATGCTTCTGAACTTGTGACTACTGTTTCCCGTGGAGTTCCAGGATTCTCATTTCAGTTCTTAGTTGGTAAAGCCCAAGAGTACGCCAAGAATGGATGCTGGGTTGCTTTCAATGCTGTGTTGGCTTTGTGCATTTATGGCATAGTTTTATTCCCCAATATACCGGGTTTTGTGGACTTCGATGCTTTCTACTTGTTTGCCGCTGGTAATCCTGTACCTACCTTACTCGGAGACCTCTACCATTCACTGCATTACAAGAATGAGAAGGGAAGAGGGAAGAATGTTCATCTTTGCGTACCCTTGTTGAGTATGTGGTTTGAGAGTCACCTTCCTAAGAGAGGATCTGCTGCAGAGACTACAATTCCAGTTGGTTGGCCGGAGCGTTTGATGAGGCTATTGTCGGAAGATATGGAGTGGTTTGATAGAGATCTGTTGGGATCGGAGCTCATCTTCAGTTGTTCCGGTTACCCTAATGTCCCATTGATTGGAAGAAAAGGGTGTATCAACTACAACCCTTCTCTATTCATTCGCCAGTTTGGATATGCGCTGAAGAATCCACCTCAAGAGGAAGAAGTACAGGAATCTCTGTACTTCACCGGTGATGTGAAGGGGGAGTTATTAGCCAAGTTGCGACATGCCTGGACGCGTATTAACCGCAAAGGGAAGCCGTTGTTAGGAAAGAATGACTGTCAGGCCTATGTACCTTATAGAGTTTGGATTCAGGAGAGGGTTAGTCAGTTGAGGATGCCATTTCCAGACGCACCAATTCTTGTTCCCGTTCCGGTAGAAGAGCCGACTACTGTTTCTAGAGAAGCATATGAACAGGTTGTGAAGGAGAAAGAAGCCTTAATGAAGATTAACGAAGGGTTAGAGCAAGAGCTAGCTCAAGTACGCAGCGAGAAAAACAAGGCCGTATATGCTTTCCAACAACAGATCGAGCTGGTAAACAGGTTAGGAGCTGAGTTGACCGAGGAAAAGAAAAAGCGCGAACGTCTGGGGCAAGAGTTCAGAAGTTCCCATGACATGCTGGAAGCCAAAAAGAAGGCGCTCGACGCAGCACACCGAGAGATATCCTCTTGCAACAAGACTTGGAATGCTACACTCACCAACAACAAGAAGAGGGAAGATAAGCTGAAGCAGCAAATTTCCGACCTCGAAGAGAAGTTGAAGTCTAGCATCAAGAAGTGTGAGGAAGAAGTGATGAACCGGTATAGTGTCCAGCATGCACTGAACAAGGCAATCAAATCTAGAGATGAAGCAGTGTCCCAGAAGCGAAAGTTAGAAGATTGCTTCGGAGAAGCAACATGGGAAGAAACTGCTGAAGACGTACGCCGTATCCTTAAGAAGAGAAACCAGCTTGTTGAAGGGCTGCTTGATCGGCCAAGCCATCCGGAGACCAAGAAGTTGATAGAGGAGTACCAGACTTTTGGGAGGATTTGATCATTCCATTATTTGTATGCTTTATTTGCATAGTGCTGACCATCACCAGGATTGTTGGTTGAGGTCATGCCATCTTTGTACTCTCAGTGATATTGTACCCTGGGCTTATTGATTCTCTCTGTTATATACGAGGCTTTCTATGATTCAACTCCGATATTCTTATTGTCAACACTGTCATTGCACCGGCACCTTCGCACTAGAACTGGGGGAATGAACTTCCCTAATGCACAGACACATTGCATTGCATTCATATTCATATTGCATAACAGGTAATCTTTGAATGGTGTCTTATTTCCTGCTCTGTATCAGGTACCTAACAGGATTCCAGATCAACATCCGCACCGCTATTCTACACGATCCAACTGTCGGAAAGTCATGGACCAGATTCAGAACGAGATGCAGGATGTACGCGAGAAGCTCGCCCTCTTCATGCAGACCATGGAGGCTATAGCAAAAGGGCAAGAGAATTTGCAGGCCATGGTCCAGCCTCTGTTGGCTCGCAACGCTGGTCATGGTAACGAAGATCATCAGTCTGTCCGGGTTGATACTGCTCATGGAGATGGCACTCCAACGCCAGTGGCTCCGCCTGTCGTCAATGTGAATGCTGCTAACGTCAACAACGCTGCCGCTGCTGTGAATGGTAACGTCGGAGTTGGAAATGAAACTGCTGTCCATAACGCTGGGCTGGGTGATGTCAATGGGGGAGATAATCTCGGAGGCAATGGCTTTGTCAATACTGGGTTCGGATTCAATGATCAGGGATTCGACAACGCTGGCAAGTATGGCTTTAATGCTCAAGGCTTTGGGCAAGATGGTTATGGTATGGTCAATCAGGGCTACGGAGGTTTTGGAAACGGAAACGGTGCTGGTTTTATGGCTGGTGGTCCTGCTGGAGGTGTTCAAGGGTATGGCAACAGAGGCCGAGTTCCGGGGATGAATCAGGTCAGAGCTGGACGTAATAATGCGTATGATGGATACGGGGCTGGAAACGGTATGTGGCAAGAGGATCAACAGGAGGACGCCTTCTCTGAAGGAGGTTTTGAAGGGCCGATGGATGATTCTCAAAAGATTAGAATGCTGGAAGAGCAAATGAAGGGAGTCTTAAATCAGAGTGCTGTAGGATTGGACATGGCAACAATGGGATTGGTACCTGGCTTGAGGGTGCCAATTAAATTCAAGGCGCCTGCATTCGATAAGTACAAAGGAGACACATGTCCGAAGGTGCATGTCCGCGCTTATTACAGAAAGATGTCTGCATACTCCACTGACGAAAGAATGCTCATGCATTTCTTTCAGGATAGTCTATCGGGTCCTTCCCTAGAGTGGTACATGGGGTTGGAGCCAACTGATATCAAGACTTGGAAGCAATTAGCAGAGGCATTCGTAGCCCATTACAAGTATAACAGCGACCTGGCACCCAATCGGGTCCAGTTGGCCGGGCTTTCACAGAAGAAGGGGGAGAGTTTTAAAGAATACGCGCAAAGGTGGCGCGATATGGCTGCCAGGGTCCGTCCCCCTGTAGAAGATAAAGAAATGAACGATATGTTTGTTGGCACATTCACCGGGCTGTTTCATGATATGTTGTTTCATACGTCTCTGGCTAGTTTTTCAGATCTGATTCTGATGGGTGAAAAGATTGAGCGGAACATTAAGCAAGGAAAGTTCCAAGTGGATGAATCAACTGCATCTGGCAGTAATAGGAAAGCTTATGGTGGGCGCCGTCAGGGCGAAGCTAGTGCTGTATTTGGAGGCCGAGGCCGAGGCCGAGGCAGGGGAAGAAATCCATATCGTCAGCCGCAGCAAGTGTCGAGTGTCACCATCCCGTATCAACAACAACCAATCCAGCAACAACAACCAATCCAGCAACAACAACAGGTTCAGCAGCAACCAATGCCACAGCAGCAGCAGCCTCAGCAGGGGGCACAGCAAGCTCAGAGAAAATTCCAGGGTGGTAAGCCGAGAAGGGTGTTCGAGAAGCCTCCCTCTAACTATGCTGATTTATTGCAGACCTTGTTGGGATTGAATCTGGTAGAGAAAAGAACCTTGGCACCAATAACGGGAACTCCCCCGTTCGGCTATGATGCAAATAGGCGCTGCGAGTTTCATTCTGGGGCCCCGGGCCATGATATAGAAGGTTGTCATGCTTTTAAGCACGTTGTGCAGGATCTCTTGGACAACAAGTCTATCAACTTCGGAACGACCGGTGCGAATATAGTCCAGAAACCCATGCCTAATCATGGGGCGAACGCTGTTCTAACCGAGGAAGAGCTGAATCTGATTATGAATGTTGAGGATTTAAAGACGCCGCTGAGCGAAATAAAGAGCCGACTGTTGCAGGGAGGTGTTTACCCGGGATGCAATGAATACTGTTTAGATTGTTGGGCCCTGTCTGGGGGGTGTGAGGATCTGAAGAAAGGCATTCAGGCCTTGATTGATGAAGGTATATTGCAGTTTGATCGAACAGCAACTGATGAGCCGGCAGGGGCAGTAGTGGAAAATCAGAGTGATGTTGCCACAGTGACAATTCCTAGGAAGACGATCACCATTTCAGCACCAGCTCAGCGACCACCGATTACTATAACTAAAGCCGGGCCAATTCCGTATGAGAACACGAAAGCGGTTCCATGGTCATATGGGCTAGAGGTGTATTGTGACGGGATTAAAATCGATGTTAACAAGCAGTCAGCGGAGGTTGTGGATAATGTTGTTGGATCAGGAGGCATGACGAGGAGCGGCAGGATCTTTATATCTCCTGAAGTAGAGGCCGAAAGGCTAGCGAAAGGAAAGGGGAAAGCGGTCGAGAATGTTCCGGTACAAGCAAATGAAAAAGAAGCAGCGTCGAAGGACGTAGAGGAATTCATGCGCTTAATTCGGAAAAGCGATTATAAAATCGTGGAGCATCTGCAGCAAACGCCATCCAAAATATCTATTCTGTCATTGCTGTTGTGTTCGGAAGCCCACAGGAACGCTTTGCTGAAAGTCCTGGACACTTCTTTTGTACCACAGGATGTCTCCGTCAATCAGCTAGAAGGAGTATTGGCACACGTAAATGCAGGCCACAGTCTGGGCTTTACTGATTTTGACCTGACTCCGAAAGGAAGGGATCATAATATGGCATTGCATGTATCTGTTGAGTGCAGAGGGTCGACAATGTCGCACGTATTGGTTGACACTGGATCGTCTTTGAATGTGCTGCCTAAGAAGGCTATGATGAAGCTGGATGTTCGAGGGATTTTGTGTACTCCCAGTGATTTGGTAGTCAGAGCGTTTGACGGCACGCGGAGAACAGTCTTCGGATCGATTACCTTGCCTCTGCAAGTGGGGCCGGAAGTGTTTGCAACGGAGTTTTATATCATGGATATACAGCCTGCGTACAGCTGCTTGCTGGGAAGACCTTGGATTCACGGGGCAGGGGCAGTCACGTCCACCCTGCATCAGAAGTTAAAGTATATGGTCGGAGACAGTGTAGTCACCGTGTGCGGAGAAGAAGACATCCTGGTCAGCCATCTATCTTCGTTTAAATATGTGGAAGTCGACGGGGAGATCCACGAGACGCCATGCCAGGCATTCGAAGGGTTGCGCATAAAGGACAAGGGTCCCGGGCCAAGCAAAGTGCCAGAGATAGCTGTTTCTTCATATAAAGAGGCCCAAGCGCTAGTGAAGGCAGGAGAAGCCACGGGCTGGGGCAAAGTATTGGACATTCCGGTGAAAATGGACCGGTTCGGACTGGGGTACCGACCGTCGTCATCAACTCCTTCCGTGGGGGCCCCTCATTTCAGAAAGTCAATCACCATCTCTGCCAGTGGAGTATGCCATGAATTTGTCAATGCTGCTTCGGAGTCTGATGAAGGGGACAGCGACTGTGATATGGATGCCTGGATTCAGCCAAGCACGCCAGGACAAGGACTGTGCAACTGGTCTATTCAGGAGCTTGTTCCTGTGACTTTTAAACAGTAATGCTTGCTTTATTAATTGTTGAATAATCTGATGTCTTGCCCGAGGCACCAGGATTTGCTTAGGGTTGTGTTGTTATAAACATTGCTTCGTTAATCATTAAATAAATGGCGTTTTTTCTCATGTGTAAATACTGTAATCCCTGTCTTTCTTGTTTTGTATTTTTCAATAAAACGGCAACGTGGTTATCCGCTTTATACGCATTTTGAAGCACTTAACCATTCCTTTTGCAGGATAACATTTTCAGATGACATCCTTGAGCCACCTATGACTCGTCCCGACTTCGAGCACCCGGTATTCCAGACCGAAGAAGAGGTTGTCGAAGATAGCGACGTTCCTGAAGAACTGTCTTGGTTGGTGAAGCAAGAGGAAAGGGCCATTCTGCCTCACGATGAGGTTATCGAGATTATCAATTTGGGGTCGGAAGGGGTTGAGAAAAACATTCGTATTGGAGCCGCACTGCAGAGTGATATCAAGCGAAAACTGGTTGAAATGCTCCGAGAGTATAATGATGTATTTGCTTGGTCGTATCAAGATATGCCAGGGCTCGATACAGATATGGTTGTGCATCGCCTGCCACTGAAAGAAGATTGCCCGCCAGTTAAACAAAAGCTTCGCAGAACTCGACCAGATATGGCAATGAAGATCAAAGAGGAGGTTCAGAAACAGTGGGACGCTGGGTTCCTGGCTGTGACGAAGTATCCCTTATGGGTTGCCAACATCGTACCGGTGCCAAAGAAAGATGGCAAGGTTCGGATGTGCGTGGATTATAGAGATTTGAATAAAGCAAGCCCAAAAGACGATTTTCCACTTCCTCATATTGATGTATTAGTTGATAATACCGCTCAGTACTCCGTATTCTCCTTCATGGATGGCTTTTCAGGCTATAATCAAATTAAAATGGCGCCAGAGGATATGGAGAAGACTACTTTCATAACGCCTTGGGGAACATTTTGCTACAAAGTGATGCCCTTTGGTTTGAAAAATGCTGGGGCAACATATCAGCGTGCGATGACGACTCTCTTTCATGACATGATGCATAAAGAGATTGAAGTTTATGTTGACGATATGATTGCCAAATCCCAGACGGAGGAAGAGCATCTGGTGAATCTGTTGAAGTTGTTTAAAAGGCTTAGGAAGTTCAGGCTGAGGCTGAACCCTAACAAATGCACCTTCGGGGTGAGATCGGGTAAGCTCCTGGGGTTCATAGTAAGCGAAAGAGGAATAGAGGTCGATCCTGCTAAAATAAAAGCGATTCAAGAAATGCCGACGCCTAAAACAGAGAAAGAGGTGCGCGGGTTTTTGGGGAGATTGAACTACATTGCTCGGTTCATATCTCACCTAACTGCCACGTGT
This sequence comes from Lathyrus sativus, assembly GCA_963859935.3. NCBI lineage: Eukaryota > Viridiplantae > Streptophyta > Magnoliopsida > Fabales > Fabaceae > Lathyrus > Lathyrus sativus. The sequence goes on from OZ012739.1 coordinate 278,399,358, forward strand.
GAACCATTATTCAAGTTGCTAAAGAAAGATCAAGCTGTAACATGGAACGAAAATTGTCAAAAGGCGTTCGATAAAATAAAGAAGTATCTGCAGGAGCCTCCTATTTTGATACCCCCAGTGGCAGGGAGACCCTTGATAATGTATTTGACGGTTCTTGAGGGAAGCATGGGTTGCGTTCTCGGTCAACACGACGAGACGGGGAGAAAAGAGCATGCAATTTACTATTTGAGTAAGAAATTTACAGACTGTGAATCTCGATACTCAATGCTAGAGAAAACTTGTTGCGCGCTAGCCTGGGCCGCCAAGCGTTTGAGGCAGTACATGCTGAATCATACAACCATGCTCATCTCGAAGATGGATCCAATCAAATATATATTCGAAAAGCAGGCGTTGTCAGGTAGAATTGCCCGGTGGCAGATGATCTTGACTGAGTACGATATTCAATACGTCTCGCAAAAGGCAATAAAGGGGAGCGTGTTGTCTGAGTATCTGGCGGAGCAGCCTATTGAAGAGTATCAATCGATGAGATTTGACTTTCCTGACGAGGATATCATGTATCTCAAGATGAAAGATTGTGAAGAGCCGTTACCAGACGAAGGACCAGAGCCGGGGTCCAAATGGCAGATGATATTTGACGGAGCTGTGAATGCTTACGGTAGCGGAATAGGGGCAATTATCACTACGCCGCACGGGTCGCACATCCCGTTTACTGCCCGATTGACCTTCGCCGTTACCAATAATGAGGCCGAATACGAAGCTTGTATAATGGGGCTTGAAGAAGCCATTGATTTGCGAATCAAACATTTAGACGTATACGGAGACTCAGCTCTGGTAGTGAATCAGATCAAAGGGGAATGGGAGACACGGCAGCCCAATTTGATACATTATATGAATTATGCAAGGAGATTGTTGCCTTTCTTCGACAAAGTTGAATTGCATCATGTGCCGCGGGCAGAAAATCAAATGGCTGACGCCCTTGCCACCTTGTCTTCCATGTACAAGGTCAATTTCTGGAACGAAGCTCCCCAAATCACTATCTCTCGGTTGGACAGGCCAGCTTATGTATTTGCTATTGATGAAGCGTCTGATGGCAAACCGTGGTATTTTGATATCCTTAATTTCCTGAAGAATAAGGAGTATCCGGCTGGGGCATCCAGTCAAGATCAGAAGACTCTCAGGAGATTAGCGGGTAATTTCTATTTGAACCCGGATGGCGTCTTATACAGAAGAAACCACGACTTGGTGTTGTTGCGTTGTGTAGACGAGAAAGAGGCAAAGCTTCTCATGGAGGAAATTCACGAAGGTGCATTTGGCACGCATGCTGGTGGACATGCTATGACGAGAAAACTGCTGCGGGCAGGTTACTTTTGGCTGACGATGGAAACTGATTGTTTCAAGTTCGCAAGAAAGTGCCACAAGTGCCAAATATACGCTGACAAGATACATGTGCCTCCGAGTCCTCTGAATGTGATGTCATCTCCATGGCCATTCTCGATGTGGGGAATCGATATGATTGGAAAGATTGAGCCGACGGCTTCTAACGGGCATCGGTTCATCCTCGTAGCAATCGATTATTTCACCAAGTGGGTGGAAGCAGCGTCTTACGCAAATGTAACGAAGCAAGTGGTGGCTAGATTCATCAAGAGAGATATCATTTGCCGATATGGGATTCCCGAGCGGATAATCACGGATAATGGTTCTAATCTGAACAACAAAATGATGAAGGAGCTCTGTCAGAATTTCAAGATCGAACATCACAACTCCTCCCCTTACCGACCCAAGATGAATGGCGCTGTCGAAGCGGCCAATAAGAATATCAAGAAGATCGTCCAGAAAATGGTGGTGACGTATAAGGATTGGCACGAGATGCTACCTTTCGCTTTGCACGGTTATCGTACGACGGTACGCACATCAACCGGGGCAACTCCGTTCTCGTTGGTATACGGAATGGAGGCGGTATTACCATTGGAAGTTGAGATCCCTTCTCTGAGGGTATTGCGAGACGTTCAGCTGGCCGAGGCAGAATGGGTAACGAACAGATTGAACCAACTGAGTTTGATGGATGAGAAGAGGCTAGCTTCTCTGGCATACGGTCGTTTGTATCAAAGACGAATGAAGAAAGCGTACGACAAGAAGATACTTCCGCGAAGCTTTCAGACGGGCGACCTTGTGCTGAAAAAGATTCTCCCGCCGCAAGCAGATCATAGGGGCAAGTGGACCCCCAACTACGAAGGGCCATACGTTGTCAGTAAGGTTTTTTCAGGAGGAGCTTTGTTGTTGTCCACCATGGACGGGGAAGACTTTGCATCACCTGTGAATTCGGACGCAGTTAAAAAATACTTTGCTTAAAATAGACCCGCTGGACAGAAAAAAAAAGAGAGTCCAGGCAAAAATGGGGCATCCTGGCGAACCAAAAACAGAATGAAAGGTTCGGGCAAAAGTTAGGGATAAAATTAAAAAAATGTACACCCGCGAAGTTGAAAACCTACACTGGGCGGCTTCGGCAAAAAGGGGTATCCCGGTGAATTGAAAACCCGTAAAGGGCGGTTCACGCAAAAGTTAGGGATGAGAAAAGCAAATGACTGCGGTCCGAATTCGAATTCAATGAGTATCAATGCGGGAGAATATATTTGAGGAGTCAGTTATCGGACACAATCTCTTCAGAAGTAGGGATACCGGGAAAGTATAAGGGTCGGACGAGTCATGGGAGGATCAGTTCGTGGTGTTCATCTGCATCCAGTTGCCGACATGTGTACAAAATTTAATTTGTCAATATTTATGCTTCTTGTGAATACTTGCATACTTGTATATTTGCTTTGCGTAGCTTCCTCTTTTCAGGAGTTACATCCCGTGTACAAAAAACTCCGCCCATTCAGGGGCCCAATCAATGAAAATGTGTTATTCAGTACTTGATGCCTGTTCTTTACTGTTTTGCGCATGATAAAACGCCTAAGTTTATTGAAGCTAGCATGAGTATAACATTACTGGCCCTTGCCAACAATTGTTAAAGCTTTGAATTAACTGAGTGTAACGTCACTAACCTGAATCGATTTGGATTGCATAGGCTTGTCGTGCTTTGTTTGTGTGGTTGCAGGTTTCATAACTGTACGAAGAAGAGGATCAAAAGATTGTGATAACGAAAGGCTTGATCCCCACGCAGGTCATGCATGTTCTTCCTGAAGAAGGATAGAATTCCCCAGCTAGCCGTAGCTTATCCAAAGGACGTGCTCCAGAGAAGTTACTCGTCCTCAGCAGAGTTTGGTGATTCTGAGATCGTAAGGCTGTATTCAGACAGGTTCATCTCCCCCCGTAGGGTCAGGCACTCTTCCCCAGTGGAGTCAGTTAATTTTCCCCAAGAGAATCCAGCCATCCCCAGCGGAGTTCTCTTTTCAGTAAATGTTCTTTCCTTCCAGTGGAATTCGAAGGTCAAGACTCTCCAAAGCAGAGTTGATGGCGGTTCCTGTCATTTATTTTGTCAGAGATACTGGTGATATCGGTTCACGTTCCAGCAGAAGGTCTGAGCATACCGTGCACATCTGTTATTCCTCAGCAAAGTTATTGTCCCCAACAGGGGTTACTTCAGCCAGACGTGTGGTTTGAGTTCCCAACTTCCCAGCAGGGTCGACTTCACTCCTCCAGCATTTATTTTGCCGGAATGACTTTGCAGCATCAGGCTATCCCCGGCGAGTCGGCGTTATCCTTCCAGCATTTATTTTGCTGAAGCAGTTTCTGTACTCTAGTAGTTCAGGTGGAGAGAGCTCTTGCTCAAATAAATTACCAAACAGTCAAGATCTCGGCAGGAGCTATTCAATGATAATGTCAGTTTTGGCGGTATTCCCCACAGAGTTATCATGGTAAAACTCTCTTTGTCTCCAGCAGAGTCATTTATGCAAATGTATTTGATTTTCCCCAGCCAGAGTGGCCAGGATAAGAATCTCCTTATTCCCAAGCAAAGTTCGTTTGTCATCAACGAGTCGCATGAATCAGAATTTCAGAGACCACCGCCGGTTATCAGAGCAGGCGTCCGATGGTTGGTTTTCAGACATCCCCAGTAAAGTTCACTTCGAGGTCACTGTCACGTCAGTGCTAAGAAGTTTGTGGGTGAGGATCATTGGAGAACTAAATCCTGACGTGGACAAATTTATCCTTCTTCGTGTTGTTGGCAGAATGTGAAGTCCTGACGCGGATATTTCCCCAGCAAGTCGAAGACGTGTGAGTCCTTACGTGGACAAGTTATTTCCCCATTGGGTCGAGGGTGTGAGTCCTTATGTGGACAAGTCTTATTTCCTCAGTGAGTCGAAGACGCCTGAGTCCTAACGTGGACAAATCAAGACGAGATCAGTGTCCTAAAGCGGACAGATCAAAGAGATTATTATTCCTAACGTGGAAAGATGGAGTCCATACGCGGACGTATCAAAAGATAGTTTCCTTACGTGGAAATAACAGCATTCCTGACGTGAAAAGAAGAGAGTCCTTACGTGGACAGATTAAGATGGCGTTCCTTACGTGGAAAAATGAGTCCTGACGCGGACAAATCAGAAAGAAGTTGGTATTCCTTACGTGGAAAGATCAGAGTCCTTACGTGGACATATCAAGAGCATTCCTTATGTGGAAGAAAAATGGTTTCCTTACGTGGAAAGACGAGTTTATTCCTTACGTGGAAAGATTGAGTCCTCACGCGGACATATCAAGATTGATTCCTGACGTGGAAAGAAATGGATTATTCCTGACGTGGAAAGAGAGTTTAGTCCTGACGCGGACAGATCGAAGAAGATATTCCTAACGTGGAAGAAGGAAATTAGTCCTTACGTGGACAGATGCAAGAAAAGTTGAGTCCTGACGTGGACAAGTTCAGAAATAGTTGTATTCCTTACGTGGAAAGATCGGAGTCCTGACGCGGACATGTCAAATGGCATTGGAGTCCTTACGTGGACAGATTGATATAGTTTCCTAACGCGGAAAGAAGATTGCTTCCTAACGTGGAAAGATAAAAGCATTACTCCTAACGTGGACGATGGGATTCCTAACGTGGACAGTTTACGGAAATGCAGATGAATTATCCCCAGCGGAGTTGCCGAGACTTTTCTGGATTGGCAGCAAGTGGAGTCCTAACGTGGACAGATTTAGTTGAGATTTCTTCGTATTGATGACAGACAGAATCCTCACGTGGACAAGCAAGCAGTCTGGTATGACAAAATCCTCTTCAGAACGATGAAGACAATCCCCAGCACGGTCGTGCGAGATCAGTGGGTTGCTCTAACAGTCAGATTCAGCTGACGAATGTCATTCCTCAAGCAGGAGCGCAGTTTATTTCTGCGGTTGGCAAATTTCTGGTTTTACTAGTATTCAACCGTCTCGTACCGCGAATGTCTGAAGGCTCCGGGCTCTTCATCCAATCGGGTCCAAGTCGCTTGAATAGGGGCAGCTGTTGCACCCTAAAATTTGCTCAACCTTATTCCTTGGATTTATGTTTCATTATCATTAGCATTTGCACATAGAGTCATGTACATAGACTAACCATTTGCATAGCATAAGCATAGCAAGTCATTCAACAGGGGACCAATCATTATTTTCATCTCTAGAGGCCTAGCAAGAGGTTATTATTCCAATTCAATCTCATTCAAGTCATCAGGAAAGAATTTGAAAGCAAGGAGTTCAGCAGATCAAGCCTTGAGTCCATCTCCTAGCTGAGGGTATCTGAGGATCAACAAGAGGGTTGTGAGTTGTGAATTGAGAGCATGGAGAGCATCTAGACCTTATGAGAGACTTACAAAGTCATTTGGAGAAGAAAACAAGTCATTGATGAAGGCACAAGAGCTACAGTTGAAGACAGTCAACTAGGGTTTCATCTGGGTCAACCCTAGGTCAACCCTAGGTCAATTGACTGACTTTAAAGGGCATTCAAGGCTATTGGAGAGGTGTGGGATTCAACATTGGACATATAAAGAAGGATATGGAGATATGACAAGGAGAATTCAAGAGAAATCAAGGAGAAAAGGAGTTACTAAATTAGGGTTTCTCTGTAAAATCCCCTAGTTTAGGTCAAATTTCCAAGAAAGATAAGTCAAAATGCTAGCTTTAAATGGCTTCTTGGCCAACATGAAACTTGTAGAGGATCTCAAGACCTTTAATTTGAGTGGTGGAAGACCTCAAGGAGATTTATAGAACTCAAGTTATGGTCCTTACAAGTTACAGGTCATCTGGGGTGTCTGAATTTTTGTCTGTGAAAGTGACTTGACTTCCAAGCTAGTTTTGCCCCTCAAGGAGATTTCAAATGAATTCTTGGTCAACATAAGAGTTGTTCCTCATTGTCTTAGCTTTCTAGAATGGTATGGCATGCCTTCATATGATGTGGAGAACTCAACTTATGGTCTTGACAAGCAAAGGGTATTTTGGGCATTTGTGAATTACAGGTCATTTTAACCTATACCCAAAACTCATACAAGGAGGCCTCAAATGGAAAAACTTACAACATCAAACTTGCTCCAAATGGGATTTTAAGTCTAGAAAGAAGGTCACAAGTTATTGGAGAAGCTCATAGCATGATGTTACATAATTGGTCAAAATATGAACTAAAAAGGCTTATAAAGTGAATAATTTCAAAGTGAAAAATGGTTTGGAAGATTTACAAGTCCAAATGAAGACTTCCAATATATGATTTTGAATGGAAAAACAATTCTAAGAACAATGGTTCACACACTTTTTTGAGTTTAGAAGGAAAAAATGAAGTTATCCATGGTTGCTTACCTTTTAAGAAACATAATCAAAATGAGCCAAAGTTTGAAAACAAGGGAATGTGCAAGATGGATCTAGAATGTACCATTGGGGTCTATATATTCATGAAAGATGAATTTGGCAAGGGTTGGCCTCATTTGCACCAAGAATTCCACAAAATTTCTCACACTTTTTCATAAAAGTTTCATTCCAAATCTCTCAAATTCTTCATCAATCTTCATCAAGATCAATTCAATTTTACTCCATCATCATCATAGATCATAATTGAAGCAAGGTTTTGGTAGTTATCATCCACTTTCGAGTGCTTTTCTCAAGATCATCAAAATCACAAGTTCAAGTGAATTGCATGATTCAAGCAAGGAACATCCAAAATTGTGCATACAGAATTGAGTATTGAAGTGGTGAATCAAGATCCAAGTCTCAAAAGCTTCATATCTTCCACTTCCATAGCTGTTTTCAAGGTTTCTCATCAGGTAAATTTTCCTTCGATTTGCTTAATTCTGTTGGTTTCACATGATTTTGTTAGTGTAGAATTGATCTAGGTGGTTAGGAGATTAAGCTAGATGAATTTGGAACGATTTGGTGATGGTTAGTGACAGGTGTAACAAACTGTTAGTGTTTATATCTCTTAGATTAGTGCATCATAATTGTGGCTTGATAGCATATGTTAATCTCCATTAGGTGTAGTTTAGTTTAGGTTAAGTCTGAGGAAGAATGGTGAAGGTTCGTATCAGTGCATTTCTATGGAGGCCAGATGTTGACTCAATCGGATTTGTTGTTGTGATGAATTTCAAAGAAAATTGATGCCCTAGGATTGTAGAGGGAGAGCTGGGGAGTAGATTTCATGTTCACAGCATGAGGATTCATGGCGTGTAGGATGAGAACAGAGAGGTGGAATGTAGGTCGTGCATGGCTGCCATGGTGAATTGAAACCCTAAGTTTCAGGCCAATTGAAGAAGATGAAATCGTGGCCTTTCATGTTGAGTATGACCTTTGACTGATAGCGTGATCGTGTGGTTATCATTCAATCCGAAATTTGGAGGGAAGGACTTTGGCTCTAAACGCACCGTTTCATTAATTGAAACGGGCGGGCCTGAGTTGAATGTGTTATCCCCACCCCCAGGTTTAGGCCCAAAACCATATTCAACGTATTTTTGATGCTATTCTTACCTCCCAGCGCTTCTCTTTTTTTTTCACTAATTCTGAATGTTTGCTGGGCCTTGGCAAAGCGCTAATTGCACCCCCCATTATGTGGCCCATCCAGATATCAACTGGGGCGAATTGATATTCATACCCCTCTCTCTTATTTTAATTCATTTTATTTTCTTAATTCATTTATTTTTACCATTTTCATAAAATCATAAATAATTCATAAAAAATGCTTTTTAATCCATTCTTTTTACCATATCTTCATTAAAATGTCTAGAATATTATAGGAAAATAAAATTTCATTTTTAGTTTTATTTCATATTTTTTTCATATTTTCTAAATAAATGTCATATTAAATAGTTCATTTCATGCATTATTTTTATGATTTTTGTTCTCTCACATGCTTTGATATTTTTTGATCATTCTTTTCATATTGTTTAGATGAGATATTAGGCTTGTAGAAATATTTTAGTTCCCATTTTTAGGAATTAATTTTAGGTGATTAATAGATGCTTGAATATCATGAACAAAACTAGGGTTTTTAGGTGACAATTTAGGAAGTTTGATTTCATTTCCCTTAGGACTTAGGGTTTGAATAGATTAGTTATGGGACTATAGGGGCTATGGGTAGTTATTAGATCCCTTAGAAACAGTTAGGATTCCCCTACTGCTATTATTACTGTCTGTATGTCTGTTGTCTGGTGTGGTGTGCCCTCTGGGGTTTATTGATTGTTTGTATGGGTATTGGGTTTGTCTGGGGCCCTGGGGAAGCTGAAGATTTGTGAAGATGAAGCTATTGGAGATTCAAAGATTGAAGATCAACTGTCAGAGTTGAGGAGGGATTCTTGCTAGCAGCTGCTGAGGAGACTAGAGTTTAGGAGCTAGGCAGAGCTCTAGATTAGAAAGATTGTTTCTCAAACATGGATTGCCTTGTCTGCATCCATTCTTCTCTGTGATTCAGAGTCTCTCTAAGACACTCACCCCCTTCCTTTGGAAGGCTTGGTGATAGTGTCTAAGAGATAGAACTCTTGAGAGAAAATGTCTCTTGTGTTAGAAGCAGTTTGTTCACCACCCTTGGTAGTCAACTGATTGCTTAACACCCAATTCACTCTTGTGACTGATCCCTCATCCTGGAGGTTTGAGCTTGAAGAAAAACCATTGCAGATAGAAGACTGATGATCAAAGCCCTTACTTGAAGGCCATGAAGATAGAGATTGATGTTTGTTGAAGCCTGTAGCTGATTGGAGATTACTTGAAGTCAGATGTTGATTCAGAGCTGCTGATGCTGTTTATTTTTGCTGTATTTCATTTGCTGATGTATTGATTGGTTTTCCTGACTGTATTGTTTGCTGTTTACCCTGTTGGGTTGAAAGTGAATCCTGTTCACTTTTGCCTATTGTTTTCTAGGTTCGAGGTTGAGTGGGACTCCCTTGCCTCGCTTGTATTGTTGCATCCATGCATTTTACTGTTTTACTGTATATATCTGATATTGTTTCTGTTTCTGCCTATCCCGTAGGATCTCTGTTTCTCTCTGTGCAAGAGAGGAGCATGATAGACACTAGGTCTTAACCCATGCATGATAACATTAGGTTAGTTTGTTTCCCTTCGCAACCGTAGGTTAGAGTTCTGTCTCTTTCTTTCTCAAAATAAACAGAAAAACACATAAAGATTTCAAACACAATAAAAGACACTTCTTCCGTAAAAGAATGTGAATTCATCAAAACGTCATTTTTGTCCGCTTGGACTGTTAATCAGAAAAACCTTTTTCAGAAGGAATAAAAACAATTAAAATAGACTTGTGTCGTACGTGGCCCGAACTACGTTTGCTCTGATCTTTCATGCTGTATGAAAGTACGTAGGCATAGGATGTGATATCCTAGCGAGCAACCTTCCCCTCCTTTCCCGTAGGTAGGCGAACTACGTTGACTCTGATTTCTCGTTCCAGACGGGAATACGTAGGCATAAAGTGCGATACTTTGCCGAGTCATTTTTTTATTATTTTCATTTTCTTTTCTTTTAACCCCAGACCTTTAGCGTAGATAGAATAACAATCCATACCCGAAAACAAGCGTGGATCCCGTCGAGTACGACGGACGTGAGGGGTGCTAATACCTTCCCCTTGCGTAACCGACTCCCGAACCCAGGTTTTGGTTGCGACGACCATACCTTTCCCGTGTTGTGCGAGGTTTACTCTGAGCGTTTCCTTTCCCTCCCGTGGGATAAATAACGCACGGTGGCGACTCTTCTGTTCAGCCGGCGCCGATTTTCGCAGTAGCGACACCAAGCTTCGAACTGGTCAGCTCGCTGGTTCTGCTGCTGCAGCATCATGAGTATCTGTGCCTGCTGGTTTAGGGAGCGACGGAGGTCCTCTTCGGTGTAGTCGGGCATGGGATGGTGACGGCGGCGGCGAGAAGATGTACCTACTGGAGGAGGAGGCTGTGATGCCTCTGGCTGCTCGGACCTGTCCAACTCAACTTGGATTTCATCGTCGGAATCATGAGTGGGATCCTGAGTAGGAACAGCGGCAGTAGGAGGGGCAGTGAGGTCGAACAACCAGTTGGTACGGTCCTCTAGATGGATGTGGGTGCGGGACGGAAGGATGATGCTTCTGACGGTCTTGCCACGCACAACCGGATGGTATTTCCCGTCAGCTCGGGAGCGGATGAGATGGGAGGCTCTGCAGTGGTCGGTGTCAAGGAACACCGAGGGGATGGAATGGAGGTGCTGGAGGCGGTCGCCAAGGTTCAGCCCAAGTGCAATAGCCGTGACAATCCCGCCAAAGTAGAATGGCTTCGAGCCACGGTTGCAGTTGGCCTGAATGTGAGCCAGCAGGAACGGGGCAGCGTTGACAGGTTCATTGTTGAAGACGCAATGAAGAAAGAAGAGCTCCTTGGAGTTCACTTTGTGGTTGCTGTCTCTGGCGAAGATGGTTTTGCTCAACGCTCTGTGAAAGTAGCTGATGGCGGGGTTATGGATGTGAGTGGCGTGCAGGGAGTCCCAACCATCGGCATTTAGGCCGGTCAACTGATACCACAGCGCGAAGGCTTCGTGCTGGAACTGATCAGTGATGCGGCGATGAGCGTTGTCGCCGCGAGGTAGCTGTAGGATGCCGGCAATCTGGTTTTGGTGCATCTGATAGTTAACGCCAAACATCCGGAAGCAAGCGACACCTGAGTGCTGGTTGAGTTCGCCGCTGCTGGTGACGTACGTGAACGAACTCAAGAACTCAAGAGTGAGTTGTTCGTAGGTCGGTTGGGGGTTGGTGCAGAGGTTCCAGATGCCCGCTCGTTGAAGCATCCAGGTTACACCTTCAAGGAGTCCGAGCTCCGTAAGCGATGGAAGGTGCGGGTAGTGAGTTGGCTGGAGTGACCTCTGATGAAATGCAATGTACTGTGCTCGTTGTCTATCGCCTAGCTCGCCTTCAGGAAAGGAAATGTTGCTGACATATGCGTTTCCGGCCATTGTTGAAGATGGAGAGGTTTCGGAGGTTTTGGGGTTTTTCGGCGGAGAGGGAAAAATGACAGAACGGTGGTTTGGAGGTTGAATTTGGAGTTGAGGTTTATAGTTCAATGTGGGGAGGACGAAAATCGTAGTGGGGTATGAATTTTGGAAGTTTGAAAGTGATAATGGGGGGAGTGGAGGGGAACACGAACCCTGTTATATCAGATAGCAGTTCTGGATTGCGTGACGGTCGTCACCCGCGTGACGCTCGTCATGGGACTGTGACGGTCGTCACAGCAGCAAAATTTGCAGAACACAGAATTTTGCTCTGAGGGCGTACTCATGGTGATTTTAAAGCTTAGTATTGATACGGTGACGTAATATAACAGCCAACAAACAACAAATAATGCGAAAACAGAATAATTGAATAAAACTAGAATTGAAATAACATAAAATTGAAACAATTGTATGTAATACATAAAGAAAACGAACAAAGCGAAAAATCCATATGATTAAATTAAACTAAACTAGACTAGACTAAACTGAAACTACTACTACGAGCTAATAACTAATCTTTTCGTGCCTTCAACTCATCGAATTTCTGTGAATAGTAATCGAGTTGGTCGCAGACTAGATCCATGAAGCCTACCAGTTCGCTGTGCATGCCTGCGATATCAGCTTTTACATTAGTCAGAGCTTTATCAACGTCGTCCAATCTGAGTAACACGACATCCATTTTGTCGGTGGTTTCCTCAGGGATAGGCTCAGGATAAGTATTGTAGTGTGGAGGAGTCATAGGGTCTACTTCAGTTTCAGAGGCGGCGTCCTCATAGTACATGTAGTCGTGTGCCTCAGAGATGTGGTCACTGTCATACATATAGTCCTGGGGTGTTGACTGTGGTGAAGGAGGTCCCATAGGCTCATCCAATTCGTAGAGCTAGTTATCCTTGTTGTGGATGCTTGTCATCAGATGATCAGGCAGTGTGAATAGCTGTACTGGTTTTTCGTTAATAAGGTACTCATACGGTCCAGGTCCCATAGTCCCTAAGATGCGCCTGTTAAAGCAGAATTGTATGTTCATGGGTCTGATGGTACCAAAACGAGTGCTGGCATTTAAATGGAATCTAAGGCCAAGCTCGTGGGCAATCATTGTTACTAGTCCTCCTATAAGAATAGGTGTCTGAGGTTCCAGCGTGAGGCGTTTGAAGGATCTCATCATGAAAGGTACTGCGTTTGCTGTCTGTCCCTGAGAAGCACAAAACATGATGAATAACTCTTCCTTAGACACTGTGGTAATATTTTCTTCTTTTCCAAACAAGGTGTGAGCTAGTATCTTATGGAAGTATCTGAAGGCGGGGTTATGAATGTCATCATTGTACATTTTGTCTGGTTCAGGGTGATAGTCGCCTGTGATTCTACCCCAGAAGTGATCGAGTTGCAAATCAATATCGTCATCTTCTGCACTGATGAACACATGCGGTCCGCTAGGGAATCCTAGGAGGTTAGCTAGTGACATCCTGCTGTGGGTTTGGTCCATTCCAAACAATCGGAAGGTAATCAACTCTGTGCTGGATCCAAAACCATAGTTGGGTGTATATCTGAAGGAACTAAGGAATTCGTAGGTAAGATCCTTGTAGGTAGCGAAGCGTGTTTTCAGAGCAGTGTTCTCCCAACCCAGTTGATTGAACAGGTATTGAATGCTATCCGTGATTCCTAGTTTATCCATAGTAGCCTTATCATAATACAGCGTTAAGGCGAATTCTCTTTCGGTCAGTGCTGCAAATCTTGCCTTTTGAGCGAGTCCTCTGAAGTGAACCTTTGTGAAATCGTACTCGGCCATATTCGCAGGTAATTCGGAGAAAACAGAAGGAATGTTTTGAAGGCTTTAAAAATCCTGAAAAATTTAAAACAAGAAATTGAAGTCAGGATTTTTAGAAACGAAAAGTGGTAGAAACAAAAGGCAAAAGAGAAAAAATAAAATAAGAATAAAAGTACGAAAATGAACGAAAGTAGAAAGTAGTAGTAATTTTAGGATTTTTGTTGGATTTTTCAAAGTAGAATTTTAAGGAAAAATGAAATGCAATGACGAGGGAAATTTGGGTTGCCTCCCAGTAAGCGCTGTTTTTAACGTCTAAAGCCTGACGATAGCTTGGTGAGAAGCTATTCGGGTGTCTGAGCTGGAAGCTCAAGCAATGTTATATTGCTGACTTGAGGACTGTTGTCGTTCTTATTGTAATGTTTTAGACGTTGCCCGTTTACGATGAATGGTGCATTCGTCTTATTGGTAATTTCGACAGCTCCACTCTGAAGTACTTTAGTCACTTCATAGGGTCCAGACCACCTAGATTTTAGTTTTCCTGGGAAGAGTTTTAATCGTGAATTGAAGAGCAATACGATGTCTCCCACACTGAATTGTTCCCTGATTGAACGTTTATCATGCCACTTTTTAGTTCGTTCTTTGTAGATACGGGCATTTTCGTAAGCGTCTAATCGAAGTTCTTCCAACTCGTGTAAGTTCAAGATTCGCTTTTCTCCTGCCTCGGTGTAGTTGAAGTTGAGTGTCTTAATGGCCCAGAAGGCCTTATGCTCTAACTCTACAGGGAGATGACAGGATTTACCGTAAACTAATTTATAGGGGGTAGTACCTATTGGTGTCTTAAATGCGGTCCTATAGGCCCATAAAGCTTCTTGTAGCTTTGATGACCAATCTTTTCTCGAGGTAGCGACAGTCTTTTCCAAGATCTGTTTTATTTCTCTGTTCGAGACCTCTACTTGTCCGCTAGTTTACGGATGATAGGGTGTAGCTACTCGGTGCCTGACTCCATATCTAGAAAGAAGTTTATCGAATATTCGTGATATGAAGTGAGATCCTCTGTCACTAATGACGAGTCTGGGTACACCGAATCTAGGAAAGATTGTGTTCTTGAAGAGTTTGATTACTACTCGTGCGTCATTTGTTGGAGCAGCAATGGCTTCTATCCATTTAGACACGTAATCGACAGCGACGAGTATGTAGTTATTTCCAAAAGAAGGAGGGAAAGGTCCCCTGAAATCTATTCCCCATACGTCAAAGATTTCTACTTCTAAGATTCCTTTCTGAGGCATTTCATCGCATCGTGAGATGTTGCCAGTTCGTTGGCATCTATCGCACTTTTGCACAGCGATGTGAACGTCTTTCCAGAGGTTAGGCCAGAATAGGCCGGCTTGGAGAATCTTAGCGCACGTCTTGGACGTACTAGCATGACCATCATATGGTGCTGAGTGGCATTGGGAAATAATATTTTCTATTTCTTCCTCTGGGACACAGCGACGATATATGTTATCGGCCCCTCTCTTGAAGAGTAGGGGTTCGTCCCAATAATAGTGTTTCAGATTGTGGAAGAATTTCTTCTTTTGCTGATAAGTAAGATCTGGTGGAAGCACGCCCGCAGCGAGGTAATTAACGATGTCAGCATACCAAGGTAATGTGACTTGGGCATAGACGGCTTCTACGGCTTTTTCGAATTCTGGATCTTCCGAGATTGCATTGGGTGTGTCACTTTCTAATTTGGCTATCAGACGTTCGTACGGGAAATCGTCATTTATCGGTACTGGTTCGTGTCTGATGCCTTCTATTCGGGATAAGTGATCCGCAACAACGTTCTCGGTTCCTTTCTTATCTTTGATTTCTAAGTCAAACTCTTGTAATAACAGGATCCATCTCAATAGTCTTGGTTTGGCATCCTTTTTGCTTATTAGGTACCTTATGGCAGCGTGGTCTGTGTATATGATAATTTTTGCTCCTACTAGGTAAGAACGGAATTTGTCAAGCGCAAATATAACTGCTAGAAGTTCCTTTTCTGTGGTAGCGTAGTTCATTTGGGCAGGATCTAAGGTTCTACTGGCGTAGTAGATAACATGGAGTTTCTTGTCCTTCCTTTGTCCTAGAACTGTGCCTACAGCGTAATCACTCGCGTCGCACATGATTTCAAACGGTAGTCTCCAATCTGGTGGTTGCATGATTGGTGCGGTGATAAGGGCTGATTTCAATGTTTCGAATGCTTTTAAACAGTCGTCGTCGAAGACGAACTCAGCATCTTTCATTAACAGGCCGGTCAAAGGTTTTGTGATTTTCGATAAATCCTTTATAAATCTTCTGTAGAAACCGGCATGTCCTAGAAAACTCCGTATTTCTCGTACGGATTTTGGAGGTTGGAGATCTTTTATAATCTCTATTTTAGCTTTGTCTACCTCAATCCCTCTATCTGATATGACATGTCCTAGAACTATTCCTTGTCGGACCATAAAATGGCATTTCTCCCAGTTTAGGACGAGATTTACTTTTACGCAACGTTCTAGTACCATTTCTAAGTTTTGTAAGCATCCTTCAAAGCTTTGTCCATATACCGAGAAATCGTCCATAAACACTTCCATAATGTCGTCTATGAAATCTGCGAAGATTGCCATCATGCATCTTTGGAAGGTTGCTGGAGCGTTACAGAGTCCGAACGACATTCGGCGGTAAGCAAAAGTACCGTAAGGACAGGTGAATGTAGTCTTTTCTTGGTCATCAGGATGGATAGGAATTTGGAAGAATCCTGAGTAGCCATCTAGATAGCAGAAATATGAATGTTTGGCTAATCTTTCCAACATTTGGTCTATGAAGGGTAGCGGGAAGTGATCTTTGCGCGTAGCCTTGTTAAGCTTCCTATAATCAATACACATCCTACTTCCAGTCACGACTCTTTTTGTTATCGATTCGCCTTTTTCGTTTTTAACTACTGTGACTCCTCCTTTCTTTGGTACGACATGAACTGGGCTAACCCATTCACTATCGAAGATCGGATAGATGATTCCTGCATCTAGTAATTTCTTTACTTCATCTCTGACTACAGTGCTCAGGATGGGGTTTAGTCTTCTCTGATGCTCTCGAGAAGTTTTAGAGTCTTCCTCTATTGTAATTCGATGCATACAGATTGAAGGGCTTATACCTTTTAGATCGCTTATGTTATAGCCTAACGCGGTGGGGTACTTCTTTAGGACTTCTAATAACTTTTCGGTTTCTGGTTGTCCTAAGTCGGCGTTGACTATCACTGGTCTTTTTAGTTCATCGTCTAGAAATTCATATCTGAGGTTTTTGGGTAGTGTTTTAAGTTCTAAAGATGGGTTCTTCGGACCTGGCATATGATTTGGTGTCAGTGCTAAGCTTTCGCTTAGGCTGTCGTCTTTATACGGTTTACGCCAATTGTCGTCTTCAAAAACGTCGGGTATTTGAATCTTTATTATTTCTGAATACGTGGTCTCTTCATTTTCAAGTTCTCTTATGCATTCGTCAATTTCGTCTACTAAATACCAGGTATCGTCTATTGCTGGTGCTTGTAAGAACTTGGTGAGAATGAACTCTATCTTTTCTTCTCCTACTTCGAATGTTAGCCTTCCTTTCTTTACGTCTATAATCGCTCCGGCTGTAGCTAGGAATGGTCTTCCTAGGATAATTGGGGTTACAGTGTCCTCCTTGATGTCCATGATTATGAAGTCGGTTGGGATGTAGAATTGTCCTATGCGTACTGGAACGTTTTCCAGTATTCCGACGGGGTATTTTACATGATTTGTCAGCTAATTGTACGGACATTTTGGTTGGTCTGAGGTCTCCCATATTCAGCTTTTTGCATATAGATAAGGGCATAACACTGATACTAGCTCCTAAATCGCATAGAGCTTTATCTATTACGAACTTTCCTATGACGCAGGGTATGGAGAAACTACCTGGGTCTTTTAATTTAGGAGGCATGCGGTTCTGAATAATAGCGCTACACTCTGCCGTAAGTGTAACTGTTTCATTTTCCTCGATCTTTCTCTTATTTGACAGGATCTCTTTGAGAAATTTGGCGTATGACGGCATTTGAGTTATCGCTTCTGTAAAAGGAATAGTAATATTCAGCTGTTTAAGGAGCTCTACAAATTTCTTAAACTGTCCTGAAGTTTTAGAGTTTATTAGTCTTTGCGGATAAGGAATAGGTGGTTTATATGGCGCTGGAGGTGCTTGAGTTTTTTCACTTGCGGTATCCTCCTTCTCGTTGTCCTCCTTCTTCTCTAACTCAGATTCCTTTTCTGCTTGTTCAGTTGGTTTCTGTTGCATGGCTGAGTTTTCGGTCCTCGGATCGATCGGTTCGTCCAATTCTTTTCCACTTCTTAGTATCACAGCATTTGCTTGGCCTTTGGGATTCTGTTCGGGTTGTCCAGGAAATGTGCCAGCAGGTGCGGCAGCAGATGCTTGCTGTTGAGCCACTTGTGATATCTGAGTTTCTAACATTTTGTTGTGGGTGGCTAAAGCGTCTACTTTTCCTGTCAACTGTTTAATTTGCTCGCTAGTGTGTATGTTTTGATTCAGGAACTCTTTGTTTGTTTGAGCTTGAGTTGCTATGAACTTTTCCATCATCAATTCGAGGTTTGACTTCCTAGGTGCATTCTGAGCAGCTGGTTTTTGATATCCTTGCGGAGCAGGAGGCATTTGCAATGCATTTTCGCTTTTGTAAGAAAAGTTTGGATGATTTCGCCAACCTGGGTTGTAGGTATTTGCGTAGGGATTTCCTTGAGCATAATTTACCTGGTCTGGCGGGATTCCGGCTAGCAATGGGCATTCGGGTGCATTATGAGTGGTGCTTCCGCATAACTCGCAATTTGGAGTTACTGCAGCGACAGTTGTAGTGGGGTTAACGGTCAGACTATCGATCTTCTGTGCTAGAGCATCTACTTTAGCATTGAACTTTTCAAGGCTGCTGATTTCGTACATCCCACCTTTCACTGAGGTTTTCTCATTTGGAGTGCGTTCACCTCCCCATTGGCAATGGTTTTGTGACATGTTTTCTATTAATTGATAGGCTTCATCATATGGCTTATCCATAAGTGCACCGCCCGCGGCAGCGTCTATTGTCAATCTAGTATTGTATAGAAGCCCATTATAGAAAGTATGGATTGTCACCCAGTCTTCTAGACCGTGGTGAGGACATGTTCTCATCATATCTTTGAATCGTTCCCATGCTTCGTAAAGAGATTCAGTATCTTTCTGTCGAAATCCGTTGATTTGAGCTCTAAGCATAGCAGTTTTGCTTGGTGGAAAATATCTCGCTAAGAAGACGTTCTTCAATTGCTCCCACGTCGTAACGGAGTTGGATGGTAACGATTGTAACCATGTCCACGCTCTGTCTCTAAGAGAGAATGGGAAAAGACGAAGTCTTATCGCGTCTGGAGTTACTCCATTTGCTTTCACTGTGTCTGCGTATTGTACAAACTTCGTTAGATGTTCGTTCGGATCCTCAGTTGCGTTTCCTGAGAATTGGTTTTGTTGTACAGCCGACAGCAATGATGGTTTCAGCTCAAAGTCATTTCGGGTAATAGCTGGGGCAACAATGCTACTTCTAGGCTCCATCTGAGATGGTGTAGCGTATGCCTTCAGCGGTTTATTCGGAGGTCCTTCAGCCATCGTCGGTTCTTCTTCGGATTTGGGAATGGGAGTGGTAGGATCGGGAATGTTATGTTTGAGTTGCAACTCAATGATTCGGCTTCTTAGATGTAAGAAGCGTTCTAGTTCTGCGACTGAAGGTTTCAAGATATCGCTTTGTGGGCGATCACTTGGCATACAATCGACAACACTAGTAAAGGAAAAATGAAAATTTTTTACCTAGTCTATACGGCGTAACAGAAGGTTACACTATTGACTAAACGGGTCCCCGGCAACGGCGCCAAAAACATGATCGCGACTTTCTATGTCTAATACAACTAACTGCAAGTGCACAGTCTATCGCGTAGTAATAAAAGATATCGATCCCACAGGGACTCGTAATCAAACTAGTGTTCTCGGGAGTTACTATGTTTAGATAGGTAGAATATGTTTTAAGGGGATAAGATTGTCACTAAAAGGGGGAACTAAGATTACTGTTTAGATTTTAATTAATTGAATCGATACATAGTAATTGTGTTCTTCAGGGATTTGATAAGTTACTGGTGTATGAAATAGTTTTCACAGTTTATTTAAGCAGAAAATGGAGATTTGAAGACTCTCGTCTCATAATGGTTATTGACGCTAATCATAATCCTAAGGGCCAAACGTACACTTTCGTATCCCGTTCGGGGTTTAAACTATTTTTTGGAAATCTCTAAGTTCTAATTCGTTTTAAAGTGCTTTCGCTATTATTAAAACAAATGCCTAGTGTTTACTATCTGACCTTACCGCAGCTTTCGCTTGTTGGTTCGTATCTTAATTAATCTCCCACTTTCGTGGCAAAACTACTTTTAAATAAGTTCTCGCTTTCGCGACGAAGTTTATTTCGTGAATCAATTTTAAACACTTAGACCATAGGTTATTTTTGTGAAAAGAAAGTTTT
The DNA here is from genome assembly GCA_963859935.3 of Lathyrus sativus. Taxonomy (NCBI): domain Eukaryota; kingdom Viridiplantae; phylum Streptophyta; class Magnoliopsida; order Fabales; family Fabaceae; genus Lathyrus; species Lathyrus sativus. The sequence goes on from OZ012739.1 coordinate 278,419,046, forward strand.
CAAACAAGAGTTATCAAATCCCATTCGAATTATTACTACATATCGATTACCTAAGTTTAGCTAGACATGGAATTGGGAAAAACAAAACATAAATAATAATAATAAATAATAAATTGCATTATAATAAAACAGAAGTCGATCAAAATGAAAACCTGTAAATAATGCCAATTTGGCCATTGGGCAGATCCTCCACAGATGTTGGCAGGATTCTGATCTTTAGTTCCAAATTGATCGTACAGTGCAATAGGTATTAAAGAAGAGCGGAAATGGAAATGAGGAATTGAAAAGGGAAATAAAGGAAAGGAATACAAATAAAAACTGGAAAGTAAATTTGCTCTGGAAATTAAATTCGGCAGCACTTCGTGGTATGAATGCAGCTCCCTTTTTGAAGTCCCCTGCTTCCCTTTTTATAGAAGTGGAATCCCAACGGTTATCTCTGAGGGTGATGGACCTTGAGGCAGATAATTTAGGGAGTAGTGGACCACTTAATGGGAATTAGAACTGCTCTTTTGACGTGTAATCTGAGTGAGGCGTTTTTTCCTGCATGACGGTCGTCACAAGGTGTGACGGTCGTCACCCGTGTGACGGTCGTCATGCATCTGTGACGGTCGTCACATCAGCAAAAACAGTCTGCTGCGCTTTTCATTGTGTTTTCACTCCTTTTTCGTCCATATTTCATCTGGGATTGCTTCTTTTCTTCATGTTGCCTTGTTTAGACGTGATCGTTGAATACCTGCAAAAACATCAGACAAATACACGGAAATAACCCGAAATCGGATCGAAAACGGTTAGACTTTAGTTGAATTATGCATGAAAATATCTATATGATTTCGTGTTATCAAGTAGGAGTTAACAGCGCCATCAAATATCAACTGCCATTTGGAACCCAACTCTAGACCTTCATCCGGCAACGGCTCATCACAATCTTTCATTTTCAAGTACATGATATCCTCGTCAGGAAAATCAAACCTCATTGGTTGGTAATCTTCAATCGGCTGCTCCGCTAGGTACTCTGACAGAACACTACCTTTGATAGCCTTTTGAGAAACATATTGAATATCATATTCTGTCAACACCATCTGCCATCGAGCAATCCTCCCGGAGAGTGCTTGCTTTTCAAATACATATTTGAGCGGATCCATCTTTGAAATTAGCATGGTTGTATGGTTTAACATGTACTGTCTCAAATGTTTGGCAGCCCAGGCTAGCACACAACACGTCTTTTCAAGCATTGAGTAACGGGATTCACAATCTGTGAACTTTTTACTCAAGTAGTAAATCGCATGCTCTTTACGTCCAGTTTCGTCATGTTGACCAAGAACACAACCCATACTTTCCTCAAGAACCGTCAAATACATAATCAATGGTCTCCCGGATACTGGGGGTATCAATATTGGAGGTTCCTACAAATATTCTTTTATTTTTTCAAACTCCCTTTGACAATCTTCATTCCAGGTCACAGCCTGATTCTTTTTCAACAATTTGAATAATGGCTCGCATGTAGCGGTTAGGTGAGATATGAACCGAGCAATGTAGTTCAACCTCCCTAAAAATCCACGCACTTCTTTTTCTGTTTTAGGCATTGACATTTCTTGTATTGCTTTTATCTTAGCAGGATCAACCTCAATTCCTTTTTCGCTCACAATAAACCCCAATAGTTTACCGGATTTCACCCCAAAGGTGCACTTGTTAGGATTCAGCCTTAGCCTGAATTTCCTAAGCCTCTTGAACAATTTCAGCAGATTAACCAAATGCTCTTCCTCCGTCTGGGATTTGGCAATCATATCATCAACATAAACCTCGATCTCTTTATGCATCATGTCATGAAAGAGCGTCGTCATAGCACGTTGATATGTTGCCCCTGCGTTCTTCAAACCAAAGGGCATCACTTTGTAGCAAAATGTTCCCCAGGGAGTAATGAAGGTTGTTTTCTCCATGTCTTATGGCGCCATTTTTATCTGATTGTAACCCGAGAAGCCATCCATGAAGGAGAACATGGAGAATTGAGCAGTGTTATCGACCAACACATCGATATGAGGAAGCGGAAAGTCGTCCTTTGGGCTCGCCCTATTCAAATCACGATAGTCTACGCACATCTGCACCTTACCGTCTTTCTTTGGTACCGGTACTATATTGGCGACCCATGAGGGATAAGTTGTAACAACAAGGAAACCGGCATGCCACTGTTTATGAACCTCCTCCTTAATCTTCACAGACATATCTGGTCTGGTTCTTCTGAGTTTCTGCTTAACAGGCGGACATTCTTCTCGCAATGGCAGACGATGAACAACCATATCAGTATCTAATCCTGGTATATCCTCGTACGACCAAGCAAAGATATCACTGTACTCTTGCAACATCTCAACCAGACCTTGCTTGATGTCGCTTTGTAGTGCATCCCCTATCCGGATGTTCCTGACAACTCCCTCGGACCCCACGTTGATAATCTCAATCTCTTCCTGATGAGGCAGAATGATTCTTTCTTCCTGTTTCAACAGTCGAGTCAACTCCTCTGGCAAGTCGCTATCCTCAACAATCTCTTCCTCAACTTGAAATACCGGGTGCTCGAAGTCAAAGCGAGTCATAAGAAGTTCGTGTTCGGTGTCATCTGAAATATGAATCCTGCAAAGGAAATGGTTAAATGCTTCAAATGAGTGCAAACAAAGCTCATAACCATGTTGCCATTTATTGTTAAAATAAAAATAGGAAAAATAGGGAACGCAAAATTTGTCTGAGAAAAACGCCTTTATTCTATGATTAAACAGTGCATACACATAAGCAGGTGGCCCTAAAACAAAATCACTGTGCCCCGGGTAGGACACAGGATTATAAAATAATCAAGAAAACAAATCATTACTGTTTTGTAGTCACTGGGACAATTTCCCAGATGGACCAGTTGTAGAGACTTTGTCCTGGCACGCTAGGCTTGATCCACACGTCCATCTCGCAATCACTATCTCCGCCTTCAGAGTCGGAAACAACATTAATCGTCTCAAAGAAGACTCCCTTTGGAGTAATCACCACCGATCCTCTGAAATTGGGCGCGCCTGATGCAGAAGGTGACGATGTAGGGCGATACCCCAAACCAAACTTGTCCATCTTGACAGGAATTTCCAGCACTTGACCCCAACCCTTGGTCTCACCAGTCTGAACCAATGCTTGAGCGTCTTTGTACGAAGCCACAACAACCTCTGGCACTTTGCTTGGAACACTGGACTTGTCTTTGATTTGCAACCCTTCGAAGGCTTGGCAGGGCGTTTCGTGGATTTCTCCATCCACTTCAACATACTTGAATGATGAGAGATGACTGACCAAGATGTCCTCTTCCCCACAAATAGTAACGATGCCACCACCGGCTTTAAACTTAAGCTTCTGATGCAGCGTGGACGTCACAGCCCCTGCAGAGTGTATCCATGGACCCCCAAGTAAACAACTATAAGCTGAATGAATATCCATGATATAAAATTCAGTGTCGAATATTTCTGGCCCGACCTGCAACGACAATGTTATCGATCCAAACACCGACCTTCTCGTTCCATCAAACGCCCTCACAACCAAGTCACTTGGCGTGTAAATAATTCCCCGGATATCTAACTTCATCATAGCCTTCTTAGGCAATACATTCAGATATGATCCGGTATCCACAAGAACGTGCGACATTACGGTGCCCCGGCATTCCACCGATATGTGCAAAGCCATATTATGCTCTCGGCCTCTGGGTGTTAGATCAAAATCAGTGAAACCCAAACTTTGTCCAGCATTGACATGCGCCAGTACCCCCTCTAGCTGGTTGACAGAAACCTCCTGAGGTACAAATGACGTGTCCAATATCTTCAACAAAGCATTTCTATGAGCCTCAGAACAAAGCAACAAAGATAGGATTGAAATTTTTGAGGGTGTCTATTGTAAGTGCTCAACAATCTTATAATCGCTCTTGCGAATTAACCTCATGAATTCTTCTACGTCCTTGAGCGACGTGTCTTTCTCTTTCAACTGGGATGGCCCACTTTCATTCACCTTGGCTTTGCCTTTAGCAATCTTCTCTGCTTCAACTTCAGGTGCGGTGAAGATTCTTCCACTACGGGTCATGCCTCCCGTTCCAACAACATTGTCAAGTGCCCCTGCCGGCTGGCTATTCACCTCAATCTTTTCTCAATTACAGTACGCTTCTAACCCATATGTCCATGGAACAACTTTTGTACTCTCAAAAGGAACAGGTTCTGCTTTCGTTATTGTGATAGTCGGCCGCTTGGCGGGCGCCGATATCGTAATAGTCTTCCTTGGGATCGTAACCGTTGCAATCTCATCCTGCTTTTCAAACAATGCCTCAACAGGCTTCTCAACAGTAGTCCGATCAAATTGCAAAATCCCCTCATCCATCATGGCTTGGATACCTCTTTTCAAATCAACGCAACCCTCTGGTTGGGTCTAGCAGTCCAGACAATATTCATCACATCCAGGGAATACTCCCCCTTTCAACAGTCTACTTTTAACACAACTCAACGGTGTCTTCAATTCATTCACATCCATAACCAAGTTCAAATTCTCTTCCGTTATGATAGTATTCACTCCATGATTCGGCATGGGTTGTTGTACAATATTGGGACTATCCTGACCAAAGTTAATGGCCTTACTATCAAGCAAATCTTGAACCTTATGTTTGAAAGCATGGCAACCTTCAATATCATGTCCGGGCGCCCCGAAATGAAAATCACAATGTTTACCAGCGTCAAAACCAAATGGAGGAGTGCCCGTCAACGGGGCCATCATTCTCTTTTCAACCAAATTCAAGCCCAACAGCGTTTGAAGAAGTTCAGCATAAGTTGAAGGAGGTGCTTCAAATACTCTCTTTGGCCTACCCTTTTGAATTCTACGCTGAGCAGGGTGTATTCTCTGTTACTGCGGCTGTTGTTGCTATTGTTGTTGTTGTTGTTGTTGTTGTTGTTGTTGTTGTTGTTGTTGTTTTTGCTGAGGTACTGGGATAGTAACACTAGCAACTTGTTGTGGCTGATACGGATTCCTACCTATTCCATGACCTCGACCACCATATACTGCACTGGCATCGCCTTGTCTCCTTCCACCAAAGGCTTTCCTTGCACCTCCAGCTGAGGTGGATTCACCTGCCTGAATCTTTCCAATCTTAATTCCGTTTTCAATCCGTTCTCCCATGAGAATCATGTCGGAGAAACTACCCATCGAGACATTGAGCAATTTATCATAATACATTCCAGAGAATGTTCCAATAAACATATCAATCAACTCTCTTTCAACCAAAGGGGGATGCACCCTAGCCGCAATATCACGCCAACACTGTGCGTACTCCTTGAAGCTCTCACCATTTTTCTGAGACAAACTCTGCAGCTGAACCCTGTTTGGCGCCAAGTCACTATTGTATTGGTAATGTTTAACAAAAGCATCAGCCAATTCTTTCCAGCTTCTAATTTGGGTGGGCTCCAGTCCCATGTACCATTCCAGCGATGGTCCCGATAAACTGTCTTGAAAGAAATGCATAAGCATCTTCTCGTCGTCAAAGTATGCAGACATTCTTTTGTAATAAGAACGTACAAGAACTCTAGGGCATGTATCCCCCTTATACTTGTCAAATGTTGGAGCTTTGAATTTCAAAGGCACCCTCAGCCCAGGCACTAGTCCCATGGTAGTCATATCTAACCCAACAGAGTTCTGATTGGCTATCCCTTTGATATGCTCTTCCAGCATTTTGAACCTCCTATCATTGTCATTAGGCCTTTCAAATCCCACGCCTTGTCCGGAGAAGGCATCTTCCTGGTGATCATCGCCCCAGTTCAGATTCTCATTGCCATATCTCTCGTAACCAGCGTTACGACCATATCCCTGTTGATTGAAAATAGGACCCCGTCCTCTGTTACCGAATCCTTGGTTGACCCCACCTAGTCCATAACCAGTGTTGAAAGGCACCATCCCAACACCGTTGTTGTTCATGTTACCAAAGCCAACATCACTGTATCCATACCCTTGATTGTTGTTACCATAGCCATCGTAGCCAAAGCCTTGATTGTTGAAACCAAAATTACCATCATGATTACCAATGCCAAACCCTTGGTTATTGTTTCCAAAACCAGTGTTGTCACCGAACCCTTGATTAGCATCTCCAGCATTGCCAGTATCGTTAACAACATTCCCATCACCATTTCCAGCGTTTCCAGTACCAGTGTTACCAATACCAGTGTTACCATTACCAGCACCAGTGCCAGTATTTCCATTGCCATTGCCATCACCGGCACCAACTCCACCACTTGTGGGAACGACCACTGTAGGTATCCCATCCTCCCTGCGAGGAGTTCCAACAGAGTGATAATCAGTATTTCCATTCGCCCGCACCAGCAGCGGTTGTACCAGAGTCTGGAGATTCTCCTGGCCCTTGACCACAGTTTCCATTGTGTGCATGAAAAGTGCCAACTTCTCACGAATTTCCTGCATCTCGACTTGAACATGATCCATGATTCTCTTGTAGTTGTTCCTGGTAGAATAACGATGCGTTCTCTGGTTGTCAATCCTGAAACCTGAGAGATGCAGGAAATAAGATACAGATTCAAAAAAACCCGGTCATGCAATATGAGTATGCAGATGCAAATGTATAAGTATGCCACAGGTTATATTCCCCCCTGATTCTAGTTTCATAGAGAAGGCCATCACGACAATGAAGTCCCAATCAAGCAAGCAAGGAATCAGAAAAACCTCATACATAAACAAATGCCAAGAGGCAAAGTATAAAGATACAACTGAATACAGCTGAAGAGACCTCGGCCAACAATCCTGGTGATAGTCAAAATACAAATGCAAATAACAAGAGTAAAGCAAAGATAAATCAGGCCAAATGGCATGCCCTGACATCTTCCAATATCCTCAACGTCTCCGAATGACCTAGTCTGGAGATTAGCTCCTGTATCAGTAATGCATGTCGCTCAACAGTGGATCTTAGCTTTTTGGAGTCGTCCTTGCAGGTTCCTTCACCAAAACACTCGTCGAGTCTGCATCTTTTGAAGCCGGCCTTCAATTCACAACCTCTCAGCTCCTTGCCAAGGTCACTCAATCTAAGCTCAACAGCGCTCCTAAGTGATGTCTCTTCAGCAATCTTCGCATCCTGGGCTCTAATCTGCGCCTCTAGCGTGGCAATCTGCAGCTTCAGCTCATCTTCACGCTCCTTCCGATTGGTAAGCGTGGTATTCCACAATGTTTCCCACTTACCGAGTCGGGAATAAGCTTTGTTTAAGAGTTCCTTCTTGGAAGCAAGCACCTTGCTAACACCGTTCAAGGCTACTCCCACTTTTTCCCTCTTGTTGGTCTCTTCAGTCAAATCTGAACCCAACCTATTAATCAGCTCAGTTTGTTCCTTCACAGTGAAGGTAGCTTCATTCTTCTCATGACGCAACTGGAAGATCTCTTTCTCTAACTCATCATTGGCTTTCTTCAATTCTTCGTTTTCAGCCAACAATTTGTTGTACTTCTCAATCTCTACCGAAGTAGGTACCTCAATTGCTGGAAGATACAAAGGTTCCACAGCAGGATATGACATCAAGGAAATCCTAGCTCTCTCATGGATCCAAGCCAAATAAGGATCATAAGCTTTGCTGTTGCTTTTACCAAGCAAAGCTTTCCCTCTCCTATGGATGTTAGCCCATGCATGTCTCAACCTGATCAAAACAGCCTCGTCTAATAAGCCCGTGAGATACAGAGATTCCTGTATCTCAACCTCAATAGAAGCATCTCTCAAGGCATAACCAAACTGTCTCACCAACAGAGAAGGGTTATAGTTGATACAGCCTTTCCGTCCAATCAAAGGGACATTTGGAAAGCCACTGCAACTATATATAATATCAGTGCCAAGCATGCTCCGATCAAACCAAATGATGTTCTCAACAGACAACCCCATCAACCGGGAAGACCAATCTAAAGTATCAACAGCATCAACAAAAGGCCCTGTCTTCGGAAGATGTCCCTGGAACCACCTGTACAAAAGAGGAAGACAGCAGGAAACATTCTTGCCACGACATTTCTCATTCTTATAGTGAATAGAATGATAAACATCGCCCAAGAGAGTAGGAACTGGATTCTTCGAGGCAAGAATCAAGAAGGCATCTGAGTCAACAAAATCTGGCACATTGGGAAACAAGACAATCCCATAGATGCAGACAGCTAGAATGGCATTGAAGGCAACCCAACATCCACTCTTCGCGCACTGTGTAGCCTTCTCAACCAGGACAGACAGGTGAAAACCATAGGCTCCGTTCAGCTTGACCAAACCTCCAGGGAACTCGGAAGCGTCTAAACTGACAATCTCAGCAAGTGTAGCCAACTCAGGCTCAACATCAACATGTATAAAGGGCATCTGGTCTAACACAGGAACTCCCAATATAGCAGAATACTCCTCCAAAGTGGGTGCCAAAATATAGTCAGGGAACAGGAAGCATCTCAGTTGAGGTTCATAAAATTGCATCAAAGTATACACCCCAGTCGTCTCGAAGGCTGATGGTCTGTACAACAAACTAAGCAATCTCCCATAAGATACTCTGAACTCAGCCATCACTCTCTCATCTGCTAGAGCAACTAATCCCAGCAAGGAACTAATATCTGGTGAATGCAACCGGTAAGCAACTGTCCTCTTCATGGACTCCATGTCTGGCCAGAAGATACACTAGAATCAGAGGGGAATGATCACACCTGAAACATAAATATACGTTAATGAAATGCAAACATGAAAATGCACATGCATATGCAAACAGGAGATCAAGTGCAATGTTGATGAACTGTGCTGCTCTGTACTGAAGCCTGAGAACCATCAAATCTTCGCCTCAAACCAAACCAACCACTCAAAAGAACCCTGTAACCACATCTCACTGATAGAGATAAACCAGGTACTCTGAGGTCAAAGGTTTCCTGCAAACAGACCTACCTACCCCTCACAGGTATGTACTTAACTCGCAGACGAGGTACGGCATCCTATGCGGGTCCAACGTCACAGACTTTCAAGAGCGATGATACGATACCCAGAAGGTGTGGCATCATCATCCCTTGAAGCGGCCTCACTTAGCTGAATCCCAATTGATAGGTCCCTAGAGTCGACAATCCTCAGGTCAGACAACTTGTTGAGTCCTAAGGGCCACGCAAGAAGCATCAAAGAGAATCTCGTCCGAGTGCAGATTTCATGGCTAGCTAGTGCGAGCTAAGCAAGCAGGCTAACCACTACTCTCCACTTCTAAGTCTATGTGCAAACTCAAGCCCATGTCCGACTTATCTCTCAATCTAACCCTCTTCCCAGCACAACAACAATAAATTAGTACTGAAAGTAAAGGAAGAAAGGTAAATACATACAAAACCCCAGACGGGAAAACAAGCGCTAGGATTGACTCGCATAGGGAACCGCTGGAGTCCCCAGCAGAGTCGCCAGCTGTCGCTACTGCGAAAATCGGCGCCGGCTATGACAGAAGAGTCGCCAGCATGCGTTGTTTATCCCACAAGAGGGAAAGGAAACGCTCAGAGTAACCCTAACTCAAAGAGGGAAATGAATGGTCATCGCAACCAAATCCTGGATTCGGGAGTCGATTACGCAAGGGGAAGGTATTATCACCCTTCACGTCCGTCGTACTCGACGGGATCCACGCTTGTTTTCTATCTAAGGGTGTGTTATTCTATCTACTCTAAGGTCTGGGTTAAAAAGAAAAGAAAATGACTCGGCAAAGTATCGCACTTTATGCCTACGTATTCCCGTCTGGAACGAGAAATCAGAGTCAACGTAGTTCGCCTAACTACGGGTTAAGGGGGGGAAGGTTGCTCGCTAGGATATCGCATCCTATGCCTACGTACTTTCATACAGCATGGAAGATCAGAGCAAACGTAGTTCGGGCTACGAAAGACACAAGCTTGTCTGACAGTTTTTTATCTCCTTAAGAAAGGGTTTTCCTGATTAGGGGTCCAAGAGGACAAAAACAGAGTTTGAATGTTTGTTTGAGTTATTTACGAAAGAACTGTTTTTTAGTCTGTTTGTAACTTGCACTGCACTAAAGACTTGTGATTTGAGAGTGACTACGTCGCATGTCACCCTAAGGGTACCATACTAAGCAGCCAGATTACTGAAGAGTGACCCTCCAGCAACCTTTTCTCAAATAGCTTAAGGCTCGTAATGTACAACACGCGTTATCCTTATTACTGTGTTTTTGAATTGTTTTGAGATGAGAAGAGAAAGACGCTCTAAAAAGCCTATGGTTGAAAGGGAAACTAACCTAATGTTATCATGCATGGATCAAAACCTAATGTCTGTCATAATTTCGTCTTGCACAGAGGAAATCAGAGATCCTAGGGGATAAATAGCAAAAGACAGCAAGCAATTATAGTAAACAGTAAACAGTAAACAGTAAACATGCATGCTATGCAACAGTACCAGAGAAGCAAGGGAGAAGACAACAGGCAAGAGGAGACAAGCTCCACCTCAAACCTAGAGGTAATCAACACAAGCAAACAAACAATAAAGAGAAAAACAAAAAAAAACAGAGGAGGCAGCCCAAGCAGCAACAACTTCTACAGACAGCAACTTCGAGCTCTAAACAGCACAGTTGGATAGACAACAAAGTTGACAACAAAGGCTTCATCTTCAAGCAAGCTTCTATCTTCAAGCTTCAATCAATCTTCAAGCTCTAACAAGCACACTCCAAGAGGAGGATTAAACATCAAGATCAAGTTATAATGTTAAGGGACTTAATGACAACCAAAGGAAATCACTAAGAACTCAACATTGCAAATGAAAGGTATCCTCAAAGTTCTACTCACTTGGGCATACCACTCATCCCTCCTAAGGAGAGATGGAGCTTCCCAAGGAGGACTTTATGTCATTGGATAGAATAGAGGCAAACAATGCATTCTATGTTTGAAGAAAGAATCAAAACTAGGTCTAAGGCACTTCCTAAAACCCTAATTTCCTAAGCTCCTAAAAAAACTCCACAAGAGGAAAAGCCTTCAACTCCAAGCTCCAATATTCAATCCCAAGCATCTTCAATGCATCCAGAAGCTCCAACAAAAATAACTCAAGCCTAAACCCACTCCAAAGCAGCCAACCAAACCAAACAATCCAAAGCACTCAAGAGAGGAAACCACAAATACAAGCCACTTGCAAAATAAAACTAAAATAGGAAATGAAGTTTCAAAATTCTAATAAAATTCCTAGGGGAATATACATGTTTGAACAAACTAATGTAAAAAGATTGAAGCCTAAATCAATTTCTAAGTTATCTAAACAAATCCTACATTGAGATAGGTCAAAGGAATCCACAAGTTTGGGAGTGTCCTAATATCAATACCTAAAACAGAACCTAATTTTGTTCTAAAAATCCACCAAAAATTCTAAGGGAACATACATGTCTACCCTAACATATAATAAAAAATCAAAGCCAAACTCATCACCAAATGGAAGGACAAAATTCAGCAAAACAGATTGAGAATTATGCAAAAATAAAGAACAAAATAAAATGTGAAAAATCAAATAAAATTGAAAAATTGATGAAATTGTATTTTGTTAATCCCAGAAAATCATAAATTCCATAAGGATCATGAGGATATTTTTAAAATAATTTTTGGATCAAAATTGGAATTAATATGATTTTTGGAATCAACAAACAATTAAAATAAAACAAAATGAAATAAAAATCAAATAAAAGCTACGAATAATTCACAGCCTTTGGATCAGTCAACAAGTCAAGGGATCCAACGCGCCTCATGATGCCACGCAATTTAATGATACACAGCGTTTTGATCTCAGAATTTCCAAACCAGCTTTAAATCACATGTGTTGGATCTTCAGGTCAGTTAATGGTCACGGCAAGATCATGTGGTCTACAACTCATCTTCTCCAAATCTCAGGTCATCAGAGTGGAGACTCAGGCTGGTGGTTGGTGGTTCTGGTGAGGGTTCAGGTGCAGACAGCCAAAAATAACAATCTCTACACCAATTCCACTCAGTTTTCAACGTAGATTCTAAATCTTCACTCAAAATTATCCAATTCTTAACAAGTAAGCAAACACGAATCAAAGTTCAGAAATGTCATCAATATCAACTCTCACCAATTGTCAATCTAATGGTACTAAAATGATCCTCACGTTGCACTGATCATCTTGATCTAAACATCTTGCTACAAATCCTCATGAATCAAGAGATCCAGGTCCAAACAGTTTTGCTATGTCATGAACAAACATTACCAATTGATTCCAAATCAAGCCTAAAACAATCTATGTCTTGCGTAGATCCTAACCACAGGTCTAAATCTAATCATCTCATGCTAAATCATGCTAGAAGTTGAATGTTACTAACCTGGTATAGATCTTGAAACATAGGTACTTAGAGCTCGTGGCTTGCTTCCAAATGCTCCAGATAGCTTCAATGATCCACAAGGAAGAGATTACACACTTCAATTTTGCTTGAATTGGCTCCAAACTCAGAATCCAATTTGAACTTGCAGTTGAGAAATTTTCTTGCTCTTTCTTGCTCTGGCGCAAAATGAAGCTCAACCTTGATCTGAACTCATTCTAATCAATATATAGAATCATTTCATGGGCTTTTGCAATGTGTTTGAAGCCCAAATCCGTGTGTCCAATTTTCTGATTTTTGCTTGCAAGTTCATACACCAGTCGTGCCATACAAGCTAGTTTCTTGTTCTAGAAGGTTCTAACACCTTGTAAATTGCATTTGGAGTGAATTTGGATTGATAGAATGGCCTGTTATGCATTGTGTGATGATTTGGTCATGTAACTTTCAAGTGAAGCAACCACATGACAACTCTCAAAATTTGGCTTAAACTCAAAATTCTGGTATTGCAAATGCTCTTAGAATGTGATTTCCATTCAGAAAATGTACTTATTTGCTTGGTTTTGGTCATATAACTCAAAAAGTCAAATTTCCCTCCTTTCCATATTTGAATTTTCTTCCTTTTCAAGCCATTTCAAATGACTTTTTGATATGAGCCAAACCAAACTCCCATGACCACTTGGTTGCACTCAAAACATCATTTTAAGAAAGTTCCATGTTGAAAAAATTTCCATTTGAAGCTTGCAAGTTGGAGATATGGACCTATGATTGAAAATGACCTATAATCTCGCTTTCCCAAAATACCCCTGACTTGTAAACCTCATAACGTGAGTTTTACAAATCATATGGAGGACTTCTAGTACAATTTAGAAAGCTACGAGCATGAGGAACAACTTTCATGTTGACCAAAAGTTTAGTTGAAACCTCTTTCTAGGTCAAAAATAGCTTTGAAGTCAGATGATTTTCACAGACAAATTTCAGAAGCATCTAAGGACCTGTAACTTGTCTGGGCCATAACTTGAGTTCTATAAATCCAATGGAGGACTTATCATACTCAAATTAAAGGTATTGAGATGCTCTACAAGTTCCATGTTGGCCAAAGATCCATTTTAAACTTGTATCTTGATTTATGTGGCCTTGAAGTTAGGCACTAAACAGGGTAATTTACACTAAAACCCTAATTTAGCAACTTCCCACATTCTTGATTCTTCTTGATTAGATCTTGGCACAACACCACAAATGTCTTATCACATCATTCCATGAACTCCATGACCTCAAAGTAGGCTTGAATGCTTTTCAATTGCATAATTGAACTAGGGTTGATCCAGATGAAACCCTAATTGTCTGCACCTCAACTGTGGCTCTTGCATTTGACACAATGACTAGATTTAGCTCCAACATGGCCCTCTAGGAACTCCATGAGATCTATACACATCTTTTATTCACACCTCATGCTTCACATCCCATTGATGGTCCTCAGCTGATCAACCTCCTAATAACTTGGATGACTTCTCAAGCTTGGATAAGATTTCTTGCTAGGCTTCTCTTGATAATAATCACACTTGATCCCCTGTTGGATGAATGATATGCCATGATATGAAAATGATAGAACTATGCAAATGATAATGCAATGAAACATAAACTAGGTAAAAGATGTTGAGCAAATTTTGGGGTGCAACAGCTGCCCCTATTCAAAAGGCTTGGACCCGACTGGGTGAAAAGCGAACGACCTTCAAACAATCGAGGTAAAAGACGGTTGAATACCAAGAAACCCGGAGATTTGCCAACTGCAGACACGAACTACACAAACTATTTGGAGAACAAAATCCACCAAATTATACTCCATCTTTGCCATGGGGTTTGTCAATACGAAGATACAACTTCTCTGCCTATCACAGTATCTTTTTCTAATCACATGACTCCATCACTCAAATGGGTATGAATATCTCTGTTAACAGAATACAAACTTTTATGACGCTTTTATTGGGGAAACAACTCTGCCAACAACACAGGGAATAACTTTGGCGACTTCCATTGAGGAAATAGTTTTATCAACAAATAAGAAATAACTCTGTCAACAACACAGGAACTAACTCCGTTCACCAATGCGGGAAAATAACTCTGTCAAATACAGGAAAATAACTCTGCCTGATACAGGAAAATAACTCTGCCAAATACAGGAAAGTAACTCCGTCACCACTACGGGAAAATAACTCTGCGAAATACAGGAAAATAACTCTGTCACCACTACGGGAAAATAGCTCTGCCAAATACAGGAAAGTAACTCCGTCACCACTACGGGAAATAACTCTGCCAAATACAGTTTTTGCAGTGTATTTTTGCGGTTGGCAAATTTCCAGGTTTCTTGGTATTCAACCGTCTTCTACCTCGATTGTTTGAAAGTCATTCGCTCTTCACCCAGTCGGGTCCAAGCCGTTTGAATAGGGGCAGCTGTTGCACCCCAAAATTTGCTCAACATCTTTTACCTGGCTTATGTTTCATTGCATTATCATTTGCATAGTTCTATCATTTGCATATCATAACATCATTCATCCAACAGGGGATCAAGTGTGTTTTTGTCAAGAGAAGCCTAGCAAGAGGTCTTAGCCAAGCTTGAGAAGTCATCCAAGTCATCAGGAGGTGGTGGGAGGTCTTGATCAGCCGAGGACCATCAATGGGATGTGAAGCATGAGGTGTGAATATGATATGTGTATAGAGCTCATGGAGGGCCTAGAGAGCCATGTTGGAGCTAAGTCAAGCCATTGTGTCAAATGCAAGAGCCACAGTTGAGGTGCAAGCAATTAGGGTTTCATTTGGATCAACCCTAGGTCAATTATGCAATTGAAAAGCATTCAAGCCTACTTTGAGGTCATGGAGTTCATGGAATGATGTGATAAGACATTTGTGGTGTTGTGCCAAGATCAAATCAAGAAGAATCAAGAATGTGGGAAGTTGCTAAATTAGGGTTTCATTGCAAATAACCCTGTTTGGTGCCTAACTTCAAGGCCACATAAGTCAAAATACAAGTTTCAAATGGATCTTTGGCCAACATGAAACTTGTATAGCATCTCAAAACCTTTAATTTGAGTACTAGAAGTCCTCAAGGGGATTTATAGAACTCAAGTTATGGTCCAGACAAGTTATAGGTCCTCAGATGATTCTGAAATTTGTCTGTGAAAATCATCTGACCTCAAAGCTATTTTTGACCTAGAAGGAGGTTTCACCTGAACTTTTGGTCAACATGAAAATTTTTCCTCATGATCTTAGCTTTCTAAATTGTACTAGAAGTATTCCATATGATTTGTAGAACTCAAATTATGAGGTTTACAAGTCAGGAGTATTTTGGGAAAGTAAGATTATAGGTCATTTTCAAGCATGGGCCAAAATCTCCAACTTGCAAGCTTCAAATGGAAAATTGTTCAACATGAAAGTTTCTTAAAATGATGTTTTGAGTGCAACCAAGTGGTCATGAGAGTTTGGTTTGGTTCATATCAAAAAGTCATTTGAAATGGTTTGAAAAGGAAGAAATTTCAAATATGGAAAGGAGGGAAAAATGGGATTTTGAGTTAGATGACCAAAACCAAGTAAATGAGTACATTTTCTGACTGGAAATTTCATTTTGAACACTTTGACACTTTTACATTTTTGATTTGAGGCATAATTCCATGACTTTCAATGTGGTTACTTCACTTGTAAGTTACATATGCAAAATCATACACAAGGCAATTCAGGCCAATTTCTCCATCCAAACTCATTCTAAATGACATGTGCAAGGTGTTAGAAACTTCTAGAACTAATGAAAAGCTTGCCATACACGACTTATACATTGCCTTGGATGGAAAAATCAGAAAATGCAAACTACTGTTTTGGGCTTCAATTTGGATCCAAAGGCCCATGAAACTCTTCTATATATTCATTAGAGTGAGTTCAGATCAATTTTGAGCTTCATTTCGCGCCAGAGCAAGCAAGAGCAATTGAAATTTCACAGCTGCAACTTGAAATCAGATTCTGAGTTTGGAGCCAATTCAAGCAAAATTGAGGTGTGCAATCTCTTTCTTGTAGATCATTGAAAGTTTCTGGAGCATTTGGAAGCAAGCCACGAGCTCTAAGTACCTCTGTCAACAGATCTAGAGCAGGTTAGTAAATCTCCATATTCTACATGATTTAACATGATTCATTTAGTTTTGAGCTTGCTTTTAGAATCAGGAAGAGATGTAGATCGTTTCTGGATAGGAATTTGGACAATTAGAGACAATGTAGGATCATGTATGAATTCTGTTGAGGCACGATTTGGCTTGATCTTGAAGAATTGACACGAATTGGATAGATGATGATGACCTAGGAAGCATGAGGAACAGTTCTGTGTATTTAGTTTAGGATTTGGTGATGATCAGAATTGAGGTGCAAAAACTGAGTTGATTTGCCTTCGAATTTTAAAACTTAGCCAGATCTAGAGGATTTTGAGTGGAGATTTGGAATGTACGTGAAAAACTGAGTTGATTTGGTATATTGTTTGTCGTTTTTGGTTGCCTGAAACTGGACTCTCGCCGAAGAAGACGACCGGAGTCTTCTCCGGCCACCACCAACCACCGCCCTGTGTCTCTACTCAGATGATCTAAAAAATGAAGAAGATAACCTCATTGCCGTTGGATTGAACTTGGACCTTTGACCACAACCTGGATCTGATGGCCACGACTTAAAGTTTGTTTTGGAATTTCTGAAGCCAAAACACAGCGTATCACTTAATGCGCTGGCAAGCTCTGGCGCGTTGGATGGATTGACTGGTCTCCTGATCCAACCATCCATGTTTAATTCTGATTTTAATTCATTTTTATTTCATTTTGTTTTATTTTAATTGCATTATTATTTCAAAAATCATATAAATTCCAATTTTGATCACAAAATTATTTTAAAAATATCCTCATGATCCTTATGGAATTTATGATTTTCTGGGATTAACAAAATACAATTTCATGCATTTTTAAATTTTTATTTGATTTTTCACATTTTATTTTGTTCTTTATTTTTACATAATTGGCTATCTGTTTTGTTGAATTTAGTTCTTCCAATTGGTGATGAGTTTGGCTTTGATTTTTTAATATGTGTTAGGGTAGGCATGTATGTTCCCTTAGAATTTTTGGTGGATTTTTAGAACAACATTAGGTTCTGTTTTCGGTATTGAGATTAGAACCCTCCCAAACTTATGGATTACCTTGACCTATCTCAATGTAGAAA
Source organism: Lathyrus sativus (assembly GCA_963859935.3). Taxonomy (NCBI): domain Eukaryota; kingdom Viridiplantae; phylum Streptophyta; class Magnoliopsida; order Fabales; family Fabaceae; genus Lathyrus; species Lathyrus sativus. The sequence goes on from OZ012739.1 coordinate 278,436,611, forward strand.
TTGTTTAGATAAATTAGAAGTTGATTTAGGCTTCAATATTTTTACACTAGGTTGTTCAAACATGTATGTTCCTTTAGGAATTTTATTAGAATTTTGCAACTTGGTTTTGTATTTTAGTTGTATTTTGGCAAGTGGCTTGTATTTGTGGTCTCCTCTCTTGAGTGCTTTGGATTGTTTGGTTTGGTTGGCTGCCTTGGAGTGGGTTTAAGCTTGAGTTCATTTTGGGGGAGCTTATGGTTCCATTGAAGATGCTTGGGATTAAAGATTGGATCTTGGAGTTGAAGGCTTTTCCTCATGTGGAGCTTTTGTTTAGGAGCTTAGGAAATTAGGGTTTTAGGAAGTGCCTTAGACCTAGTTTTGATTATTTCTTCAAACATAGAGTGCATTTTTTGCCTCTATCCCATCCAATGACATAAGGTCCTCCTTGGGAAGCTTCATCTCTCCTTAGGAGGGATGAGTGGTATGCCCAAGTGAGTAGAACTTTGAGGATACCTTTCATTTCCAATGTTGAGTTCTTAGTGATTTCCTTTGGTTGTCATTAAGTTCATTAACATTATAACTTGATCTTGATAATTAATCCCCCTCTTGGAGTGTGCTTGTTGGAGTTTAAAGATTGATGAAGCTTGAGGATAGAAGCTTGCTTGAAGATGAAACCTTTGCTGTCAACTTTGCTGTTTAAAGCTGCTGTTGCTGTTTGCTGTAGGGGTTAGTTGCTGCTGCTTGATCTGCCTCCTCTGTGTATTTATTTTTCTCTGTATTGTTTGTTTGCTGGTGTGGATTACCTCTAGGTTTGAGGTGGAGCTTGTCTCCTCTTGACTGTTGTCTTCTCCCTTGCCTCTCTGGTATTGCTGCATTGCATGCATTCTATTGTTTACTGTAATTGCCTGTTGTCTTTTGCTGTTTTCCCCTAGGATCTCTGATTTCCTCTGTGCAAGAGGGAATTATGACAGACATTAGGTTTTGACCCATGCATGATAACATTAAGCTAGTTTCCCTTTCAACCATAGGCTTTTAGAGCGTCTTTCTCTTCTCATCTCAAAACAATTCAAAAACACAGTAATAAGGATAACGCTTGTTGTATGTTACGAGCCTTAAGCTATTTGAGAAAAGGTTGCTGGAGGGTCACTCTTCAGTAATCTGGCTGCTTAGTATGGTACCCTTAGGGTGACATGCGGCGTAGTCACTCTCAAATCACAAGTCTTTAGTGCAGTACAAGTTACAAACAGACTAAAAAAACATTTCTTTCGTAAAAAACTCAAACAAACATTCAAACTCTGCTTTTGTCCTCTTGGACCTTTAATCAGGAAAACCCTTTTCAGAAGGAGATAAAAACTGTCAGACAAGTTTGTGTCTTCCGTAGCCCGAACTACATTTTCTCTGATCTTTCATGCTGTATGAAAGTACGTAGGCATAGGATGCGATATCCTAGCGAGCAATCTCCCTCCCCTTAACCCGTAGTTAGGCGAACTACGTTGAATCTGATTTCTCGTTTCAGACGGGAATACGTAGGCATAAATTGCGATACTTTGCCGAGTCATTTTCTTTTCTTTTTAACCCAGACCTGTAGAGTAGATAGAATAATACACCCTTAGATAGAAAACAAGCGTGGATCCCGTCGAGTACGACGGACGTGAGGGGTGTTAATACCTTCCCCTTGCGTAACCGACTCCCGAATCCAGGATTTGGTTGTGATGACCATTCCTTTCCCTCTTTGCGTTAGGTTTACTCTGAGCGTTTCCTTTCCCTCTTGTGGGATAAATAACGCACGGTGGCGACTCTCCTGTCATAGCCGGCGCCAATTTTCGCAGTAGCGACAAATGGCAACTCTGCTGGGGACGCTCAGCGGTTCCCTATGCGAGTCAATCCTAGCGCTTGTTTTCCCGTATGGGGTTTTGTATGTATTTACCTTTCTGCCTTTACTTTCAGTACTCTATTTATTGTTGTTGTGTTGGAAAGAGGGTTAGATTGAGAGATAAGCCGGACTGGGCTTGAGTTTGCACATAGACTTAGAAGTAGAGAGTAGTGGTTAGCCTGCTTGCTTAGCTTGCACCAGCTAGCCGCGAAATCTGCGCTCAGACGAGATTCTCTTTGATACTTCTTGCCTGGCCCTTAGGGCTCGACAAGTTGTCTGACCCGAGGATTGTCGACTCTGGGGACCTATCAATTGGGATTCAGCTAAGTGAGGTCGCTTCAAGGGATGATGATGCCACACCTTTTGGGTATCGTATCATCGCTCTTGAAAGTCTGTAACGTTGAACCCGCATAGGATGCCGTACCTCGTCTGCGAGTTAAGTACATACCTGTGAGGGGTAGGTAGGTCTGTTTGCAGGAAACCTTTGACCTCAGAGTACCTGGTTTATCTCTGTCAGGGAGATGTGGTTACAAGGTTCTTTTGAGTGGTTGGTTTGGTTTGAGGCGAAGATTTGATGGTTCTCAGGCTTCAGTACAGAACAACATAGTTCATCAGCATTGCACTTGATCTCCTGTTTGCATATGCATTTGCATTTTCATGTTTGCATTTCATTAACGTGTATTTATGTTGCAGGTGTGATCATTCCCCTTTGATTTTAGTGTATCTTCTGGCCAGACATGGAGTCCATGAAGAGGACAGTTGCTTACCGGTTGCATTCGCCAGATATCAATTCCTTGCTGGGATTAGTTGCTCTAGCAGATGAGAGAGTGAGGGCTGAGTTCAGAGTATCTTACGGGAGATTGCTCAGTTTGTTGTACAGACCTTCAGCATTTGAGACGACTGGGGTGTATACTTTGATGCAGTTTTATAAGCCTCAGCTGAGATGTTTCCTGTTCCCTGACTATATTCTAGCACCCACTTTGGAGGAGTATTCTGCTATGTTGGGAGTTCCTATGTTAGACCAGATGCCCTTTATACATGTTGATGCCGAGCCTGAGTTGGCTACACTTGCTGAGATTACCAGTTTAGACGCTTCTGAGTTCCCTAGAGGGTTGGTCAAGCTGAACGGAGCCTATGGGTTTCACCTGTCTATCCTGGTTGAGAAGGCTACACAGTGCGCGAATAGTGGATGTTGGGTTGCCTTCAGTGCCATTCTAGCTGTCTGCATCTATGGGATTGTCCTGTTTCCCAATGTGCCAGATTTTGTTGACTCAGATGCCTTCTTGATTCTTTCCTCGAAGAATCCAGTTCCTACTCTCTTGGGCGATGTTTATCATTCTATTCACTATAAGAATGAGAAGCATCGTGGCAAGAATGTTTCTTGCTATCTTCCTCTCTTGTATAGGTGGTTCTAGGGGCATCTTCCGAAGCCATGACTTTTTGTTGATGCTGTTGATACTTTGGATTGGTCTTCCCGGTTGATGGGGCTGTCTGCTGAGAACATCATTTGGTTTGATCGGAGCATGCTTGGCACTGATATTATATATAGTTGCAGTGGCTTTCCGAATGTCCCTTTGATTGGACGGAAAGGCTGTATCAACTATAACCCTTCTCTGTTGGTGAGACAGTTTGGTTATGCCTTGAGAGATGCTCCTATTGAGGTTGAGATACAGGAATCTTTGTATCTCACGGGCTTATTAGACGAGGCTGTTTTGATCAGGTTGAGACATGCATGGGCTAACATCCATAGGAGAGGGAAAGCTTTGCTTGGTAAGATCAACAACAAAGCTTATGATCCCTATTTGGCTTGGATCCACGAGAGAGCTAGGGTTTCCTTGATGCCATATCCTGCTGTGGAACCTTTGTATCTTCCAGTGATTGAGGTACCTACTTCGGTAGAGATTGAGAAGTATAACAAATTGTTGGCTGAAAATGAAGAATTGAAGAAAGCCAATGACGAGTTAGAGAAAGAGATCTTTCAGTTGCGTCATGAGAAGAATGAAGCTACCTTCACTGTGAAGGAACAGACTGAGTTGATTAATAGGTTGGGTTCAGATTTGACTGAAGAGACCAACAAGAGGGAAAAGGTGGGAGTAGCCTTGAACGGTGTTAGCAAGGTTCTTGCTTCCAAGAAGGAACTCTTAAGCAATGCTTATTCCCGACTCGGAAAGTGGGAAGCATTATGGAATACCACGCTTACCAAGCGAAAGGAGCGTGAAGATGAGCTGAAGCTGCAGATTTCCACGCTAGAGGCGCAGATTAAAGCCCAGGATGCGAAGATTGCTGAAGAGACATCACTCAGGAGCGCTGTTGAGCTTAGAGTAAGGGACCTTGGCAATGAGCTGAGAGGTTGTGAATTAAAGGCCGGCTCCAAGAGATGCAGACTCGATGAGTGTTTTGGCGAAGGAACCTGCAAGGACGACGCAAAAAAGGTGAGATCCACTGCTGAGCGACATGCATTACTGATACAGGAGCTGATTTCCAGACTAGGCCATTCGTAGACGTTGAGGATATTGGAAGATGTTAGAGCACGTCATGTGGCCTGATTTATCTTTGCTTTGCTTTTGTTATCTGTACTTGTATTTTGACCATCGCCAGGCTTATTGGCTGAGGTCTCTTCAGTTGTATTCAGTTGTACTCTTGCCTCTTGGCATTTGTTTATGTATGAGGTTTTTCTGATTCCTTGCTCGCTTGATTAGGACTCCATTGTCGTGATGGCCTTCTCTCTGAAACTAGAATCGGGGGGGGGGGGGGGGGGGGAACATAACCCGTGGCATACTTATACATTTGCATCTGCATACTTGTCGCTTCCGCGAAAATAAGGTGCCGGCAAAACAGAAGATTCGCCACCTTTCGTTATTTATCCCTCAGAGCGGGAAAGGAAACGATCGGAAAAACCTGACGAATAGGTATAAGACAAGGTCATCGCAACCGTTGTCTGGGTTCGGGAGTCGGTTACGCAAGGGGAAGGTATTAGCACCCCTCACGTCCGTCGTACTCGACGAGATCCATGCTTGTTGTGTTTACAGGACGAGTTGGTTTATCTATCTACCTATCAAGGCTATCTTAAAGAGAAAAGAAAATGACTCGGCAAAGCGTCGCGCTTTATGCCTACGTATTCTCATAAGAGAATGAGAAATCAGAGTCAACGTAGTTCGACCTACTACGGGTTACGGGGAAGGTGGCTCACCAATACATCAGTATTGTGCCTACGTACTCTCAACAGGCTTGAGAGATCAGAGCTTACGTAGTTCGGGCTAATACGGATTACGGGAATTCAGATTCATCTATTTTATCGAGTAGGGTTAACAAACAGTTCCAGCAGTTGGATGTACGCAACTCGACCCTTGGAGACTTAAGCGTTACCGTTTGCGGTAGAACTGGGAGTTAACAACACTCTTTTCTTCAGAAAAGCTTCCTTTGAATTATGGGCCCACGGGGCAAAAAGGTTTGAAGTTTGTTTTCTGTCTTTTCCGGAAGAAGTGTTTTTTATTGTGTTTGCAATTTCAATTGCACTAAAGACTATGACCTGAGAGTGCATGCGTCGCATGTCACCCAAAGGGTACTGTCGCTTCCGCGAAAATAAGGTGCCGACAAAACAGAAGAGTTGCCACCTTTCGTTATTTATCCCTCAGAACAAGAAAGGAAACGATCAGAAAAACCTGACGAAAAGGTATAAGACAAGGTCATCGCAACCGTTGTTTGGGTTCGGGAGTCGGTTACGCAAGGGGAAGGTATTAGCACCCCTCACGTCCATCGTACTCGATGGGATCCACGCTTGTTGTGTTTACTGGACGAGTTGGTTTATCTATCTACCTATCAAGGCTGGTCTGAAGCGAAAAGAAAATGACTCGGCAAAGCGTCACACTTTATGCCTACGTATTCCCATCAGAGAATGAGAAATCAGAGTCAACGTAGTTCGACTAACTACGGGGTGGTGGGGGAAGGTGGCTCGCCAATACGTCAGTATTGTGCCTACGTACTCTCAATAGGTATGAGAGATCAGAGCTTACGTAGTTCGGGATAATACGGATTACGGGAATTCAAATTCGTCTGTTTTATCGAGTAGGGTTAAACAGCAGTTCCAGCAGTTAGGGACAAAGCCTGTTTGCGGTGGCGCTGAAGTTTAACGAGACTCTTTTCTTTAGAAAAGCTTTCCTTTGAATTATGGGCCCACGGGGGAAAAAGGTTTAAAGTTTGTTTTCTGTGTTTTACGGAAGAAGTGTTTTTTATTGTGTTTGCAATTTCAATCGCACTAGAGACTATGACCTGAGAGTGAATGCGTCGCATGTCACCCAAAGGGTGCCATACTAAACATCCAGACTGTTGAAAAGAAACTCTCCAACAATCCTTTCTCAGATAGCTTAAGGCTCGTAACGTACGAAAGAAATCATTCATGATTACTGTGTCTTAAGCTGTTTTGAGATGAGAAGAGAACAGGCTCAACTAAAGGGAGACTATCAAGTCCTACTGTTGTCATGCCAAGGATTCATCCTACAGTTGAGGTTTGAAACAGGGAACTCCTAGAAGTTATCATGCATAGGTTTCAACCTAAAGTTCTATCATCACTTCCTTATCAAAGGGAGTGAGAGTCCTAAGGGATCATGTCAATGATAAACAGAAACAGATAAAGCATCAACTTAAACAGTAAACAGATATACAGTAAAATGCATGCAATGCAAGTGAGGGAGGAAATGTGTGTGGGGCAGCAGCCTCCACAAGCTCATCTCAACCTCAAGCCAGATATGAATCACAATAATCATACAGAAGAAATAATATGCCATCAAGCAAAATAGAATAACAACTGCAATCATACAGAAGACATAACATGCTATCAAGCAAAATAAACCACATGGGCAAGGGAGCTGGGCTCAACCGAATACCCGCAAGCAAAGCCAAACAGTAAAAATACAAGCAGAGGGAGCAACTCAACCTCTAGTGCAATCATGCTCCTAGCTTAAAAGAATCTAAATATGAACTTATTCTAATGCGTCAAGCAAATCAAACAAGGCACATCAATACAGAAAAGAAAACAGGCAAGAAAAGAAAGCAGATCAACCCCTCTTTTGCTTCTCCAAGCTTCAGCTCTTCTAACAGCAGCCCAGTCTTCAGACTTCAATTACCCTTCAAGGCTATCAACTTCACTGGCCAGTATCAATTTGCTTCTCCAGGTTTCAACCCATCAAACATAAGCTTCAACTTATTCTCTCTTCTTCAAGCTTCAGCTCTTCAGTTAATTCCACCTTCAGGCTTTACTCCTAACTGCAAGTATCAACTTGATTCCTTCAGGCTCTCAATGTATCAATGTAAGTGTCAACTTATCCTTTATTCCTCAAGCCTCAGCTCTTCACTCAATCTCAAATGAATCCTCTTCATAAGTATCAACTTAGTCTTCAAGCTTCTGCTCTCTCTGCTTTACCAGTATCAACTTGGTCTTTTTCTCCTACAAGTTTCAGCTTCTCAGAGTAGTCTTCAATCACCTGGAAGTGTCAACTTCATCCTTCAATTCTTTTTCAAGCCTCAGCTCTTCATGCAATCTCCACTGGGTCTTCAAGTATTAACTTGTTCTTCTTGTTCTTCTTGTTCTTCAAGCTTCAGCTGTAATGGCAATGCTCAAGGAATCATCCTCTTCCACACTCTTCAATCTTTCAAGATACTCAAACCAGAAGACAATTGATTTAACAGGATAAGTGGGAATGATAAACAGCTTACTGACAACCAAAGGAAGCCTGTAAGGGTTCATCATTATGAGAGACTGGTTCCCTCAAAGTTCTAATTCCCAGATAAAGCCACTCATCCCTCCAAAGGAGGGATGTGAATATCTTAGAAGGACTTTTAGTCATTGGGAGGAATGGAAGCACAAGATGCTTTCCATATTTGTGAAAGAAATCATTCTAGTCATAAGGCTCTCCCTAGGTCTCCTACCTACTAAACCTTCATCAGACACCTTCAGGCATAAGCAAATCCAAGCTCCAAGCAACTTCAAGCAACTTCAAGCATCCTCACCTTGTCTTCAACTTGTCTTCAATATCAACCAAAGGCAAACCAAGCAAAAACCCTAATCTAAGGGGACTAAAGGAGTTAAACTAGTTGAGTTAGTGCCTTAGAATCATCTAAAACTAGCACCTAAACTAAAAATCAATCAAAAATAGAAAACTATCTTATTAATTTCTACAAAAATTCCTAAGGGAACCTAGGTCAATCATGACTCAACATATTAATTTCAGAGATCCAATCATCAAATAAGACCTAGAAATAAATTCTACATGATGAGGTACTAAACCTAATACCCTAAAAGGAAGCATCTAAATATCAACCTAGAAAGCACACCTATTTTCATCACAAAAATGTGAGAAAAATGCTATGGGAGCATACATGTCTAACCTAATCACACACACAAAATTAGGATCAAAATCATCACCACATGATCACACAAAATTCCACAAAATTATGTATCAAACATAACCATTTTAATATCAATTAAAATGTAAACTTCCCATTAAATCAGAAAATACATGAAATGAAAATATTTTTTCTCTAAAAAATACTAGACTCAATCATGAGTAAAATGCAAAAAGAATGGGATTAACTGGATTAATTTTCAATTTTATATGATTTTTACAAGAACCATGAATAAAATGAAAAAAATAAAGAAAATCCAAATAAAAGAATAAAGGCACGGTGTGGATAGTAACCAGAATCAGTACAAATTATGGATTGGGCCATGGGGGGGGGGTGTGAATATCAGCCAATTCACTAAGCCCAACGTCAGCTACTAAATGAAACGATGCGTTTCATTAATTCAGATCCTTCACAAAGGGAAATTAAAACGTGGCCATTGGATCATGCTCCCAGTCAAAGGTCCAACCAAGATCCAAGGGTGCTAACATCATCTTCTACCTTTTGAATGCCTGAACTTCGCGCCCAGCTCCGGCCACCACCGGTGGTGCTCCGGTCACCATCCCCAACCCTAGTTCTCTCTAGGATCCTCCATTGCAAATGGTCAAGACATGAAACTTATCCCAAATCTTGTCACGAGTTCAACCGTACCCTTTATTCAACCTAAATCCTCAAGATTCACCATATCCAAATCTCAACCGAAAATGGTAATGCACCTATTTTGTCACTAGTTCTCAAATTAACTATCTGAAATCCATCCTACACCGTTCTATAATGCATATAACACCTTAATTCATCTTGATTCTACCTAAATCATGCTAGAGGAAGAAAGTTATCAACCTGAAAATCTTGGATGAACAGATGCACTAAACCTCCAATTCAGGCTCCACAATCTTTCAGACACGATCAATGAACCCTCTCCTTGCTTCTGTATGCAAAAGAACCGGTTGAAAGCTCCTAAATCTTGAAACCCGATGGTGAGTTGCAGGTGGAAAAATTCACTTGCTCATACACTATTCAACCACGAGTTCTCTTGGATTATGATCTGGAATCACTCCTTAGCATCCATGGAAGAAGTTTCAATCAAGAAAATGGATGGAAAGTGAAGAATTTGGTGAAACCGAATCCAATTGCAAGCCAAGAAATCTCAATCTCAATCTATACTCTCTCCTTCAATCATCACCAACCTTTGCATTGGATCATCTCTACTCAATATATATATGAGGTTTGGATGATCTAGAACCCTCTAGATCCTTCTGATGAGAGTTTCCACTTCTCATGTCATGAGATTTTCAATCACATACCATGCCATGTATAATTCTGTTTTGCAGCTTGAAACCAATCTCATTCTCTTTCAATTTCTCCCCTAGTGACATTTTGAAAGTGTTTAGCTTGCAAAGTTCCTTGCTCATGCCTTGATTCTATGTTTTGCACATGTTACTTAATATGCAAGTAATCACTTTTCAAAGCAAGTCCATAAATTGAATCTCAACTCAAAAATGTGGCTAAACCAATGCTCTTAAAATGTTTTCTAGAGTCAAAATGATATATTACATGCCATGGTTTGGATGTGTAGGTTGAAAATTTCAATTTCCAACTTTGATTCATTTAACTTATACCCTTATTTTAGGTCATTTTTGCAACTTTGAGCTACAAGCCTTTCCAACATCTCATGACCTCCTGAATAGCCTTAAAACATCATTTTGAACAAGTTTTATGTTGAACATTTTTCCATTTGAAGCTTGGAAATAGGAGTTATGGCTTTATACTTGAAATGACCTGTAATCTCCAAATGACCAAAATACCCTTGACTTGTCAAAGCCATAACTTGAGTTATAAAAATCCTATCAAGTACTTCTAGTACTCTCTAGAAAGCTAAGAGGATAAGGAACAACATTCATGTTGACCAAAAGTTCATAGGAATCATCCTTCTTGGGCAAAAGCTTGATGCAAGTTGGGTAACTTTCAAGCCCCAGATTCACATACCTCAGATGACCTGTAACTTGCCAAAGTCATAACTTGAGTTCTACAAATCCTATCAAGGACTTCTAGCACTCAAATTAAAGCTAAGATCAATCTCTACAACATTCATGTTGGGGGTAAGATGAGATGACAATTACATCATGGGCTAAACTGACTTGAGGATATGGGTCAAACTAGGGGATTTTACATTGTCAAGCCTTAGAAACCCTAGCTTGAAACTTCTCAAACTCTTCAATCATGATGAGTTGACCTTGGAATCATCCTTATAGCATCTCAATGCATCAATCCATGATCACATGGCTCTTGGATTAGGTCTCAACCTTCTCCAAATCATCAGTTGACTTAGGGTTGACCCAGTCAAACCCTAACTGCACCACTCATGGCTGAGGCTTCTTAATCTTGCACAATGACCTGTCTAGGCTCCATGATGGCTTTCAAGACATCTGATGAGCTCTCTCAAGGCTTCAAGTCCACATTCTTGGCTTCAGAATCATCTGAGGGTCTTCCCCATAACTCTCAAGTTAGGAGGCACACAACTCTTGGTTTCAACCATTCTCTCTGAGGATCTTCTAACTTCTCTGACAAGGATATCAACCCTTGAACACTTGAATAACCTTCTTAGCTAGCTTCAAACTCTTGTGTAGCCCTTGATTGGTAATCATACCTCTTGATCTCCTGCATACATGCAATGAAATGCAAATGATAATGCTAATGTGAATGAAATGAAACACAAGCTAGGTAAAGAAATGTTGGTCAAATTTTGGGGTGCAACAGGTACCATACTCAACATCCAGACTGTTGAAAAGAAACTCTCCAACAATCCTTTCTTAGATAGCTTAAGGCTCGTAACGTACGAAAGAAATCATTCATGATTACTGTATCTTAAGCTGTTTTAAGATGAGAAGAGAACAGGCTCAACTACGGGGAGACTATCAAGTCCTAATGTTGTCATGCCAAGGATTCATCCTATGGTTGAAGTTTGAAACAGGGAACTCCTAGAAGTTATCATGCATAAGTTTCAACCTAAAGTTCTATCATCATTTCCTTATCAAAGGAAGTGAGATTCCTAGAGGATCATGTTAATGATAAACAGAAATAGGTAAAGCATCAGCTTAAACAGTAAACAGTAAACGACTGTAAAATGCATGCAATGCAAGTGAGGGAGGAAATGTGTGTGGGGCAGCAGCCTCCATAAGCTCATCTCAACCTCAAGCCAGATATGAATAACTGCAATCATACAGGAAATAAACTGCTATCAAGCAAACATATAAGTGACTGTAATCATACAGAAGAAGTAAAATGCCATCTACCGTACTCCGAAAGTACACTTGTTAGGATTCAGCCTCAACCTGAACTTCCTAAGCCTCTCAAAAAGCTTCAGCAAATTGACCAAATGTCCCTCCTCTATTTGGGACTTCGCAATCATGTCATCAACATAGACTTCAATCTCATGATGAATCATGTCATGAAACAAAGTAACCATTGCTCGTTGGTAAGTGGCCCCTGCGTTCTTCAGACCGAAAGGCATTACCTTATAGCAAAACGTTCCCCAGGGAGTGATAAACGTAGTTTTCTCCATGTCCTCCGACACCATCTTGATCTGATTGTAACCGGAGAAGCCATCCATGAACGAAAATACGGAGAACTGCGCTGTATTGTCGACCAACACATCAATATGAGGCAGCGGGAAATCATCTTTAGGGCTCGCCCTATTCAAATCCCGATAATCGACGCACATTCGTACCTTACCGTCCTTCTTCAGTACAGGCACTATGTTGGCGACCGACGGAGGGTAAGCGGTGACCGCTAAGAAGCCAACATCAAGCTGTTTCTGCACTTCTTCTTTGATCTTAACGGTCATATCTGGTCGCGTCCTCCTAAGCTTCTGCTTAACGGGAGGACAATCTTCTCGCAGCGGTAAGTGGTGGACCACGATGTCAGTGTCAAGTCCGGGCATATCTTCATATGACCAAGCAAAGACGTCACTATACTCTCTTAGCATCTCGACCAATCTCTGCTTGACATCACTCTGCAATGCAGCCCCTATCCTGACATTCCTGACTAGTTCTTCAGAACCCAGATTCACGATCTCGATCTCCTCTTCATGAGGCAGAATAACCTTCTCTTCTTGTTCCAACAAGCGGGCCAACTCTTCGGGAAGGTCTTCGTCTTCATCAATCTCTTCTTCGGCTTGATAGATCAGGCAACCGAAGTCGAAGTGAGCCGTAGAAGGTCCATAGTCGATGTCATCTGCTATGTGGATCCTGCAATAACAAGGGTTAAACTTAAAACAAGGATATGCAGGTTAGCACAAACCCCATTGCCATTTTATTGTTTCTCAAAACAAATATAAAACAGGAATAACAAAGATCACAATATTTGAATACGAAGAAAAACGCCTTTTGATTTATTGATAAAATGCATGTACATAATCAAACGAGGCCCTGACAATAAAACCACTATGCCCCGGGTAGGACATAGGGTTGTACAATGATTGGAAAAAGTAAATCATTACTCTTCGCTTGTCATCTGAATGATATCCTTGACGGACCAATTGTTGAGGCTCTCGCCTGGCTTGCTTGGCTGGATCCAAGAGTCTAAGTCACAGTCGCTATCTCCGCTGTCTTCAGACACTACGTTGACGCTTTCAAATATCACCCCGCCACTGGTAAACTGGATCGGCCCTTTACCTCGCGACGCACTGCTAGAAGAAGAGGCTTCAGCCGCAGGAGAATATCCCAACCCGAACTTGTCTTGCTTGTTAGGTATCTCCAAAATTTGCCCCCAGCCTGGGGTAGATCCGGCCTGGACAACGGCCCGAGCTTCCTTGAACGAAGAGAGAGTCATCTCTGGCTTTTCAGTGACTATCGGAGCTACGTTCTTGACTTTAACAGCTTCGAACGCTTGGCATAGGGTTTCGTGGATTTCCCCGTCCATCTCAACATACTTGAATGACAACAAATGGCTCACCATTATGTCTTCCTCACCACATACGGTCACGATGCTACCTCCGACAGCATACTTGAGTTTCTGGTGCAACGTGGAGGTCACGGCTCCAGCGGCATGGATCCATGGCCGGCCCAAGAGACAGCTGTAGGCAGGCATGATGTCCATAATGTAAAAGATCGCGTCGAACGTTTCCGGCCCAACTTGGATCGGCAACGACACCTCCCCGAAAACATGGCGTTTGGTTCCATCAAACGCTTTCACAACCAGATCACTGGGTGTGCAAATCACTCCGCGAGTATCCAAATTCATCAATGCCTTCTTCGGAAGAACATTGAGCGATGACCCTGTGTCTACCAACACATGAGACATAATCGTTCCTCTACACTCTATCGAGATGTGCAGGGCGCTATTGTGGTTCCTCCCCTTTGGCGTCAGCTCTAGGTCAGTGAAACCTAGCCCATTTCCAGCATTCACGTGGGCTACGACTTCTTCCAACTGGTTTACCGATATTTCCTGCGATACATATGCGGTGTTCAACACCTTCAGCAGTGCGTTGCGATGTGCTTCAGAACACAGCAACAAATTCAAGATGGAAATCTTCGAGGGCGTTTGATGGAGATGATCCACAATCTTGTAGTCACTCTTTTTAATCAACCACATAAACTCCTTGGCGTCTTTAACAAGTAATTCTTTTTCTACACCACGAGGGGTCTCTTCAACGACTTTACTTTTACCTTTATCAGTTGCATCAGCTCTGTCCTCTTTGTCCGCCACGACCTCAGGTGGTGCAAAAACTCTTCCGCTGCGAGTAATACCACTGATTCCCGCAAGGTTCTCCACAGACGACCCAAACGGTTCTAGTTCCAACTTCTGTCCGTTGCATTAGACTTCAGCCCCGTAATGCCATGGGACAACATTAGTGCTTTCGAACGGTATTGGCCCAGCTTTGGTGATAGTAATCATGGGCGGCCTGGGTGCAGAGATAGTTATCGTCTAGCGAGGGATGGTGATGGTGGCGACCTCATCATCTTGCTTCAGCATTACCTCTCCTGATCCACATTCGGCCCTCTGGCTAAACTGCAGGATTCCCTCAGTCATCAGACTTTGAATCCCCTCTATCAACTGTTCACATCCATCAGGACTTGTCACACAGCCCATACACAGCTCCCCGCAGCCTGGGAAGAAAC